>OX422141.1:165892025-166520623 GCA_949129095.1 Volucella bombylans | reverse complement strand
CCCTTGCACGTACGTCCCTTCTTTCCAAGGTCATGGAAACGCTGATAAACTGTCAGCTAATGAAATATCTCGTAACACGAAAACTATGACCGATAGTATGGTTTTCGTAACAGCAGGTCCACTGGTGACTTGATGGCATATCTCACCGAAAGGTGGAACCAAAGGAACCAACCAAAGGACCTGATATTTCTAAGGCATTTGACAGTGTTTGGCATCAGACTCTTTTGTCAAAAATGTGTACATTTGGGATCGATGACTCTCTTCTTCAATAGATTAGAAACTACCTTTCGGAACGTTCAATTCAAGTTGTCTTGGACGGTTTCAAGTCTGATATTCACAAAATAAATGCTGGTATTCCCCAGGGCTCTGTTTTGTCCCCGACACTATTTTTAATTTTCATTAATGATCTCTTGTCTGCTACTTCTAATCCAATATATTCCTTTGAAGTACACCAAGACAATGTACATAGTCCATTGCTGTTCTTTTCACCGATGAGAGCACTATTGTAAGCAATGACGTGACAGCTCTTCAGGCAGCTGTCAATAATGGCATAGGGTGTGAAAAATTTATATACTTAAGCTCTGTCTGTCAAGGAATTGACGATGTGCCATATAGAATTAGTTTCGGGTGGCTTAAAGACGCTACAACTTTGCACTATTTCGTACAAGAAAAGTGCAAATTGAACTTTAAGTTCGTATATTAAGAGTACATAGCAGTCTTTCGTTCAGCTTTAATACATGCATCTCAATATTTGACCAAATGTGAAAAGAAAATAACAGCGAAAGTCGTCGGGAAATCCGGTCCACAAAGCAAAGAGCCGAAATGAAAATAATTGGATCACTTAAAGGCAAAACCATCAGCAAACGAGGTGATCCAAAATGGAGCGGCCTGTAGAATGGTTCGAAGGTCCACAAATTTAGCCAATTAGACAAGCGACATACGAATAGTAGCAATTGAAATGCATAGGGGAAATATGTAACATTGGATATAATTATATTTCAACGGTTAATAAAGAAGAAAAAGAAGAGGAAGAAGGTATCCATATACAGGGAGAATGAGATTAAATCTGAAATAAATGAAAAATCTATGATCCTCGCTTCCAGCAACCTATAAGCCACAATCTAAATAAACGGAGACCGGCACGAGGTTTTCTCAAAACTCTTGGAAACATAAGACTACAACTTAGGTATGACATACCAACAATCTGGAATCAAATACCAGTTATTGAATTCAAACCTAATATTAAAATCTTCAATCAATAGGACGACTGACTTACCTCTTACCTCTGCAATTAGTCCGGCCGTTAGTTAAGTGCCTAACCGGCTCCAAGTCGGTTGAGGTAAACTTCTCCGGGTTAGATACGAAGACTCTAAGGGCCGGAGCATTGCTGTCCATTCGCTCTACTGTCCTAGCCATCTCAGGTGACTGATGCGAAGTTTCCAAAACCCGTCAACGTAAACGGGACCGAATATTTTTCAAAGGATTTTTCTCTCGAAACGACTGAGGATATCTCCATCCGCTTGTGGTAAGGTCCATGCTTCAGCGCCATAAAGCGGGACTGGAATGATCAAGGTCTTATATAGTGTCTCCTTAGTTTTCGAGATAGGGTATTGCTACTCAATTGATTTTGGTGGGGGCTAAGGCTCCATTTAATTCGCTTAATACAAGCTTAAACTGACTTAAAAACTAGGACTTAAAAGCTAACAAAAATGAAGGGTTAGGAAATAAGGGAATGGTGGAGAGATCAAGTTTGAGACCAGCACTGCTCAGGTTAAAATCAAAAACGGGGAGGTTTGAGTTGACCTTATGGAGCCTTCTTGGCCCAAAACAAAAGCGATTTGGAAAGAGTGATTCTTCGTTTTGTTTCTGCTGAGTTGTTGTCGGGAGAATTTACAGCAGAGCCTAAGCAGACAAAGTCCTTACTATCTCTAAATTATAGCTATCGATTGTGACATTCTGTCCAATTGGTTGTGTGCCCCTTCTTGTTGACAGCATGTAATGTCAATATCATCGATATATCGATGCTCACTTGTAAGATCCGCAAAATTCTTTAAAATACAATATGATGTTAAAGAAGTCATATGGTTTCTCGGCTAAGTCGTTACCAACCTTGATCGAGCGTTCTCAATCGTCATTCTGCACAGACGGACGAGTTTGGCAGAGATGGTAAACTAGATATGGCTCCATATAACTCTTCTCTATAAATGCTGTCATATGCGGTCTTAAAACCCGATGAAAAGGTAGTGGGTATCGATTTGGACTTCTTGAGTTTTTTCAGAAGCTGACGGAGTGTGAAAATTTGGTCGATTGTGGACTTTGCTGGTCTGAAATCGCACTGATAGGACCATCAGGTCCAGCTGATTTGTTAGATTTTAGCTTAGATACTGCTATCTTTATTTCATTTTAGCGGAGGTGGACGGAATTTTTGGCTATCATCGTCTAAGTTTAATGGTCAGGTAGAATAACGGCGGGATGTTGGGCTTCCTCTCCGTCTGCAGAAAAAAATGTTCCGTATTCACAGCACTATCTGTGGCTCTATTACAAGGCTTCCTTGTACAAGCTTCTGTACTTCTTGCCTCGACATGTTCGTCACGTACGTTATTCCTGGAGTGCAACTTCTCAATATCTTCGATTCTTGTGATCTTTTTTTTTCTTCTATAGAAGCCGATATTCTTCCCGTTTCTTCTGCTCGTAGAGCTCAGGAGCAGCTCTCGTCATTCGTTGTAGAGATGCTTTGTACGCTTCTTGTGTAGCTGCATGTGCTTTCTGGCATTCTTCATCAAACCAGGGATTTCTTGGTGGTGGTCGGGTGAAACCCAGTACTTCAGTTGCGTCGTCTCTGATGGCACGTTGGCAGCGTTGGTCTTCGATGCTGATGGCATAGGAGTTGTTGAGAAATGTTGAGGTACATGTTCGATGACGATTCTCGCGGTCTCATGCGATTGCAGATTTTCTACGTTATATCTTCTCACAGTCCATACGTCCATAATATTGGAGGTATGCGTTACGTCTATCGCAATATGATAAATTTGATTTAGCGTTTGATGATCTGTAGACCGCCTAGTCCCCTTGTGTATATTGAGGTGAGGAAACCACGTGTTTACTATATATATTGGTAGTTCGTCCTGCTAAGGATGGTGAGGGAGATCGAATTTGAGGGAAAGTGAGCTGCGATTAAAATCGAAAACGGAGAGGTTGGAGTTTGCCTTACGCAGCATACGGGAGATTGGTTCGTTAGAGCCATATGTGGTGCGGTGCATAGGTAGATAAAAGAGACGGGGGGAACGTAGATTACGAGGGTTAGTGTTAAAAAAAATGGAGTTGCAAAGAGACATGCAATCGACGGAGCCTGAGAGGAGTCGGTGAATGAACAGAATGTCCGCTGTGTCCTTTCGCTCCTCAAGGGTATTCAGGTTAATGAGTTTGAAACGGTCTCGGTAGGGAGGTAAGATTAGAGGATCAGCCTAAGGTAGACCTCGAAGGGCAAATCGAAGAAAAAGACGCAAATAGAAGAAAAATACGGGATATATGAACTCGTTGAAAGGGACACCACGCTTGGCTAGCGTACTCGAGAAGGGAGCGAACGTATAGTGATCTGGTATGTATAGTGATCTGGTCACTTACAGGTTGCAGAATTCTTTGGACCATCTTTTAACGAAGCCGAGTGATGAGTTTCCTTTAGAAATTATCTGATCAATATGCGAGCGGAAATTAAGCTGCCTGTCGCATAATATTCCAAGGTCGCGGATAGATTGAACATTCGGTATAGGTTGGCCGTGGAGATGGTAAATTCGTTGAGGTGACTTCTTGCGCTTGCATGAGAAAGTAATCGATTGACATTTGGATACATTGAGTTCCAAGCAGTTCTTGATGCACTAGGTGGAAATACTATTTGATCTACTTGAAGGAGGCTGGAGTCTTGCTGTGAGGAAATGGGTTTAAAAAATTTGGTATCGTCAGCATAAAGAGAAAGTATTGAGTGTTGAATGAGCCTTTGAAGATCGTTAATAGTTAGGATGAAGAGGAATGGACCTAGGTGACTACCTTGAGGAACACCTGAAGTGGCCAAGAAAGGGGCCAATAGGGCAATCCTGATTCGAACACTATGAAAGCGATTATCCAGGTAAGAAGATATCTCTTTTAGCAAAATGGGATCAAAGCCCAGGACGGACAATTTGAACAGGATTAGTTTGTAAGATATCTTGTCAAAAGCCTTACTGAAATCAGTTGTTATAACGTGAACTTCTTTACCACTTTCTAAGGCTGAGAGAACAGAGGACACGAATTCGACGAGGTTAGTGGTAGCTGATCTACCTTTCAGAAAGCCGTGTTGATTAGGGGAAATAAGAGATTTGCAGTGGAAGCTTAAGGCTTCATGCAAAATGCTTTCGAGGAGTTTGGGTATATGTGAAAGTTTAGCTATAGGGCGGTAATTAGTGACTTCGCTCTTTAATCCCTTTTTGTGTATCGCTGTTATGAAAGAAGACTTCCATATCTGTGGAAATTCACCTTGAGAGAGCGATAACTGGAAGAGATTTGAAAGGGGGTGGGAAAGTGTTGAGGAACACTTTTTAAGAAATATGGATGGAAGGCCATCTGGGCCGGGTAAGTATTCATCTTTAAGTTGTTGTAATTTATTTTCTATCACTGTATGATCAAAACCTTGAGAAATAGAGTGGCCAATGGGAAGATTAAGCAGGTATTTGAAATAAGAGGGATCCGGTACGAAGGAACTATCGGCAAAAGATTGCTTAAAAAAAGTAGCAAAAAAGTTGGCGGATCAGTTGATGATATATTTTCGTATGAGAGGGATGGAGGAAAACCGTCGGATTTTTTGTTTGTAGTTAACGAATCGGTAGAAATACTTAGGATCGTTTATAAGCCTTGATTACGCACTATCAAGGTATCGCTGGTAGAGAACGTTATAAAGCTGGGCGAATTGAAGGCATAACCCGAGGTAGTTGGAATAGTCCGCAAAGGAATTGGATCGAAGAAAAATCGCCCATAATTTGTTTCTCTTGTTACGTAAAGAGCGAAGTGTACGATACAACGGGGAGCTCGTAGAAGGTTTTTTTTTGTGCGAAAAGGGGACGTAGAAAGAAATAGAATTGAATAATTCTCTGTAGAAGATAGAGAGAGCATCACAGAGGGACATATTGGCGAAATTGAAAAAACACTTACTAAGATATTCGTTAATTTTACGGAAATTCGCTTTATGAAAGTCGTAAAAAGAGGCAGCTGCAGATGGGGAATGCTGGATAGGAGAGTGGTGGAAAAGAGAAAGAAGAAGTGGCGGGTGAAAGTTATCAATGGTCGATAGTGAAACGGGATGGAGCGAGACAGACGAGTTTATGGGGTCAGTGGTGAAAATGAGGTCTAATTGCGTACCCGTATAGTTGGAGACCCCACTAACTTGGCATACGCTAGAGTCTGTAAGCTTATCCAAGAAGACTCATTCTTAACTCGAGTTAGGGTTTGCGGTAAAAAAAGATTCATCATCTGATTGAGTCCAGTGCAGCTGAGGTAGATTGAAATCGCCGAATACGATGATATCATCGAGAGGATCAGATAAATTAATTATTTGATTAATTGCATCGATAGCGAGTTGGTAGCATTCGATTGGGCCGGTAGGATATAAAAACAAATAACGTACAGGGACCTGCAGGGGTGTGTTATCTTTATTGAAACGTAGTCAAGCTTAGAAGAAGTAGAAACAGCGATTGGTGAAGAGTTTAGATGATTGCGGACGGCCAATAGGACACCTCGACAGGGAGCATCATCATTTGCACTGGTAAGATCGTCGCCTCGAAAAACATTGAAACTTAGGGGGAATAATTCCTGTTCTGGCGTAGGAGTGGATGGTCGAAACACTGGCAATGGTAGCACGTTAGGGACGAAAAAATTTGTCGTTGTCAGCTCTGCTCTGTTGGAGGTGTAAGATCCTTTTTGAGTGCACATAGTTATCGAAAGCAGCAAGGTCGTCTGAGAATTTTTGTGGAGACATATTGAAAATCTTGTGGAACTTGATATATAAGTTCCTCAGACTTGTAAGGTCAGTAGGGAGACCTTCTTGCTGTATTGAGACCATGACGCTTGTTTTAGTTTTCCCCTTATCACAAACTGAATCTGATTTGTCATGCAAATACGCTAGAAGGAGACGTATATTTTCGTACGTCTTTTTTTCTCTAAGCCTAGAAAGTGCATAACGACATTCTTGTCGTTGCCACAAGTTTGTTGGGTTATTTTAACTGTGGGACGCAGAATATTATCCATTCCTTGTTTCCTGGACGCCTCCCATCTCCTGTAAAGTTTAGATACGAAATAATTTGCTTTAGTCTTCTAAAATATTTTTCCATTAATTTAAAACCATGCCAAAATTATAAAACTTTCCACACGCAAACAAGAAATATTTCTTAAGAACAAACTTTGCCTTAGAAACCATTCCATATACCCATAGCTGGGCTTTATTTAAAACAAATCATTTGGTCGGAATCAATTTCATTCGTATCTATTGTATGTATGGTATTTTATTACATTTTGCAGCAATCGAGGGTAATATTGTTTATTTACATAACGTAGTATTTTTAATTTTATCTAATGGCTTACTTTCCAATTATATCTACATTTAATTAGCTCAGTGAAGTAAATTTTAAACGATGATTCCACCCTCCTCTACGCAGTAGTCCATTTAGCTGATGGCCAGAGGGATATTAATATTTTCATCGTCACAGGCCCTTGAATTTTTATTACATTTTCATTTTTCCTTTCAAGGATCTCATGTTTTTAGGTAAAAATAATTTTTCCAAAAAGAGTTTATTGATCCCATTGATTTTCCATTCAATTCATGTACTCGTATTTACATATAGAAAGTCTTTCACTTTTTTGTTTTAACTTTTCAACAAGAAATTTGCAAATCTATTGCAAGATGGCCTAAAATAACGGAAATCTCGTATTTAGTCGTAACCCCTTATAACGAATGCAGGGTATAAATGAAAGGCCTCCGGAGCACTAGATTAAATATTGCTTCTGTGGAAAATAGAAATAGAAGTTGGAAATATTGTTTTCGAACATGTGAATCCATTAAAATACAAACGTTAAATTTGTTTTGAAAAATTTGATGGGCAGTTAAAGAAGGATATTGGCTCAAAGGCTAGCTCAGAGAAAACCGAAAAGGTACTTACACAAATAATTGTGAAGGGTGTTTCGTTTGGAACATGAGAACTTGTTCTTTTATTTGAGTGACAAATTGTTGGAGTCTAATATGTGAATGCAATTTTGGGTATATGACCACTTCGACTTCGCTTTATAAAGATCTTCTAGTCAGTTGTTTGAAGTAAATCAGTCTGTACATCGCGAATAACTGACATTTAGGCTTAGAAGGCCTAAATGGTATCTAGTGCATCCACATAAACCAATGCATTCAGGTGACCCCGAGGAAAATAAGTGAAGGAGGTCAATTTATAAGTCTATTTCTCTATCATACCAAGAGTGTTCATTTTGATTTCATGTTTTGAAATTTATTTTCAATGAGCATAATCCGGTAACGATCTTCTTGACCGTAATGCGAGCTTTCGGCTCATGTAGAAATAAGGGTGCAAATTTCATCAAACTGTGCATATTTCTGGTTAAAGTAATATTTCAATAACCGTTTCAAAATGCTGTTCACTCCAAATTTTGGCAATTTTGATAATAAAGACACCCGTTAAGCCAAAAAACTTAGCTCAATCAGCGAACGGACGACCTGTTCTAGGTTTGTGTGCCTTGGATACCTCCACTAATTGAATCCGGGTGTAGGCTAAGACCTTTCTGCAGAACCATCCAGGTTGCGGACCTGTAGAGGCCATGTTAATGCGCACGGCGGCAAATTAACAAACTCGGGTCTTCAGTCACAGAATTGCTTACAGCGGCGTCTATATTTTCATCGGTGTGGACAGTATGAAGTAGCGCTGGATTTGTATTGTCCAACAGGACAATGAGGGACTGCAGGAAAGTCGCTGACTTAGAGACGTTGGAAAGTATTCGTTTTATCTGCCGGCAGGCTAAAGTGTCAACGGACGCATGTAGCCCTAACGAAAGCAGATTCGGCTGCTGAAAAGCTCTCCTTTTCTTGCCTAGCAAGTTCATTGGCGATTTCATTTGCCGTGATTCTATTGTAACCTGGAACGCAAACAAGAATTCAGTCAACTCAGCAAACTGTTTACGACTGCATTGAGTGAAGACTTCTCAAACTAGCCTGGATATGAGGGCTTCAAGCTCGTTTTTTTTATAAGAAATTCATTATCTACGCACTATAGTGTTCTAAATATTAAGAAAAATACATTAAAATGCTGAAAATTATAAGGGAATAAATATTTCTATAGAAAATCCTTCACAAAAGAAACTCTTTTGAAGACATGTTTGTAACTTTGACTAGATATTCCTTAAGCGAGTGCCATATTAGGCAGTAGATTTAACAAAGGATTTGCCTTTTTAGTTTATGAGATGTACGTAGAAGGAACTTAACTTCTTTACAATTTGCAAAACTGTAAACCTTCGAAATGGCCGTATTCACTATTTGTGACTAACCAAGATGATTGCACCAATGATATCGATTATTTCTAGATTTACATGGTAAAAACTGATTGAGTTTTCATAATATAACCGTCCGTTTAATGACAAGGAACTTAATTAATTTTGGTGGGGGCGAACGCCCCCATTTATTCGGCTTAATACAAGCTATAACTTAAAAAATAAACTTAAACTAAAACTTAAAACTAAGGTTGGTTGGAGTGGTGAAGGAGAACAGATTTGAGGTAGGAAGTGGTGCGGTGAAAGTCACAGACGGTAGGGTTTGAGTTGATTTGACGTAGCATACGGGAGATTGGTTCGTTCGCGCCATAGGAGGTGTGGTGGGTTGGTAGATAGAAGAGTCGAGGGGTACGTAGATTACGAGGGTTAGTGTTGAGGAAAATGGAGTTGTGAAGGGACGCGCATTCAACGTGACCTGAAAGGAGTCGATGAATGAAGAGAAAGTCTGCTGCATCTCTGCGATCTTCAAGGGTGTTTAAGTTGATAAGGTTGAGACGATTTTGATAGGGGGGCAGATTAAAAGGATCGTCCCAGGACATACCTCGAAGAGCAAATCGAAGAAAACGACGCTGAATGCCTTCAATTCTCGAGATATGAACACGATGATATGGGGACCATACTTGACTGGCGTACTCTAGCAGGGGGCGAACAAAGGTAATATAGAGGGACCTGGTCACGTAAGGGTTGGTGAATTCTTTGAACCACCGTTTTACAAAACCTAGTGCAGAGTTGGCTTTGAGGATTATCTCATCCATATGTAAACGGAAGTTGAGCTCGCTGTCACACAAAATGCCGAGGTCGCGAAGAGACTGTACGAAGGAGATAGGTTGGTTATGGAGAAGATAGAGTCGGGGAAGAGATTGGTTCCGCTTATGTGAGAAGGTGATGGATTGGCATTTGGCGATGTTAAGTTCCAAAGAATTTTTGAGGCACCAGATCGAGAAACTATCAAGATCTTGTTGAAGGAGGAAAGAGTCATGGGGAGAGGAAATGGTTTTGAAAAATTTGGTATCGTCGGCGTAAAGGGAGACAGACGAGTGTTTGATGATCATATCGAGATCATTTATGGTTAATATAAAAAGAAGGGGACCGAGATGGCTGCCTTGTGGAACTCCAGAGGTGGCCAAAAATGGAGCGGACTGGGCTGACCTAAAACGAACACTGTAAAAACGGTTTTCGAGGTAAGAGGATATCCATTTTAACAATATGGGTTCAAAGCCGAGGGCAGACAATTTAAAGATAATTAACCGATGAGAGATTTTATCGAAGGCTTTGCTAAAATCGGTTGCAACTACATCGAATTCATTGCCATTCTCTAGGGCAGAGAGGGCAAAGGATACGAGATTTGTGGTGGTTGACCTACCCTTTAAGAAGCCATGTTGTCTAGGGGAAATAATTGATTTGCATTGGAAGCTTAGAGCTTCATACAAAATACTTTCGAAGAGTTTGAGTATATGGGAGAGTTTAGCGATGGGACGATAGTTGGTTATTTCATTCTTTAATCCTTTCTTGTGGATCGGGGTTATGAAGGAGGTTTTCCAAACCTGAGGAAATTCTCCTTGTGAAAGGGATAAACGGAAGAAATTAGAAAGGGCAAGGGAAAGAGAAGAAGAACATTTTTTAAGAAATATGGCAGGGAGGCCATCTGGGCCGGGTGTGAATTCGTCATTGAGTTGGTGTAATTTATATTCGATATAAGACGAGTCCAAAATATGAGAAAGAAGTGGGCCATTGGAGAAGTTCAGTAGGTAACTAAAATAGGATGGATCTGGTACAAAGGAGTCGTTGGTGAAGGATTGTTTAAAAAATGTGGCAAATAGGTTGGCAATGGTGAGTGGATCGGTTGATGACCTGTTGTTGAAAGAGAGGGAAGGAGGGTAACCATCGGATTTTCTTTTGTAGTTAACAAATTGGAAAAAGGACTTAGGGTGGTTTATAAGGTTGACTTGCGCATTATTAAGGTAGCGCTGGTAAAGGGAATCGTAAAGTTCGGTGAAATGAAGATAAGCACCAAGATAGTTGGAATACGCAGGAAAACAGCCCATAACTTATTTCTCTTATTTCGTAAGGAACGAAGCTTGCGATTATACCAGGGAGGACTAGTAGATGATGTTTTAAGGCGGGAAAACGGAACGTAAAGGGAAAAAGAATTAAATATTTCTTTATAAAAAATGGATAAGGCATCATTTATACTTAAGTTGTGAAAGTTAAAGAGGGATCTGCTGAGATATTCACTGATTTTGTGAAAGTTTGCTTTATGAAAGTTGTGGGATGAGAGAGTTGTGGGGGGGGTGGACTGGAATGAAGAGTTATGAAAAAATGAAAGTAGAAGGGGGGGATGGTAGTTATCGATTGTTGAGAGAGATAGGGGACAAAGTGAGACTGAGGAGTTAATTGGATCTGTTGTGAAAATAAGGTCTAATTGCCTGCCCATATAATTGGATATACCACTGACTTGGCATAGACTTGAGTCTGTTAAGCGATCTAAGAAGAAACATTCCTTAGCTGAGATGGCATTTGAAGCGATGGAAAACGATTGATCATCTGATGGAGTCCACTGTAGCTGAGGAAGATTAAAGTCGCCGAAAATAAGGATATCATCAGTAGGGTCTGACAGGTCAATTAAATGATCGATCGCATCAATAACAAATTGGTAAGATTCGATAGGTTGAGCTGGTAGGATGTAGCAACCTATAACGTAAAGGGACTTGAGAGGCAGTGATATTTTTATTGCGACAAAGTCGGCTTTAGAGAATGAAGAAATTGCAATGGGAGAAGAGTTAAGGCTGTTGTCCATCGCCAGTAGGACGCCTCGACAGGGGGAATCTTTATTTGTGCGAGTAGGATCGTCGTCGCGGAAAACATTAAAAGTAGGAGGGAACAATTCCTGGTTCGTTATGTCAGGAATCAAATTGGTTTCGGTCAAGGCGTAAATATCAAAGGGAAGAGCATGCGATTGACGTAGGACAGCATTGGTTTTAGAGCGAAGACCTCTTACATTCTGGTAGTAAAATGTAAGAGGGATGTTGTGGGGTGGAGGTGTGAGGCAGGATGGTTTAAGCGCTGGCAAGGGAGGCACGTTATGGACGAAAAAATTTGTCGTGGTCGGCTCGGCTTCGCTGTAGGTGTGATACTCGTTTAGAGTGAAAAGTTGCCGAAATTCATAGTTCCTTTAGGTGTAGAACCATGCTCAATAAGTAATTTTAGGACAAGTTAGGGAGTTAAAATAGAGACGGTGATGAATGAATTTTTGATAGGTCTCCGCTAACAAAAACGCTCGGATATGCACATAAATTAAACCTTGAATGGGTATTGTGCAGCATAATATATAAATACCTGGCATACCCATACTCCTACACTCCTATTTAGATGCAAATCTATTGAAAGCGACAATCTAAAAGCCTTGAAATTTCGGCTTATCAAAATCATTTGATGTAATTTTAAGGTCGAAGTAGGAAAGAAGGTCATATTTGATGGTGCATTCGGAAAGCATAGTCTAAGCGCATCGAAATGGCTAAAGGCTGATTGACTTTGCCGCAGAGCGGAATATTACTATGGTTAGCATACGACTTCAACACCTCAATATTCACATAGTAACAGTCGGTTACAAGATTATCATGTCATCAATCATATTGCTGATGTTGTGACCAACACAAGTCGATCTGAGTGCCAAGGTATGGACATTTTATATCTATAGACTAGGTAAGGCAAAACTTCACCAATTCCGATGAACGCTAAGACTTCCGGTCAACCGACCAAATAATGTAAGGATTGCAAGATCTAATCTTAATAATAAAAGGTGACCGGATGTCCTATACCTACTGAGCTATTTAAGATGGCGAGAGATGACTTGACAGAGATCACACACCAACACACCAACTCGGAAGAAAATATGGTCAATAAATAGAACCACAGCAAAGTTTATCTAATCCATAAAATAGGAATTATGGAGGGATCAGTTTTATGAGAGATCTTGTCTGCTATATTATGCGAACCCTTGAAACTATTTTCAAGCGAACTGGCGGACGCATATAAGATATGTATATCAAATATTCACACTATGGGAGATCCAAATAAAAACCCAAGAAGGTCAGATCGAAACTATTTGTGCCTGTTCACATTGACATGGACAGGAAGATTGTTCGAACGCTTTTTATTTAAGTGGAAAGAAGAAGGGTAAACTTCCACCGAACATTCACTTCTGAACAGAATTTTCGGGTGACGTGCTTCACGTTTGTTTCCGTATCGTTCCATTTCTGACAATAAGGCATCTTCTCTTCTTATTCTTCTGATTACATTAAAATTGTATGAAATTCCTATGCCAACGTTAGGGACACATTTTCGAGAAGAATGTGCAACTCAGATCATGACAGAAAGCAAAGTTTGGAAGTGCAAAAATAGAAGCGGCAAAAATGTTCTCTCTTTTTGCTGGCGGAACAAGGCACACTGATAAATAACTAGTCCATTGTGGTCCTTGTAAGTTCCTTTTAGTGGAATTTCTTAGTCTATCGAAGAAAGACTAGGAAGCGCTTTAGCGATAAAGTGCCTACAGTAGCAGCAAACACTACGCCAACATCGAGCACATGCAGCCTGATTCGAGCATAAGCCGGACATTAACAAAGGTAGTGCTCCACGGTGTCATCATTAACTGCAAAACACGCATCGCAGAATATTGTATCACATTCCTGTAGTTTTTTCTTCTGAGATATAAGCTGACCTCTCAGGGACGTCGGTAAGCATTCGTTTGGTATGCCGGTAATCAGGAGAGTCATGCTATCTGCAGTTATGCTGATATGAAATCCAACTGTAAACGGAAACATTAAGGACGCGGGCAGACTTAATGTAAGTTTGGGTCGGTGCCCTTTCAGTTCCGAGAGGTTGGTTAGTTTCAGCGGCCGTCGCCGCTGGAGGAGTGAGACTTTTAGCATCCACACTTTCGGCAGCACTTTCAGTTTCTTCGTTTCCTCTTCATCTGCTTATTAGTCGATCCTTCAGAGTGTGACTATTCTGTAGCCCGTTCCTCCTTTCCAGTGGCCAGAGACAAGCCATCAAAAACAGAACCAACCAGTGGTCTATTCTGCTGGAGTTTAACCGTAACTTGGCAGCCAAAGAAGGGAAGGGAAAATGGGTCTATTTGTGAATAAGGTAAAATCAAGTATATGCTGTCAATAAGTGCGGACCTATAACATCGATGTACCGAACCAAACGTGGCAATAGGCAGCTACAACTTTAAGATACCTAGAGATTTTGTCTACGCTAGCTTAGCTATTAGCTCTGACAGTCATATTTCCCCACAAATCAAACACTTACACTTCACAATCGCCCTTATTTCGGTCTAAAAACCAATTGAAGGCCTTGTCAAGAATCGATAGGGAGACTCTTTATAAAAGGTCTACCATTCATGCTGCGTGGTCCAGAAACATGATTGCTGACGAAGAAGGATGACAATATCGTTGGTCGTTTTGAACTCTAGACTCTTTCACGTAGTATTCGGGCTCATTTAGTACCTCGTCAGAGAAGTAGTCGCCTGAGTTGGTTGGAACATACAGAGCGAATGAATATTAACGCTTCGGCCCGAATAGTCTTCGATTATGATCTATGTAGTTGATTTAAGGTCGGAAAGAATTGGAGGAATACATTTGCTGAGCCATTGTTTTGAGGAGCCCTGAAGGGCCTCTGCTTATAGGAAACATAATTGACGAAAACTTTCATTCGTCTGATGCGAAGCAATTTTTTGGTGAGTCGGTAACTGACTTTCAAAGCGTATAGATATGTTTCGGTTTCTCTCCTGGAAATGAAAAACAGAAGTGCATTTTTTTAAATATTAAATTAGATATCCCTCTTTTGAGGCTCAAGTTAGCCTAAAAATCATAGTAGCCAAATTCAAATCTCGACGGCGAACAATAAATGGCTGAGAAAAACAAAAAAATCTAAGTGTAAAAATTTTCGCAGTGAAATCCGGTGATCGATGACAGAGAGCGGTCCGGGACACGCAAATGGTATCTCACCCTGGAAAAATAATGCAGCAAAGGGAAGAAGGGAGGTAAAAACTACTTCTAAGCTTGTTAAACACCTCTCTTTATCTACATAGTTCAACCGAAAAGCTTACGGTTGAAGTAACGGAAGGGGCAAAAACATCTGCAGCAGATAAATACCAACGTGGTTTACAACGCGAGCTAAACTAGTAGGGTTGTATCATGGTATTAATAGTTTTTACCAGAATGCCAACTAACACCCTACTCGCAGCCAAAATTCGTCGGCTATTGGCTACTAGTTGGCTACCATCTTGCTTTCACGTGTGCAGATACACTAACACATGTAAATCTTACTAGTTTAACTCCTAGGTCAGATGAAGAATACCCATGCGTGATACGAAGGAGAGGGACACTATATGGGAGGAAGCTGCACGCTCCTTTGGCAACCTCAGAATCAAATGACGAGGGGGAACCGGCCGAATCTTTACATAGCAAGATACGACTGCTGAAACAACGTGTACTTGACATCAAAGCCAGACAAATGGCAAGAATAGAGATTGAGCGCAAGATCAAGAGCAACAAAAACAACATACAGCAAGACAACAAAAGCCAATACAGCAAGAAGAAAAGCATCCGCAACAACAACGACGATCAGATATGAACAAATCACATCAACAGCAACACCTGAAACTACAATAGCAGCAGCAAAAACAAAAACAACATCACAACACCAGTAGAAACAGCAAAAACCACAGCAAGAACATTAACATAAACAGATGCAACAACAGCAACAAGAGTTCCGCCCCTGGGGTTAAGCTATTCGTCATGGCTAGAGCGAAAAGAGAGAAACGTAAACTACCGCTCAGAGTAATCACTCTCCTCAAGTTCCCTACTGCCAAATGGCGGCAGGTAGAAGCAGTACGGTACAACGAGCGTAGAGCATGATGATATGCTCGCGATCTTGCTCTCTATCGAAGGGCAATTGGCTCAGTTACAATACACACGTACAGACGTACACAGGAACAGCCCACGCGTGTCGTGCGTGCTCCTGCCATGTCCAAAGAACCTCCAAGCGTAATGCGTATGAATATGACGGTGCGAACTCTGAAGGTCCTTGCATTGAATATAAATTCACTGGTAAGGATCGAACGAAGAGCCAAACTTTTGAAGTTGCTCAAAGACCAAGTCACTTACGTTCCTTTAGTTAGCGAAACAATGCTAAACAAAAAACACAAATAAGGCACAGAAAATATAAAATTGTAAAAAGAAACCAGCTCAACTCCGTACAAGGAGGTGGTGTTGCGGTCTTCATTAGAATACAACTGACATGTACGAAGCAGCATACTATAAACTCTTTACGCACTTTGGTGTATGACAGTGACCATTGGGATCTCAGTACCGAAATAAAGGTTCCTAACGAACCTGCGGAATTGGAGGAGCTTGATCAAAGGTATTCTTTCAATTATAGTACGGTACTTTGGACACATTTCTAGATAACATTCTCCTCGAACTCGCTCCTCCCTCGTCCCACAGTTAAACGGGGCGACTGACAGATACCTTAAACAAATAGACGAGACTGTAAAATGAACGATGGACAATACGATACCTCGATATAAACACACAGACAAAGAAGCTACACTCTGCAACGCAACTACAACCCACCAACACAAAAGTAGTCTGCTGCCGAGACTAAAAACCTTATACAGACGGTTTACTGACAGACATAACTCGGAGGTCATAACACTGAAGTCATCGATCAAAAACCTCCAAGGATTAATAGAAGGAAATTACAGAGCACCTGTACGTTTGTGTTGGAATAATACAAATCGGACTGTAAACAGCAGCAATTTTTCGGAGGAAAGATTAAAATGACCTTCAGTGTCTAAAAATCGCCCGAACAACGAACAGCGAACAGATACAGTTAATAGCAGGTATACTCCAAACCAACTTCAAATCACTGAGAAGTACGGAATCTGTGGGAACCGATGGCATACCAAATACGAATATTGTGCTTCGCCATATCCCACTATAAACGGTGGACATTTACACTAGCCTGAATAATGCTTTTTCAGCGCATTGGAAGACAGCAGTTTTGCATCCCATCCAAAAAAGAATAAAGACACATCCAATCCGACAAATCTTCGGTCGATAAGTCTCCTTTCGAATATCAGCAAGGTATCCGAAAAGGTGATCAATATAGTCCTGACTATGTGGTTTGGGGACAAAAATATGGTTCTGGATAATCAATTCGGTTATAAGGTTTCGATACCATAAGGTTAGATGGCCTCTTCATCAAGCTAAATAGGCTAGGTATAAACCACTGCAATATATTATTTTTTATATGCCCTGTCTACTAGACAGGTCATTGTGGCGTTGTGACTACTTCTGTAGTATTTGACATTAAAAACGTTCTGTAACAAGGTACGGTTGATTTGCTGATACTACTCAACATCTACACAATCGATCTTGTGAGCTCCCTTCACCATACCATAGCATATGCACACGACTTAATCGTGTACAGGTCAGATTCTAAGATCGAGATCATTAACATGCGCTTGAAACGTGATTTCGATCAGACAACACGATACTGCGATGACTGGAATTTGAAGATCAATTTTCAGAAATCAGAAACCTTTATTTTTAGGACGTTTTCATCTGGGGGTTATTGTTCCTGATACCAAAAAGAACTGGCAAAAATTTTCGATTGTAGGACAATACGTACAGCCACTTGCTAGTCGAAATTTGGTCAGATACCTTGCGATCTGGCTAGATCCACATCTATATTCTAACAAACATACAGATGTGGCTCTGGCCAGAGCCAAAGGTGCTTTTGCCCTTACAAAGAGACTGTTTTATAGCAGCCAACAGCTACATGGCCGTTATTCGGCATATGCTTGTATTTCCTGTGTGATTCCATGTGAGAGCAAGTTTAATTGAAAGGATTCGAATGTTTGAGAGGGATTGCCTTAGTTCTTGTCTTCGCTTGTTCAGAACACCAGAGCCGGAAAACATAAAATTGTATCATAATGAAGTCTTTTACTATGAGGTGAACCTAATAAGAGTGGACAATTTCGTCATTAAGGTGATTTGGAGGCATTTTTCAAGAGCAATGAACTCGACGAACATCCTGTTCTCCGCGGCTTATTACCCTATTCGCTTTAACGAATTTGTTTTCGCAGAAACGTTCCTCTACCTGGATAAAGAAGGACTGATCCAGGATATACTAGCGATGTTCCTAATCTTCCACGTCACACTAACAGCTGGACACAGGCGACTCAAAATCGACAAAGACATCGCACACGGTGGCGCGGAGCCTCTCAGCTTTAGTAGGGTGTTGATTTAATGGATGTTTCTCAGCAGCATCATGAATATTCATGGCTAAATGAAGCAGAGGAAACTTCTACGTCGTTTCCTTCAAATTCAGGCTAGTTCTTATGTGGCACGGTTGGCCGTACTTTGCGTTAAAATCATAGTCGGCTTACATATGTTAGTTTAGGTAGTTTAGGTACATAGATTAAAGTGTCATTTAAGTTTAAAAAAGTAAAAATAGAATATTAAAAAAAAAAAAAAAACTTAAAGAAAAAACAGGTAACAACTCAAAACAAAAAAAGAGGGTAACAACTCAATACAACAAAAAAATATGAGCACATAAAAACCGAAAAAAAAAATCTGGTCACTCAGTACGGCGTTAAGCTGTAGAGACCGGAACAACACGGAACGGTGCAAGCCATGGAAAGCCTTGTACCTCTCTTTCAGCCCAGAATATCGCTGCCGTGGCTGAAGATGTCGTAGAGACTATATCGGCATCGATGCGGCACATTTTGGTGAAAGACTTGAGATATTTCCTTACAAAGTGCAGACGATCCATCAGCTGTTGGGTTGGACGTCTAACCTATGTTCACGCCCTCCTAAATCTCATTAACGAAGTGGACAATTTTGCGTCAGAAATAATCATGAGTTGTAGGGCCCATTTCCATCTACGAGGATACGTGAACAAACAAACCTTGCGGAGTAATGCACGAAGATCCATTATATAAACTCAAAGTCACTACATGGTGTGAAGTTTACGGTAGAAGAGTTTTTTTTACGGTCACTGTGGATGGTGAGCGCTGAAGAGCCATGATCAATGAATTTTTCATTCGTCTATTGGATTAATTCGGACAGTGCATACTGCACGACCCACAATTGACATTATAAATCAGGCGTTTCCCGATTTTCACTGGCCCGCAGGATTAATCGATTTGACTTTCCCAGACTTTTTCTATGGGATTATTTAAAGTCACGAGTTTATGTGAATACGCCACAAACTCTGGTAGCCATCAAGAAGTGGAGAACCTATCGCTCGAAGTGTCGAAGAAAACCATGGAAAATGCCATACGCACAAATGACGTCATCCACTTAAGCGATATCATTTTCAAAACACGATGGAAAAAAGCTTGAATGCCCAAATAAACAATTAAACTAGTAGAAACGGGCGCCACCGATGAGTCACGCCAAGAACTTCCTAGAAAAGAACTTTTAATATTGTCCATTAGTTTTTGATATTTCATATCCCGTTAGAATTTAGAACAAGTTAATCCAAAAATGGTGAAAGAGCAAACTAAGCCTGACTGGCTAAGCTTGAAAGATTTTGGTAAAGCTAAAAAAAAACCAAAGTGCGATGGTTCTCAACTCCCAGCCGAGAAAGAAAGAGTTGAATACATACCTGAAGTGAATTAGAAAAAAGTTACAGCTGAACACTTGATCACATATTCAGAATCGGAGAACCTCAACAGCACCGTGGTGGAGGCTACACTGGTAAATTGTAGCAATGATACGGTTTCTCCAGATTATTCTCCATCACGCAAAAAAGGCTTCAGCAGCACTCATTCTGGGTCCCTCCAAAGACGCCATAGACATTATCCTAATCCAGGATAACCATGGATCGTAAAGAGCGTGGTTCGTTGACTTGGAACACTTGTATACTCTACGCTCTATACAAGAGACGATGGTAAGATATTGTTTATTAGTGAAACGTAGCCTTAATGCATTTTTACTTCCTAATCTCAGCGATCGCGACTTAACCGTTGCCAGACTAAAGACTCCCAAAGGCACCTACTGGCTGGCATCGATATATCTTGGCCACGCTCATATGGGCCCTCTCCCTGGTGACAACCTAGAAAGGGTGGTACTGGGAGGTGGAAGGTAAAAAACCGGCCTCATCATCGGATGCGACGCTAATGCTCATCACACCATATGGGGCAGTACCGACAACAACGATAGAAGTGAGTCACTTTTTGATTATCTTATAAGCACTAACCTCGTTGTTTGCAACATTGGCAATGAGTCCACTTTTATAACAAGAAACCAACAGGAAGTGCTAGATATCACTCTTGTCTCCGACAGCATCACTCAAAGGCTAACGAACTGGATGGTATCGTCTGAACACTCCTTTTCAGACACAGATACATCCAATTCAGCCTGAGTGATGCTCTTCCCCGCCAACTAGCATTCCGGCATTATCGGAAAACTGATTGGCCAATATACAGAGGAATACTTTCAGAAACGCTATCTTCTGTACTATCAAGCCCCCCGCGTAACACCAAGGAGCTTGACATGAAAGTTAAGGAATTCATCCTGGCTCTCAATCAGGCTATGGCCGCTTCCTGCCCTCTTATTCAACCTATAGGCAAGAACAAGCCGCACTGGTGGACATCATCACTGGGACTGCTCAGAAACACTTGTAGAAAACTTTTCAACTTAGCAAAAAGCACAAGACTGGGACTCATACAAAGAATCCCTCAAATTATACAAAAAAGACAATTATGCAAAACGACAATCCAAACGACAAAAATTAGCTGTTTGAAAAAAACCAATAGCTCTTGAACAACCTCAAGTGATGAACCACTCAACATGCTACTGGACACCCACATATATATGGTATAATACCAGCCGAGTTACAAAGGTCCTCAGATATTATCCAGCCTACGCTAGAGAATATCATGAGGAGCTGTGTCGAACTGATCCACATTCCAGTATCATGGAGAGCAGTCAATGTAGTTTTCATTCCCAAACCTGGAAAATGCTCTCATGTTGTTCCAAAGGACCTCAGACCTATAAGTCTATCATCTTTCCTTTTGAAAACTCTAGAATAACTGATTGATATCCTTATACAAGGTAAAGTTGATCCGAGACTTTTGTCAACGGCTTAAAATGCCTACTGTAAAAGAAAGTCGATGGAAATGGTTCTGCATTCACTGACTAGCTAAATCGAACGATCTGTATAATATAGAGAGTACAAAATGACCGCTTTCCTAGGCCTAGAGGGTGCTTTTAACAACGTCAACACATCCGCAATCACGACTGCGCTGTCAACTTCGCAGGTTTACGACTCACTTGGGGAGTTGATCAGTCTTATGCTAAATAGCAGGATAATCAACTCCAAATCGGGTGGGGCCGTAAGGCGGTGTCCTTTCTCCCCTTCTCTGGAACTTAATTGTTAATGAACTGCTGATATACTTCGAAGCGGGTCTTAGCACGGTGATTGCATAAGTGGATGACGTTGCTATACCTGAACTTTGGTTTGACAAAGACTTCCATGTAAGCTTCCCCTCTAGATCCTTCTGGGAGGAAGATACTTCCATGGAGGACAAGTCAATCTATTTCTACACTTCTCAGATAAGCTAAATCTAATCCTCTCTTTCCGTCTATCAAATCACTGTAGCGAGTTAAAGGTGGAAATATTGGCCACTAATGAAGCTCTGTCCTGTCCCTGGACTCAGTCTCATTAAATTCTAAAACCGCCCTTAAATGCAGATCATCTCTTATGGAGATGGCAGAGGGCTTCAACCTTCACCTTTGCTGGGTGCTGTGTCACAGAAACATTCCAGGGATCTGTAGGGCCGACGAACTTGCCAAAATTGGAACCGCTCTACCTATTCCACTGAAAGCATAGGTAGCTTAGGCATACCAATCGCTTCGTGGAAATTAATACTAAAGCTTGATGCCAATAAAATAACAGACCTTAGGTGGACTGTTGGACCTACATGTCTAGCGACTAAACAGATCTGGTGAAAGCTAGATCTGAATCGTTCTAAGAGCCTGATCCATCTAAATAGGAAGCATTTCAGTGTCATCATAGGTGTCATTACTGGACAGTGCCTCATAGGCAAGAATGCAAGAAGTTGCATGGACGAGGAGGAAGAGGAGACAATCCTCCACCTACTCTGTACTTGTCCAGCTCTCTCCCAGAGAAGAAAACTTCACTCTAGAGAATACAGACGTAAGCAATCTCCTACGCTTCATCGTAAGCTCAAACTGGTTCCATTAATAAGAGAATCTTAGATCCACGTGGCATCACAATGAGCCAATAGGCCTAAGTGGGTTGGTGCTTCCAACAGCCACTCTTACCTACCTACCTACCTCTATTTCTATTCCTCTATTTCTAAGAAAAAAATAATTGTATATTGGTTTTTTTTTTTTTTTAAATAACTAAAAAAGTCATCGGCGGATTTTTGTCAAAATCTAGTGGCCGTGATTCCACATGAAGACGCAATCATCTGCCAAAATCGATGCTACTATTCGTTCGCGAGTTATCGTGCACTAAAAAAAAACTGTCACATTATGGGCCTCCTTCTACAATATATATGACAAATGCTTCATTTCCTAAATTTTTTTTTCCCGAAATCAAAAAAACTTTTTCTTAGTTCTAATATTTATTATTAAATTAATCAAGGTTAAAGATTATAAGAATAAGATTTTTTTCAGTCAGTTAAGCTACAGTGACGGTCTGTGAAATCGCAGCACTCATTTTTTCGGTAACAAATATGGTTTTAGCTATGATCGTTTAATTTCAAAAGTTATACTTATTTGTGATTATTTTTTGCATACAAAAGTGCTTTGAAAAACAAACGCACTATGGTTCAAACGAGGTGTAGAATATGCTTAAAGCATCTTAATAAAATGAACCCGCTTTTTTAGCAATTACTACTTTTATAATTATAAAAATTATAATTATATAAAAAGCAACAAAAAATAATTATCTAGCCCATTTTAATAGAGCCGTCTTAATTTTTTTGGTGAGCATGGGAAGATAAAATAATCTAGTATTTCAACACATATCTGTATGCACAAATAAATTCGCTTCGATAAATCTATATATACGATCCCTCTATATATACGAGTACATTTCCTTTTAACTTAACACCCAAAAAGCCACGGGTGGCCGTGTCTCAAGTGGTAGTGGACTGGCTTCTAAATCGGAAGGCTCGGTGTTCGAATCCCAGCCTCGCCCGAAAGACATATTCATTTTTGTCAGTTAACGAAAATCAAGCAAGATGAGTAGTTGACTAGAAATCAACAACAAGCCAGCTTCCACTAAGAATTTAGTCTGCCCATTAAATGTTGGATGCCACCCATGGAGCGAAATAACCACTGAGCTCAAACATCTTTCTTTCTCTCTCTCTATCCCATTTACCAAAAAACTTAACACGTGCTCAGGCACTTTAAGTGTATTTATGCCCACTTGAGTGTTAAGTTCGTTAAGAAAAAAAAAAAGTAATTCCTGGTTAAAGATGTTCTAAAACATAAGACCATTATCACAAGAGGACTGGGTTTAAAGAACATGACAATGTATACGGTATCGTATATCAACATCTTAAAGCTTGTTTGTCTTCTCCTTATAGAAAAGAACAAAAGCTGGGTACAATAAACTCTGCCATATTCTTAACCGTCAAGAGTTTCAACAACTTTGGGACATCAACATGACCCATTCCATAAGTACGAGTGTCTCGAAATCGAGTTCCTTTTCGAAAATTGTTGTAAATCGTTGTAAATCGACCTACGAGTAAATCATATGTTTCTCAGTTTAATCTACATAGGTATTCCTAGGCGGAAACTGGGGCTTACATCTGTCCAAATGGAATAACAACAGAAGTGTTTAAATTTAAAGTTAAGGGAATAATGACCGTTTGAGGATAAGAATGAAAATTATTCCCTTATACCCGAAGGGTATTCATTTTCAGTTCTGCAATTTTTCGATGGTTTTTCATATTCGTTGATGACAATGTACGACAACGAAAACACTTTGGAAAGACTTTTATGTACGGCATTTTTCAGAATAGCAAGACGAAAACAATTTTGCGGTGAACGCTCTTTCTCTTTAGGAAATCGTATACGGTGGCGGGTAGCTAATTCATTGACCTCTATCTAACCCGCTTCAACTGTCTGAATAGGTGACATTGTATACCTTTGTACGAGAGTATTGTATTTTGGGTTAAGGGTTTTCTTTCTATTCATTCAAGTTATTTTTTTTAGACGTTTTCCTCTAAGTTCTCCCATATTTTGGCCTGTCTCTTATTGTAAGTTCGGATATGTAGTTTGAACTTTGGAATGTGAATGACAACCACTCTATTTTGGGTTACTAGTATTATTTGTGCTTAATAGATACTCTTCAATTGGCAGTATCGATGGATGTTGAGGAAAATACTCGTAGTCTGCAGTATGCAATTCTGTGTAGAGTGTGTAAGACACAAGCATTTATTGTGTATAGGTATATTCATATAAAAGGTAATTCACCTCCAATCATTGACCTACTTTTAAACTAAATATATTTGTTTTGTTTTTTTTTTTTTTTTTTTTTTTTTGTATTGTATAAATAGGCTCAAGAATCCGAAAATAAATCAGAATAAGTTCAATTCTCGCCTATGTTTTATTGCTATATTGATTATTATCCCCCCACCCGTGGTAAGGTTTCAATTTAAACAGCAAGGTAAGTCGTCAACAACTTTTCAAATATGTAAGATTTTATTGATCTTTGAACATTTATGTGCTACTGGTGGAAATAGCGATAAAACAAAGTGAGACAGGAGTCATTACGTCGGTGTTCGAGCGTGTCAATTGATTGACTGGTATTAGTATCGGTATTAGTGTCGTTTTATCGCACGGTTTTGAATCCTATCTAGCAGGTGCAGAGATGTTTTAGGAGCACCTGACCAGATGTGGGCGTTGTACTCCAATTTTGGGCGGATGAATGCCTTATATATTGAGGCCAGATCAGAGGGGCTAAAATATTTCTTACATCGCTTGAGGAAAGCTAGAAATTTCGCAGCATTTTTGGCGATATCAAATATGTGGTCATTCCAACGTAAGTTGTCATTAACACACATAACGAGAATGGAAAGTTTTTCGGTTTCGACGATGCAAGTGCCATTCATGGATAATGGCTGGGTGTTTAAATTTCGCTTTAACGACAGCAGACAGCATTGTGTTTTGGAAGCATTAAATTCCACTCTGTTGATAGTTCCCCAATTGGCTATGCTGTCAATATCGAAATTTAATGAGCTTAAGATACGCTGGCGTTCCGGTTCTACATCCGAAGAGCAGGAACGTGAGTCCGGAAACGAATATGAAAAGCAGAGAGTACTGTCGTCAGCAAAGGAATATATTGGATTAAAAGTGGCAGACAACAGATCATTGATAAAAATTGAAAAGAATGTCGGAGACTAAACGGAGCCCTGGGGCACACCTGCATTTATTTTGTGAATATCAGACTTGAAACCGTCCAAGATAACTTGAATTGAACGTTCCGAAAGGTAATTTTTAATTCATTGAAGAAGAGAGTCGTCGATCCCAAATGCACGCATTTTCGACAAAAGAGCCTGATCCCAAACTCTGTCAAATGCCTTAGAAATATCAAGTGCAACTACTCGTATCTTGCCTTCGCCAGATTGATGTACGCTTTGGTTCCACTTTTCGGTGAGACATGCCTGTTCAGAATTGCATATCTTATAATTCTTGCATAATTATAATTATAATTATTTAAATGAGCTATGTTTTAATATCTAAAAAGAAAATGTAAAATGTAATTAATATCTAAAATCACTAAAAATTGTTTAAAGTTTTTCATGCAATAATTGTATAATGTACACTATATTTCCATCATTAATGATCATCAATAAGCGTGGGCAGGTCATTATTTACATAGTATGTACCATTACATTATGTAGATATTGCTGTACCATCACACCATGTAGATAATCCTCTGTTCCGTTACCAATGTTATATGCATAATATTCAGTCGAAAATGTACAGCCTTTCACTTCTTTCGTAGCAATCACCGCGATCAGTTGACTTGTTCAAGCATAAATTAATTATTGTATCTTTCGATTATAAAAATAAAATTATAAAGTTTCTAAAGTACTCGTGTTTGGCATTTATAGAACAAAGTTGGTCCTTCTTAGATCCGGATAAATTAATATTTATTGTTTGCGGTTGAGCGTGTGGTTGCTAATCTGCAGCGAAATACCTTGACTTTCAACATCATCGCTTTGGAATTAAAGGTAATATCTAGTAGTCTAAGGGTCATTTTGTCTGGTTGCTGGATTCTGATAGTCGTCGACATTGCTGCTAGATCTTGTTGCTGCTGCTGTATTTAGAGGTCAAAGATATTCATAGTGTTGATTTGTGAAGAATGGATGTGTTAAAACAAAGTCGTGGTCACCTTAAAGGTGCAATAACTCGGGCGCATAATTTCGCATTGAACATTCCTTCTGATACGCCTGTAGAAGTCCTTGAAGTCCGATTGGAAAGATTAGAAGACACGTGGAAAGACTTTCGGGATAATCAAAATGAGCTTTTTCAATTTCATTCGGTGGAGGGATACGGTGACCCTGAAGGGGATTTCGAGACGGTTGAATCGAAGTACATTACAACTAAGGGTGCGCTTCGTAAAGCACTTCGGGAAAAACTTCCTCCTCATGAAGATTCGCGATTAGATGATTTAGCTAAGCAACAAGCGTCGTTTTTAGATAAACTAGATAAAACTTCTAACTCAACTACGGTTTCAAAGGTGTGTTCTGAGGTCGAATTACCACCAATGAAAATATTACCATTTTCGGGAGATTATCGCGAGTGGCCGGCCTTTCGTGACATGTTTCTTGGTAGCGTAGACTGCAAAAGTAACTTATCGGGCGCGCAAAAATTGCGTTATCTGAAATCGTTTTTGCGCGATGATGCAGCCAAATTGTTGTGTCATTTAAATGTATTTGATTCTAATTATAAACAGGCTTGGGATAAACTGGAACGCAGGTACAACAAACCACTGTATATAATCAATGCATATATTGAAAGTTTTTTTAAATTTCAATCGGTGTCGGTAGCGGACTGTGTACAATTGCGTCGGTTAGTGGACAATGCTGATGAAGTCGTTCGTGCGTTGAAAGCTCTTAAGGCAGAGAGTCGAGATCCGTGGTTAATGTATTTATTACTTAATAAAACAGACACAGAAACGCGAAAGGCTTGGGCATTGCATCATAAAGGTTCGGAAGACTCCACGATACAAGATTTAATTTAATTTCTCGATGAGCGTTGTAGTGCTTTAGAAGCCAGTGAGGACAAAGTTTCGACATAAAACCGTGTCGCGTTCTAACGTCGTCGGTTCGAATAATTTCAAGAGCCTGGCAGTGTCCAAAACGACTTGTCCCAAATGTAAGGAAAACCACAACCTTCCTCAATGCCCACAGTTCTTATCAATGACTATTATCTCTCGCCGAGGTTTCGTGCGTGATCAAAGGTTGTGCTATAATTGTCTAGGAGCTCAGCATTCTTCAGCGCGGTGTCGAGTTAGCGTTCGGTGTTCTCATTGTCAATCTCGCCATCATACTTTGGTCCACCTGGACCGCACTAATAATAACGAACCCATTCCTGTGGGCATTTCAAATGAAGAGTCATATCCTAATAATCCGTTGTCATCGTTTGTAAGTAATCACACAAAAAATAAAGGTCTTTCGCCTGGCATTTTACCAACCGTAGTGGCAAAGGTGCTGGATGCTGGTGGCAACTTTCAATCTTGTCGTATGCTTCTGGATACAGGGTCGCAAGTTTCCTTTGTAACGGATCGTTTGGTTAAAAGACTAGGTCTCCGACGTCGTCATGCTCGTGTTCCTATATCAGGCATTTCCGCCCTGGAAGCTGGAGTCACACACGGCGTTGTTACACTTAGTTTACATTCCCGCTTTGACGCGCAGCAGATCAAGGTTGATGCTTATATTTTAGAGACTATTACATCGCCTACACCTCCACTTCCTTTCGAAATTAATGGTACTCTTTTAGATAAAAATCTTCAGTTGGCCGATCCTAGGTTCAATTTTCCGGGGCCTATTGATGTGCTACTCGGTTCGGACCAGGCTTGGGGTATTTTGTGTGATGGCAATTGCACTGTTGCGGGTGGAAATGTTAATGCACAGAACACAATTTTCGGATGGATAATTGCTGGTAGTATGTCAAAGGACAAAGTTGTTTCGTTGCACGTAGGAACAGATATTGATGTGCTCCTCAAGTCGTTTTGGGAGATAGAAGAGGTCTCTTCACCTGTTTTTGAATGTAAAGGGGAGGATGTCGCTGATGAACATTTTACCAAAACATTTTCGAGGGCACCTGATTGCAAATATATGGTAGAATTGCCTTTTCGACAGCCAGCAGTGAACTTCAGGAATAGTCTTTCAGGGGCCTTGTCCAGGTTGGGTAGTTTAGAGCGTCGTTTCTCACGGTCTGAAAATCTTCGGAACGAGTATTGTCAATTTATGAAAGTATACGAAGAGTTAGGCCATATGCAGCGTATTCCGGACGATGAGATCGAACCCACGTCAGGAAAGGTGTTTTATCGTCCGCATCACGCCGTTATTACGAATAAGATGAGAGTGGTTTTTGATGGATCGCATAGAGATAACCATGGAGTAAGTTTAAACGAGATGCTGCATATTGGACCCCCACTTCAGCGTAAATTATTGAATGTTTACATGCAATTTCGGCTGTATCGTTTCGTTTTCTGTGCGGACATCATAAAAATGTTTCGCCAAATTTGGGTCAAACCCCAGGATCGCGACTTTCAGCGAATCGTGTGGCGAAAGTCGCCTGAGGAGCCAATTGTCCATTATCGTTTGTGCACCGTTACCTACGGAACTGCACCTGCACCTTTTTTAGCTCTAAGAGTTCTTAGGCAGTTAGCCAAAGATTATGTGCTTCAGTATCCAAAGGCTTCTTATGCAGTCTTACACAATTTTTATGTTGACGACTTTGCTGCCGGAGCAGATTCACTGGCGGAGGTACTTGATTTAAAAGAGCAGCTAGTTGGATTACTTTCTTGCGGCGGCTTACAACTAAGCAAATGGGTGTCTAATTGTTGGACCATTCTCAGCAATACGGATAGTGACCAAGCTGTTTCTTTGGATTTAATTAACCAGGCTAATTGGAAGAAGGTTCTAGGTTTGATTTGGGATCCGTATAATGATTGCTTTACGTTTAAAATTTCTTTAGAAGATAATTCAACATTTACTAAGCGCAGTTTGCTATCGGAAATTTCAAAAATTTTTGATCCCCTGGGCTTTCTTGCGCCTTCTACTATTTTGCTAAAGATATTGTTTCAGGAGTTATGGATGAGCGCCGATAAGATCAACTGGGATGATTTGCTACCTGCAGAACTTATGGAAAAATGGCATTCATATCGTAAAGGTTTACCCTGTTTCGAGAGCTTAAGGATTCCTAGGAGGTACACTTCTGATTCCAAGTGTTTCGATTTAGTTGGTTTTTCTGATGCCTCAGAAAAGGCGTATTCGGCTGTGGTGTATGCTCGTAGCGTTTCTGAATCTGATTTTGTGGAAATTCACCTTGTCGCTGCCAAGACACGAGTCGCGCTCGTAAAACAAGTGTCAATTCCTCGACTGGAGCTATGTGGAGCGCTTCTTTTGAGTAGGCTAATAAAACTTATTTGCTCATCGTTGGAGATTCAACCCCGAAAAATATTTGCATTAACGGACTCTCAAATTGTGTTGGCGTGGTTGTCTTCATTTCCCCGCCGATGGAATTCTTTTGTAGCTAATCGTACCGCAGAAATAATTGATACCTTGCCGCGTTCCGTATGGAACCATGTTCGTTCTGAAGAAAACCCGGCGGATTTTGCTTCGAGGGGGGTAAGTCCGGAGATGTTGTTGAAGCTGGATCTATGGTGGAATGGACCAATTTGGATGTCCGAGGACTCATGTCATTGGCCAACTACTTCTACGGTGGATTTAGGCATAATACCCGAGGAAAAAAGGCGGAAAGCAGTAGTATTAGCATCGCATACAGAACCTACTCTTCTTGATGAGATTTTACCTAGGGTGTCCTCTTGGCCAAAGGTTATTAGAATTGTTGCTTTCGTTGTTCGCTTTGCAAAAAATTGTAGAACTTCGCCGGAAAATCGAGTCCAGGGTAATTTAGAATTTTGTGAGGTTCAAGCTGCCAAGCAATCATGTTTTCGTTGGGCTCAAACGGAATTCAAGGAAGAAATTCAGGCACTTCAACTCCAGAGGCAGGTATCTAAACGTTCAAAGCTGTTGATGTTATCACCTTTTATTGATGAAGTCGGTGTATTAAGAGTAGGGGGAAGGATTTCCAATGCCGCAGATGTACCTTACAGTATAAAACACCCAATTATACTTCCCAAACATCATCGAATTTCAGAACTAATCCTTTTGGATGCCCACATAAGATTCTTGCATCCTGGTATATCGGAGATGTTTTCATTGATCCGTCAGCAATTCTGGATAATGGGGAGCCGAAATTTGATTCGCAGGGTTATTCATGGCTGCCTTAAATGTTTTCGACAACGGCAATTAACATCATCGCAATTAATGGGGAATCTTCCTAAATCCCGACTTTCGCCATCATTCGCGTTCACCCACACCGGTTGCGACTATGCAGGGCCTATAACTCTTCGTTCTTCGAAAGGCAGAAATCCTAAACTTACTAAAGGATATTTTGCTATCTTCGTCTGTATGGCAACAAAGGCATTACATTTAGAAGTTGTAACAGACCTTTCAACAGATGCCTTTATAGCAGCGCTACACAGATTTATGGCAAGAAGAGGGAAATGCAGTGTTATTTATTCCGATAATGGTGCAAACTTTCAGGGAGCTTCCCGAGTCCTTTCTGATGTTAACAAACTAACACGATCAAAGGACCACAATGAAATCGTTTCAACAACGCTAGCTGCTGATAACATCAAGTGGGAGTTCATACCTCCGCATAGTCCCCATTTTGGGGGATTGTAGGAAGCAGAGGTAAAATGCGTGAAGCAGCATCTTCGCCGCGTTGTTGGCAATCATTGTCTTACTTTCGAAGAGATGAGTACCTTGTTGGCGCAAATTGAGGCGCTTTTAAATTCTAGACCCCTATGCTCTATTTCCGACACTGATCAAAACCCTTTAACGCCTTCTCATTTTCTCATAGGTAGACCGTACACAGCTTTACCAGAACCGAACTATTTGGAGACTCCTATAAATCGCTTGGGACGTTGGGAACTAATACAGAATATGCTGCAAGGATTCTGGCAAAGATGGCAATCAGATTACATCACCTCGCTACAGCAGAGACCGAAGTGGAAAGAAAGGCAGAAGAACTTTCAGGTTGGTGATCTAGTCGTCGTAAAAGAGCCTAACCAACCACCTTCAAAATGGACTTTGGGTAGAGTCGATGAAATCTTTCCTGGAAAAGACGGCCATGTTCGAGTTGTCTCCGTTCGTACCAGCAGTGGATTATTCAAGAGACCCATAACCAAGCTGGCTATTCTACCAAATTGCTGAAGTGCCTTCAGGGGTGGCGGCGTGTTCAGAATTGCATATCTTATAATTCTTGCATAATTGTAATTATAATTATTTAAATGAGCTATGTTTTAATATCTAAAAAGAAAATGTAAAATGTAATTAATATCTAAAATCACTAAAAATTGTTTAAAGTTTTTCATGCAATAATTGTATAATGTACACTATATTTCCATCATTAATGATCATCAATAAGCGTGGGCAGGTCATTATTTACATAGTATGTACCATTACATTATGTAGATATTGCTGTACCATCACACCATGTAGATAATCCTCTGTTCCGTTACCAATGTTATATGCATAATATTCAGTCGAAAATGTACAGCCTTTCACTTCTTTCGTAGCAACCACCGCGATCAGTTGACTTGTTCAAGCATAAATTAATTATTGTATCTTTCGATTATAAAAATAAAATTATAAAGTTTCTAAAGTACTCGTGTTTGGCATTTATAGAACAATGCCATCAAATCACCAGTGGACCTGTTGCTACGAAAACCATATTGCCAGTCATTGAAAAGTTTTCGTATTTCGAGATATTTCATGAGCTGACGATTTATCAGCGTTTCCATGGCTTTGGAAAGAAGGGACGTAAGTGCACTGGGTCTGTAGGAGGAGAGAGAAGATGATTCGCCGTTTTTAGGGACGGGCTGGACAAATGCCATTTTCCATCTGCTCGGGAAGAGTCCTAAAGAGTAGGATTGATGAAAAAGCTTACGCAGTGGTTTTGCTAGCGAGGAAGAACACCTCCTCAGAAAAAGGGGAGCTATACCATCTGGACCAGCGGATTTATGTATATTAAGATCTTTAAGTACTTTTGCTACTACACGAGTGTGAAAGTGAATTCGTCCCATTGAGGATTCGACGCACTCAAGTGCAGGTGGGGACAAAGCACAATCTCGGAGTGTTGAGCTGGCCGCAAAGTGTGCAGCAAGCAGATTGGCCTTGTCCAAAGAGCTGACAGCTGGAATGTCATTGTAAATGAGCGTTGGGATGGAGGGTGTGGCGGAATTTCTAATGTTTTTGACGAACAGTATTGCAGTATTTTTTAGCTCAGTTTTTGGTCGTATTGGAATTTCACACGCTTAATAAAGGCGTTGCAGTCATTTCTGGCTCGTTTGAACTTTTTTCGGTTTTTCTCTGTCGGGTTGGTCTTACAGGACCGAAAAAGCATTTCTCTAACCCTGACGACCTCTTTACAGCTCGAGTCGTACCATGCCTTTTCTTTTGGATTGATACTCTTCATCCTATGAGGAATAAAGGATCTCATTCCAAAGAGAATGGTGTCTGTAATCATATCAGCAGCGGCATCCACGTCGTTATCGAGGAAGCATAACGACCAGTTAAAATTCCTAAAGAAGCTGTTAAGACCGCTACAGTTGGCTTTCTCGTATTACCATACGTTTCTTTTAGAAATTTTTTCTCTAACTGCGACCACACAGTGTACGAGAAATTAGCTGATATAACACATCTACGGTGTACTTATCAGGGTGAGAAGTTAAAAAGAAGTCCAGGGTGTTAGCGGTATGACTATCAACGTCTGCTATTCGTGTGGGCTCATCTACAAGCAAAGATCTCAACACACCGTCATTCGGGTGTTATGTGTCGAAGCCAACAGAAGTGTGTATATTGAAATCGCCCGTAATCACAATTTCAGTGTAAGGATACAGGGATACGATTCTTTGTATGGAGTCTGACAGCGCACAAACTCGTTAAAAGTCGAAGTGCTGTCTAGTTTGGGGCTTCTGTAAATAAAGCAGTAGTGGATAATTTGCTTACGGAGATGGAATTTTAATAACATAAAGTTGAATTCCGGATTGGAACATGGATCACATTGTGGTGGAGTTTGGTAAGCTACATCACTACGCACATAAATGGCGAGACCGCTGTGAGAGAAGAATAATGGCACTAGTTCGTAGCCAGGTAGCTTCAGATCAGAATGATCTGAGAGGTGTGGGCGGGAATCTACCTGTGTTTCACTAAGTGCCGAAACAGCTGGTCTGTACTTACTTCTTCTGTTCTGCTCATTACGGATGATGGTTGTATGATTGCAGGCATCAGCTGGTGATCTGTTACCTGATTTGTTGTGATTTTTCTGTCACCAATTTCAATTGTTATGTTCGAGTGTCTGATGATGTAAGTGCCTTTAAAGACTACTGTTTCATTATCAATTGTGACTGCTCCCTCGAATTGATTAAGCAGTAATATGTCTGTTGTAATCTCTTCTATAGGCTGTATGTGTTGATTGTTTGCGATCGTACACGTAGGTTCACGGCTTTTTAGAAGCTAATATCTATGACAAGTATACGTACAGAAAATTTATTATAGGCTTCACACGGCTTAAAAATACCAAATATTTTTTCGTTACAATTCAAAATTGAATCAAATGGGATTTTATTAATCTTATCACTTAATTTAACAGCCCTTAATAAATAAAATAAATTTTACAAGACCGAACAATCACAAAATCTCTTGACAGTAACAGGTAATCGGACTATAACCCGGTTTTCTTAGAAAGAGTCTAAAACCCAAGCAATAAAGTCGGTTCACATGAATAAAGGCAAAGACAGTAAATAAGCAAAATGTACACTTTTTGTTTTTATTTATTGAATTTTTTGGTAACTATTATAAACTAATTATTAAATAAAGCAGTTAGTAGTGTGTATGGCTACCTTTTTGTGAAATTTCCTCATAAACGCGGTCTGGAAGTGAGTCGTACAGTGATTTTATGTAATTTAGGGAAATTTCGGCCCAAGCTAATTTAATACCCCTGAGAAGTGATCCCTTATCGCTGTACTGCTTTCCTCCTTCGTTAACTTTACGGGTAAGCCAGCCCCAAACATTTTCTATAATGTTCAAGTCTGGTGAATATGGTGGACAATTCAGTAAGTCCACGTTTTGGCTTGCAACAAATGACTTTACTACACGAGCAGTATGGACTGGTGCGTTGTCCTGTTACAGAATCCAAGGTCCAAATAACTCACTAAACTTAGGAAAAGCTGATTTCAATATTCCTTTGTTGGTAATTCCCGTCTTTTTGTGCTCTGAACAGTTAACTCAAATGTTCCATAATAACTGATCGCACCCCAGACCATTACTCCACCCTCTCGTCTGTGATGACGAGTTAAAAACCGTTGTTCTTTCCGTAAATCATGATAGTAGAAGTTATACCCATCCGGTCCATCTAGATTAAACTTCTTTTCATCCGTGAAATCAACTATTCGCCAGTCATTCTTAATTTGACTCTATCCTAAAGTCCAGGCCATATGGTCTTTTGCAAATTGCAGTCAAACCTGCTTACGCGCAGCATTTAGAGGGGTTTTTTAACCAACTTTAACCGCTTCAGATTCTTGGCACTAACAATAACACGTCTAACAGCGGATTTACTGGCTTTTACGTCGGCCTTAAATTTAATTTTTGATATTGAATCACTGGAATTAGAAGCGCAACGAATGATTTTGCGCCTTCTCAGCTGCTAAAATCACTGTAGAAATTCTTCATTTATAGTTTTTTCCATAAGAATCTGGATTCTTTAAATAATTGTCAACAGAAGTTGTGCTTCGACCAATTTTTTTCGCGATGTATCGGTTGGAATAACCTTCTGAGTGGTACACATCTATTTTGGCTACATTTCTCGGATGTAGTTAAAGTGTTTCATTTGCCCATTTTTTGATAAAAACTGCACAAAACTTGTCTACTTTAATTTAAACTTCACTCTACAATAATCTAACACGGATTTTTCTAACAAACTTTCTTCAATGTTATTAACTACGCAACTGCCTTTATTCAACTGAACCAATTTTATTGCTTGCATTTCCGATACTGTTTACGAATTTTTTAATAATGTCCCGTTACTTTGTACAGTAAAGTGAACTTTGTTAATGTATTCTCTTGAACAATTCTGAAACTGTTATTTTCTATCGAATTTACAGAGCATTTTGTTCTGCGAAATAAAATAGTTGCCTTTATTCAAGTGAACCGGAGTGTATAATGTAAATTAAATTCTTTGCATCGGTTGCAATTCTGACATTTGTAAACTCTAAGGTCTCGTCTAAGTTAACATATGGTATATTTTCATTTTTTAATATTTTTTCAGTTTCATTAATTTCATTACTTGAAAGTATAAATGAGTTAATTATATTGGCCTTGGCCCAATGAATAGCATTTGACAAATTGACAATTTCTTCTTTTAGAATTTTTAGTTTATATTTAATTCCCTGCTTGTCGTAAAAGGCGACTAAATGAGGAATCAGGAATCATTCCTCTATATACAGGCAACTATAACACCAAAAATGAGCCTGTGACACTTTAACACCTTTAAAACTTTCCCACAAGTTCGTATGCAATCAGTGGGTTCCCACGTCTGGCGACTACCGATGGGATAAAAGCAAAGTCAAACTAACTTCAATTGAGCATACGTATATCAAATCAATCTCGTACGAAAGTACAAAAAAAATTACTTCATGGAAATGATCGCAAGTTGTAGCACTACCCCGCTGGGCACCACGCTTGCCATACATTCGAATGATCCCAGGGCAAGCAGAAATGCTTGTGTCAGAGCCCGACGAATTCCGGGGGCGGGCAAAATGAAGTTTCTAAATTGTACTAAACTTCGGTTTGCAAGTTGAAACGCATTGTTAGCACAAAACGGTTGCGATCAATCGGAAAAGGTTAAATTTTGGTCAGATTTCGGAAATTTACTTAGAAATATACCCATCGAGCAGGTGCTTTTCGTAGGCGGAGATTTAAACGGCCACGTTGGAGAATCAAATGTAGATTATGAGGACTGCCACGGAGGTAAAGGCTTTGGAACCAGAAATTCTGCTGGTGAAGACATCCTTGCAGCACGGTCTCACTGTTTTAAATACGACGTTTATAAAACATCAACGGCATCTTATCACCTATAGTAGCGGAGGCCACGAAACACAAATGGACTATCACCTTTGCAAAAGATCGATGAGAAACAGTGTCAAGGTAATCCTTGGAGAATCGCTAGTTACCCAACACCGGCTGCTCATTACAGAATTCTTCACAGCGGAGACACCAAAAACACGAGAGCCTGTTAGAAAGCCTAAAATCCAGTGGTATAACTTATCGAAAGAACGAGGCACAAGATTTATTGCACGCGCTAAAGAAGTACTTCTTAATATAAACGTTATCGCAGACTCACTTAGCTCGCAAGAAATGTGGAACAGCATGCACGAGGCATGCATGACACACGCAAAGTCTCTTCTAGGAACGATATCAGGACATCATCACATCGAGAAAGAAACATGGTGGTGGAATAACGAAACCAAACGAGCTGTGACCGACAAGCACAAAATGTGATCGGAGCAACGATATCGAAAAGTCTCGACTTGCACTTGAATATGAGCGACTTAAAAACGTTACAAAGAGAGTCCTGGCCCAAACCCGAGCGGCAGCAGCGGAAAACCTTTAGCAGGACTTGGAACAAATATCCTCACGATCGGCAGATAGAAGACAAGCTATTCAAAAAGTTCAAACGTCGTACAATAGTAAAGTGCCAAATATTTTTAAACTCACTGCGCAAAGGCGAAAAAATGCGTGATAGGTGGCTTGAATACTGTAAGGGCCTGCTTAACAAACAGTTTCCACGTGATCGCGTCCCAGCAGCTGATCCATTCGAAGAAGAAGTTGCTGACTTTTCAACAGAAGAGATAAGTATAGCTATCGGAAAAATGATACGCGGGAAAGCGGCGGAACCAGACAACATCCCATCAGAGCCAGTGTGGATTCGTGGAAGGAAGATCGACGGTGGACGCAATCCAAAGCTTGCGAATATTAATGGAAAGGCATCCGATCGTGTGCCTAGAGATCTCATATGGACCGCGTTGAGGTCTCAAAAGGTACCGGAAACGTACTCGTATATAAGAATGATACAAGAACTGTATGGAAACATCAAAACTGCTGTTAAATGTACCTCCGGACTTACGAGAGAATTTCCGGTAAATGTCGGATTGCATCCAGGAAGCGTTCTTAGCCCTTTCCTCTTTAACGTGGTAGTAGACTATCTTTTGAAAGATTGCATGCACGAAGCAAATGTAACATCGATTCTCTTCGCCGACGACGCAGTTATTCTAAGCGATAATGTCGTAGATTTACAAAACGTCCTCAGCAAATGGAGAGACGCGCTAGAGAAAAACGGGTTTAAAATAAGTCGCTCAAAGACGGAACATTTGACCTGACCATTTTCGGATCCACTGCGACCTATTCCAGATATAATGTTGGACGGAATAGTTCTTCCGAAAACCACTAGGTTCAAGTATTTAGGATCAATCGTTAACGTAGAAGCGAAATGTTACGACGACGTAAGGCACAGAGTAAGTGTGGGGTGGATGAAATGGCGAGAAAATTCGGGAATCTTCTGTGACCGTAAATTTCCACTTAAATTGAAGGGAAAACTTTACACCACTATGGTTCGGCCAGCTCTTACATATGGTTCGCAGTGCTGGACAATATACGAAGCGTTTAAAAATAAAATGACGGCAGCAGAGATGAAAATGTTAAGGATGTCGACTGGCGTTACGAAACGCGACTGCATTAGATCTACGCACATTAGAGGAAGTCTACACATAAAAAAATTCGGTAATCGAACAACTTGAGTCGGATAGAATTAGCTGGTATTGCCACTTTCAAAAAAGATCTCCGGAAAATCCCGTTAAGAAGGCAATATCAAATACGGTCGCTCCTACGAGTACTAAAAGAAAACTAGTTATCTATCTACGACATTAGCCAGCCCCATAAGCGGAGCAGTAGCGATGCAGTAAAAATGGGAAACTCGTTATGCATAAGTTCGTGTAGCGAGGAAAGGGCTAGTAAAAGCAAAAGAAGAAGAAGATTTAATTTTCATAATAAGTTCACTTTCTAAATTTGTATTTTCTTTTACTGACTTTAAATTTTTTTTTATTAGTAAATATATACAAAAATACATACAAAACATTTTATAATTCCTGTGAAGCCTTGGCTTTTCTGCAGAAGATTGTGTTTCTATAACAAGTAAAAAATTATAAGTGAGTTTAAAGTTTTAAATTAAGACTTAACACATCAAAAAACGTAGATATTCATTTCAAATATGAAAGTTCTAAGACATTTTTTTCATTTGTCTATTTAACTATTCAAGAGGAAATTTTTTAATTGTTTTTTTCTTATTTTATAATTTGTTATATGTTTAACCTCATTATTTTTGGAACAATGTATTGAAGTTGTCTTCTGCCATAAGTGTTGTTGTAGCCCGGTATTCCAAAACCACCGTCATTTTGAAGATTTGTTCGACTTTGAGGACCTCAAAGCTGCTTTCATTTTGCTGCCTGTTACACTTGTTGAATTATTTTTAGAGCTGAATTTTGAAGTCTCTGGAGCTTTTTGATGTGAGTTGTGACTGCGTTTCCCCATGCAAGAATATAGACCTGTCGTAACACCTGCTCAGAAGCATGATACTTCAAGTGAGAGAGGGCATAAAGACCCTTCTTTAGGTCACTGCGTAGCTTGCTTATGTGCTTGTCCCAGAGGAAGAGTGAGTCAATAACTACACCAAGGTACTTGTAACTTTCAACTATTTCGATGCGTTCTTTAGTCATGTTAATACAAGATTTATTCCTGAAGTATATTTGCTTATCTGTCTGTTTGAAATGTGGACTCCGAATATGAATTAGCTTTGTTTTCGAAGCGTTAATCACTAATCCGTTGTCGTGGCACCATCGCACAGCTGCATCGTATTCCTCTTGCATCATCATTGTTGCCGTATCTAGTGTCCCATGGCGAACAACAATTGCCGTGTCATCAGCAAAAGCGAATGGAGTACTAGCCTTAAAAATCCGCAGTAGTTCATTTGTGTAGAGAATGAACAACAGTGGACCTAGATTAGATCCCTGGGGAACGCCATATTCAATTTTCTTGGCCTCACTGTACGCATCACTTATCTTGACGGAGAACGTTCTGTTGTGAAGATAGTCTGCCATCCAATCAGCCATCACACCTCGAATTCCGATTCTTCGTAACGCTTCTAATAAATTTGAATGGTTGAGAGTGTCAAAAGCCTTACTAAAATCCATAAACAACACCAGTACATGGTAACCTTTCTTTAAGCCCTCGTTCACGTAGTTAGAAAATTCGCCCAGTAGTTGGCCTGAGTTTTTTTTCTTCTGAAACCCGTACTGGCTTTTGTGTATAAGAGAGTGTTTTTCAATAAAATGTTGTAACCTTCTTACGACGATTCCTTCTAAGCACTTTTCAAAAACGGAAAGTATTGAAATTGATTTGTAGTTAGTTAATTGATTTTTAGCTCCACCTTTATAAATCGGTCTTGCCACAGCAATTTTAAGTGTTTTAGTGATTTATTATACTGCATAAAACCGGAGCAAATACAACAGAATGCTTTTTTATGTCCATCGTCCGATGTCCGATGTGTTCACATTACAATGATGTATTAAATTTGCCGATTGTGAAGAGAAGAACTCGGCAAAGTCGTTAGGAAGAGAGCCGGTTCCTATTTCGAAATTATTCGTTATTGTTTCGTCGATACTGGATTTTTTCCTTCCTAAGATTTCATTTATTAAGCCCCAGGTTTTCCGTGGATCTGATTTAAACTGAGTGAATTGATTTTTATAATAGTTCGATTTCTGTATCGCTATATTTTTGTTGATTTTGTTTCGTAGGGTTTTGTATTCTAATTCATAGCTTTTGTTTCTTATATTATTTTTACATTTTCTGTATAATTTGTCTCTTTGTTTGTATTCTGCAATGAGTGCCGGCGTTTTCGTTTTTTTAATTTTTTTTTTTGACAATTGTTGCCTTTTTGTAGATGTCTTTCAGTTTAGAAGCCAGTTTTACATACATCTTTTCACCATCATCTTCATCTAAAATCGAACTCCAGTTCTCTTTTTGAATGAGTTCATCAATTTTCGAATTGCAGATGTATGTAGTACTTACAACTGAATTAATTGAGAGTTCTTGCTCTTTTGTATAAAACAATATTGGATAATGATCGGTGATCTCACTTTCAATCACCATTGAGTAGATTGGGTTATCGACCTTGCTTACTAAGATGTAATCGATCAACGACTTCCATTTGGTTCCATTATGTAAAACCACTCTTGTGCACTTTGTTATGACGTTGAATAATCTTGATGAAGCTACCATCTATCTCCAAGTAATCTTTAACATAGCTTGAATTTAAATTTGAATTTTGTACATCAATATTTACATATATCACCCATAACAATGTATTCCTCGTTTTTCTTTATATTTTTCATATCATTACCAAGTTCTTCAATAAAAGCAACTTTACTGAAACCTGGTGGTCTAAATATTCCAACCACATATGTTTTTTTGTTTCCTTCTGTAAAACAAATTTTGATGTTTTCTTATGATTTCGTTGGCGTGAATTTTCGGTTGTGATCTAATTTTTTTCGAACGAACATCATTATCCCGCCACCTCTTTGTGTATTTCGATTTAACGGTTCCTGTTCGATTAGTTATTTCACTTATCTTATCTAAACTTAATTTATTTATGTAAACTATAGAAATAAAATACAAAATATTATTGTTGTTCTTCACTGTAACCCCTTTAATGTGGTACTTGATTGGCAGGCCGACAAGTATCCTTTTTTATGATTTTATGGTTCATACATCCTTTTTGTCTTTTTGTCGGACCTATGTAAACATACATAGGATTCGGTTGTTGTTTGTTTTTCTTTTCGGTGTATTACTTTATGATATCACCACTGACCCTTTACGGCGACCCATTGTCTTCATCATTTTGCATTTTTGCTGTACACAGTGCACTCTTTGTTTCCTGTTATCACTATGTCCGCTTTCACACGTCGCAAGTGTGTAATGCGCATGTTCTGGTTATATTCTTTTGAACTGTCATTCACTGATGCGCGCAGCTCTACATGAAGACTTTCCCCTTCTTTGGGTTTGCATGTTATTTGACAGTTCTTTTTCATTTCATCTTTCATTTCAGTCTTTCATAATTGAAAATGAGCCCCCTTGTTAATTCTTTGGTCCATTTCAGTTCATCCGCCATACTGAAATGTTGTGCTCGTAACACAGCGAAAGAAGTAATGGAGCAAATGCGAAAAAGAAAGAAGAAGGAGAAAAAGAAATGTCAAAAACTTGCAATGAAATTGCTACCCACATGCAGTGGGAATTTGGTTAATTGGGTATTTTTTGTTTCATTATCCCTCTCTTTTGCACTCATTTGAATCTTTCGAAACTTGCGACGTGTAAAAGCGGACCATGCAGTGGGAACTTGGTTAATTGGGTATTTTTTGTTTCATTATCCCTCTCTTTTGCACTCATTTGAATCTTTCGAAACTTGCGACGTGTAAAAGCGGACCATGCAGTGGGAACTTGGTTAATTGGGTATTTTTTGTTTCATTATCCCTCTCTTTTGCACTCATTTGAATCTTTCGAAACTTGCGACGTGTAAAAGCGGACCATGCAGTGGGAACTTGGTTAATTGGGTATTTTTTGTTTCATTATCCCTCTCTTTTGCACTCATTTGAATCTTTCGAAACTTGCGACGTGTAAAAGCGGACCATGCAGTGGGAACTTGGTTAATTGGGTATTTTTTGTTTCATTATCCCTCTCTTTTGCACTCATTTGAATCTTTCGAAACTTGCGACGTGTAAAAGCGAACTATGCATTTAATCGCATTTGATAAGTTTTAGTTCCTTTTCTTCAGTTATCTGCGTAGGGATTGAATGGTAGATTTGTTGGCATTGTTCCTTTCTTCAAAAGAAAAATGGAGTGGGAGACGGTATGCCAGCGCCTTACGCGTCTCCTATTCTAATGAAGATTTCATTTAGTAGTGAGACTCCACAGAAGAAAGTTGTTAGATAGTGTTTTAGTGAAGAAAAAAAAGGAAAAGATATAAAACCTGAGAGGACAGTTGGTGAGTTAATCACTGAGTATTTCTTAGCTTGGTATTTACGGTTTTGTTTTTATTTGTTGAGGTATTAATTTATACTTGGTGTGTTAGTCACTGAGGATCTCTCAGATAAATCTTTGTGTTCGTTATTTACTTAAATTTATTTTATTTATTAATGTATTCCATTTATAATGTACATCATATATTTAATTGTAAACTGCAATTAAATATTAAGTCTGATATTTTTATAATAATTTACGGACTACTTTTCGTATCTATAATATATTAATATATTGTGATCGTTATGTTATTTGTTATAAATTATTTACATATTATTTTGTATGACGGAGCTGTAGGATGATGGCAGACGGAAGTGCGTGCATTTAAATTGCTTTTTAATTATATATGTGTAGTGGAGTGAGAAGATCCAGTCTTGTAGCGCGAATGGGAGAACGGGGGTTTACCTCTCCATTCGATGTTCGTGGATTCACTCTTGTGTCGCGGATGAGGGTACGGGGATATACCTCTTTATTCGTTGCTCAAGACGTGGCTGGTGCCCTTCCATGCACTCTCTTATTTAGATGAACTTACATGCTAGCAGTTTGGTCATCCATCTTTTTCAAATACTCGGAGTGTGGTTTTAACTGCTCGGAGTATCGCGATCGCCATTCGCACGGCTCTTGAACCTATCTGGCCTAGTAGCATTTCGATGTGAAAATTGGTAGCGGAGCACATGTGTATAACCATTAACCAATCCAATTATTTATTATCAATATACGTACTACGCATATACGAGTATGTACGTGTTCTCTTAAGTCTGAGTATTTGGTATTCTCATTTGATATTTGGTAGATGAGCTACGAGTACTCATGGGTGTGTTTTTATTTTATTCCAGAAAACAAGAAAATGACGGAACCCTAACGACCAGAGCAGCCCCATCCTCCCCTACTTTCATCTTGTACATTATTAAATGAATAAATAAATAATTTAAAAAAAAATCTATCTAATTATTTTTAGGTCTTATATTTATGATTAACTGATTATTATTATTGGATAACATAACATATTGTTTATTTTATTTGTTAATATTTTGTAGTCGTGGTGATCGGGATTTCCCGCTATCCATTTCCACGCACTACCTATGATATCAAGAAAGCGTTTCGGTAGTTTAATAATTTGTAATTTAAGTAGGTAATTTTTTATGCGGAGTATTTCAAAAGATATAATGGTTTGGATAGGATTGTCGGATGGGATATCGTTTGATACTTCTTCTAACTTCCTGAGGATTTCGTCGTAGCATTCAAGATCAACTATGTGGATTATTTTGAATGATCCATCTTGCAGTTTGGCTTGGCCAGTTTTGATTTTAATTAGTTTTAGATTTTGAGTAATCTAGTATTTGGATATTTGCGATGTACAAAGGCACAATAAACCTGTTGGAAGAAAATCATTTTAATTCTTAATTAAACTTTTATGCACCGTTGCAGTGGACAAATAATTCATTTGGCCACGCTAATATTCTTAATTCATTAGGAATCCTCACAGAGAACATTGATTACACCATACCTGAACTTTGGTTTGACAAAAACTTCCATGTAAGCTTCCCCTCTAGATCATTCTGGGAGGAGGATGCTTTCATGGAAAACAAGTCAATCCATCTCTACACAGATGGATCTAAAACCGATAGCGGAGTTGGTGGCGGTGTTTTCTCAGATAAGCTAAATCTAAGCCTCTCTTTCCGCCTTCCAAATCACTGTAGCGTGTTCCAGGCGGAAATTTTGGCAATTAAAGAAGCTCTGTCCTGGCTGAAGAAAAACCTGATATCTGCAAAGGATATCCGCATATTTTCGGATAGTCAGGCCGCCATCAAGTCCTTGGACTCGGTCCCATTATATTCTAAAACCGCCCTTGAATGCCGATCATCTCTTATGGAGATGGCAGAGCAGTTCAACATTCACCTTTCCTGGGTGCCGGGCCACAGAGACATTCCAGGGAACTGCAGAGCCGATGAACTCGCCAAAATTGGAACCACTCTACCTATCCTACCGGACAAAGGTAGTATAGGTATACCAATCGCTACGTGCAAACTAACACTAAAGCTAGATGCCAATAAAAGAACAGACCTTAGGTGGACTGCTGGACAAACATGTCCAGCGTCCAAACAGATCTGGCCAAGGCTGGATCGGAGTCGCTCTAAGTGTCTGATCCTTTTAGACAGGAAACATGTCAGCGCCATAATAGGTGTCATTACTGGACACTGCCTCATAGGCAAGTACGCAAGAAGGCTTGGCTCTTTTACTAATGATTTCTGTAGAAGCTGCATGGACGAGGAAGAGGAGGAGACAATCCCCCCACCTACTCTGCACATGCCCAGCTCTCTCCCAGAGAAGGAAGCTTCATCTTGGAGCTTTTTTCTACAACGACCTAAACGATCTAGAAAAAATAGACGTTAACAGTCTCCTACGCTTTATTATAAGCTCAAACTGGTTCCAGTAGTAAGAAGATCATAGATCCACGTGGCATCACAATGGGCCAATAGGCCTAAGTAGGCAGGTACGAGTATTTCCAACAGCCACTCTTACCTAACCTAACCTAACCTTTATGCACCGTTCTGCCGGATTCACTAAGAAGGACTTTATTTTTATTTGCTTTTACTGTTTCTTGTTTAAAGCGAGGTGATAATTTTGTGCCTAATCTTTTATTTATTTTTACATAAATAATTTCACCGGGAGAATAATCTTTTATTTAATGCCTCTTTTGAATGTGGTACCTTAAGTCATTATTTTGCTTTTCCTGTGATCTGTTAATGCTGCCTTGTCGTGCTTTTTCGAACTGTTCGGGATTTGTACTAACGTTTCTTTCGAAAAATAACTCAATAGGTGTTTTTCCAGTCGTCGAGTGGGTGTGGGTGCGAATATATGTCCAGGTGAATGATATGTCCGGGGAATTGTGGAATAGGTGTAGCGTTAAGCACTGGTTTATTTGGGTTGCAATCGTATTTGTGCTCTTTACATACACGACATTGGTTGACAAGTTTTTTGATCTTAGAACTCATTTGAGGGAATTACAATTTTCGTAAGATTTGGGCTTTGTTTTCCTTGGGGTTTCTATGTGCTCTTGCATGGGTATCTAAAATAACTTCTTCCTGTTTTGATGTGTCAGTAAGATCGTCTATTTTAGTTTGAGTATGACGAACTCTGTAGTTTGAAAAGGAAAGCTTATATAATTCTTGAATTTTTCCTAGAGTTTCTTCATTAGTCAAAAGCCCGTTTATCACTGAAGGGTTAAGAAAACGCTTGAATATAGAAATTATGTTTTCTTTACTATAGTAGGGTCGACTGAAACAAATTCGGCGAATATTGGGAAAGGGGTATTCAATTCTATGGGGAATTTCTTCTCCAACTAGAAGAATAAGTTGATTCTTGACCCGTTTTGCCGAGCTTATACTTGAGTTCGTAGTTGTATTCCTCAAGTATTGATTTCCACCGTTTCAGCTTACCGTTGTGGTTTTTGTGACTAAGAGCGAAAGTAAGCGGTTGATGATCGGTAAACCGTAACTTTTGCGGAACCGTAAAGGTAATTTCTCAAGGGAATGAGTGACCAAATTATCGCAAGCATTTCTTTTTCAGTTGCTGCATATCCTTCTTCGGTTTTATTTAACGTCCTTGAGATAAAAGTTATAGGTTTTCCATCCTGTTCTAAGCGTCTGTAGTAAGATGAAACTCTTGTAGAAATTAGGGTATATGAGAATTATATCGTTCGATACTAGTGAATTCTTAATTTTCGAGAATGCCTCCATGGCTTCGTCATCTAGGGTGATGATTTTCTGGCTTGAAAGATTCTTCGAAATTCGCCCGTCCTCTCCTCTCAACAAAGATGTTAGTGACTTCGCTATTTTTGTGTATTCCTTTATGAATTGTCGGTAATAACCGGACAATCCAAGGAAAGATCTTAAGTCTTTGAGGGTTTTCGGAAGACGAAATGACAAATCCAAGGAATTCAACTTCATTCCCTAAGAATTCGCATTTATCTATTTGTGCCTTCATATTCGATTTTTCAAGAGTGTGAAAAAGTTTTTGGATGTTTTCGAGGTGCGTCTGTTCGTCTTCGCTAAATATTACAATATCGTCGATGTATACATAGCATATTTTCCCAATATGCTCCCTAAGTACATCATCTATTGTTCTTTGAAAAATAGATGGTGAATTTTTTAGCTCAAATGGTAGTCGTGTAAACTCATATTTTCCGTTGTTGACGGAAAAGGCTGTATTTTCTGTATCAGATTCTTTTAGAAGAATCTGATAAAATCCGCTTTTAAGGTCTAACACATTAAACCACTTGCTTTTTCCGAGTTGAGGAAGCACCTCGTTAATCTCTGGTATAGGATAACGGTCAGGGATGGTAACCTGGTTTAACTTCCTATAATCAATGACAAGTCTGTAATTTTGTTGGCACTATCCAGATTGGGGAGTTGTAAGGTGATTTTGATGGTCTGATTATTCCATTATCGAGCATTTCTTTTATTTGTCCATCAACCTCATGTTTTAAAGACATCGGGTAAGGGTAATATTTTGAATAAACCGGGCCATCGGTTGTAGTTCGTATCTCGCCCCTGACGTTTGTGGCGTATGTCAGTTTTGTATCGGGATCAGCAAAAAGAGAAGGAAACTTACTTATTATTGATTTCAGAGCAAATTTTTGTGCTTGATTTAGGTGATTAGTTCTGGATATTGAATTGACACTTTGAGAGATTTGTTGTTTTATATGGACTTTAACTTTGTTTTGGATTGATGTGAAATTTTCTTTCGTGTGGATTATAGCCGACAGCTCCTTAAGGCTATCGTTCCCTAGAATTCCATGAAAAGAAGTCAGACAAGGCAAAAGGACAAATTTAATTGTTGTGTCGTTCAGACCAAGCAGATTGACGAATGTGTGGTGTGAAACTCTTACGTTTCCACCTATTGAATTTGCATAAAAAGGTTTTTGGTTTGTTAATGGATTTTTTAACATTGATGGTTGTATATAATTCTTATTGGAGCCTGTGTCAATAAGAATCTTTAAAACTTCGTCGCCCTTTGTGACTTCGAAATAGGGAAGCGACGAGTCGGCTAACCTAAAAAATGAATATCACTTAATTGTGGTATAACTTCGGTTGGGACTTAAGGAGGGTTTTCTGTACTTTCTTGAGCTTGTGAATTTATGTAATCCATTAGGTTTTGTTCATAAGATATGTCATTTCTTACAATCTCAATATTGCATTGGGTAAGTTCATTTTGAAAAGACGTGTCTATTGCATCTCGTATGAGTTAAAGTCTTGTTGAGGATTATATATACGTATCTAAATGGAAGTTCCTTTGCATTTTTTTTGGGGATATTTTGTTGAGATGGTATATATGGCCTTTTTTGTACTACTAGCCCATTTCCTTGTGGTCTGTTCCTGTAGTTTACTCCCATGGCAGATGTTTCCATAGGTTCTCCTTTATACGGTGGTCTTGGTGGTAGATGAGGAAATTTTCCGTGATTCTGATTTACTTGGTGTCTGGGTTGGTTCAGATTATAATTTTGACGTTAGATATTAAAATTAGGTGGTTGTTGGTTATAATTCCTGGGTTGTTGATTAAAACCTGAGTTTCTGGTGGGTTGCGGAATGTACGCGATTTGAGGGTAAAACGGCATTTGCTGTCTGAGCATCGAAGGATATCGGTTATCCTTACGAGGAGGAAGAGGTGGAGGGTAGTTCGGATTAACTTTTTTGCCTTGGTTGTTTGCGTAATTGGTTCGGTAATTTTGGTTTTCTAGCCTAAGGCATAGATAAAGTGCTTGGGGTATGTCGGCTGGTTCACGTATGCCGAGCAATCTGGGCAGATCCCCTTTTAATCCTCGTATGAAAGTATCCAGGGCTTTATCCCTGTAGGTCTGCGTCAAGAGTGAAAGCGCTTCAGGGCCAACATTCATGTACGATATTTTATTCAGGATTAAGGATAAGTATACTTGCTGGTAAAATTCTTGGATAGAATTGTTGCCTTGTATAAGGGAAGTCAACTGGTATTCCAGTGTGCTCATATCGCGCTTGTCTGCATAATGTAATTCTAGGCAGCGCGAAATGCTATCCCAGCTTAGAGGAGTATTGTATGATTCGAGTGCAACGTCGTTGCTGACAATTTTGTTTCGTATGACGCTAAGAATTCCGAAATATTTTGAAGTCCCTTTCGAATTTTCATATAAGGGTAAAATCCTGTCAAAGCTTTTCTTCCAAGAGCTGAATTCACCGGGCTGTCCAGAGAATTCTCTCAGACAGCGAACAACATCCGGTATTTTATCGAGGTGTTTCATCAATGCGATTGTTTCATCAATGCCATGTTTCATCTATTAATCTTGGGCCTTTAATTAATATATGAAGTGCCGGTATGACATTTGGCTCTTGTTGATTAGGGTTTTGTTGGGGATTAAGGATGGATGGTCGAATTGGATTTTCGTTTGCTATTTTAAAAATTTAATTTGAACGCTTCTTGTTTTCAAATGGAAATATGTACTGATAAGAACTTAATATTATTTAAACGTAACTCTGAAAAAATAACTTTAATGTGTTTCACTTTTATAAAACTCTACTAGGCTTATATTATAATTAGTAACAAATGTATGCTTTTGTATGGAAAGAGTTTCTTTCTTAAACTAAAACTGATTTTATAAAATCTTTAGAACTATTTTGAAATTGGTTACAAGTAAAAATTTCTTACCCCCGGCGGGATTTCCTCCTTTTTACGGCTGCTACTTAGGAGCCCCGGTGTACAGATTTTCTCCTCTTTTCGGGGCTTGTAAGCGATTTTCTTACGACCGTCTTACAATTTCAACACTGCGCTTGGGTTCGAAACGGTATCTTTTATTTCCGTCTTAATGTTCGGACCACAGTTTCTTAACACAGCACTACCGCGACACTACTTAAGGGCGTTTGCGGCTCGCGACACTTATCTGCGTTTCGCGACTGTACTTTACGCTGCACTACTTGAGGGTGTTTTGCGCTTTTATCTTAAAATAACTGGGTCCCTGCTCGGGCGCCAATTAAAACCTTAGATTAATGTCATTTTAAAAAAAATATTTTTTCGAGGTTGGAACCTCTTTCTTTATTAGAGTCGAAATTACAACTGAACTTAAATCGAACTTATCTTTATAATGAAACCTATGGAATTTCTAAATATGGCATGAACCTGGTGTCGAATGGTGTTTCAAGTGTTGTGTCAGCAACATGATGGTGGAGCATGTCCGTTGCATAACTCTAAGTATTTCTTTGAAGGTGTTTGATGACACTCTGGGAACATTGACTGCTGTTGTTTAAATGATGCGCATGTTGGATATCGAATGACTCTGTGGTGATGCGCGTGTTGATATTTGCAATTGCAGATTGTTGGTGTTAACTTGTATACATATGTACTAGTATGTATGTGGATTTTAATTAACCAACCATCTGATTAAGTTTACGTGGCAATTAATATCGCGCTACATATTTCCAAGACGGTCTAATATTCGCAAAGTTGTTCGTACTAAATGTAACTGCTAACGCTACCTTTGATTCTATCTGTGGAATTGTTCGGTTATGCAAAGAATGATAATCTTTTGCCTTTTGTCCTCAAAGTTATAAAGATAAGTTGAGGTGCGAAGCTTATCATGCGTACTATGTATTCGTCGTTAAAAGCACATGAACTTCATCAGCCCATCTGAATCTCTTATTATTTTACTGAATTTTACATACGTTTTATACTCTAAAGAGGATACAAGGGTTTTCTTGTACTCTTGATTGATTATGGAACTATTCCTGACTCAGATTCTGACCGAAGCCAACCCTGATTTACCAGAACTCTTCTTCTGAAAATGGATTTAAAGCCCAGGATATAAATTTTGATGGGAGGAAAGAAAGCATTTGGAGCAGAGAAAAGTGCACCATGCTTCCCAGACAAACTCTTGATTGGAGTCTGGCAAAATCATCAGTATCATACTGTAAAAGCCTAGACCTTCATGATAGAATTGGTCTTGTTATAGCTATGCAGAACCAGGGCACTCTCCTCGGTGACAAGCTCATATCTTGCCGAAATGTCCCGTACATCCGTTTGATCTGAAAAAGTTTAGTCTCCATTATGACACCCAAATGCTAAGCTTGATCCGAGAAATAGATGGCGACACCTTTTAGCACTAGATGAATTTAACTAGTCAGCTTCGTTCTTTTCGTGAAGAGAACAAACTCAGTTCTGAGATTAACTAAAAGCAAATCTTTTAATTCACCAAACGCTGCTCACATCTAGGTTTGCCTGCGCTTTAGAAGATACAGCTAACTCCCATATGCAGATGACATCAACAAAGTGGAAAGAGCACAGAGAGCTGTCAATTACCCAGTTTATCCGACAGCTCAATTTACATTGAAGCAATCCGCATTGGTTCAATACCCGTAGAAATACTAGTGTTTATATGAAATTATCCAAAATGAGCGAGAGAAAATTGAGAGAAATTTAACAAACAGCTGGTTAAACTGACACTTCACACTAACACTGATCATTTTTCTTATTTCTTTGGCTTTCCAAATATTTCGTTTGCAAACTCACATTTTAAACACACAACTAATACCTGCCCGATGATGAAAGAATGATGAGAGCACGAGAAAGTAAAATGTTTTTCTGATATTTCAAAGCGGTTACAAATTTTCAATGCATTTTATAAGCAGGAATGAACGTATGCGTGTTGAATATTTCAATGAAGTGGTGTTTATTCAATGAAGTGGTGTTTATTCGTGTGGGAGAAGTTCTTAGCATACTCATAAAGCCTATGCAGAGAGAGCCTTGCCATTTTTCCGACTTGCTAGGTGCTAGTCATCTTTTATATCGCAGACCACTACACGACTATGCTGTAAGTAAGAACTACTCTGCATGACATTAAGTTGTAGACTACACTTTGGGACTACTCTACTGTAGATTTCTTGTTTCCTTTTCTAACATTTTCTTACCACCTCAGTTTGTTATCCAGGAAGAGATCTAGATACCTTGCTCTCTTCAAGAAGCTCAGAAATATGCCATTTACATAGCTTGAGTAGAATATATCAAATGATATATGATACTCGTATTTGATTCTTCTTGTGGAGGGAACCAGTTTTATTTTGGCGGTATTGGTACTAAGGCCATATCAAGTATTTCGATGCTTCCGCAAAAGCGGAGCTGTCCGAAATCCAAAAAAAAATTATACAACCTCTTCGGTTGGATCTGTAGAGACGTCAGGCTTTCTAAAAATTTGTCTTAATGTGACCATTTGAAAATTATTTGATTTTTTCATGTAACAGTTTATTTTTCTCTTTTTATTTAAAGAGTCCATTATACTCCCTTTTAATAGATTTCAGTCTTTGGAAAAAAGATGAGTAAGCGCTTCAGTGACAAAGTTCCTACATTACCAGCACCCACAACGTCAACGTCAAGTACAAGGATCGCAGGACATATATGTTAACTTATGCCCAGCACATTTAAATGCTTAGCAAACGTGTAGCGCCCCGTCACGACACCAGTAAGCAGTCTGTACCATTGAGGTACAGGGAGAAAGCCGCTGACCCCTTAGATACGTCGGGAAGCATTCATTTGGTCTGTAGACAACCTGGAGAGTCATGCCATTTGCAGTTATGCTCATATGAAACGCAACTGTCAATGGAAACCCTAACCGAGGACACAGACAGACCTAATGAAGGCACGGGTGCTGAAAAACTCTCCTCTGAGCCATGCCTAGCAAGTTCATTGGCGATTTAATTTCCTGTGATCCCATTGTTCCCTGGGACCCAAACAAGACTCGGCGAATTAAGTTCTCCGCCCTACGTTCACTAAAATCTTGCATTCTTGATCTAGCTTGGAAATCGTAAGAGGGTTTAGCAAGGCTCTAAGCGCAAGTTGACTGTCGCTATAGATGCAAATGCTTCGCCACCTCCCCCAATTTTTTACAATATAGTTCGTTTAGAAGACAGACACAGCGCTGTATCGGTTTTCGAGCCATCCGTCAAGACACGACTACATTTTCTACCTCAGATTCTGACAGAACCAGTTTTGGGCACTGGAAAAGTCGATTTCGTATTTCATTTTCCACAACAGGAGTGCAAAGCCGGGGAAGGCAAGAAATGGAAGCATATAGCCGCATGTCTTATTCGAATAATAAAGTTCGCACATTCCTTTGAATAATATAAATTTCGCTCTATAACAAAGTGTTTTTCTCAGAGAACCAAACCAAGAAATGATAAGCTGCAGGAAGCAAACGCAAAATTGGGGACAGATTTGGAAAACCTTTGTCCAGCAATTCAGTGTCGTCAGTGCGAGTAACTTGTGCCATGCACGGCAAAAGGTAAGTATAAAAAATGATTTGGTTTCAAAATCGGAAAAGGATGAAATTTTGAAGGAATTCCTAGCAGCTATTTCGTCAAAGTACTACTTATTTTTTTGTACTATATTCCAAGACAATTCTAGTAAGACCCAGCTGCGAACTGAGCAAATTCTTCTTTGGCCTTTTCCAGCAGAAGAGAAGAAAGACAAAGCTGAGGATTTCTTTGAATTCATTGTATGTTCAGATGGTTTACGGAATTTTTCCTCATATCTTTGAATGCTAAAATTTTTCAAGAGATACCATAAACTAAAGAAGAAGCTGCTCAAGTTTGCAAAGCGACTGTAAGCTTAGGAGGTCCCCAGTGGCTCATTGAAAGGAGAAAATGGATCACTGGAAGCATCTCATACCAACTTTTCACTTACTCCTACAACAAAGCCCCAAATTAGCCAAAAACAGTTGTCGTCTATTTATGACAGCAATTTCAAAGGCTCAGAGGCGACTCGATATGGGAAATATGCTATGGTTAGAGAACTGTATGCCAAAAGATGAAGCGGGCTTGGACGGTGTGCCATATGATCTCGACGAATGGAGATTAGTAGAAATTAAGCCTCCAACTAAGGGGAAACGAGTGCCAGCAAAGTAATTGTTCCACACTTTGGATTATCTTAAAATTACAGACGGTAAGTATACACTAAAAAAAAACATACTATGGTCAAATTCAAATCAGTTTAGCAGTGTTAAATTTGAATTCTTGTGATTTTATTATTTATAGTTCATTTGATAACTCTTTAGAAGTTATATATATTTACAAAGTTGAAAGCTTCATTGAGACTTACATTAATAGACTTTGCCATTGTCCAAAAACTGTAACCACTGACGATAACATTGCTAAAGTTCACCAAATGGTGTTAGACGACCGCCGAATTAAAGTGGGAGAGATAGTAGAGGTTATGAAAATGTCCAAGGAACGTGTTTGTTACATATTAAATCAAGTTTTGGGTATGAGAAAGCTGTCCGCGCTTTGGGTGCCGCGTTAGCTTACATTAGACCAAGAACGTGTGTTCGAATGTACATTTCCAACGCTCTGTTGGCGCAGTTTAGGCGCAATAAATCCGAGTTTTGGCGCCGATTAATTACTGTAGATGAAATTTGGATACACCATTATACACCAGAAACAAAAATTCAGTCAAAAAAGTGGACTGTAAAGGGCGAGCCAACTTCAAAAAAGCAAAAACTGTTTTTTTCGGCTGAGAAAGTGATGGCGTCTCTCAGCGGTTGCCATGGCGAAAATCCATGAATTACGGTTTGAACTGCTTGACCATCCGCCTTATTCACCAGATCTGGCCCCAAGCGATTTCTTTTTGTTCCCTCATCTAAAAACAGCGCTCGCAAGACAGAGATTTTCATCAAATGAGGAGGCAATCACCTTCGTGAACAATTATTTTGCAGAGAAAAATTCCAAGTACTATTTGGACGGGTTAGAGAGATGGGAGCATCGCTGGGAGAAGTGTATAGAATTACAAGGAGACTATATAGAAAAATAAAATAAAATTGAGAAAAAATGTCTTATATCATTGTTCGGTCGGAAACTTTTCAGACAACCCTCGTATTTTGAAAATGTGATACCCTTTATTAGATTTTTTTTTAAACATGAAAGTATTGTGTACTTTATTTGTTTTTTAGAGTATTTTTGTTCTTCCTTATTTTTTTCTATTGATTTTTGTTAAGTGTTATGTGCATATATTTAAAAATGATATTTATGTTTTCTTTGTTGTTGTGAAGTTCCTTTTTGTTTTGTTTATCCAATTTTTAACTGAAAAAAAAAATAGTAAACAAAAAAATAAATACACTTCAAATAAAGTTGTTCTTGACTTTTTCCTAAGCAATATTCTTATTTACTCACCTCAAGAATTTATCATCGCTTATTATCGGAGAGCTTAAGTTGGATAAAGCACTCATATCGTTCATATAACGTAACATGGCGACACCAACTTTGTCGGATAACACTTTAAACATTTATAGCCTCACTGGTGTTCCTTTCAACATTTTGTTTTGTGAACTTTCCAAAATTGAACTCGGTCCTTATCATCTCGATTCCAGCTTTGGAGAGCTCGTCACCAATCCAGAAACCTTTATCGACCATAACGGTATCTCCTGGCTGAAGATTGTCGATTAAATCTGTCAGGTTAAAAATATCCTTGCTCCAAAAATTAATTGCGACACTCCAATCATCACTTTTAGCGTATGGGAGCCTTTGTAGTGCGAATAAGTGCACGTTCTATATGTCAGCCATCTGAAGGTCACAGTTCTCATCTCTGTACAATCAAGAACAATTTTCACACTTTGAGTACTGTTCGAAGCAAGCGAGGAGGCTCCTCATGTTCTGCTCTCTTGTTTGCCAGTATATAAAACATTTAGTGACTTTGACTAAAAGCTGTATAGTGTCAGCAAAGTACAACTTAGCAGTCTTATCAGTAATTTTAAATGAGACTGACAGCTGAGCAAAGTAACAATTTGTTTTGAGCTTGAACTTGGACATTGCCAGAAGTCTTTCTTCAGCTGTATGTGTATCCCTAACAAAAATACAAACTTGAAAACTCGATAAACAATTTACCGTCTGTTTAATGTATTAATGGAACGGACCAAAAGCCGCTTTCCTCTGTCAATCATTACTTTCTTCACCGGAATTGAACTTTTGCGCAGATTTTGTGTGGGAAATGCACATTCTCGTTGCGCTGGTATTCGTATTTCGTTTTCTTTAAAATGACGACTGCAGATAAAGAAATTTGGAAAGGGTTTTCCCATTCGAAGCGCCATTGACCACTTCTTCAACAAATTTTCTTCTGTCCGAAATTTCTTTGGTATGTAGTGCATGGTGATTCCATTTCCTTTGTAGGAATTGCACTGAGGCACTCCTGACTTTCTGATTTTGGGTTCCACTATCTGAACAAAAAAACACTATTCACCAAGGAACAAATCAATCGGGCAATAAACACTCACCTAAGTAGTACCTAATAAGTACTGATTATTTTTTACTTTGCTTTGATTGTTTTTTATTTCTATTTAACACTTCTTCGCTTTTATTTTCTTTCTTTTTAATTTATTGAAACCACAAATAGTTTTTCCAACAATAAAACACACACAAATGCTTATGCGTATCAAAATGTGATGTCTATAAATTGTTTGTTCTACTGGCCACCAGGTTTATGCCTCCAGTTGTCAATACAATCGCTTTATTCAATACAATTACAATTTACAATTCAATCGTTTTTCTCAACAACTTTTACTCGTACTTTACTTTATCTTTTACTTAAACCACTCGCTCTCCATTCACTTTCGTCTTCATATTTATATTCATTGTCATCTTTCGAGAACATTCTGTACCATAACACTTTCTCATTTATTCTTACAATGGATATCACACCATTGATGCTAACAATTATAATTTCAATGTTTTCGATGTTAACAATATATTTAAGATGACAGCTATTAACGCACGATGTTAATTGTAAATAAAACAAAAAGTTTTCAGAGAATTATCTTAATATTTTTTATTATGATTGTGACAGTGGCATACCCCTATCCGATAGTCCATATTTTCAATGACTCTGAGACATAATTGAGGTTCAATGTCGTTAATGTGCCGAATTATCTCATCCTTCAGCTCTTGAATTGTTCTTGGCTTATTGACGTACACTTTTTCTTTTAAATATCCCCAAAGAAAAAAGACCAACGGTGTCAAATCACATGATCGTGGCGGCCAATTAACATCGCCACGACGTGTGATAATACGGCCATTGAATTTCTCGCGCAAAAGAGCCATTGTTTCGTTGGCTGTGTGGCAAGGGGCACCATCCTGTTGGAAGCACATATCGTTCATGTCCATATCCTCAATCTCTGGCCACAAGAAGTCCGTTATGATCTCGCGATAGCGAACACCATTCAATGTAACTTCTTGGCCGACCTAATTTTCGAAGAAGTACGCCCCGATTACGCCATCAGCCCATAAACCGCACCAAAAAGTCACTCTTTGTGGATGCATCGACTTTTCGACAATCACTCGTGGATTTTCATTTACTCAAATTCAGCAATTCTCCTCGTTAACGAATCCACTGAGGTGAAAGTGTGCCTCGTCGCTGAAGATGATTTTCTTTGTAAAGTCACCATTCGCTTTTGTCTGTTCAACCAACCATTAGGCGTATTGACGACGCTTGAAATGATCAGTAGGCTTCAGCTCTTGAGTCAATTGAACCTTGTAAGCGTGTAAATTCAAATATTTATTCAAAATTTGCATCAGTGATGTTCGTGAGATGTTCAATTGTTGGGAACGATGACGAGTCGCGGTTCTTCTGCCACACTATCGCGAACAACAGCAATGTTTTCCGCAGAACGAACTGGGCGAGCATGCACACGTGTTTTCACACTTCCTACAGACCCGGTTTGCTGAAATTTGCGCACAATTCTCCCGATTATGGACACATTTGGTCGATTATGCTGGCCAAAAAAATCACGAAATGCATTTTGATTTGAACGCCCATTTTCGTAAAAGGCTTCAATAATCTTAACGCCCTGCTCAATTGTGTACCTCTCCATGTTTGAATTTGTCAAACACTGAAACAAAGAAATGTCAAATTAAGTTTCGCAAAAAACTTGACGTTAAGGTATGACTCACAATTAACATCGCGCATTAAGGTTGGACCACCCGATATGATGACTGCAATCTAAATACAAGAAGACGATCGCAGAGGCTTTTTCGATGTTTCAACAACTATGGGAGAAGACAATTTACTCGTAGTTATTTCCCTACTGCCAACCTTTTCCAAACTGTTTGAGAAACTTCTGAAATCACGCATGGTGTCTTACTTAGAGCATATAAAATTTTTCTCAAACAATCAGTTTGGTTTTAGATCAAAAAAATTTACAGAAGATGCAATTTTTATGTTGTGTTCTAAACTGTATGAGGGTTTCAATTATTCTATACCTTCTATGTCGCTATTTATCGACATGTCTAAAGCCTTCAATTTAGTTGATCACAGCTTGCTTCTAGATAAACTGTATGCATCAGGTTTTAGAGGTATTGTTCTAGAATGGCTTCAATCTTATCTTACAAATAGGAAGCAAAGAGTAAAAATAAATGGGACTTATAGAAATTCTCTTACTATTAAGAATGGTGTCCCTCAGGGTTCTGTACTTGGCCCTCTGTTATTTTTAGTTTACATAAATTCTCTATTTCAACAATCTTTTAAAGGACAACCAACAGCCTTTGCAGATGATATAGCTTTTATATATCAAGAACTAAATTCGTTTGATTGCGTTGCCAGTATGAATGAAGATATACATAAGTTAAGACAATGGTTTGCCTCGCACAAATTAGTAGTCAGTGATAAAACTAGACTAATGAACTTTAAAATGATAGGCAATGATCATTTTGATCTAAACATGGTATTCCACTCACATGACTGCAAAAGGTTTAGTCTGTCAACTCATACTTTGTTACCGCCGAATTCTCCGTTCAACGCGCCGTACCACGGAAGAGTGCCCAACCACCAAGGAGAGTGGTCGTAGGTTAAGGTGTTAAAAATGGGCGCCACGCGATTGCTCTTCCGTTTAACTACCCACATCCAGAATCGCGACTAAACGTGAGATTCGCGCTTCTTTTACTGACCAAAACAAGAAAAAAATGACGAATGCTTTCCCAACGTTATAAGATTTCTGTTCCTTTAATTCTTTTTGTACTTAACCTATAATATGCATTACAAAATTTCAATCTTACAATCTAGCTTAATTCTACATTAACAATCCAAATAGCTTATACGAGTATAATACAAAAAAAAAAAAAAGAAAGAAAAAAAGCGAAGAAACAAACAATTAAAAAAAAAAACTAAACTAAAACCGCGGGAACGAACCCAGCTTATAGATAGCTTATTCGCGACACGGACAGCAATTAAGCGAGCTAACTATATTATAAAACATGCCCGCGTATGTCGAATTTACTATAATAATATGTGTATTGCATATATAAAACAAGATAGCTTATCTGGTACGTATCGCTGCTTCCCGCCAGACTCGATTCGTCTCGATCCTCTTTACTCCAGTCGTTTTTTTTTTTTTTTTTTAAAGCTCAAGCACCCAAATGGTGCGGGTCACAAAAGATAAATGGGGCAAAGAACTCGGAGTGCCGAACGATCTCCAGCCACCAAGGAAAATTGTTTCACACTTTGTCTATTCTTATTCACCCAGCAGAAAAGAATTAACGTTTTCCGATAGTTTTTTTTTTTGTTTTTGCGCTACCGAACAAGTTTCCCAATATTCTGCCTTTTATTTAATTTTGGGTTTGATTTATGAAAATAGCACTTCTTCCCTTTTTTTTTTTTCCTCAGGTGAACGAACAAGGGCACTAATTCCATTAATTAATTCACTAATTCACAATCCTTTTTGCTTTCCCTATATCAGTACACTCCTGTTCTTTTTTTTTTTTTTTTTTCTTAAAACGATTACCGAACTGTTCAGTTTACTTTCCTCGACCGTTCCGTTTTTTTTTTTTTTTTTTTTTTTTTTTTTTTTTTTTTTTCTCAGCTCCTAATTTGTACCACGACCGACCTCCTTGACTGGCTCTTCACAACTCGCCTATCTTTTTTTTGTTTTCTCCCCATTAACCCACCAAAAATCCTTTCCAATTCCACTCAACACTACCCGTAGCCTCTCGAAAGTTTTCGCTCAACTCCATACGGTACGTCTTTCTCTCATACAAACAGGTTCATCAGACCACATCTCCTGATCTTCCACATCCGCTAATCCCAACAGTAAGTCCTCATGCCATAGTATGACTATGGAACTATGGCCCTCAAGTAAAAGAACAGAAAAAAAAGGAAGGACAACTGCGATCCTACATGCGGACTCGAACCTACGAACGTGAAAGCCTACATGCCGGGTTCGCAACCCGTGGAGCTAGGCTTCGCTAACTACGACGGAGTGTGGGTGCCCATATGTAGTAGTATTGGCAAGGAAAATAAGTGATATAATTTTTTTTTTTTTGTTGCTAATTCCAAAGAGGTGGACGAAAACCTATTAACACAACCCATAATACTCCCCCCTTCCTTTCTAAAGGTTTTCGTCGCTTTGATAACCGATTCATGTTTACTATTAGGCAAGGTCGTCTTTATTCGTGAACAGTTTTAGATCTTGCGCATGCCACACTCCTACCTTTTTCCCACTACGATCACCTAGCTCATATGTCCAGGGTGAAACCCGCTTAATGACCTCAAAAGGTCCTACATACTTTGGAGCAAGTTTCGCAGAAAAAAATCTAGCAGCATCGGAGAGAACGAAGTTTTTCCTAAGTACCAAATCCTTTGGGTAAAACTTAATATCTCGGCGACGTAAATTATATTTGCTGGAGGATTTGTGAGCCGAACTTTCCATACTCGCCCTAACGTCTTCCACTAGTTCACCCAACGCCTTTGACCAAGCCTGAACATCGACCGATCTATCTGCAATAAAACCCTCTGCTGGAAAAGGGGAACCATCGCCTTTAACCTGCATTTCCCTGCCGAACATGACAAAATATGGGGTTGTCTTTAGAACCTCATGCGTTGCATTGCGAATGGCACACGCCACTTTTGGCAGAAGGATATCCCAACTGCGATGATTGTTGGAAATATATGCTCGGATTTTAGTTTTCAATGTTTGGTTATACCTTTCCGCAGGGTTAGCTTGTGGGTGATAATATGCCGTAAAATCAATGGTAACCCCATAAGCACGTACCAGGTCAGCCATCTCCTTACTTTTGAACTGAGCCCCGTTATCACAGACTAACCACTTAGGTACCCCAAATACCAAGAAGACATGTTCCTCCAAGATGGTCCTGACGGATTTCGCTGTAGCTGAACGGACAGGAAAGAATAGGGGAAATTTCGAAAAATAGTCAACTACAGTCAAAATATAGCTGTAGCCTCTGGTTGACCGAGGAAGTGGCCCGATGAAATCCACACATAACATATCCCACGGTCTATTAACCTTGCTTCGTGACGCCATAAGCCCTGCCGGTTTCCGTAAGTCAGGTTTCACCGTCTGACAAATTACGCAGCTACGAACGTAACGAGCTATATTATGTCTCATTTTTGGCCAATAATAGCTTCGTGCCACCTTATCGAACGTTTTCTGTATTCCCCCGTGTGCGCTTAAGATATCGTCATGGCTTTGTCTCAAAACTGCTGCTCTTCTATCCTTTGGGACCACTTCTTTCCACTCATCGCCCTCGCTATTCAGTTTTGGGTATCTCGAGGGCACCCGCTTAAATAGTATACCCTCCTCCTCTCTCCAGTCGGGATACTTCTCTCCCTCTCTCCTAACCAATTCAAGCATTTTACAATACCATGGATCTTCGGTAGTTAATGACACCGACGCTACGTCCTCCTTTACCCTAGATAGCGCGTCAGGGACCAAGTGCTCCTTGCCCTTCCTATGCACGACCTTAAAGTTGTACTGCTGCATTTTGACAGCCCACCGAGCCAACCTACCCTGCGGATCTCTCAAATTATTTAGCCAGACTAAGGAATGATGATCAGTTACTACGGTGAAGCTATTCCCTTCCAAGTACGGGCGGAGTTTTTCGATCGCCCACAGGAGGGCCAGACACTCCCGTTCCGTCGTCGAATAATTCCGCTCCGTCTGGGATAAGGCTCTGCTCAAATAACTAATCACTGTTTCCTCATCTGGCGACTTATTTTGCGTAAGGACAACACCAATACCATAACCCGAAGCGTCCGTATGCACTATGAATGGTAAGGAAAAATCTGGACACGTGAGGATGGGTGCATTCACCAACTTTTCCTTTAACAAGACAAAAGCAGTCTCACAATCCTCGCTCCACAAAAATTTACGTTTTTTCTTGAGAAGCCCAGTTATCGGTGAGATAAGATCTGAAAAATTAGGAACGAAGCGTCTATACCACGAAACCATGCCGACAAACCTTCGCACTGCTGACACAGAAGTTGGTCGAGGATATTCAACCATGCACCTAACCTTATCCGGGTCCACTAACAATCCCTTCCCGTTGACTATGTACCCCAAGTATTTCAATTCTGGTTTGCAAAATTCGCACTTCTTTCGGCTCAACACCAAGCCCGCGTCCTTGATACGGTCTAATACCACCCTAAGGATCTCCAAATGTCTCTCAAAAGTCTCTGACACGATAATGACGTCATCCAGATAAACGAATACATTCGGCTCGAGGTCGGCTCCAAGGACTGTATCTATAAAACGCTGCCAAGTAGCAGGAGCGTTGTGGAGCCCAAAGGGCATGCGACAGAACTGATACAGTCCTTTTCCCGGAATAGTGAAGGCCGTATACTTCTTCGAACTCTCAGCCATTGGAATTTGCCAGTAGGCAGACTTAATGTCCAAAGAGGACAAAAATTTAGCATTCTTGAGTTTATCTAGTGTCGCCGAGACGTAGGGTATGGGATAGGCGTCTCGCTCTGTCACTTGATTGAGTTTTCGGAAGTCGACACAAAAACGATACTTCCCATCTTTTTTCCTGACAAGTAAGGCAGGGGAGGACCAAGGACTGCAAGATGGTTCGATAACGCCCATCTGGAGCATTTCATCCACTTCTTTATTAATGTTCTCCTGGACTACTGGCGAAACAGGATAATAGCGCTGTTTGATGGGGTCCGCATTAGTTCTGATAACGTGTGCAACGAGATTGGTACACCCTATACCATCACCCATCGACGCAAATACCCTTTCAACTAATTCGTCAAGACGTTTTCTCTGCCCACTCTCTAGTCTAAACCCGTCCCCAACTTCCATCAATTCTCCTCTGAAGTTCCATACGCGCTTCCCTATATTTGGAATTATGGAAAATCGTTCCCAGAAATCCGCTCCCAGAATGAGGCCATGCGCTAGTTTAGGAATCACAAGAATCTCCATTATTCTTATAACTTTTTCGACCCTAATAGGCACATTCAGAGCTCCGATCACTTCTACCCCATCCCCATTAGCTACTGTAACCGACTTAACCTCTACCCTCGTCAAACTGCATTTTAAGGACTGCAAAGCTTCCCAACCTGAACTACCAAGAATCGTTCTAGAAGCTCCTGAATCTAACAACCCTAATAACTTAACACCATAAATTTCGACACTTAAGTATGGACGAGGATCTAATCCCTTACTCTCTAAAATAAAATCTAAAGCTATATTACACCCCACTGTCAACTTCCTTGTACTCACGGCGGATTCCTTCCCTCGACTCAATGACCCGCCTGTCTTTAAGCCGATGAGTTGTTTCCCTGCATTGTCGCCCGTGGCGTGCAACGTGGACAACGACGTCGGATGGTGCCAACCGTATTACATCCATAACAACGTATGGGCTGCGGACACTGAGCTGCGATGTGTCCATTCTGCTTACATCGGAAACAAGTTAACGAGTTATTCGCCCATGGTGGAGAAGCAATTACTTGCACTTCGGTATCCGCCACTTCAACATACGCCAGATCTGGCTCTAGTAAGTTGGTATTTCGCCGTGATGGTGGCGGAACGAAATTCTCGACTAAGTATCTAGTAGACTCTAGACGGTGACCCACTTCAACTAAGTGATTTAAAGAGGAAATTTCAATCAGGGCCATTTGTGTTTGGTAAAACGGGGATATGTTCCTTCGAATCCACTTAAGCTTAACCTCGTCGGTGCAGGGCTCGCTTAGCCTAGAAAAGAGTCCTATCATCACACTCACAAAAATACCGATGGTCTCCGACCGTCCCTGTGTTCTGCTTCTAATTTCCTCCCAAAGCCTGTCATCGTACCCTGGTGGTAAGAATTCGGCCTTCAGTTTCGCCACCAAGCTTTCCCAATCGTTGATATATGGTTTACTCGCCCGGTACCATATGGCTGCTTTATCCTCAAAAATGTCAAAGGCTGACCTATAAAGCTCCTCCTTACTGTAGCCCCTAGCTTCTCTCAGTTCCTCAACTTTTTCCAAGAAACTGCTAAGGGATTGAGTATGGTCTCCACAAAACTTAACACCCCATTGTGCAACCGGAACCCTCTTCGTCGGGAAAAATAATGGCGACGATGCTGTAACTGGTTGTGGGAGGTTTATGGGCTGTCTACTACTACCTGCTCGCACTGTTGGAGATACTTTATCCCCTGCTAACCCCTTGCTAGTCTGTTGGACCGACTGCACTTCCCCACCCTTCAGCTGGGCTTGCCCTTCGTCCTGTCCCGCTACCTCTACACTAGCCTTAATATCTATACTAGACAGTAATCCCAACACCTGATGCCTCGCATCAACGAGAAAAGCTTTTTCTTCAGCATCGCCAGCTTGCGCCCTTCCAAGACGCCTCAATATCCAATCGGATTTTGCTGCTACTTTTTTGTATTCTTTCGACTGCTCATCCCCGACAAACTCACTTATCAGTCTTAGTAGCTCTTCTATCTTAGAAACTATAGCTTCCTTATCCTCAGCAAAGGTGAAGGGGTACTCCGGCAAGATAAAACTGGAATCCCTCTTCATAGCAGTTCTTAGCATTTTCCTCATCTCATCTACATCTCCACCCCTCAGACCCCGCACATCTAACTCGTACCTTAACTCTTCTGAACTCAACCTATTCACCTCCATCTTGACTGGGTTAATTTTTATCTTGAGATAAGTGGCTAAAGATCCCCCTTCTTTTTCTCCGGAGTCCTTTGCTCGATCAATTAACACAAAACAATGAACAACTGGTGAACGAAGTATACCCGAGAACCGAAACCACGACTAAGAACTTTTAGCAATCACGACGATTATCTCTTACACCGGCGGATAACTTAAAGGCAAAAAAAAATAATTTATCTTATTTAAAGAGGCCCCACGTTGGGCGCCAGGAATGTTACCGCCGAATTCTCCGTTCAACGCGCCGTACCACGGAAGAGTGCCCAACCACCAAGGAGAGTGGTCGTAGGTTAAGGTGTTAAAAATGGGCGCCACGCGATTGCTCTTCCGTTTAACTACCCACATCCAGAATCGCGACTAAACGTGAGATTCGCGCTTCTTTTACTGACCAAAACAAGAAAAAAATGACGAATGCTTTCCCAACGTTATAAGATTTCTGTTCCTTTAATTCTTTTTGTACTTAACCTATAATATGCATTACAAAATTTCAATCTTACAATCTAGCTTAATTCTACATTAACAATCCAAATAGCTTATACGAGTATAATACAAAAAAAAAAAAAAGAAAGAAAAAAAGCGAAGAAACAAACAATTAAAAAAAAAAACTAAACTAAAACCGCGGGAACGAACCCAGCTTATAGATAGCTTATTCGCGACACGGACAGCAATTAAGCGAGCTAACTATATTATAAAACATGCCCGCGTATGTCGAATTTACTATAATAATATGTGTATTGCATATATAAAACAAGATAGCTTATCTGGTACGTATCGCTGCTTCCCGCCAGACTCGATTCGTCTCGATCCTCTTTACTCCAGTCGTTTTTTTTTTTTTTTTTTAAAGCTCAAGCACCCAAATGGTGCGGGTCACAAAAGATAAATGGGGCAAAGAACTCGGAGTGCCGAACGATCTCCAGCCACCAAGGAAAATTGTTTCACACTTTGTCTATTCTTATTCACCCAGCAGAAAAGAATTAACGTTTTCCGATAGTTTTTTTTTTTGTTTTTGCGCTACCGAACAAGTTTCCCAATATTCTGCCTTTTATTTAATTTTGGGTTTGATTTATGAAAATAGCACTTCTTCCCTTTTTTTTTTTTCCTCAGGTGAACGAACAAGGGCACTAATTCCATTAATTAATTCACTAATTCACAATCCTTTTTGCTTTCCCTATATCAGTACACTCCTGTTCTTTTTTTTTTTTTTTTTTTCTTAAAACGATTACCGAACTGTTCAGTTTACTTTCCTCGACCGTTCCGTTTTTTTTTTTTTTTTTTTTTTTTTTTTTTTTTTCTCAGCTCCTAATTTGTACCACGACCGACCTCCTTGACTGGCTCTTCACAACTCGCCTATCTTTTTTTTGTTTTCTCCCCATTAACCCACCAAAAATCCTTTCCAATTCCACTCAACACTACCCGTAGCCTCTCGAAAGTTTTCGCTCAACTCCATACGGTACGTCTTTCTCTCATACAAACAGGTTCATCAGACCACATCTCCTGATCTTCCACATCCGCTAATCCCAACAGTAAGTCCTCATGCCATAGTATGACTATGGAACTATGGCCCTCAAGTAAAAGAACAGAAAAAAAAGGAAGGACAACTGCGATCCTACATGCGGACTCGAACCTACGAACGTGAAAGCCTACATGCCGGGTTCGCAACCCGTGGAGCTAGGCTTCGCTAACTACGACGGAGTGTGGGTGCCCATATGTAGTAGTATTGGCAAGGAAAATAAGTGATATAATTTTTTTTTTTTTTTTTTTTGCTAATTCCAAAGAGGTGGACGAAAACCTATTAACACAACCCATAATAACTTGTGGTCAGGCAAACTATAATGATGCACTTTCTTGTTGTGATAAGTGTTTCAAAATCGAATCTGTTAACGAATATAAGTATTTGGGTGTTGTAATCGATTCAAACTTGAATTGGAAAGCACATATACAAGCTGTAAAATCAAATATGATGCAAGTTATACGAAAATTGTATCTCTTAAAACCACACTGTTCAAAACAGATACTATCTATGATATATTATGCACTTGCAAACTCTAAACTGCAATATGGTATTATAAGTTGGGGAGGGGCTTATAATAACACTTTTGTTCCCTTATTTAAAACACAAAAATGTCTTATTAGAATAATTTGCTTGCGGTGAAAATTGCTTGACTCATTGTTGGCCGTTATTTAAAAACTTACATATTCTTCCTCTACGACATCTTTACATTTTTAAAGTTCTGAGAGAATTTTTCAAGCGCAGTGGTAACATCTTAAATAGGATGTCTAATTATTATGGCTTACGGATCAACAATCAGGCTCTTGTGAATATTCCTGTCGCACATAAAACCATATTTGCTCACTTTTTTACTGTTACTGCTCCTAGATGTTTTAATAAACTACCTATTGTGATAAGACAAACTAATAATCTTTATGTATTTCTAAAAAAAGTAAAGGACTGGCTATTCAATATTGATTATGTGAAAATTGAATCTATCTTTCGATGTGTGCATTAAAAATATAACTTCGCTTTTTTGTTAACATTATGAAGTCTGAAATGTTCTTTGTATTTCGCTATGTATTATGTATATCCTCTCCACGCTCCTATTTTTGTAATATTTACCCCACATTATAGTACATTTATTTGAATTGTAAGTTTGTTAAATCATTCGACACTAACTTCCAAAGTTATAGAATGATTATCTCTTCTTTCTTAAATTAATTTGAATTTTGTAATGAAATGGTTGTAAAAATTAAGTTAGAATGAATAAAATGATTGAATGAATTATCGGCAATTCTGAAAATATTTTGAACTTTAACGTAAGAATAGAAGAAAAAACAATTAAAATTAATTTCATTAACTTAAATTTCTCATTCAATAACAATTTATTATATTATAATGTGACATAATGTAGACAACATAAAATAAATAATCGAAAGTACGATTTCCTACGAACAAGTAATTTTACAAGTAAGGGATTTATTTATTTGTAATTCCACAAAGAATGCTCTCTCTTTCGAAAAGCTCGAAGGACACAAACATTATTCGTATCTTTCACTACATAAATTATTTTTCTCCATTGTCTTGACATGAAGTGACAGTGTACTTAATTTTGCTTTGTTTTTTTTTTTTTTTTTTTTTGAAGACTTCAAGAGTTATGAAATTAATTCATCCATTAACTGGGCTGCAGAATCCATTTAAGACATTAATTTTAACACTACATCATAAAAATCTGAAACATGCGTGACATAAACATTTCACCACTGTGCATAGATTATAAGCATTATACGATATCCATCACACGCCCTTGAAAGGGGTTTCAACCCATGTCGTATAGTAAAGCAATTTTATTTTTATTTTTTTTTTAAAGGATATATCCTTAGGTCCTTTGAAAGAAGTGCCCACAAGAAGTGCTTCCATTGGGAAAGGCTGACCAATAAAATGCAAATATAAAACCAAACATACGGATACGTGAATATGTCAGGTTACCCGTGTATAAAATTTTTGCAGAGAGATTTTCTAGTTTTCAAAACAAACTCTGAATAAAGTTTTAAAGTTCAAAACAACTTTGAAAATGAAATTCAGAAGCGAATGGAGTTTCTTCGTTTACCCATCTGTTGCAAAGCCTGGACATACTCGTACATATTGGAGAAAAGTTTTTTCTTCTCTTTGATGAATTTCCTATTTACTCGTACTTAAAGTTAGCAATTGTTCACTGTGGGATGAAATAAGTTCCTAATAGTACTAGAGTACATGTAATCGTATGGTCATAGATATAAAATAAATCGCATGATTTGAATCATTGCAGACCCTTCTAACTTGTGCTGATTGAGCTTGGCAGCACGATGGGTACAACTTGTAAGTTTGTCCTTTCAAAGGCAAAAGAAAATTTACGATATTCCTATGAAGTTATAAAAATTCAAAAGTCCATTATTGTCTGTCCATTCTTGACGAATATGTCAAAGTCCGTGATTTTTATAAAGCACAGATCATTTAGATTCCGAAAGTGGTAGCTGTCTAGGAATTGCATTCTGATAATGGATAACCCGTCGAGCATGTGGTAAGAAAACGTAACACGAAGTATGAGACAGGGTATTCATTGATTGTATTTTGTAACTGAGGTATTATTATTGAAATTAAATTAAACATATTTTGTTTATAGTAAAATAATACTTATTTATTTATATTCTTCATAAACAATGTAATTTTAGGAACAACAATTCCAACCAAAATAATATTCTTAACTATAAAAATTAACTGAAAACTTAAAGATAATGAGATCTTCGACTCATAAGATAAAATAATACTTTTTTTGGCTGTGAAGGTATATTTAGTAACTGTGGTCGAAATCAGCACAATTTTGGCATATAAATTTTGCATGCTCCATACATACTCGTATGGGCTTCGCATAAGTGTTGCATGAATATTTGGTTTTCCTATCTCCCAGTCACATTTACTGGTTCAGAAAAGGGATTACCGACCTGTGTTGCGATTCGTTGACGTATGTAAATTGGAATATTTGTTTGTCATTTTCTTGACTGCAGTTGTTCGTAAATTGGTGATAGGCCCAAACTGCGTACGAATTGTGTCCTCTGTACCATCACATTTTTATTTGCTCGATAAATAATATGTACTCGTACATGCATTAATAGCTGCCATGTTCAAAAGTCAATTGCCATCGTTTACTATTGCGAGAAACTTTATAACTAGTACTCAACCCATCAAGTACGTCAACCCCTGCTTTGGTCGAATTATAAAATGTTATAATCTCCGGTTTGGTCTTTTCTACTGTTGATGCATCTATCGAATTATAGTGGTGCATTAAAAATATAGACATGGCAAGAACCACTTTATTCTTCTTTAGTGCATAGGACACAATTGTGATATCTTTTTGAAATCCAAAGAGACCAGAGTTAGGATCTCTACCGGTTCTGACGAAAGTTTCCGGAACCTGGCTCTTATTTTTACGAACAGTTCCAGCTGACGTAAGACGATGATCATTTAGTAAATGTAACATCAGTTCATAACTCGTGAATCAATTATCAAAAGTTTTGTTGCGATGGGTACCACTAAATCGTTGAATGAGTCTGTCCACTACTTCAAACCGTTTATTACTGACTGCTGACTGCGAATGGTCCTGATGGTGGTTTGCCTGCGTACACTTCCGGTTCAAAACGTAAAAGGTCTTAGCATCAACTATAGCCAAAATTTTGATTCCGTACTTAGTTCGTTTACTTGGGGTGTAGACGCGAAACAGACATTGAACTGAACGCTAGTAACATCTCGTCTATAGTCAGGAATTCGACCGGAGTGTATGAATTTAGACAACATTGAACAAATTGGTCAAATATGCTTCTAAACGCTGCCATGTTGTCTGATTTTTTCCGTTCTTCTCTTGAAGCTTTGTCATCAAATCGCATGCTTTTTTAAATCTTTGCAACATGGTGGTACGAAATATGTCGACGCCAGTTCCATCATTTCGCCAAATATCTTTCAAACTTTGGTGATTAAATTTAGTAAAATAAAGCAATATATGCCTCAAACTCTCTCATATTAGTTTCTAGCATATAAAAACATTTGAAACATTCGAATTTGTAGCGTTATCATTTGAAATATTACCATGACGTTTGGCTTGTTTTCGGCGAATTTCTGCATTACTGTGCATCATCAAGCATGTTTTGAGTGAAAAAAACATTCCAGCATTTATACTCTGTATCAGCTTCCTTCAAAACGTAGCCTTACATTTGGACAGTGACAATTTTTGTACCACATTGTAGCATCCTTAGACTTATAAAAATTGTCGGGAAGTTAAAATGCTCTCTCTGAGAAGAGACAATTGTAAAGCATATTCAGGGTCACTGTCCGCGAATATTCTGACCCACACTACACTGCGATCACGATGCAATTCCCTCACGCACACAATTGCCTCTGGCTACTAAGCACGCCAGTGTTGCAAGATGAATATTTTAGATTATACACAACTTTTTAATTTTGTCTGGGTATAAGATACCCTGCCTCATGCTCGCCGGGATAAATCAGTGCAACAGAAATCTCTATGAAAAATGTTCAATAGTCACGCGTGTCATTAGGGTTTTGCCATTTGGAAGCTATCTAATTTTTCCAGAACCTAACAGAGCGTGATTCCGTGAAGCTTCCTTAAGATATACACGCTAATCTTAAACTACTTTCGATTTTATGGTATTGCAAGTTAAGGATCTGATAGCTGCTTGGATTGGATTCAAGTTGAGCAAAGTATGATTACCTGAGTCTAAAAATTTAATATATGCTGAGGTCCTAATATTTATAAAGTCACCATGCGAACGTAAGCTATTTTAGGGCAGTCTATGAAAACGGAGTTTGACTTACTAAGAATGATTTTAGGTTGTGTCCACTCGATCCTTCTTGGAATCAGTTTGTCGTTAGTATAAGTAGTGTTTAGTTAAGTTAAGTAGCATAAAAAAAATTGTAAACAATAGGTTGGGTGATTGCATTCACCGTTTAGCGGAATTAAACCATCGAAAAGTAAATCGAACACGCTTAGTGCAAACCAAGTAATAACTAAACGGTGAACTGTTGCAGGTTCACCAGCTTATTGTTTAATTAATTACTACTTTGCAGCAACTCAAATATAGTGCGGTTTAATAATCATATTATAACACCAATTGGTGATGCTGACTTAACACATGTAATTAATGTCTATTTCGAAGTAGGTTAGGGGAGGCCGCGTTTATGGACAACAGTTGAGAACAGAGTTTGTAGAAAGGTTATACTGTAGATCTCTTCAAAGCGGTTGGCCAACTACCGCTCCGGTTACGAACTCCAATAAGAAGATCCGTGCAACTTGTGTGCGACACCTATGGTAATGTCTTCCTCTACTGTGTTGTCCCGAAAATCGAACGCTTTAATAGAGTCTCCTCAGTGTTTTTTTATTCGGTAAAAACACCGATTAGTCCCTTATTATCGACAGTATATACTTTGTTTTGCTCGCATTCACCGCCAGCGATAGCGCGCTACATTCTGCCTTACGATATCAATGTCGTCAGTGTGTGCAAGTATGGTAGTTGCGAAATTTTTGGGTTAAATTGTTTCTACTTTGAATATCAAAACTACATTTACCTTATTCCAGTTATTGGATATTGTACGGAGGGCTAAGCATGTCCCAAAAAGGTGTAGTAGGATGTCTCTTACGTGGTATTAATACCTTGTTATGAATACCATGGTATGGTCAATACCACAATCTCCGACACACAGCATTTCTTAGTACCGATTTTCCGCCGATTTTCGCTATTGTGTTGTTTCGCATTTAGATAAAATAGTTCTGTTCAAATCCATTGTATAAAAACAATGCCATACTTTTCACTGTGATTGCTTGTCAAAGAATCTAAGAAGAATCACAGAGAGAAAGTGGCCCTGCAAGAGTAAGAAGGTGGTATACCACCAAAAAATTGCGAATCTATGTTTTGTGGTATACAGATATTGTAGTGACAGATATATGGTATAGGACATAGTATTGCTATACATTGGCATCAATACCAGCAGTCTGTCTCCCACTTTATATGACTCGAATGTGCAAACTTCTCTGCTGGGCTTCAGATAGGAAGATTTTCTTAATGTTTTATACATAGATGTGAGTTAGATTGCAACCCAATTATTACTCGGATTCTTAAGTATGCTCCAGATTCGTGGTATTTTGGACAGGATATACCTAAGAATTCAATTTTGTTTTAACATTCCACAGAAACTACACAAGGACCTACATTGGGGCTTCCTTACTTCTGGTTTACAGATTTTAAATGTATCCTTGTAGGTTTTCCAGCCATGTTTTTATCTAGATGATTTAGTGGAACTCAAAATCGTTCCTAATCTTTCAGAAGAGGCTTGGTCTTTGAATCACCACCCTTACCTCTATTGTTTTTAATGTAGGATAAATTAAAATAAAGGCCTAGCTTTCAGTTCGTCCATTTATAGGCAATAGCCTAATTAGTTCACACATCTCGACGAATTATTTTCTTTTACCTTTCCATATTCTTGTCTGTAGCACATACTCGTATATGTAATTGTCTGTACACATTCTGTTAAATGTTTCGACTCCAACTCTAACAACTGTGACCCTCCTACTCTTGCTTTGCGATTACCGATAACCATGAAATCGTCATTCCCAAATTTCAGCAAGATGTCGTAAAAGCGTGTAACGCATTCAATCATTAACCGCAGTAAATATTATACACATGTACCACGCCATACCTCTTGATCCAATAAAAACTCTAGCAGTTCCTTGATCAAACATACTAGCGCTAGCTTGCTCTCATTCTGAACGACACAAGTCACAGCTCGAATATATTGAAAATATCCGAACGCTCTGAAGGACTACTATCTTGTTATAGGCAAGGTACATACCACCTTGATCGAAATGTTCGCGGAATAACCACCGTGTGGCGCTCCCATAATTATGCTTTGAATTCTGTTTCTTTTGTTAAGTTGGTAAATCTGTTGTTGACATTCCCTCTAAATCTTAGCGTCATAGCTTGACATTTGCAACAGTTACGTAGCCAAGAGGATATCTTATACTGTGCGTTGGCGATTTTTTACAATTTTAGAAATGGATGTAAATTTGCAACAACAAACTTGTATTAAATTTTGCGTAAAAAACGGATTTAATGGTGCGCGAACGTTGGAAATGTTGGAAAAGTGTTTCGGCAACGATTCTCTAAAGAAACCGGTCATTTACCAGTGATAAGAGCGGTTCAAAAGTGGTCGTGAGTCAATCGAAGATGATGAACGCAGTGGCAGACAATCGACATCGAAAAACGACGAAAACATTGATGAAGTAAAAGCAATGTTAGTCAATAACCGCAAATTAACCATCAGAGAGATAGCGGAGGACTTGAACATTGCTGTCCGTCCAAGACATTTTGGTTAATGATTTGGGTTTCCGTCATGTAGCAGCAAAGTTGGTGCCAAAAGACCTCAATTTCATGCAAAAAAGAGACCGTCTTGACGTCACAAAAGAGATGATTTGCGAGGCTGAATCCGATCCCACAATCATCAAAAGGATCATTACTGGAGACGAGACGTGGGTTTATGAGTACGACTCGCAATCCAGACATCAGGCAACTGAACCAAAAAAAACCACGTAGTTTTCAGTCAAAAAAGAAGGCAATTCTCACGATTTGCATGGACTACAACGGTGTAGTGCATCATGAATTTTTGCCAGAAGGCCAGACAGTAAACAAAGAGTATTATTTATGCGAGACATTTGCATGAAGCAATTCGCCGAACGAGACCAGAATTGTGTGCAGAAAACTCATGGATTTTGCACCATGATAACGCACCGTCGCACATTGCCATCATTATTCGTAATTTTTTGACGAAAAATGCAACAAATACCATCCAGCAGCCACCGAATTCACCTGATTTGACTCCCTGTGACTTGTTTCTGTTCAATCGAGTTAAAAAACCACTACGGGGAACGCGTTTTATCAGCCGAAAGGAAGTAATGGAAAAATCGTAGAAAGCACTGATGTATACTGATGTTTACATACCGAAAACCGAATATAAAAAATGTTTCGAGGATTGGATCAAACGCTGGCATAAGTGTGTTGCAGTCGATGGGGATTACTTTGAAGGGGACAATATAGATTTAGATGAATGAACTGGGAACTTTTTGATCAAGGTGGTATAATACGGATATCGCAGACGTCTCCCTAAACTCTGAACAAGTCCAATAGTGTTAGGATCGAGTGTATAGTATTGTCAGCAAATAATAAACTATTCCAATGGCACTTCCAAACCTTAAGGCCACACGCGAACATCACAATGAGATTCGTGGTTCAATGAAAAGCGTTAGCAAGCTGTTAAGAAACCATTTAACTTGGATAATGATAGACCACAATTCCATCCACTTGACCACCTGAGGTAGTGATACGCGAACTAAAAATATATGATATAAAGCTACTTGAACCTTTCATCGATAGCCTTTCTTTTTTTCCTTTTTTTTGTTGTCGGAACAGAGCACTCAGACAAAGAACTGGTCCATTGTATTCTTTGTAATTTATTTTTAATGAAATCTTTCAGTCTTACGAAGAAAGATGAGTAAGCGCTTAGTCATAAGGTGTCTACAGTACTAGCCCACCACGTCAACGCCGAGTACCTGTAGTCTAATCCGATCGCTGGCCGGACATTCGCAGAGATAGTGCTCCGCAGTGTCGTCATCAATTTCACAGCAAGCATCGCAGGATGTTGTATGATTTATGCCCAGCACATTTAAGTGTTTAGCAAAAGTGTAATGCCCTGTCATGACGCCAGTAATTAACCTGCAGTCTTTACAGCTGAGGGAAGCATTCGTTTGGTTTGCCTGGACGGGGATGCAGGCAGAGCCAACGTAGGTTTGGTAACGTTGTTCGCCTCCAGATGGCTTCAAAGCCATCCATGAAGCCCATGGTATAAATATCAAGGGGAGGGTGATTCATCAACGCGTCTAGAACGGAATCAGGAGTGCCGGAGAAAGAACCCATGCATCCGAGACAAACCGTTCTTTGGAGTCTGTTAAAAGCAGCAACCACGAATTTTCGCGAGAACTTATTCCACCAGAAATCCGACGTATAGAATATAATTGACCTTATCAAAACCGTGAGATCCTTCTCAGTGACAGGCTCCATGTCTTGCCGATAGTTCCTCTGTCCCAGAAGGCCGACAGCGTCCTAGAGCCTTTCGACGTAACATGTTTAGCTCAGAGAAGTTTGTTATCCAAGATGACACCCAAATACTTAGCTTCTTTTGAGAATTGGATAATGATGCCTTTAAGTGCTAGACGAGTCAGGTCAGACAGCTTCCTGCTTCTCGTAAAGAACAAAAAAAACTCAGTTTTGGGAGGATTAACTGAAAGCCCATTACTAGTGCAACAGTAGTCGATCACGTCTATTCGATGCTTTTCCGCATGAAGGTAGTCAGACTTATGGGTCTGAAACTGTTAGCGAGCGAGTAGTGCTCCTTTCCGAGTTTCAGTATGTATGTATGCAGCGAAAATTCTCTTCAGAGTTGCCAGTAGCTGGTCTGTAACTTTTTGCAACATAATGGTATATATTATACCTTCGATGCCAGACAATTTGCAGCCATCAAAGGAAGCAACAGCGTGTTTAATGGCCTCATTCGCCACCACAACTGATGAGTTGTGTTATTCATTTCACTAGCAGCTTCATTTATATCAGCTAGTTGTGAGCTGGTTCCGATTAGGTTACCTGGGAAGTGAGACTTAAGCTTAAGACCAAGAGTTTCTGCTTTCGACTCAGTATAGGTGCCGTCAGATTTTCTGAGTGGTTACAGCCTGGTTGATCTTCCCCTTTTGAGGATTTCAACCACCAGTTTCACCGATAGTTTCGATCTTTTCGCAAAAAAACTATGTAAGGGCGCCCTTCGAAATCCGAATAAGCTTCTTAAATACTTTCTGCTTTGATCTGCAAAGATTACAGTCTTAAGTGACTCGTTTAGAAGTTTTCTGGATTCTTTATGAAGACGCTGCTGGTCTGCGTTCCACCAAGGAACGGGCGATATGCAATATTGCTTACTAGCTGGATATGCCATTTGTGGAGCTCCTCCTTAAATCGCGTCCAGTAGGTTTTATGCGATTTTGAATTCGGGGAGAGTACGATAACATTTGCGCCAAAAATTGATAAAGGTTTTTTGTAGAGGGGTCAAAAACAAGCATTTTTTACTATAGGAGGAGGGGCAATTAGGAGGTAGGAGCAATTTTAGAAAAAAATGACTTAAAATGTAAAAAAAAAACTATTAAAAAAACGACGGCAACACTTACAATGAAGAATTATACCGATGCTTATATCAATTCTAAATGGAACACAAAAAACCGAATGGTTTTATGTCTTCTAGTTTTTGAGAAAACCTTTGAATTTTAAAATTAAACTCAGGTCATCTGCCTGATTGATATCTCCCGTTCAATATTAATTTCACATTAATTCAATGGATTAAAATAGATTACGAAAATGGCTTTATCGTTTTTCAAAATACTCTCCATGAAGATCTCTATACTTTTGCATGCGTTTGAACCAATTTTCAAAGCACTTTTTCTACTCCGAATGAGGTAACTCGAAAACATGAGTTTTAAGCGCATCAACAGCTTCTTTAAGCGTCGAAAGACGTTGATCTCGCAATTTATTTTTGATGTGCGGTAACAAAAAGTACTCACTAGGTGCCAAGTCACGGCCATACGGCGGAAGACCCGTCAATTCGATGTTTTGAGTGCTCAAAAAGTCATTTGTTTAAGCCGACCTGCATTGTCGTGGTGGAAAATGATCCGTGTTCGGTGGTTTTTTTTCCTTATTTCTCCAAAGACTTTTGACAAACAAATGGTAGTATACAATTCCAAATTGACTATTCTAATGGCACGGTGGCAACATGTCCGGTTTTTCCGAAGAAAAAGTGCTGCGTGCGCGAACAACTTTTGTTGGATTTGGCTCGTCCAGAAAGACCCAAACAGTCGACTGCTGTTTAGTTTCGAACTCTTAAGCATATATCCATAATTCGTGGCATGTCACGATCCTATAGACGCTTTGAAGCACCGCAATCGAATTCTTTCAACATTTCTTTAGGCCAACCTACACGAGCCTTTTTTTTGAGCGATTGTGAAATTATAAATGTATACGAGTGGAACTAATGCCCAAGCAAATTCACGAACACGATACAATACGATATAGAACGATACAGTTCTACACATTTTGGACCAACTTCCCGCAATTCGTTCTTGAATTTAAAAACCAACCAAACATGGTGGCCCGGGATGGTGCTTCATTAGTGAGAGTCGAAGCGAGTGGATCGGCACACTCGTTAACCCACGTCGAAAATTATAAAAGAACTATCGCACGAAAATGTTCACCATTACATTCCATTTTTTGGCTGAGTCTCCTTAAAAAACGCAAACAGCACCCACATGACAAATCGTTCTGGGCAGGTGTATCATTAAAAACATCAAAATTTACGATGCTGATGTCAGATTCGACGTATCTATGTTACACCGGTTTTGACGTATTTCAAAACTCCCAAAGGAGGTGACAGACAACACAAAACTATAATACAACTTATTAGTACGTACTCTGCACACTGATTCCCTCTATTATTTGTGTCTCACTGTTAAACGCTGATGTAGAAAGACGTAATACCTCATAATTCCGTTGCAAAAAAAAAATAATTTGATTATTCTCAAATGTCAAATTCCGAAATGTTGGTCAGTCCACTTGTAAAGTATTCTTTAACATTTGATTCCATTTTGTCGAGACTCCTGATATCTACATCAGGTAATCCGGATAAATCACCATTACACTAAGGGCGCCCTAACAAAACAAAATACAATGCTACGTCTTGCGCTCATTATAATGCCTTGGGGCTAGAGTATAAACGCTCCTGGTGCACTGCCCCGCATATTTTACTTAATTTACTATATTTACTCAAACTAAACTCTAACATTCGAAGTCTTTTTGCTACCTACAGCAAAAACCTCATATACTCGTAATATCCATAGAGGAACGATGGAAGCTTCTGTGATCTTGATGTTTGCGCGGTTTCATACGACCTAACGACGGACGCTCAGAAAAATCGAGTGAAGGGTTTATACTACTATGCCAAATGCACTCTCAGCGTTCAAACTTTAAAATTTGGACTTGCGCAGTCACAAAGACTGGAATAAGTTAATCGTTGCATCATTGAACTTCCCCTATGAACCGATATTACCTCTATCATCAAATTCAGAAGTCGAACTCATTAAAGTATGTGATTCCAAGAAGTTAATTCTCAAAACACTTTTTTCAGGTTATGAAAAGAAGACAACAGTTTGGTAGTCGACTTAATCCCGTCTTACAGGCACGCTATGGAGTTTACCAGCTGGAAGATACTATCGAGCTTTCCATGTCATACGACCTATTCAACCATTTTTAATTTTTTCCCTGCTGACTTTTGGGTTTCATATGCAAAAAGCTGTTTTGCGAATGCTAAGATGCACCATCCTTATCAGAAAACTGCGCTTCAAAATCTAGTAGGCAAAATGGGAGTGCTCACTGGACATTTGCATATTTTTTTTTGTGGGTAGGTGAGAAATCTTCACAGACACTATAAGCCCGGTGCTTAGAGTAGTGTGAGTTCACACTTAACGAGCAGTTCTTCTTTCGCTTTTCATTTTGCTTAAGATGTTTTGCAGGCGATTTTCCAATGAAGTTTCCTACGTACTTTAAAATTAAGCGCTGCTAATCACCGCGCTAAATCGAGAGGCTTAGTCCTTTTCAAACGACACAATAAATTTGTCTCGTCAAGGATCTGTTGAACAGAAATATTTGTATGTCCTTGTAGTCGATTTTTGTGTTTTCGCGCAAATATTTTAATTTCTGGTCTCTGTGGATATCATCGTTTCTAATGTACCACGGTGCGTTAACAAACCCTCGAAGAACTTTGTTTTGGAACGTCTGTAAGACGTTCAAGTTGCTAATTTAATATACTTAATCTCAAGCTCTTCACGTTTTTTCTTAACGTTTGCTCTCCATTTAAGTTTAGCTTCGAGTGTCATACCAAGATATTTGGCTTCGTTAGCGAAAGGAATTTGCACTGCGTTGATAAACTCAGATAGATTTTCAGTTTTCTTGAGATTGAAGTTCACATGGACAGACTTGCTTTCATTAAGCGCGATTCTCCAAGTCTTTATTCAATTGTTAATTCGTGTAAGGGCGCGTTGTAACTTAGCAGTTGCTTCTTCGACGATTTTAGCTGTTGTCAATCAGAAAATGTGGCTAACACAGTATCATCCGTTTGCGGTATGTCGCTTTTTACAAATATAGCAGAGTGCCAAGTACACTTCCTTGCGGCACCCCCGCCTTTATTGTCTTAAAATTCGAATATTCGTTTCCGTGTCTGACATGGAGGAGTCGATCATCTAGGTATGAACTTAAAATATGAGACAATGGCTCGGATAGGACTTGTCGTAGTTTATATTTCAGGCCCTCGTGCCATACCTAGTCTTGTGGTGGCATTTATAAGACAGAGCAGCTTTAGCAAACCTTTTTTCGGTAGCGCTTTAACTATCTCTCCCGTAATTAAGTCATATCCGGGGGTTTTATTTGGCTTAAGCGAGTCTATAACTTGTGAAAGTTCCCTAAGTGTAGCCTTTTCTATTGGAAGGTTCGTCGTCACGTTTAACGTATTGACATTCTCTGGAAGCACTTCCCCGTCGAATGGTTTGAACGTTTCTCTTCTTTCATCCTGGTTTCTTCTTATTTGCGCCACGTGTGTTTGGGGCTTTCGAAGACATTTTTATGGAGTAATTGGCATCTTTTGTTGATGATTTTCGGCGGGTATCTTATGCCGATACTGGCAACTTTGTTCGATTCGCGTGGAGTGTTATTCCAGGCCGCTTGCTGTATGACTTCAACAAACCGTTCAATTTCTCTTTCAAGTTGATACGGCGTTCTAAGCGGTACTTTTAACTCTGTATTTTCGACAACCTCTATTCGGAAATCTTCCCAGTGAGTTTTTTTGTTGGATAATCTGGGTGGTCTTTGTTTCTTAACCAAGGATTCGCACAATGAAAAGATAATTGGAGAATGATCGGAGGAAAGATTGAAGCTTTCTTCAACTTCAACTTTAATCGGGTGTTTTGGGCCAGAACGTCGGTCTGCCTGTTGAGTAAAATTGCCAACCACATCCCCTGCCAGCCCTGTAGAGAGTTTTGCCTTTTTGTGAGATACATCTTGAGCTCCAAAAGGTGTGTTTCGCATTAAGGTCGCCACCAATAATAAAGATTGGTCCAAAAGTTAAATAGGTCAATGAATTCGTGTTTTTCTATTGGCAATAGATTGAGCATATACTAAAAGAGTAATTTTTATTTTTAGCGCGCACCGTGGTCATTTGAAATTTGTCAAGTTAAATTTGTGCTTCCAGAGAGTGTTCAATGCAGTCTTTTATAAATAGGGATGACCCAACTCTTGCGTTTCCCGATGGATGATGAGCGTGGTAGCCGCGGTAACCTTTTAGTTTCAAGCGTGGTTGTTTCGTCAGGTAAGTTTCAGAAATTAAACGTATGATATGACCGTTGGCATTCCACGCAAGAATATTGAGCTTCTTTGTCATGATTAGTTACACAGATCTGTTTCGAGGTTAACCGTTGAAGCCGTTCGACTATTATCATATTTGTTTTAGTCAGTTCTTGTAGTTTCTCGAGAATTACTGAGAAAATATTTGCTCGTGCCGCTGTTTGCGCGTAAGTTTTTCCCCTTTCACTTGTGCATTGTTGTTTTTGACGTTGTTGTTATTGGTGATTTTAGCTTTGGGGTTGGACCGCTGTTATGATTTCTCATACTCGCTGGCCCTGAGTTTTTAGAAGGCATCGTTTTGGGTTGATCCCATCGTTTTTGCAACTCCTTCGCGACTTCACAGCCTCAATAGTTAGCTGGATGTTTTCCCCTGTATTTGATGCATATCGCTGGTGACTCTTTCGCGACACTGCACTCTCGCGTCAGATATTTTCCGGCGCATTTCTTTGACAACGTGTACATTGGGGAATCAACCTCGAGTTTTTACGCCGAAGTTCAATTTTGACAAGAAGTTCCAAAATTGAATTTATAGAATAAATCCTTTCTAGGCTTTCGGTTTTGTCGAAAGTTAGCCTAAAAAGGGGGAGACCGCGTCTTGAGGTCGTCCTCTCGCCTTCAACACTGCGCTGTTTTTGTGCAAGTATATTAACGGCGTCGATTATTTGTAGGCCTTTATTTTTAAGGGAAAATAAAATATTTTCTGTAGGGCAAGACGCGTGCAAGCCTCTAGCTATCACACGTATGGGTCGTTCCGCTTTATTTTCATACGTATGCCATTGAATCTTCTCGGCATTTAATTATTGCGCATGCGAACGGTAATTGTCTGGATTAAGGACATTGACAGTCCATGTATCGTTATTGCGGGATCTTACTCTGTAGTCGGTTGAACACAGTGATTTCAAGATTGTGTGCAACTTGTTATAGTCCCAGATTCCAAAGACGTTTATTGGCGGCGGTGGTCTTTGTGTGGGTTGCTTTTTTCAACAATATTTGAGCTGGCTGACGTCTCTTTTTGCATATTTTCAGGCGAGGAATCAGCCTTGCGTTTCTTACCTGGTCTTTTTTTAAGTATCCAGTCTGTTTCTTGGACTAGCTCTTCTTCTTTCGTGTGAAAACTCGAGTTTTCCGGGCGGTCAAGTCCCGGATCAGACTCGGTTTTAGATTGTGTCTTAATTAATTAGGAGGAAGCTGATAAATGCGAAATATTTTACACTGATAAGCATTACTATCTAATTTAGACGCATACCCTTTTCCAAGAATATTTGTGTTCCAGATTCTCAACCATTTAATTGTGGAGAGATATACGCTTTAACAGCGTACACAAATGACTCATTTGTTTTTATCAAAATTATTTACGCTATGTACGTTAACTCCAATATTAGGTGTGTTTTTTTGACATCGACATCAGCGCTTAATTTTCAGGGCCAAAACAAAAACTAACTATCGGCACGGTCATTTTACTTGTACAAAAAGCGGCACATCTTATCTTATAAGTTATCGCTTTCATTGAAAAATGGGTCTGGAAGCATTGTTGCTATCCGCGTTAAATCCGATAAATATCGTATAGAGGAAGTTGTCGGTGTAATTTGCAAGAAGATTGGAAATAAGCGCTGATACCGATGCCAAAAAAACAACACCTATTAAAACAATTGACTGTTTAGTAAATTCATCGGAATCGACTTGTGTTGCAGAGCTAGTGAGACAACGAAACGCCAGAAGTAAAGAAAATAAAGCAGCTGCACGTGAATACGCAAGTGAAGTGCTCAAGCAATCTCAGGAGCTGACCATATCTCGAAGGTCCCTGTAGCGTATTTTGCGAAAAGATAGTACACATAGAACTACTTTCACTGTTTGGGGTCTAATGAAGGTAGAAGAAAATCTAGATTTTCAAAAAAAAATCACCCTACGTCGGACAAGACACATTTTTGTTTCAATTGCCATATTTGGTTTAGCGTACAACCGGAGGTGTTCCAACAGTCGCCATTGTATACGGCAAAAATGGACTGTCAGTTGTGGTTTTCATGTCGGGGATGTCATTGGACCTTACTTGCCGACGAAATGATGCCGAAGAGTCGGTTACACTCAATAATTTTTCATAAATTATAACTGGAACCCTTGGAAGTTATGCGGTTTCGAAAGGATGGTACCACACAGCGCCTGCCACAATCGACTTATTAAAGACGAAGTTCGGTGATCGTCTTATTTCCAGAAATGGCAATGTCAATTGGTCGCCCACTAGTGCAGTTCAAATCCTTTAGACTCTTTTCTTTAAAGCTACAGAAACTTTAGACTTGGAGGCGTACTTTCGACGAGAAAGTGCTGGAATGACTCAAATCTAACGCCTGATGTAATTAGACTTTATATTCGACTGAAATCGCTCTTATGATGACATCTTCTTGCCATAAGTGAGAAAAAGATTACTGTCGAATCTCCATCGAAGGCTTTAGAATCGATTTAGAATGCGGTTCTTTTATCAGGACGACAACTCAAGACTCCTTTAGTCCTTAGGTTTTTATCTTCATCTGCATTCCATCCGGAGGTACTCGTATATTTCGGATTATAAGGAACTATAAAGCTTGTACGAGTAGATTGCTTACTGACGTCTTTACATGGCGCTAGGCTTTTGATAATCACGATAAGGATAATCCATAAAGGTTTTCATTTGACACTTCCTCTATGAATGTCCGGCTTTCACTCACATAAGGCCGCACATATTATAATAGGTGCAGATATGGTCGGAGTTATTGCCTTTGACTATATATTTAAATTTCAATAAATAAAACGTTAAAAATAAAAAAAAACGATACCGTATTCCAGGGGGAAATAAATAGAGCCTGAGCAGAAGACAGGCGTCGGAATGAAGAAACATAAAAATATTTCATTATTATCTGTATGTAACACTAAAACATGCCTCAATCCTGTGTTTTTCGGATTGAAATACCGGCATATCTCTACAAAACTATAACCAAATGCTTTGTGAGAAGAGTACTCTTTTATCAGCATTTGAAACATTATGGCCTTTGCAGCTGCAGCTGCAAAATTGCAATTGCAATTGTACATCATTAGCAAGTTGCTGTCGATTTGTCACTTACCAAGTATAGTACTGAAACAGTGTTTATTACGAGCAAGAATATTTGAAAAACGATTAGAATTGGAACGGACAAGTTCTTCGTTTAAGTTCTAAACACCATGTACGAGTAGAGTATACACCAGCCACTCTCAAGATGGGCGATAGCGCCCTCCAGTGGTCGTGCGTTGGTGTTCGGTGGGCGTTCTGAGTAGTTTTCAAGTCTAATTAAGTGGGCGCTGAACAGGTGAATATATTTTGGGTCAAACGGATATTTTTAGCAGACTTCTTCTGGCTACTAGGGGTACTATATGTACCTTTGTGCTTCGGGGGGAACCAGTTCTGTTGTCACAACCATCACAACAGTTATGAAGAGTGACCTTTGATTCAACAATTTGCATCTGCTCTTTACCAACCTGTCTGCAACACTATTAATTAGGTAATCGCCTTGAAAAGAGACATCGTTTTTCAAACCTAAACAAAAATTGATTTGTGTGTAGTTTGCGTTCATCATTCCAAGAGTCAAGACCTGTTGTGAAAGTGTGTTTTCTGAGTAATTTTTTACATTTACTGAGTTTTTCCCAATACCTATTAATTCAACGGTACAAGTAATTGAAAATTACTCATAATTATTAAATAACTAGTAAGTACTTATTATAAAAGTAATTTATAGTATTGTAAATTATTTATAATCAAAGTTCCAATCAACTTTTGAGGCGGTGTTTGTCATTATTGACAGTGAAGGTGAGTTGTTGTCCAAATGTCAGAACAAAGGAGAAAATTTGCTGTCCGACAGCACAGTGTGGAGTACTTGAAATTCGGAATGGTACCATCATCTGCAGACAAAACAAGACCCATAGGCCTCATTTGTCAGAAAACATTTTCAAATGAAGCTATAAAGCCTTAATCTGTCGAGCATCTATCGAAAACTCATCCAAACGTGAAGGACAAGCCGTTAACTTTTTTCTAAAACCTTCAAGCAGGACAAGCAAAACAAGCAACAGTGAAATGTATGTGTACAGCAGCTTCAAAACATAGCAATGATGGTTTGGGTGCTTCATACAATATTTCTTTAATCATTTCCAAATCCGGACAGCATCACACTATCGGTGAAGCACTTTTTCTGTCAGAAATAAAGGAAGTGTTATCAACAATGTTGCATATACCAGCCTGTGATGTAACAAAGAAACTACCTCTCGGCAACAGTACAGCACAAAAAAAAATTGATGAGATGTCGGAGAATGTTGAAAAATCTCTTTGAGAGGACTTGAAAACATCTCAATTTGCATTGCAATTAGATGAGTCAACGGTTTTCGGTATGTCCATCAGTGTTTCCTGCGATTTTTCCATTACTTCCTCTCGGCTGCTGAAACGCGTTCCCCGTAGTAGTGTTTTAACTCGATTTAACTGAAAGAAGTCACAGGGAGCTAAATTAAATTCGGTGACTGTTGGATGGTATTTGTTGCATTTTTAGTCAAGAAAGTACGAATAATGATGGCACTGTGCGACGGTGCGTTATGCAAAATCCACGAGTTTTCTGCCCACAATTCTGGTCTCTGTCGGCGAATTACTTCACGCAAACGTCTCATAACGCCCAAATAATACTCTTTGTTTACTGTCTGGCCTTCTGGCAAAATATGATGCACTACACCGTTGTAAACCGTGAGCAATGCCATCTATTTTGACTGAAAACTACGTGGTTTTTTGGTTTCGGCTCATTTGGTGAACGCCATTCACTTGTCTGATGTCTGGGTAGCGTGTCGTACTCATAAACCCACGTCTCGTCTCCAGTAATGATCCTTCTGATGAATGTGGGATCGGATTCAGCCTCGCAAATCATCTCTTATGTGACGTCAAGACGGTCTCTTTTTTGCATGAAATTGAGGTCTTTTGGCACCAACTTTGCTCCTACACGACGGAAACCCAAATCATTAACCAAAATGTCTTGGACGGATCCATAGGCAATGTTCAACTCCTCCGCTATCTCTCTGATGGTTAATTTGCGATTAGAGACCAACATTTCTTTTACTCCATCATTGTTTTCGTCGGTTTTCGATGTCGATGCGGTCTGCCACTGCGTTCATCATCTTCGATTGACTCACGACCACTTTTGAACCGTTCGTGCCACTAGTAAACGACCGTTTTCTTTAGAGAATCGCTGCCGAAACACTTTTCCAACATTTCCAATGTTCGCGCACCATTAGATCCGTTCTTTAAAAGGAAAAATCCTGGTATACTTCCTGTTCATTTTGTTGCTAGAAATTTGAATGAAAGGCTTCACAAGTCACCGCAGTTATTCATCACAACTGTGAACAAAATAAGGAGCAAGACTTTGAGTGATCGATTGTTCAAACAACTCTGCATAGAAAATGACGAAGACTTCAATCGGTTATTTCTGCATACTGAACTGAGATGGTTATCGAAAGGAGTTTGCCTAGAAAGATTCAACAATTTACAATGTTCTGTCTTGGAATTTCTTGAAAGAAAGGATCCTATTTTGCGTGAAAAGCTTCTGAATGCTGCAAGTGTTGTCCCTATTTGAACGACCTTTTCAACAAGTTCAATGATGTCAAATTGAAACTCCAAGGAGATGATCTGAATTTGATAACAACAAAAAGCGTTCTGTCTGCATTTGCTGCAAAGCTGATCTTATGGAAAAGAAATCTTGGTCGAGGAGATTTGAGCCAGTTTTTTTTGCCTTTCAAAAACACCAAGTATCGATCAAGATAGACTTGATTACTATGCCCACTTAGAAACTCTGCATTCTGACAGATGTAACATAGATAGACGGTTTGACGACATTTAATCACTCTACATACCGGCTTGGATTTTAAATCCTTTTACAAGCATGTCAGACAATGTTGATGTTGACCCTGCAATTGAAGAAGAAGTAATTGAGCTTACATGTAATGAGGAACTGAAGTGCAAGTTTAGCCAAGAATACCAACAGTTTTGGTTCCAAAAGGAAATACCAGATCTCTATCCTGTGTTATGGAAGGTGTTGTCCAAAAGATGTTCATTGCTTTTCCATCATCATATTTAGTTGAACGTGGTTTCAGCGCCATCACAAATCTAATAACGAAAAATAGAAATAGACTTGACATTGAAAACCGAGGAGATTTGGGGATTTTCCCTCACGAAAATGACACCTAATATCCAAGAGTTAGTCTCATTCCACCACGTTCACCCATCTCATTAGTGTTCATTGCTTGATCATGTATTATTACAATTCTTTTATCCTTATTTACATATGAATAAAAATTAGGTTGTTGTTTATATTGTTTTTAATTAAATTCTTTAATGCTAAAAATAATGACAAATAACGGTGTTACCTTAGGGAGTTTTTTTTTATATTTACAATTTAAAGTTTGAGAACCCCTGGTATGCACGCTAAAATTCATCAATATGCCCTTTCAACACTGATAAGTACTCGTAAGTACACTAGAAACCTTAAGCAAGATAATATACTATTCTATACACGTAAGTTAAATCTTAGGTGGTAAAAGTGAAATTCATTTACCCCATTGGATTCACCATTAAGCTAGTTTAAAATAAACTTGTTAGTCCTCAGTATTCTGCTGGATCTACATGGATAAAAAAGTAAGATAGATCTAATTGCTTCACTTTACGCAAATAATAGTCCTTAGCGGTAGCTTTTAAGAAAATTCAGCGAAGCTACAATATGCAGGGTGTCCATTAATTCGTTAACGATAATTTGGGAAATGATAAATGGGTATATTCTAAGAAAAGAATCGTTCTGCAGTAAGGGTCTATCTCCAATGCTGGCATCACTTATCGAAGATTTAAGGAAAGGCTTACTTTGGTGCACCCTGACCCATGTTAACGGAAATTGCTCCGTTAGCATTAATGGTAGAAACTTCGTGTAGGACTTTATTTTAGAAGAAATACTAGCCTTTATAACGGCGTTTAAATAAAGCTGATGTTTGAGTCTTTAGATATCCAATTTGTAAGCCTGTTCCATTTTCATTGCCCATGCTGATTTTTAACTTTGTAGTCACTTTTCTCCAGAAAATGTCTAATTAACATACCGTTTTACTAATTTTTTCTTATGAACGTAACAATAATAAAAAAAAAAATCATTAATAAGTTTGCAGAAAAACTCACAGATTTTATTATACTTGGAAAAACCTGCAGCAGGCAAAATTTATAAAAAAGGGTTTTTTTTTGCTTTAAGCTCCAAAGGCTATGAATGAAATATGACTTTGTGTGGTTTCAGATAATTTTTAGTTTATGTGTACACTAAAACAGTTATAACAGATGCCCAAAGTGTCCTCCTTGGTTTTGTATGCATGCTAGAGCCCGTTTTTGGATTTCACTGCAAATGTTTATTGATGGTAGCTGCTGCCTCACTTTTGATGACGCTACGAGAATACGAATTGGAAATTCACATAAAGGTGCTATTTCGGTTGAATAAATAAGTTCTTTCATTCTTCCCCATACAAAAAAAAATCCAATACGGTAAGGTCAGGAGATCCTGTAGTGAACTGGTCCGGTCCATTTCTTCCTACTCTTCATCTAGCCAATTTTTAACCTCAATACCATAGTGAGCTGGAGCCCCATCCTGTTGGAAATATGATGAAGCTAGTTGAATTAGAGGAACGTGGAACTATTGGAGTTCTGATAAATTATTTAGCAAAAACTTCAGATAGTTTGTAGAGGTGTATAGGTGGTAGTTTGAAGTGGCCGATTAACTTGTTTCTAAGTACACCTACCCAAATATTGACGCTGCATTTGTGTTGAAATTATTTATGTCTCCTTGTATGTAAATTGTCCGCAGCCCATGTATGAAGATTATGAAAATTTGTGATCCCATCTCTTGTAAATTGAGATTCTTCAGTCCAAAGAACTCTGCTAGTAAACTCGTTGTCATACAAGCTCCGCTCCAGCAACCAGTTAGAAAACTCACATCTCTTTTCCAAATCATTTGGAAATTGGGAAGCAGTTCTTGTACAGGTGTATGGTGGTATGGATAAAGATTTTCTCCATGCAGTACATTAGAAATTTTATGTCTGGAAACATTCAATTGTAAAGCTGAGAGCCTGATGCTAATTGACGGATCAGTTGTATTAGCCTCAATTATTCTTTAATCAGCCGAAATTCTTCTTACTTGTGGAGCTCTCGAGTTAGGTCGTGTATTTGAAACTGATCCCGTTTCTCAAAGCGTTCGATACGTAAAGGGTTTTCCAATAGGGATTTGACAACTTTGAATTTAATTTGCCAACGCACTCTTTCACTAATCATCAAACTGTCACTGTCAATTTATTCAGTAAACTCAACATTTTCATCATGGTAAAGTACACGAACGAGCAACGTCTGCAAATTATAAAAATTTTCTACCGAAATTCGGAGTCGGTGACAGCAACTTTAAGAGCGTTAACTCCAATTTTCTGTCGTAATTCTCGCCCTAGTAGACAGGCAATAACAAGTTTAGTGCAAAAATTTGAGTCTACATATTCGTCGTGTGATGTTGCCGTGTCAGTGAGACAACGGGTTGGTCGAAGTGCCGAAAATATCGCTGCCGTTCAGGCGTCAGTAGCAAACGATCCAAATCAGTCAATTCTACGGCGATCTCAAGAATTGGGCATCGCTCAGACCACATTATGGCGTATTTTGCGTAAGAATCTTGGTGTACACCCATACGAGATCAAGCTGACTCAACAATTGAAGCCGATGGACTATTTGGAGCGACGTACGTTCTCCGATTGGGTTCTGGAGAAGATGCGCCAAGATGATGAATTTCATCGCAAAATCACCTTCAGTGACGAAGCTCATTTTTGGCTCAGTGGGTTCGCCAATAAGCAAAATATGCGTTATTAGTCGGGTGAAAATCCACGTGTGCTTCATGAATCACCACTTGATCCACAAAAAATAACTGTTTGGTGCGGTTTGCATGTCGGCGGCGTTATTGGGCCATATTTCTTCGTCACCGATAACGATCGTCACGTTACTTTTAATGGTCCGCGTTATCGCGCCATGATCACCGATTATTTTTGGCCCGAATTGGAAGATATGGACTTGGACTATATGTGGTTTCAACAGGATAGTGCCACAAACCACACAGCACACTCTACAATCAATTTATTGAAGAGTTAATATGGTGAGCGTGTTATCTCAAGACATGGGCCAATCGATTAGCCGCCTCGTTCGTGCGATTTAACGCCGCTTGACTATTTTCTGTGGGGCTACGTTAAGTCATTGGTTTATGCCAACACGCCGACGAAGTTGGAAGAGCTTAGAGCCAACATTTAACGCGAAATAGCGGCCGTTTCGGCCGAAATGTGTGGCCGAGTCGTTGAAAATTGGGTCCAACGAATCGACCGCTGCAAACGTGCCCGCGGTGGCCATATGAACGAAGTCGAGTTCCATTCATAAATGTTTTGATTATACTTCAAGCCGATAATAAAGTTTTTGAAATATCTCAAATGGTTTGCGTTTTATTTAAAAGAAAAATTGTCAAGTCCTTATTGGAAAACCTTATATAATACAAATGATCTTATATGGAATTTGATATTTTAAACATACGCATCCACCTACATACATACATACATCTACATATACTTCATACTCGAACGAGATCGCATATAGTTACTTTACTCCTGACAATGGCAATCGAGATATTTACATACTCATCTCATTCATTGGATATTGTTGTGCAATGCATTTGTGCTCAGAACTTTATGATCGTGTATTGCTTTTGTTACACCACACGATCAAAACGTGTATGGTATTCTCTTTTAGAATTAAAATAAACAAGCGAACAACAACGTGGTGAATTTGTATTTAAGGGATACAATTCCAGTGCTCTTTGTGTTCTTTTTCCTATCTTCCCAAAGGTTTGAGGCAATTCTAAAATACGAGGAATACACTAACAGCATAGATTAGGAGCACTCTTTGTTGCATTTTTCAATTGGATTGATCTTAACCGTAGATCTTTATTTAATCTAAATTTGTAAAATAGCACAGGCATCAATGAGTCCGAAGTGAATCAATTCGAAATATTTCGAAGTTTTCGGATGCAATCACAAACCAAAGCAACGATAATGGAACTTTACGGTTTATGTAGCTACAATAGAATGAAAGACAATCGATTGACCCTGAAAACAACACAATTCGTTTCTGGAGACGAAACAAGTAAAACAAATCTGATGGATAGAATTGAAGGCAAGAAAGTATACGCGTGCTTCCGATAACTCAAATTTTGCGGAAAAATTTCTACCAGACCGCACAGCGTAAATTGTTCACTAGCTTTGTTGTTAAAACCATTGATGGTGAATAAGACCATGATTGCGGATGTTGAATGCGAGCAGAATATGGTGACAGGAGTAAACAGGGGTTGCCTCCATAGTTTACTGTTTCCACTGCTTAACTCTCTCAATCAGCAGACAGCCATACACGTGGTCGATAATTGATGCACTACAAATGAAACTAAATATTTAGGTGTCATTCTGGATAAGAAATCTCTTTAAACTAAACATGTCACCTCGAAAACCTACAAGCGCTGTCGGGTTTTTGTCCTTTAGATATATACAGCTATTAAAAGATGTCGATTGTCTGGGGAACAAGCTTTAGCGAAAGTAGCCCACTGCTCTTTTACAAATATCCAAAGAACGGTCTGCCTCGGGTGCATGTTGACTTTCCATAGCCCACCTGGCTTTACCCAATTTCCCTCTCCTTGGTATTTATACAAATTTAAGGACTGCACTCTCAAAGTCAACTTCGGTTTGAAGAAATGATCGCATTGAAGTTTTACGACATTGTGCGTCGAACTCCTGTTGCTGCATGAATACAAAATTGACTTTCCCTGCTTCCAGGGATGGTTTCGGCTGCAATCTGATTCAGGAAGAAATGTAAAACAGTCTTATTGGATCGCTCCAAAGGCGATGTAGGATGCGGAGCTGGTGAAGAATGATGGAGTGACTTCTAAGCTAGTTTGATAGTGTAAGCTATCAATGTCTGAAGGCTGAGTTTTTTAAACCTTGTTTGGTTCCTATGTCAATTTGGGATCACGGAAAAGTAAGTCGCCGATGAACTTTCTGGGCAAGTCTGAGAATCTATATTGTGTCTGTATTGTGTCTTCGGTTAGAACTTTCATTGACCGTTGAGTTTCATGTGAACATAACTGCAGATTGCAACAACTTACAATGCTAGCAGATCAAAAAACCTCCTCGACCTCTCAGAGAATTCAGTCCGAATTCTGCTGCAGCAAGAGCTGCATACTATTACTGGCGCCGGTCATAACGGGCGATATTATGCGACTGTTCCGACAGAAAACCCAAAAAATTATTCTAATTTTGTATACTTATAACATGTTGATATTTGTGTCGATCAGTTATCATGCACCACCATAGATGCAAGCATTTGTAAATTCCCCACAATTTGCGACCACATAAAGCACACTTTTATGTCGTTTTAAAACATGCTGACATTCCAGAGGCACACAAGCGATCTTCCACAATTGTGCAGCCTCTGCCTGAACATGTGTCATCAGTACGAACGTTGAAACTATCGGATTCGGTGGCGTGGTTGATGCTTAAATTAGAACAGCCTGGAAAAATAATTAGACTGATTGTGATAGTGATAGATACCGGAAGAGCGCTGTCGATTTTATTTTGGTTTTTCGACATTCAAGTAAATATTACGCACGTAAGCACATTTATTTCCCTAAATGAAATAATCTCGGTTTTCTGGAAAATTAAACAAAAGAGTTTTAAATATAAAAAATAAAGCAGTGCATAAACGAAGAAGTGATAAGAGTCGTAGATACATACGTTTTTGACAGTATGAATTCCATTTGCCTCCGACGAGTGTTTTAGGAATTTCAGTTTGTTTATCTTAGGTCAATGTTTTGATGCCATGCAATCGTACATTTTTTAATTGGAGACAGCACAACTTCTAATTTGTGGAGAAGATCGGAATATATAAATGTATGTATGTACGCAAGTATACATATTATGTATGTATATAAATCTTTTGAATTTTGAGAAATTTCTTCAACCCACGGCGAGTCTTATTAAAAAATTTTAACTCTAACGATACGAGTAGCAGAGTATGTTTACTGGGCCGCAGTGTATATTTTATTTTAATTTTACTTCTTTATCAGAAACATAGAATTTGACTGAAATTTGAAATTATTCTTCTGTCTAAAAAGAGACTCACGAGATTGTGACTTGAGACCTCAGATAGACATACAGATAGAGTACGTAGCTCCTCGTAGGTCAAATTAAAAGATATACAAGATCAAGAGAAAATTTGGCAAAATAAAAAGCTGAATACGTGACAATTATTTCGCGCATTGTAATTATAGTAAATTAAGAAATTTTATATCTATTCTTAGTCTTGAAATCTTAAACCTTGTCAGGCTTCTTACAAATACAGTTGGTTCCGATATTAAAGCCATGTTTGCATTCTTTTCCATAATTTATGTTTTTTTTTTTTTTTCAATTCAATTCAAGTTGGGAAGAATTTGGAAAATTTGCTCGCGAAGGAGGTTTATTTTTACGTATCCATTTTTTTGTGTAAAACGATATTAACACTAAGACTACTACTCAATCAAAGGGACAGGTTTAAAAATTTCAAATAAAAAAAAATTTGTTCCTTTTATTTTTGTTCATCAACATTTTGTATAGTTCTTTTATAATATCTTCTCTGGTATTGAAATTTAACTTGTTTACCTTTACACAAATTATGTCTGCGTTTTCTTTCTTGATTTCTTGAAATCAGACTCTAATTTTTCTATATCTACTCTTTTCTAAGAGGATTGCTTAATTTTTTTTAAAGAAAAAAAATTCTGTAAACTGTCTATCCAACAGCGAAAAAGGAATCACCCAGCTTTGCATTTTAGGGATCAGAAAATTAAACTTCTCTTAATTGTTACCACACAAGCATAAATTCCAAAGATCCATGTTCAGTTGGAAGCAAAAGTGGGCATAGCTTTTTTTTTAAACCACGTTTTAATACATTTATCCCAAGGAGGATGCATTTCAACCCCATTCCAGCTATACAATTTTTTGTTGTTTTTAAATATGTCAAGGAATCGTCCTATAAAGTTTCCGACACTTTATCCGGAATACTGTGTGCTATATAATCAAACAGACCAAGTTAGTGTTCATATCTTCTATAAAAAATTGAGCATCACATCTAATTCAAAACCTTTGTGAAATGATACATACATATACTCTCAAGTGGTTTTCTGCCCAAATCGTGCCTTAAACAAACAACTCCTCATGAAATCAGGATGAAGTGGATTTTAGTAGTACGATCGAAAACAATGCTTTTGTGATATGTATAGATATACCATACGAGTACACCCTTCCATCACATCTTTTATCCAATCTACCAGAAATGTACATACTCGTATTTCGTTCTAAATTAATGTTGTGTGGAAAAGTGGAGAAGAAAAATCAAGCTCAATTGGTATTAGATAACTATCTCACATTGCAGCAATTCGGATAAGAAGATATGAACCACAGTTGTTAGTCATGGAGCTACAGATTTCTCAAGGCAATTAACTGCTAATTATCTGGTCACATTAACTATCTCTGAATACAGTTTGATATTCAGAAGATCCTTACAAGAAACCGAACTTTGGCTGATTGAAACAAAATAATTCCAAATCCTTTTGAAAATACTGTGGCACATTTGGTAATTATCATACAATATCATCTTTAACAGTTTGGAGAACAGGAAATTTGTCTTTTATTATTATATTTAATCGTGGCAATAAGTACATATTTTTTTTAGTTTCTCATCTAATCAAACAACAAAAGAAGATTTTATCTTCTTATTCTATTTCACAAACACTAAAGAGAGTCAAATCTTCACAGCTTAATTTTAAATAGAAAAAGTATACACATATACATACATAGGCAATGTAGTTCTAAAGTATATAACTTCGTACTGAAACAAAATATTTCATTATTACATAGAGGCTTTTTTAAATTCTCTTCTTTTTTTTTTAATTTGCATCCATTTATTTGTTTAAACGTTCGCTTCAGCTTTTTAAATACTTATGTTTTATTTTTTTATTTTAATGTAGAATGAGGTATCTTTTAATATCCGGAGTCTTATTAGGCTTACTAGCTACCCACATAGATGCTGCAAGGATTTTAGGTCTTTTCGCTTTTCCTAGTCAAAGTCATTTTAATGCAATACAAGCACTTATGACAGGGCTTGCGAAGAAGAATCACAATGTAAGTAGTATTCTTTTTTTAATAGTTCTTAATTTTAATAAAATAGTTAAATTTCTTCCCGAATCAAAAGGTCACATCAATAAGTAGTTATCGGTTGGGAGAGAAACTGGAGAATTATGAGGAAGTTATTATACCACCATTTGATTTCTGGGCCAATGGTAAGACATATGTGTATCGTATTTTTGCATCTACTCGTACTTTACAAACCTTAATTGAATCATTTGTCTATTTAAACTGCAATTTTAAATGAGGGGCAATTAGAAAAAGAGAAATCGTTTATTGCACTACAGGAAAATCTACCCTAAATACAATTAAGTGCTTCTAGGCTAGAGATTCCCTCAGTTGTTGTTTAGTACCATATCCGGCGAAAGGCCACGGGTGTTCTTTAATGAATTAAAAGATAGAAAAAATATTGTGAACTTTAGTCAAGCTGTAGCATTTGTCCATACATTGATATCAAATTAATTAAGTTCCATTTTTCTAAGCATTTTATTTCAATATTTGCTACATCCTGTGTGAAACAAAGTTTTAACCCTGACCTAAATATGTAGATCTACAATATATTATCACTAGTCCAAGTCCAGCACATTTTTCTTAGGTGTATAAATAATCTCATAAAAGTCTTTACAGACTTTCGAAATTTTGTGTTGGAAAATTAAATAACTTACTGCTTGTGTAAAGGAAAGTTACACGTTAATTAAGGCCCTCAAAATAGAGCGCTGGGCTCTTTATTTTTATAATCCACGATCTTCTTGGTCAAATCTTGAAATTGATCGAAAATTAAAGTTCTGGCGCAGTAGTACGATTATTCCACAAGCTTGTAGAAGGCTGTAGAAAATTACAGGAATAGAGTTAGAATCAAAAAGTTTTATTCAATATGAAGAGTGGTTCGTGATACTATATTTTGAACACAACTTCAGGTACATATTTTCTTCGGCTGTTTTTGATGAAGGTCTTCCTTTGGATTCTACTTTGGGCGGCTTTTTCGGATATTTGAGGCTCTATCTATTATATTGGTCTTTAAGCGACATCCTGCTAGAACCGTACTTGTCTGAATCAATGTCGTCCATATTTTCGAAGAAATAATCACTGATTATTTTTCTGTAATGTTGGCTCTTGACCGTAACCCGATCTCTCCGGCTCCATTTGTTTCGCAAATTGAAAAAACCAAACCGAAAAAGCCGAAGTCAAAATACTCACAAAAATTTCACCCCGATTTGAAAGTTATTCCTGTTGGAATAGCCAACCATTTGGATGGAAATGTACGTCATCGCTGAAGATGAGTTTTTTCGTAAAATTATCATCAGTCGCCTATTGTCCGAGAATCCAATCTACGAATATTTTATCTTCTCCCTGGTCCACTTCATAAGGAAGAGGTTAACAGATGCGCACACCTTTCTACTTCAATGTACATACCAATTAAAGCGAGATCTTACATTTCCGCCTTGTCTGTTCGAGATGGATTAGACTTTCTCAGCCGGAACGATCGGCGGAGCAACAAGAACTCGATAGGGAGCTTTCTAATACGGTCGGTAAAAATTGTAGGGTGAATATTATGTCCATGGTGGACTTATCAAACTTAACCCGTCACTCATAACAACGTATTAGGTTGTCAATAAACGTTCTAAGGTATTTAAATAATATATTTTAGTAGATAGTATATTGTACCAGATGTTCAGCAGACTATAAATAGATGGCCGACTTAACTATTCAGCTTTAACGCTTTATTGCCAATGACTTCTGGGTAGAGATTTCAGGCTTATTTTCTCAAGTTCAACCCTCTAGTTTGAAGACATTATTCTAAACCTTTTTTGCTTATATTGAGGCATTTAGCCTGCCACTTTGTAGATAATATACGAGTAGCTGTGAACTTGTCAATGCAAGTCACTTGTTTTTTCTTCCCCTTTCTTACTAGTGTTCGTTTTCCCCTAGTATGAGTTGATGAGCTGACTAAGATTTCTTTTTTTTAAAGCACTTGCAATTTGCAGACTCATATTTCATTCTAACATCTACTTCTCTGCATACTGAGGTTATATTGTTGTAAGTCCCGATCATGCCTAGCACCTGTTTGCTCTTATGCCCAGACGTAACAGGCACCACCTTCATTAAAGTTTAAGCCTTATTCCGCCGAGGCTTAACTTAGTACTTGCAGTTATATTCACCTGCTACGCCAAAGCCGTTTACATAGGATCAACAGAAGGTCTATCCTCTGCTACAAAGATACTATGATGTCGCTTACTATAGAGCGGACCTAGTCAACTGTAATTATCGTAGTTCTTTTCATATTTTTGTTACCTAGATAAGTTGAATGTACGATATTAATTCATAAGCTCTCTTCTTTTAAATCCTGCTTCGATATATGATGGTATACCGCGGTTATCGCAAATATAGTATAGGATAAAAAGTGGTATACATCAAATTTTAGACACCACCGCCGTGTACCCGTATTAATTGCTATTTGCAACTTTTTTTATTATTCATTTAAGCCCACCTGTTTCTTTTTTTCTTTTTTAATAAATTTCTTTGGGTCTATTTTTTATTTCAGTACAGCAAGAACTGCGATCCAAGCACATGTTCGAAGCAGGACGTGCTTCGCTAAGCAACATGCACAAGGCGTTACGGACTGCTGGTGCTGCACTAACAGACAACTTTCTTCAGCAACCCAGACTTAAGGAACTTCTCCGTGCCATTGATAAATTTAGTTATGATCTCATTATTGTGGACTTATTTCATACAGAAGGTCTTCTTATGATTGGTGAAATTTTTAACAAGCCAATAATTGCCATAAGCTCTTCAAATTTTGAAAACTACATGACCACTTTGGTGGATTATACTGTGCCAAGTGCCTGTTCGCCTATTGATTTCGAGACATTCTCCCATCATGCATCGTTTGCAAATCGATTGTCCAACCTATTTGATTGCGCAGAACGTAGAAGTCAGCGGCAAAAGGATTTTATAGCACAAGACAAAGTTGTCAAGAAGCACTTTTCCAAATTTAAAGGTGAACTACAATAGTATTCGGTATCTGCATTTTTTTATTAATATGTTAAAGTATTGTATTATTGTAGGTTATCTACCACCAGTGTCCCATCTTCAAGGTCGGATTTCGGTTATGCTGCTTAACAACTATTCACCACTTTTATCATCGAGACCTACTCTAGCGAACATCATTCCGGTTGGAGGACTTCATATCAAGCCGACTCAGGATATTCAGTGGTTTATTAAGAGATTCTTAGACGATGCCCGAGATGGAGCAATCTTCTTCAGTTTAGGCACTACTCTTAAATGCTCAGATCTGCCCAAAGATAAACTAACTTTATTGGTTAATGTATTAGGGAAACAAAAGCAAAAAATCCTTTGGCACTGTGATATGGAAAAGATCGAAAATCTGTCAAAAAATATTCTCTTGCAGAAAATCGTGTCATCTAGCGATGTATTGGCGCATCCTCATGTGAAGTATTTCATTACTAGCGGCGGCATTTTGGGTTTACAGGAAGCAATCTTCCGAAATGTGCCCATACTTGGGATTCCTGTATTCAGAGATCAGGTAACCCCATTATTTTTAAATCAATTTCGCATCTTATATTTGTCAAACGTTTTCAGCTTCTCAACATTCAGATAATTGAAAACTTAGAAATTGGAATCAAATTGGATTATTCAAACCTGACGGAGGCTAGTTTAATTTGGGCTCTGAAAAAGCTTTTCACAGATTCATCTTACTTAACGAATGTACGAGAAATTTCGTTAAAATTCCGAGATCGACCATTAGGCGCTGTTCAAACAGCTGTCTTTTGGATTGAACATGTTCTGAGGCACAAAAGTGTGTCACACTTAAAAACGATTGGCACCGATATTCCTTGGTACCAGTTGTATTTAGTCGATGTAATTGTTATTTTAGGTTTAAGTAAAATTTGCTTGTTTGGGCTCGGTTACGCGCTTTATCGAATAGGAGGCTTAGTAAGTAAAAGACGTGAAGAAAATAAATTGTACAGTAAACTTCGTTGAAAAATGTTGTTTTTGAAAATTTCAACGCAAGTCGATTGTTGTTGATGGCCTATGGTTAGCACTGCAACATAAAATTTAACTCTGAAACACTACGGTTAAATCCTCAATCATCCAACAGATTCTGCAAACAAAATACTCTGTCATTTAAGTTCTTTTGTCAATTTTAGTTTTATTTGCTATAGATCACGAATTTTTAACCATTTAAGTTGTTCCTGTCTAGTAGTAGAATTTCCTCTAGTACGTGCCTCCATAACTTTAAATCCAATAAAACTGCTGGAACTGACGGCTTACAGGCCGAAGTATTCCAAGTAACCTTGTAGAAAACAAACACCAACTCATTTCTAAGATCTGGTCAAAAGAGTGTATGACAGATGAATGGAACCTCTGCATGGTTTGTCCGGTCAATAAACAAGAAGACCCCCTCACCAACACTAACTATAGAAGTAAGTATAAGTCTCCTCAACATTTCGTACAAGATCTTATCTGATATATTGTTTAAACGCTTGAACCCAGTTTTCAACATAGAGTGCATAGAGTGCTTTGGATTTTAAAAGGGTATTTTTTTGTTAGTGAAAAAAACTAACAACTTTTTGCTAACTTAATATTTTTATACAATAAATAAATAAAAAAATAAAAATAATGAATTCAACGAACAAAAATAGCCATATCTTGGAAGAGAAGTAAGGAGGAGGCAATGGGATCCGTGGTGTGCAAGATAGCACAGCGCAGCGCGTCATTCCAGGTCTCCTGCGCGTTGCTCCACCACTTTGTCTCGAATTTTAAACCACTTTTGGAGGTCGCAAAAAGTGCGGTTTATCGCATTCAGTTCCATATTGAGTCTTAATTAATTCCACATAAAATTGGAATAAAAAAAATTGATTTTAGCTAAACTCTAGCAGATGACTATTCCAATTTTGTGGAAATTCTTTTCCAAAGTTTGTTCTATAAAACTATTTTATAAACACAGTAATGACAAGAATTATGTTAGAATCAAAAATCTTTATTCATTATAAATAATTCAAATCATTATATTTTGATCTTGACTCCATATGACTTGTGGGCACTCCTTCTAGCTTTGGCGAGTTAACCCTACCAATAACGCGCTGAGTGTTAATTTTTACGGCCTGAAAGGTTTGTGGTTTATTAGCAGTCACCAAGGCTTTGCATATCCTCACAGGAAGTTGTCGAATGGCGTCAAATCGCACAATATCGGTCTCCAAACCAGTTGTTCATTTCGCGTTATAATGCTGCCGTTGAATCGAGTTTTCAGTAAATTAGTGGTTTGATGAAATAACACCAAGCGTAATAACGGCGAATTCCAAAATTCGGCTTTCTTTCGCTTTGTAAAAGTGAAGTTAGGCCAAATATTAGCGATCGGATTTATTTCAGTTTGTGGCCTTATTTCACTTTTTATTGTTTTTAATATTGCTTTAATATAAATCAATTGCCATCATATCATGCTAAATAAACGGTACCATGTCAAATCGAGCAATTACAATTAAAATACAATTGCTAAGAAGTTATAGTCGCCTGCCTGACAGTTATTGACATTCCCTTAGCGGAGCGACGAAGTCACGTGAGCGTCTAAACCCTGCGGAGAAAAGGGTGAAATCCTGTTAGCGAGCGAAGCGAGCCAGCTTCTTCAAACTCTGAATTCGGCTTTATTTCACAAGCAATAGTCTGCGTTATTTCACTTTGTCATTGCGAAATAACGCCGAATTCCAAAATGCTGCGCTCGGCATTATTTCACGGCACCGGTTTCATGGTTTCATGGCACATACTTATCATAACATCATAATCCTGGAACCAAATATTTACGACGAAATAATCACGTGTTCCGGTCTCATTTTTGGAATAATTCGGGCCAATAATGCCAGCAGTATTCTTCATATTCAAAAGTCAACTTTTCTGGATGTAATCAAGTCTCATCAGTCACTTCCGAACATGCCGCACTCCTGAAATGCCAATTTTGTTTATTCACAAATGAGCCTCTCAACCAAACAATATATTTTTTTTATAAAAATAAGGATCGCCTTCAAGATGCTCAAGAGACCAACCCGCAAAGCCACGGTCTCGTGGTTTTACTTCCTACACCAGCTGGATTTTATACGAGTGAAGGCCGAAATGTCGCAGAGCTGTTCCTGAGTCGTAAATTAAATAAAACGCAAACGATTTGAGTTATTTCAAAAACTTTATTATCGGCTTGAAGTACAATCAAAACATTTATGAATGGAACTCGGCTTCGTACCGCGGGCACGTTTGCAGCGTTCGATTCGTTGGACCCAATTTTCAACGACTCGGCCACACGTTTCGGCCGAAACGGCCGCTATTTCGCGTTCAATGTTGGCTCTGAGCTCTACCTAAGCTTTTTGAGAGCATTACCTATGACATAATGCTTTTCCATTGTAAATCTATTGTTTCCCCAAACCAGCACGGATTTTTCAAAGGCAGATCTACGACCACCAACTTAACGGAATTCGTATCAAGCACTTTATGTGCACTGGAATCTGGAAATTAAGTTGATGTGATTGCCACCGATTTCAGCAAAGCCTTTGATAGAATTGCTCATGATATAATCCTTCTAAAATTAAAGGCTCTTGGTTTCCAGATAAACTTTATAACTTGGGTTCAATCCTATTTAAATGAACGACTTTACTATGTATCATTAAAAATTCATACATATCTGTTTACGCAGATGATATGAAAATATTTAGATATATATCATCTTCCTCAGACAGCCTACTTCTGCAGCAAGATCTAGACAGGTTTTGTACTTGGTGTCAGAAGAATTTTCTTGAGCTTAACGTCAATAAGTGTCAGGCTATAACATATACCCGTAAACGCCTCCCTACTTCACCTCGTTGCTATCTAATCTTTAATCTGCCTGTTCCCTTAATGAATGAGTTGCGTGATTTAGGTGTTATCTGCGACAAGGAACTCAATTTTCGTTCTCACATTGATAGTATAATAAAAAAAGCCAACTCTGCCCTTGGTTTTATCAAGCGCTGGTCTAAGGAGTTTTCCAATCCTTATGTTACCAAATCTCTTTACATAACCTTTGTTAGGCCTCTTCTGGAATATGCCAGCCAAGTTTGGTCACCCTACTACAGAACTCACATCCTCCGGATAGAAGCTGTTCAACGCAGGTTTTTACGCTTTGCTTTACGTGGTCTTCCCTGGGATGATAGCCAAAACTTACCACCTTACACTGACCGGCTGAAACTTATAAATTTACAACCCCTTTCTATACGCCGAAAAGTTGCCGACATTCTCTTTATTCATCAAATTTTAGTAGGTAATATCGACTGTCCTTCCTTACTTCAAATTATTTCTTTTAACACCAATCCCCGCAATCTTAGGTCTGTGCCACTTTTCCGGCTCAATCTTCACAGAACGAATTACGGACAACTGGAGCCAATGTCTAGGATGCTTCGCGAAGTTAACGATGTACTACCTCTCTTCGACTACCATCTCAGCAAACTCTCCCTCAAGAACATACTTATTTCCACCTATGCCTCACGTCCTTATTTTCTTTAACCGCTCCCACCCTTTAGTTTTTAAGTGAAAATGTTAGTTTTAAGTATATGTTTACTTGCAATAAGCTTAATAAATCTGTCCGGTATTGACCCGGGCCGCTAGCTCTTCCAACGTCGTCGGCATAAACCAATGACTTAACGTAGCCCCGCAGAAAATAGTCAAGCGGCGTTAAATCGCACGAAAGAGGCGGCCAATCGACTGGCCCATTTCTTGAGATAACACACTAACCATACTTACTCTTCAATAAATCGTTTGTAGCGTGTGCTGTGTAGCTTGTGGTATCATCCAGTTGAAACCACATGTTGTCCAAGTCCATATCTTCCAATTCGGGCCAAAAATAATCGGTGATCATGACGCGATAGCGCTGACATTCATAGTAACGTGGCGATCGTTATCGTCGACGAAAAAATATGGCCCAATAACGCCGCCGGCATGCAAACCGCACCAAACAGTTATTTTTTGTGGATGAAATGGTGATTCATGAAGCACATGTGGATTTTCACCCGACCAATAACGCATATTTTGCTTATTGACGAACCCATTGAGCCAAAAATGAGCTTCGTCACTGAATATGATTTTGCGAGATCTTGGCGCATCTTCTCCAGAACCCAATCAGAGAACGTACGTCGCTTCAAATGGCCCATCGGCTTCAATTCTTGAGTCAGCTTGATCTTGTATGGCTGTAAACCAAGATCCTTACGCAAAATACGCCATAATGTGGTCTGAGCGTTGCCCAATTCTTGAGAACGCCGTGGAATTGACTGATTTGGATCGTTTGCTACGGACGCCTGAACAGCAGCGATATTTTCAACACTTCGACCAACCCATTGTCTCACTGACACGGCAACATCACACAACGAATTTGCCTGTCTACTAGGGCGAGAATTACGACCGAAAATTGGAGTTAACGCTCTTAAAGTTGCAGTCACCGACTCCGAATTTCGGTAGAAAATTTTTATGATTTGCAGACGTTGCTCGTTACCATGATGTAAATGTTGAGTTTACTGAATAAATTGACAGAGACTGTTTGATGATTAGTGAAAAAGTGCGTTCACAAATTAAATTCAAAGTTGTCCAGTCCCTATTGGAAAACCTTTTATAAATACAGAGGAGAAACGAATTCAATATGCAAGGACATCTGTTAACACTCCGGGATTGAGACAAATTAAGAAACTAATAGGAAATTGTCAAGGAAAAAGATTCAAAGTTTGCATCAATCTAAGGAGCATGTACTCGTATACAAAAGGGATTGCAGATTCTGCAATTCCTCAAAGAAATTGAACTACACTACTCTCTTTGAAACTATGTAAGGATACGAGATTTTCCTATTCAATTTTGAAATGAACGACAACGTAAACGAAACTCTTATGAGGGCGCAAACTTCTTCAATGCATTCGCAAGTGGCATATGTAATAATACTTAACCAGCACAAAATCTTATCAGTTAATTCAAACATTTAGGCAACGACATTACTTTAACTGTAACTGTCTTTATGTTCAACCGGAAATACAACCTGTCACAAACGCCGTATTCGTGAACAAATTCATTTTTAAAGAAGGTTTTATGGTGCTCTTTAACTCCATGTTTTACTAAATTCCATCGATTGAAACATTTACTACACCGGGCTCTCTTATTCGTCCAATTAGACTTCAGCTTCCGGTTCCAAAGGCTTTATTGCATCATTTTAAATGTCCCTTCCGTTAATCATCAACAGAATCAGCGACAAATATACTCGGCTATATGGCAGACGTTTGAAACTTGACATAAGGCGTGGTTGGTTTAGCGCTGTTCTTAAATTCGTATATAACTACGACAACTACTGGGTTTGATTCACAAGCCATACACCAAAAAACTGAATTTAAAATTGTTGAAATAAAATAATCCTTTCGGGGGATATTCGGAGGCCCATAGAAAATTACGTAATTTTCTTGCAGTTCGAAGTTGGCCGAAAACAGTAGGTCCATTTCTCTATGCAAAAAAATGGCACTGGCTACTCCTTTATTCTCATGTATGCGATATATGAGCAGCAATTGGGCGCTGGAATTTGGGTATTACTTGGCTGACAAGTTTCTGACAGTCTCTTTTTAACGTAACCGTTCGATATTTGGAGAAATTTCTCGTTCTTCTGGTGTTTGGAATACCCGGAAACGAATCTTGGTTGCTAGAAAAATCATCATCGAATGAACTTTACCAGAGTATATCCTAGATATATTAGGGATGAATTTTTAACAAACCTTAGCACTTTAAATAACCTATCATGAGCCAATCTATGTCAGTAGCTTTATTGGTTCCTAGCTTAGATATCGTTACCTACTACTACTCGTACTGTTGGTCAGGTGGACAGAGTTTTTGTGGGTTTTCCGTTGACGTTAAATGGCTCATCTTATCTTCCAACGGATTGTTGGTTATAATCGCAGTTAAATAGTCTTTCTTACTAATTCGAGAATTCCTCCTACAGGTTCACAGTTGCACTTCTATATTTTCTGGATCAAGCGCTTCTCTTTATTTTTTGGTAAAGTCAAAGTCCCTTTATTGTTGCAAATAAAGAGCATATCTCGCTTTTCTCACAACAGTCAACATTCTGCATTAGATCAGGGATTTCATTAAAGCAGTCCTCACGGGTCCTCACTCTTGCATCAAATATCGCAATCCCATGACAGCAATTCTAAGCACAATCGAAAAAGAAAAGTTTAGATTTGCCTCTTTATATTTGTTTCGATGTTGGCCTCGATTGTTCTTTATAGCAAAAATGGTAAATACGTATAACACCCCCATTCGAGACTTTCCAAAGCTTCATATCAATTTTAAGATGCATATCCCTGCCATTGTCACTGATTGTTACTTGGTTGCAGCACCCAGCCCAACTTATACAATATGGTAAAAACACATCCTTGCCTGTCCAGGTTGTATACGACCAGAACTCCCGCATATCACACACAACCCATATGTACATATGTGCAGATCTATAGTCCTAAGTCTTTTAATTATATTTTTGTAAATCCAAATTGTTGTGAAATAGCTGCATATGACAATGGACCTGTAACTGACACCCCCTCACGTCACGAATTTTGCTCACGCCATCATCATGTTGCTAAACACTTTGTAGTCATGCCAATTGATTTGTCACGCTGAGTGGCTTCTGTTTGTTTCTTATATATATCTGACGAGTACATTTTTGTATGCGACGCGTATAAAATATCCTTCCTTGGAGTGCTCTCAATGTATTGCATTCTACATATACCATATGTGACGTTTTTATCCGTTTCCAAAAAGCGTAATTTCACGTGTTACAGATTAAGTACTCGTATGTACTCGTATATACATTTGGGATATGAAATGCCCGCATCTACGCAGTGGATGGATATGACACTTTACGTAGTTATTTAATGGAACATGTGTATTAATACGTGTAACCAATTTAGCGGTACACGTGCGGATTTCACCGAAATGCATTCCAGTGATGTTCCCAAGTTATTAAAAAGACAGCTGCAAAATTGATGGGCATGTGCCCTGTACAAATATTCAACAAATACACGTGACTATCGTCGACATTTTCAAGTGGGAGGCAACCGTTTAACAGAGAATAAGGGCTTTAGATGCATTGACGATATATTCATCCATACACTTATATCTGCTCATATGCCCATTCAGTTACGTGTACATATACGGATGCCAATTTATCCTTATATCCTTTTACGATTTATTCAAATCCATACATGCCACTTTAAAAATCACGTGTTTCGCTAAGTGAGTATCATATTGTAGAAAATAAAAAGTATCGTTTAAGACTACGCATACGCACACAAAAACGGAAATAGGATTTACACACTGAAACCTCATACCGAGTAAATTTATCTCCAATACGGTTACTGAAAGTGACATCTTTCGCACCAAATTATTAAATCTGTAATCTTTTAAGTGCATGGTAGGGCAGAAATTTTCAGCTGTAACTCAGAGTGGTCGAATATTAATACGAGTATATCTTTTTGCCAAAAAGTGTATTCAGGAAAGGAAGGTGTTACATGAATTTTAACAATAAAACTTAACCATTGTTCATTAGCAAATACTCATTTGCAGGTATTGTACTTGTATAGTGTTGGGAACTATTGAATAAAAACAAACGACTTATTCGATTGTTGCAAAATATTCATTTATTCGATAGTTATCAAAAATTCGTTCAATTACTATTTATAAGAAATCATTCATGCAAACCAGTCGAAAAAAAATTCAAATGTTCGATTTTGTTTCATACCAATGAATGGTTTTTTCACTCGTATGAAGTGTGGACTATCGGGTTGGGAGTATTTTTTGGACTTTGGACTATCGGGGTTAGAAAAAATATTCGAATATTTTTCATATGAATGAATGATTTCTTCACTCGTTGGACTTTGGACTATCGGTTGAAAGAAATGTTGGAATGAATGATTTTTTTCGCTGCACTATCAGGGTTGAATATGTTTGAAATTTATATTAAGCGGCACCATGTTGGAAAAGAGATACAACATTTTCACATTAGCCTAGGAAATATTGTGATATTTTATACATCTTTAGATCTTTAAAGTATTATATCTGCACGTGTCCAGGTCTGTGAGTCCCAGTCTCATTACTCGAACGCATTCATTTGGATCCCTTTTGTTTTAGAATTCCATCGGTTGTCTTCTGACTTCATACCGACCATATGACATTAGGTAACCTACATTGATGGCTTCGTCTAAAGGTAAATTCCCACCACACAAGAGACTCGTACATACGAGTATGTGTGGCCTAACTTCCGTTGAAAGTAAACAGAAAACCATATACTATACAGCTAGCATTAATGGCCTCCTCAATTTCAAATTTTGTTAACCACTCATAACGAATCCATGTGATTAAATCAACGGTGATGCTAAAATTTACTGTGGCAAGCACCTTATATGAGCTGTTTGAATATATTTGAGCTTGAGATCAATAAGGTTTTTTTCGTACTAGCCGGAGTTCCGAAATAGAAATGATGGCGAATGAGTGTTTAATAGGTCAACGATAGTTAGCGGCTCTGGACCCTTATACAGCAAATATCACCGCCAGTAATAAAGTGCGGTGGGATGATCGGGCAAGAGAAATATGAAAACCATTTAAGAAACGCATATACGAGTACAACTTTATGTCCAAGCAAAAAGAATATTAGAAGCTAATTCGGATTTCGAAGAGTGCTACCTATTAAGACTTTTGCGAAAAAATAATGGTCGTTGAAACCAGTAGTCCTCAAAAAGGGGAAATCAGGGTTAGAGAAATGTTTTTTTTCGGTCTTTCAAGACAAAACCGACAGAGGAAAACCGAAAAAAATTCAAACGAGCCAGAAATGACTGAAACCCCTTCTTAAGCGTGTGAAATTCCAATACGACCAAAAACTGAGGCAAAAAATACTGCAATGTCCCAAAGGCAGTAAAAAATTTTGGTCGTTCGTCAAAAAAATTAGAAATTCCGCCTCATCCTCCATCCCAACGCTCATTTACAATGACATTCCAGCTGTGAGCTCTGCTTGCTGCACACTTTGCGGCCAACTACTTCTAATCCAATATATTCCTTTGCTGATGACAGTACGCTCTGCTTTTCATATTCGTTCCCGGACTCACGGCCCTGCTCTTCGGCTGTAGAACGAGAGGTAGCGTACTCGTATGCTAAGCTCATTAAATTCCGATATCACCAGCATAACCAATTGGGGAACTATCAACAGAGTGGAATTTAATGCTTCCAAAAAACAATGCTGTCTGCTGTCGTTAAAGCGAAATTTAAACACCCAGCCATTATCCATGAATGGCACTTGCATCGTCGAAACCGAAAAACTTTCCATTCTCGGTACGTGTGTCAATGACAACTTACGAGGGGCGTTCAACATATTCTCGGTATCGGGGTGAAGCTGTGGTTGTATATATAAATTGACTTACGAGTATTTATCAAGTAATACTATTATTTTAGTGCATTCATGTAAAATTTCATATAAATGTGATTATTAATTCGCGTTTTATCTCTAGTTAAACAGAATCATAATGGCAACTGAGACGATGATGGTGAAAATTGAGCATCGCGCTGTAATTAAATTTCTCACTAAGCAAGGAAAAAGTCAAAAAACTATTCATGAAGAGATAGTGGCTGTTTACCAGGGTTCCGCACCTTCATTACCAACTGTGCAAAAGTGGTCAAGTGAGTTCAAGAGAGGCAGAGAGAGCATTGAAGACGACCCCCGCTCCGGCGCCCCGGCTACTGCTTGTACGAGAGAAAGCATCAAAGAAGTCGAAAAACTTGTTCTTGAGGATGCCCGAATAAAGGTGAAAATGATGGCAGAGATCACCAAGCTTTCAATTGGTACCATTCACACCATTCTTCATGACCATCTTAACCTTTCAAAGGTCAGTACAAGGTGGGTGCCACGAATGCTCACAGCGCCTCAGAAAAAAGTGAGAATCGCATGCTGTAGAGAGCTTTTGTAGATGTGTAGTGAGAATGCGGACGGTGTTATGGATCGAATTGTTACTGGGGACGAAACATGGATCCACCACTATGACCCTGAAAGCAAACAAGAGTCCATGCAGTGGCATAAAAAAGGAACAGACCCCCCGAAGAAGTTCAAAGTCACTCCGTCTGCCGGGAAGCTCATGGCCACAGTTTTTTGGGACTCAAAGGGAATCTTGCTCATTGAGTACAAAAAAAAAAGGTGAAACTATCAACGCCACATCCTACGCTTCCACTTTGCATAATTTGCGGGAGGAAATTAAAAAGAAAATACGGGGTAAACTCGCAGCGGGTGTGTTGCTTCTTCATGACAACGCTCCTGTTCACACGGCGCGAGTTTCCAAGGCTGCTGCGCGAGATTGTGGTTTCGAAGAAATCCAACACCCACCCTATAGTCCAGACCTTGCCCCTAGTGATTATTTCCTGTTTCCGGATTTGAAAAAATGTCTTCGTGGAAAAAGATTTTCGGATGATGAAGAACTCAAGTCGGCAATAAATATGTATTTTGCAGAGAAAGAGGAAATTTATTTTTTTGAGGGTTTAAAAAAGCTTATCTCAAGATGTAACAAATGCATTGATGTTAGGGGAGATTATATTGAAAAATAAAAACAATTTAAATTGAATTCGCATTTTCCTTCATATCGATACCGAGAATATATTGAAAGCCCCTAGTACGTTGGAATGACCACATATTTGATGTCGCCATAAATGCTGCGAAATGTCTAGGTTTCCTCAAGCGATGTAAGAAATATTTAACCCCCCTCTGATCTGGTCTCAATATATAAGGCATTCATCCGCCAAAAATTGGTGCCCCAAAACTATCCCTGCACCTGCTAGATAGCATTCAAAACCGTGCGATAAAACTTATTGATGATACTAATACCAGTCAATGATACTAATACCAGCACCCTCGAACACCGACGTAATGTCTCCTGTCCCACTTTGTTATATCGCCACTGGTGATGGCAGTGCTCCACTGTGCGCTGTGTACAATCACCTTAAGGGTACACAAACCCCTTGAGCGCGAGTTAAAGGTTCGACCGAGAGGTTGGCGAAAAAAAAACACAACTGTATTTGGACAGCGTAACGCCGTATTCCACTTTATTCACAAGACTTCAAAGAATGATTGTTTTACATTAGTTTTTATACATAATTTATGCTTACTCTACAAAAAATTGGGAATAAGTTCTGTGGGAAAATGCAAATTAATTCGAAGCGAACAAAGTGTAACTGGATATTTATTTGATGCTTATTTTACAATAATAGGAACAAACTCTGTGGGAAGGTGCATTTATTAATTCAAGGTGAACAAAGTGTTATTGGATAAGTTTAAATATGATAATGAATTAATGCAAGGTAAATGAAATGTGGATGTCGTCGTTATGGATATGTAACTCACGCGCTCATTATAAAAAAAACAAAAAGTCAACGAGCCTGGAATAACTCAGAAAATCTAATAGCACTGTCATCGAGCTAATTATGTGAATTTATTTTTTTTTTATTTCTTTTTTTTTTTTTGAATTTTTTTTAGTTTTAAAGGAAATTGTATATGAATTACCTAGTATAAGATTAGAACCAAAATGATGGCAACACCACTCTCTTTGATATTTACCAAGTTTAGTTAATTAGTATTATCTTCTCTCTTTCCCGTAAACTAGAAGTTCACAGCTTTTTTCCCGTTTTTTTTTTGCTTTATGTTTAACTGTGTGGGGTTGCCTAATTACCTTTTTTTTAGTGTAGAGAACAAAGGAATTACCAAAAGTTTTTGAGAGTGAATTTTTATTGAAAAAAGTCGTTGCAAATTTAAATTTCATAAGTTACATGCTCCCTAAAGCAATGTAAGTTAGTTTAAGTTTTGTGTATCTATATTGTATTATAAATTAAATTGTTTCTTTTAGAAATAAAATTGAACTGAATCCAACTTGGGCTTTGTGGATTATTGTGATAGTTCGATCTTTGTTTTGAAGGAAGGAGTGTGGGAAATTGTCCGTGCAACGACATCATTTTATTTATTGAGCCTTTACTGGTGCGTATTATTTTCATTTGTTTCGTACTTTAACTCTTGTGTGGTTCCTGAAATGGCTGGTGGAAAGCATAGCTGCGCTTCTGCAAAATGTCGCAAGATAGATGACGCACAAATGGTTAGCTGTGAGCGCTGTAGAAGATGGTGGCACTATTCTTGTGCGAACTTCGACCCAAGTGCTTATGACACTGCGACTCCGTGGTTTTGCGAAGAGAGTGGCTGCAAAGAGGTCATAGACGAGGGTGCAGTTGGTTCTGCAGCAGTCATTGTTCAGGACGAATTGGAGGCTTCTATGGATGTGTTGATAGAGGCTGCTGTAGTGGCTCAAGCTTCTGTGTCTCAAAAGGATTTGGAGTTGGCTGCTCTTCGAAAGGAACTGGAGGCGATGAAGGTAAAGTTAGCCAACGTTTCAGCTCCTGTTCGAGAGGTTGAACCAGGGTGCAGTGACTCGCCGTCACCAAGCCGGCCTACAGTGAAGTTGTCCAGTGAGAGGTTAGAGATGTTGCGGACTATTCAAGCCAACCATCAGGCACTTTTGAAGGGTGCACAGAATGTCGAAAGGGACTTGCCGCAGAAAACAGTACGAGATCACTTGCACTCGACACCTATGACTGGGTCATCTAACCAACGGGTGAGTTTTCCTGAGACGATTCAACAGGCAGATATGTCGAGTTTGCTGACAATTCTCAATCGGGGGAATGTGCAGGAGCTACCAATGTTCTCTGGGGCCAACAAACGTGAATGGCCTTATTTCGAGGAAGTTTTCAACGCTACGACGATTGAAGGGAAATTCAGTAGCAAGGAGAATGTAGCCCGTCTACGCAAGGCGCTTAAAGGTGAGGCGTACCAACTGGTGAGTGACAGGCTTAAATACTCATCCGACGACGCAGCCATTATGGATTCTCTACGCTGTATTTTCGGGAGATCAGATGTTTTGGTGCACGGTTTGACGGCGGATCTACTGAAGTTACCATCTTTGAAATCGGGGTGCGATTCGAACCTACACTTATGGGCGGTTAGGGTCAATGGTTTTGTAGCTGACATTCGGGCTATGAGAAAGGAAGAGGAGCTGTTCAATGGCTACGTACTTACAGACCTTGCGGGAAAGTTGAGCGCGGGTCTATACCAGGACTGGCGTAAAAGGGAATCATCAACTCGACGTGCATCGTTGAAGGATTTTGCCGATTTCCTTATGGAAAAGGTAATCGACCTGCCCCCGGAGTTGGTGCAGCCCCGTGAAATTACCACCTCGAAGAAAGCATGTACATCCAAAGCTACGCGACAAGTATTTACCCACCAACCGGTTGTGGACTCGTCATCATCAGAGCCGTGTGTTAATTGTAGCGGCAATCATGAGCTAGCGCAGTGCGAAAGCTTCAAGGCCATGTCACCAGACCAGAGGTACAAGTTAGCAAAGCAGAAGCAGCTGTGTTTCCGATGTTTAAGTGGAATGAAGCATGATTGGCGATCATGTGCAAAGAAGAAGGTGTGTGGCCTTAGTGGATGCACTAACCGACACCATCGGCTGCTGCACCCAGCAGTCGCCAGCAACGAGGTTAGTTTGAATGTAGCAGCCGTTCCATTTGAGCCGTCAACCAACTTTGTATCGGCGCACGCTAAAGCAGACCTTCCAGTCATGTACAAGGTCGCCCCCATTAGGATTTTTGGGAAGAACGGGAAGTACAGCGACACTTTTGCATTTCTCGATGACGGTTCGTGCCTGACGTTGATGGAGCGTGATCTTTTCGAGGCGTTGGAATTGGAAGGGTCCGCAGAGGACTTAACGGTGCAGTGGACTAAAGGCGTTTCCTGGTCTGAGAAGACGATGCGGACTGATCTGACTGTGGCTGGAGTCAACCATCGAAAGCGGCATTATTTGAAGAGCGTATACTCAGTTGAGGACTTAGGGTTGCCATCTCAATCAGTTGACGTTGGAAAATTAAAAGAGCTTTATCCTCATCTACGAGGGCTCCCACTGACAAGTCTAGTCGAAGCTAAGCCGAAGATACTGATTGGGTTAGATCAAGCCAAATTCTTAATGGGTCATGGCCATCGTCACGGCAAAGAGGAAGAACCCTGTGCAGTTAAAACACTTTTGGGGTGGATAGTGTACGGACAGTCAGCTCCTTCGGTTAGGATACCGAAAATCAGCGAAGCAGCTAAACCAACCATGCGTCTTCTGTTCCATGAGGCCATCAAAGCAGAGGATGATCTGCACGAGCTGGTACGACGCCACTTCACCACAGAGGAGTTTGGAGTTACGGCTCCGAAGGGTGAATTAGTTAGCAGGGATGATGCGCGTGCGCTGCGGGTCATGGAAGAGACTTTGAGGCTAGATGGTAGCCGGTATGAAATTGGGTTGCTCTGGTCTTCTGATCATGTTAGGCTTCCAGATAGCTACTCTATGGCTTTGAATCGGCTTATCGGACTGGAGAAATCCTTAAAGAAGAAACCCGAGTTGCTAACCTGGGTGAACAACCACATGTCCAGTCTGTTGTCAAAGGGGTATGCCAGGATCGCATCGAGACAGGAGTTGCAGAAGGAGTGGCCGCGGGTTTGGTATGCGCCCACATTTATTGTGCATAATCCCAATAAGGTCCCCCCCAAGCCGCGACTGGTTGTTGACGTGGCCGCTAAGGTTAAGGGTGTGTCTTTGAACACCTTTCTGCTGAAAGGACCGGATAATTTAGTCCCCCTCCATGCAGGACTCTTCAAGTTGCGGGAGCGAAGGGTTGCGGTGAATGCGGACGTAAAGGAGATGTTCCACCAGATCAAGATCAGGGAAGAGGATCAGCAGTGCCAACGCATCCTGTGGAGGAATGCAGACGTCTCGGCAGACCCCGTGGTGTACATTTTCGAGGTCATGATGTTTGGTCCTAGGTGTTCACCAGCATGCTCCCAGTTCGTGAAGAACAATCACGCGAACCGTTTCCAGTCCGAGTGCCCCGAAGCAGTAGATGGGTTGACGAAAAGGACTTACGTGGACGACTATTTCAACAGTCACGACACCTTGGAGGAGGCAGTCAAAGTAACTCGTGATGCAATCCAGATTTGTAAAACCATGGGTTTCAGTCTCGTTGGAGTGCAGTCAAACAGTCGAGAGTTCCTAGCGAAGATGCCGGAGAGCCATGTCAACCCCAAACTCGTGAGTATCGATCCAAGTGAGTCGGAATTTTTTGTCACCAAGGTCTTAGGGATGTTTTGGCACCCAAGGATGGATCATTTTACTTACCAGGTGTTAGATGACGAGATGTTCGATAAGATGGAGTTGCCAGATTTTAAGGTGTCCAAGAGGGAAATACTTAGAGCTGTGATGCGGATATTCGATCCACTTGGACTCATCTCCATCTACGTCATCCGTGGTCGCATTGTTCTGCAAGAAGTCTGGAGGGAAGGATTTGACTGGGATGAACCAGTATCAAAGGATCTACGAGATAAGTGGATTTCATTCGTGACGGATTTAAGGAGCATCGATCGACTTAGAATTCCTCGGCGGTACGTGTCATGGAACCCGGACGACTCTAATAACAAGTTACTCATATTCGTCGATGCTTCGGAGAAAGCCTTTGCTGCTGCCGCTTATCTTCGTTTCGAGCGGGAAGGACAGGTAGAAGTCGCGTTGGTTATGGCTAAGGCTAAAGTCGCGCCTGTAAAAAGATTGTCGGTGCCACGGTTGGAGCTACAAGCTGCCGTGCTAGGAGTTCGACTGCTGACCACCATAAGGAGCTCGCACACGGTCCCTATCCACGAGGTGATCTTCCTGTCAGATTCTAAGACGGTTCTCGCCTGGATCAACTCAACGAAGTTTAAGTTCCCGTCGTTTGTGGCTACTAGAGTGGGCGAAATTTTAGATTCTTCATCTCCTCGACAATGGTTCTATGTGGGGACAGTGGACAATGTAGCAGATGACGGAACGAGGTGGACTGACGAGATGATCGGCGATCAGGAGGCGCGTTGGTTTAAGGGCCCTGCTTTTCTTCTAAAGGCAGTTGAGGAATGGCCAATCACGCCGGGTAGCGCGGACGAAGCGCTGGAGTTGGTAGAGGACGGGATAAGAATTCTCGTTCATGAGCGTAGCAAGGGGGTAAGCTTTTCCGTTTTTGAGGAATTGCGGCCTCGGTTCAGGGGAAGGTGGACGTCGGCCGTCAGAGTTATGGGCTTCATTCTCCGTTTTATGGACATATGCCAAAGAAAGGAAGTGGAAAGAACAACGTTCGTGACGCCAAGGGAGTTTGATCGCGCTGAGGCCTGGTTATTCAGAAAGATCCAACATGACGCATTTCGTGAAGAAGTGATTGGGTTACAATCGAAGAGGGAAGTTTCAAAGGCAAGCTCGATATTTGTTTTTTCTCCGTTCATGGATGCAGAGGGGACAATACGTATGAGTTCCAGAGCGCAGAAGGCGGTGGTGTCATATGCCGCCCGTAATCCGGCGATTCTTCCTAAAAATCATTATTTAGTCGACGTGTTCATTCAACATCACCACGATCGAAATTTTCATGTCGGGACAGCGCTAACAATTTCCGACATAAGAGAACGTGCTTGGATTATCAGCATTCGAGGAGCTGTCGCAAGGGTGAAGTCTAGGTGCAATATGTGCAAGAGGATGAACGCGAAGCCAGTTACTCCGTTAATGGGACAACTTCCTCGAGCTCGACTAGCTTTCGGCGACAGGCCGTTTACATACGTTGGGGTAGATTGTTTTGGGCCCATGCTCGTGAAGTTCGGGAGAGGAACCGTAAAAAGGTACGGAATGATTTTTACGTGCCTAACGTTTCGAGCCGTGCAAATAGAGCTGCTGAACGATCTGAGTCTGGACCAATGCACAATGGGACTTCGCCGTTTTTTGGTAAACCGGGTCGTTACTAAATTTTTATACAGCGACAATGGGCTTAATTTCGTCGGTTCGAAAAATCTTTTGGACAGAGACATCAAGGAGATGGAGGCAGCCCTGAGTGAATATTCGGCGAGGTACGAGGGCATCTTGTGGCGGTTTATTCCTGCTTACTCTCCGTGGATGGGTGGAGCCTGGGAACGGCTGATTCAATCCATCAAAGGCAGCATCAATTTCATTCTTCGGGGTGTGGTTCCACGAGAAGATGTCCTTCGCAACGCTCTGATTGAAGCTCAAGGTCAAATCAACCGCCGACCACTGACGCACATCCCTGTTGACCCCGAGGACCCTGCACCCCTTACGCCGAATTCAATGCTCTTTGGTGATGGAGATAGAGACGTCACGGCCCCTGGATTGTTTTCCGAACGGGATGCCTTTAGCAGACTGTATAGTCGTCGGGCACAACATTTGATGGCGCAATTCACGCGACGCTGGTATGCAGAATATTTGCCAGAGATCACGAGAAGGTCAAAGTGGCATAAGAAGACGAAACCAGTAGCAGTGGACGACATCGTGATTCTCATTGAGCCCAATGAGATCCGTTCTGCCTGGCAGCTGGGCCGTATTAGTAAGATTTATCCAGCTTCAGATGGTATTGTGCGGACCGCTGATGTACGGTTACCAAATGGAGTAACGAAATTGAAGAGGGCAGTCGGAAGGCTCGCTGTCTTAGACTTAGAGTCTTCAAAATAGTTTCAGACGGCCCCTGGAGTGTCATCGAGCTAATTATGTGAATTTATTTTTTTTTTATTTCTTTTTTTTTTTTTGATTTTTTTTTAGTTTTAAAGGAAATTGTATATGAATTACCTAGTATAAGATTAGAACCAAAATGATGGCAACACCACTCTCTTTGATATTTACCAAGTTTAGTTAATTAGTATTATCTTCTCTCTTTCCCGTAAACTAGAAGTTCACAGCTTTTTTCCCGTTTTTTTTTTGCTTTATGTTTAACTGTGTGGGGTTGCCTAATTACCTTTTTTTTAGTGTAGAGAACAAAGGAATTACCAAAAGTTTTTGAGAGTGAATTTTTATTGAAAAAAGTCGTTGCAAATTTAAATTTCATAAGTTACATGCTCCCTAAAGCAATGTAAGTTAGTTTAAGTTTTGTGTATCTATATTGTATTATAAATTAAATTGTTTCTTTTAGAAATAAAATTGAACTGAATCCAACTTGGGCTTTGTGGATTATTGTGATAGTTCGATCTTTGTTTTGAAGGAAGGAGTGTGGGAAATTGTCCGTGCAACGACAAGCACCTACGAGTACAGTGAGACGAAAGAAGAGACTCTCCGTCTCTGCTCCGTTCCAGTTAATCTAAAGAAGCAGCTCACAACTAGCTCATATTAAAGAAGCTGAATAACATAACACTTGTTGCTGCTTCCTTTGATTGCTTCAAGCCGCCTGGGCATATACAATGTTATGTTGCAAAAAGGCACAGAGCAGCTGCTGGCAACTCTGAAGAAAATCTTCACTGCTAGCCACTGGCACTGGCATACATACCCAAACCCTGGCGAACAGTGAGATTAGCCTTTATACCGAAAATCGGAAAAGAGGACTACATGCTCAATAACAGCTTCAGCCCTATAAGTCTGACTTCCTTCATGGTGAAGAGTATAGGGCACTGATCGCGGATGCTGTCTGCCATTAATATATGATGACGTTGGTAAACAGAGTTGCAAGGCGGGGTTCTGTCTTCACTGCTATGATGCATGTTCATCGACTCACTTCTCAACGCGCTCAATAGTTCTGATGTCTAGACACAGGCATACCGGATGATGTAGCTGTACTGTCTATTAGATCGTGTCTAGCGACTGTCTGCTCTAAAGCCCACTAGCCCACTTTTAGTCAATCCTATCGCAACTGAGGTTGTTCTCTGTACGAGAAGGAGGAACTTGACTGGTCTGACTCATCTAGTGCTTAAAGGCATCACCATCCAATTTTCCAAAGAAGCTAAGTATTTGTGTGTCATCCTGGACAACAAACTTCCATGGACTGCACATGTTAGGTGGATAGCCTCTAATGCGTTGTCGGCCTTCTGGCAATGCAAACCAGCTGTCGGCAAGACATGGGGCCTATCACCGTCATTTAGATTTACATGGCTATGATCTCGGGTGCATTGGGACTTTCCCTATCACGCCTGGCTTCGCTCTAGATGGATTGATAAATCTTTCTCCCCTTGATAACAGGTGATTGGAAAAGTCCAGAGACTAAGAAACACAAACACTATAAAAACACAATTTTTTGGCATCATTTGGCAATTCATCAACGTAGTCACTTTCTAGGGTGATGCAAGTATAATAGCGCCACTCTAACATCTCTATGCCTTTCTTATAGAACAGTTTGTTCAGACCTTCAAAGTACGCTTCAGTTTCAGCAATCACATCTCCATTGGAGAGAACATTGTTTTTTTAGGTTTGCGAACAGGTAATAGAATCCATGTGCCATCCATACATCGCATGAAAAAATTATTTTTATTTATTATTAAACAGCTCTAAAAGCGCTACGAATCATCAACACGTTGTTGTTTTTGGGCCAAAAACAGTACCTACCTTGAACAGAGTTCGCATGTCCAAATACTCCTGTAAAATATGATGTACACGGTCTATTGATATCTTTACGATGTCAGCTATCTCACTCACTTTCGGTTGTTCAAAACAATTTTTTTAATTTTTTTTTATGTTTTCCGGCGTAACAGCCTCACTTGCGCGTCCAGAGTGTTCAGTATCATTTGTCTGTACCACCGCGTTTGGATTCACAAATGGTTGCTTTCGATGGAGCAAGTTATACACTTTTCAAGCCATTATTGAGTTTTAACGGTATTCTTTCCCATCAAATAGCAGTGTTTTATCAACGTTCGAAACTAGTTTTTTTTTCATGGTTTTGAAAATATCAAAAGGTTCATCACTAAAACTTCAACATCGCGATAACTAATGGTGGAAATGTCATCAAATTCTGACACGTATCGTTTGAAGTTTAGTACTAAATAAAATTTTATGGATATATTATTAGTGTCGCCATCTACTCGTATGTGTCAGACTTTTTAAACCACCGTTATTCACATCAAGGGCTGCACTCTCAAAACCATGTTCCGTTTAAAAAGGAATGGTCTTTGGTACAATACGCACTGGAGCTTTGATGACGATGCGCACCAATTGTCTTATGACGAGCATTCAGTCTGTGTAATGAAATCAGAACTAATGCTGCGGAAAAAATACGAAATGCTAAAGATTGGTTTCGAAAAGAGCCAAGGAAAGAAATGTCGTCGGGTTTTCAAGTCCGGCTGCAAAACCGATCCAGGATGCGATGCAGGTGCCTTTATGGAGAACGACAACGTTAGATTTCACTCACTCGTTAGGAAAGCTTGAGTCTGTTTTCCAAGCGAAGACATGCGCAATCCTGATGGCAACGAACTACCTGTATGTCGTGAAGAATCGGTGGAGAGAGCTAAGCATTTGCATCTGCAGCGACAGCCAAGCTGCGCTTATGCAAAACTTCACTGAACGCAGTCAGAAGACTAAATTCCCCGAATCTTGTCTGGGTCCCAGGTCACAATGGGATCTGTGAATTTCCGGCTTACGCTCGCGTCAGGCTGCAGGTACTCGGAGTTGACGAGATGGGTTCTGTTACTGTAAGCACTTTTTCGCTGAAGAGTTTACTAGTCTTTGTTTGAGAGACTGGAAAATTCGTTTAAACGAACTATGGACTAGGTCTTTGTCGGCACAGAACAAAAAACGGTACGGATATAATCGTTTTAGGTGATTTAAAAGCCAAAATAGAAAATTTGATAGTACATAGATAGACGGGAGACTCGCAACGGCCTGCATCAGACAGGACATCTGAAAGTCGCCGACAAGTGGGGACGCACGGTCCTTTCAATCCAGACACCCCAACACGACGATGACGGGTGGGGGAAGACGATCCCTGGAGCCTAGACTCCAACAAAAGCCGAGCAACATAAGGCTTAATTAACACCACATCCGCAACTGATATGGATGCTGCTAGGCAGACCTAGCGCCAAACTAATCGATCGTTGGGTAAAGACACGACGATCTCCTTGATAGCAACACCCCAACAAAGGAGCAACAGTGGTGTGCAGGCAGACGGATGGACCACAACGACGCACCAGCTTTAAAAGTCAGGTTCGATGGGTGAAGGGATGACAACCCCTTTTAACCTAGCACCCCACCGATGGGACACCGAAGGAGCATCAGAGGCGTATAGGCGGACGGCCAAGTAATAAGACAGCCTCCACCGAAGGAACAAACATGGGTAGGAGGTAGGTAAGAGTGGCGTTTGGAGACACCAACACACTTAGGCCTATTGGCTCATTGTGATCCCACGTGGATCTATGATCGTCTTACTAGTGAAACCAGTTTGAGCTTACGATGAAACGTAGGAGACTGTTTACGTCTATATTCTTTAGATCGTTTAAGTCATTGTAGAAGAAAGCTTCTAAGTGAAGTTTTCTTCTCATGTACAGAGCTTGTGGAGGATTGTCCCCTCTTCCCCTCTTCGTCTATGCAGCTTTTATAAAAAAATTTAGTAAAAGCGCCAAGCCTTCTTGCCTGTTTGCCTATGAGGCAGTGTCCACTGATGACACCTATGATGGCGTTGAGATGTTTCCTATTTAGAGCAATCAGACTCTTAGAGCGATTCAGATCTAGCTTTGGCCAGATCTGTTTGGTTGCTAGACCTGTTGGTCCAACAGTCCACCTAAAGTCTGTACCTGTATTGGCATCCAGCTTTAATATTAATTTCCACGTAGCGATTGGTATACCTATGCTACCCTTTTTCAGTGGAATAGGTAGAGTGGTTCCAATTTTGGCGAGTTCGTCGGCCCTACAGATCCCTGGAATGTCTCTGTGGCCCTGCACCCAGCAAAGGTGAATGTTGAACTGCTGTGCTATCTCCATAAGACATGATCGGCAATCAAGGGCAGTTTTAGAATATAATGAGACCGAGGAACTTGATAGCCGCCTGACTATCCCAAAAGATACGGATATCCTTTGCAGATATCACGTTTTTCTTCCGCCAGCACAGAGCTCCTGTAGTCGCCAAAATCTCAGCTTGGAACACAACGGATGGCTGGATCGATATACAATCGCTGTTGGATTTTATCTACACTCTTTACCTTTCGTCCCAACACTCCAGCTACCTTTCCATTGAATTTCCTTTCTCCTGTGCGGTCGTTTTTATTTTGTAATCAATTTTATTAGTGTAATTCGATGGGGGGAAAATACCCGGACATCAGAAGAGAAAGAAACATTGCTTTTCGCAATTTCATTTTAGAATCCAATGGTAGGGGAAACAGTAGGCATAGTTAGGATCCCCAGCTTCCATAAACTTTCTCAGTGGAATTCCTAGTTATTACTGTAAGTGGGAGCGAACTCCGAGACTGAGGAGTTTAGTGTGAATCTGGAAAATTGGTATGAATGAAAGGCCTAGTTGGAAACGGGTGCACAAACTAGCAAAGCTTGCTAGTGTTGTAGCTAATAATCCCGTAGTTGGGTCCGCTAGAGCTTAACGAATATGTAAATGAGGGTGTTTTTTTTTTGTTTTTTCTTGGTTGCGCCAATGGATGTGGTAATCTTCATAGATGCGGTAGCCCGTGCCACCAACATGCACGATTCGCACTACGTCCTTCAACCATTCTCCCCGCGGGACTGTCGTTAGGTATTACTTCGCGGGCCTGGTTAGCAGATCATGCTATTCTTCTTGTATTTGCTTCTTCAGCTCTTCTAATTTTTTCTATTCTTCTTAGCTCATTTTGCACAATTGTCACAAATGTACCGATTTCCATCCAATTTTCCTCCGACTGCAACATTTGGTCTATGAGTAGTATTGGACTGGGCAGATTAATTCTTCACTGCGAAAAACGCCGGCAATGAAATATGGCGTTCTCCGTATCTTCCTCCTCGTTTGAGCATTCTGTGCACAAAGGGACTCCCCTATCGTGTCCGAATCGGTGCAAGTATTTGCGAAAGCCGCCGTGACCAGATAGGAACTGCGTAAGGTGGTAGTTGTTATCCCCATGTGCTCGTTTTGTCCAGGTCTGGATGTTCGGGATTAACTTGTAGGTCCATCTGCCTTTTGTACTATTATCCCACCTGGCTTGCCAGAGGGCTGCTGAAGCCGCTCGCTCTTCTTCTTTTATTCTTGCAATTTCTTCTATTATAAATTCTCAACATCTCGTCCGCCAGAATGTCGATCGGAACCATTACTGCTATCACGAAGGCTGCTTCAACCGAGATTGTTCGAAATCAACAGATCGCTCTTAATGCACTGAGCCTGTAGGCGGACAACAGATTTATCTTGTTTGCTTTTATGGCGAGTGCCCCCGCCCAGACCGGAGCAGCGTATAAGAGGACTGAGCTGACTACTCTAGATAGGAGAATCCTCCTAGTATATCCAGGTCCACCAATCTTTGGTAGTATTCTAGAAAGTGCTCCTTGCAGCAGTAAAACCTTGTTACTGGAGTACTCTACATATGCTTTGAACTGTAATCTGTTATCAAGTATTACTCCCAGGTATTTGATTGACTCTTTCGATCGGATTATTTGATGTCCCACCCGTATATTGGCGTATTCCACAATTCTTCTACTGGTAATTAAGACAGCTTCCGTTTTATGGTCCGCTAATTCTAGACCGGCGGATACTAGCCAGTCTTTGATGCGAATAATCGCTACATTTGTGGCTGACTCTATCTCCTTTATTTCTTTTGCCACCGTAACGACGGCAATGTCGTCTGCAAATCCGATTACTTGAACTCCTCTCGGCAACATAAGCCTTAGCACTCCGTCATACAGTAAATGAAGGTGTGCGTGAAATTATGTGTGTGTGTGTGTGGGGGGGGGGGGTGTGTGTGTATGTATCTGACCAGCAAGTTGAGGGGATCGAGCTAGATTTTCTTGAGTTTGTGCGAATTTTTCCATATTGCGAAAAGCTATTTTTCTTTTGTTCTGCCTTTGTCTTTCTGGTCGAACCTCGCAAATTTTAGAAATTCTTGGTTACTACTCTACAAAAGTAGTTTGGCCAGAAAGAAAAAGGCAGAAAAAAAAGTAATAAAAACAGGGAAAAGGAAAAAGAAGACAGGAACGAGGGACAGCGGGAGTAGCGGGACAAGAGGACGTAGATACTGTGCCAGAAAGGGGTGCAACACCGCCAGGAAAACTAGCTAAGTATGAAGTTAAGCGTTTTTTTTTATTGGAAAATTGAGACTCCGGTAGGCCGTGCGTGCGAAAAGAAATCTCGAGACACGCGACCGTTTAGTAATCTTTGTGTTCGAGACTGTTAAATAGCTGGTCACTCCACCGACAAATGTCTCATTAACAACTTCAATAAGAAATAAACCGTCGTGTTCCAACGGAGCTTTTATAACGTAGTGGAGAATCTGTGTTTTTCATTTATTGGTTTTTTGTGTTGCTACATTTTTTGTTGGGGAAGATTTCCCTTTTTTTTTTCTCTCTTCAACCTCTCGACAATTCCTGTATAACCAAACAGTTGACCTGCAATAAAGCATACTCAAGTTGAAGATTAAGCCGAAGGAAAATAAGTACAACGGTACAATGAATGGAACCCCAACATAGTTTCCCGGATCCACAAGAAAGTATGCCCTCGAAACTATAGCAACTATAGTGCGATCAGTTTCCTTGATATCACGTACAAGATCTAAGAGAATGACTGAAATATTTGTCAACAATTTTATTGACGTCTATTAAGCCCGTTTTAAGCCCAGTTAGCTCATAATTCAGTTAGCTCAAATGCTGACGAAACAACAGATCCTGGAGAAATCCAAAGCAATCTAGTTTAATACTCACGATATGCTTATCAATCTTAACCGCGTATATGACACCAACAGTAGACACGAATTATGTATAGTCAAATTATGTAGAATGACGATGGAAAGCGCTCCTGCTCCATAGCAGTCGGAAACAAACTAATCTAGATCCCTGAAATACAAAAAAGCTGAGAAAAGGTAACAGGTCGTCTCCACAGCGCATGAACGATGCCTGAATTATAATCATGCCATGAACATGTCCAGTGGAGACACAAAAATCCATGCCCAAACTAACATCAGGGCATTAATGTTCACTTTTATGTCAAGGCATGAGAGTGGATGGAGATCAAGGATCAAGGAACTCAAGAATGAGTTGTTTTCGGTTGAATGCGGTGATAAACGTATCTTTATCAGAATACCGAGTAAACAGGAGGAAATAATTGTTGCTGTTGTTGCATGAGCATATGCTCGCAAAATGAAGTGCTTTGACATAATTTGCCCAGTCAAGACAGATGTCAGATATTATGTCTGATATAATTCTGTCTCCATTAGACAGGCTTGAAAAAATTTTGAGGAACCAATGACAGAATTTTCCGCAAGTCTTTGCATCTTCTTGCATGTGATGATGGTATCACTTGTTCTTGCAGAAAGGTATTTAGTAGCTTTAGCTACTAGCTCCAACTCGAAGAGTCGGCGATTACTACTTGCAGATACAACGCAGTAAGAAAAGACCTCGTGGAAGTGGAATTAGACCTCAATTAACTTTGAATACCCATTCGGGGAGAACGCGTAATCATGCACCCGACTGAGCTAAAGAAGTTAGAGAAGGGAGTTAGAGAATCTAAAAAGGGTAGAATGTTTTTCTATGAAAACTTTCACGATGTATCGATGTCATCTTCCTCCGATTTTATTTAGATGAAATTCAGTATTCCATTGCGTTTTGATATATACTCGTATAACGCACCTGTCTCATACAAATGAATATGCACAATGGTTGGAAAACAGACATCATATATATGTATATAATAAATGTAAGATTTGTATCAAGCCTGGAGCAATTAAACTCAAATAATATTTCACTTCATTGCCGACAATAGATTTGAAAACTGTTGAAGGATTAAACTGTTTCCAGTCGTATATATGTGATCTCTTTTCTGACACAGACGTGTCAATTAGAACAGAAACTACGAATGCCGTATACATGTGCATTGTGCATACACGAACAACATCGATATCTTCGATCGCTTCCACTATGCCATATCACGGGTTCCCACGGCAATTGAAAACTATATAAAAAAAAAAGTTGGCCTGGAAGTAAGCCAGGACAGAATAAAATGCATATTTTCAACAAAAGAAGAGATACAAGCCCACTGCCTAGGACAAACCATTGATGTTGAAAACTGAATCTTTGAAATAATGGAAGTTCTAAACAGGCAGATATGGCTTCCTAGTTAGATACACTCCCAGCGAGTGGAATGCGCTAGATGAAACTTGATATTCGACTTCTCACGGTATGAACTCATTCTAAGTCTACCAGCGCTCTCTATGCGATAAAATCTGCATACTGTTTTTTTGGTTTTTCTTCTCTCAAAATAAAGCACTCGGACGAAGAACTAGCTCGTTGCAGTGCCCAGTAACTGCAAGCTGATGCGAGCGTAATCCGGACACTTATAAAGGAAATGCTCCGCAGTTATAAATCTCATAGCAATCAAGGAGATGGTAGAAAGCATTTGTATATTCAAGTTAGATTCAGATCTTATAAAGGCATCAACTGTCCTTTTCGTCGCATATTCACTATCGATCTCATTTCAACCATTGTTGTTTGGTATCCAGACTAGACTAAGTGGGTTAAGCCTTCTCTTTTAAAACGAAAGATGGCTTTTAGAGTACATTTGGGAGGGAGATTTACCGAAGCGTCTAGAACAAAAGGAGGCGTACTGGCTGCAGCCGAGACAAATCGTTCTTTGGAATCTAGTAAAAGCAGTAGTGATGTATTTGCTTGAAAATACGACAACTTCCACCAAATGAATGTGAAATAGATAGAATTTGTCTGATCCTATCCGTGCGAATCCAAAGCATCTTCCTCAGTAATAATCCCCATATTTGCTAAGAGCTCCCTTGCTAGAAAGCCAACAGTGCCTTAAAATCTTCCAGATGTGTATCAAAATCTGTTGTGGAAAAAACGGATGGTAACGCTTTTACATGAGTCAAGTCAGGAAGATTCTCCGTTCTCGTGGAAAGAACAATACCGGTTTTAAGTGGATTGGCCGAAGGCCCATTTAAGCGCACCAATCGTCGATTATATCAAGACCTTCTGAGTTGCTGGCATGCCATCAGAAATTGCGTTATCGAAACGCCTTCAATGTCGATGGAAACCCCCAAAGCGTACTTCTTCTAGTTGAATGCCTAATCGATTCCGCTCCCTGGATTTTGAAGTTGCTATATAATATGGACATATATGTTCCTTCTTAGACTGAGGAGGGCACCATTTATATTCTCAACAGCTTGCTTTATATGTCTCGTTTTTAGCTAAGGCTTTCTACCGTATTTTCAAAGTACCTGATTCGAAATTAGATGTACCTATGGTCTGAGATGGAAATTACCGCACTATCTGGCTATGATATATTTTTATCATATCTATTGTTTTTAATAGAGTTCAATCGATTGCTTGTTGTTTTCCTTTCTTAATAAAGGTTGGCTGAGATCTGACGTTCTTGGAAACAAAGTCAGATGACAGAATGAGGTCCAAGAAATGATCGTATGATAATTCCCAACTTCCTGGAATTACAATATTAATCTAGTTTGGATATTTCCTTTGGCAACATTACCGATTCATAGGAGAAATTAGCTAACCTAACGACGTTCGCTACTTAGCTTATTATCCCAGCAACTACTAGAGCAACAAATTCACAGATAACCGTAAAGCGCTGCAATCATCAGAGACCACAGATGCAATTTGTCCACAACAATTTTCCCTGTATAGATATTATGTGCACAAACTGACAAATAAGTATTATCTGGCGTCTAAAGAGAGCATTGCCTACTTTTGCTTAGCACCTTTATGCGCTGAACGTACTTAAGTACAATTATGTACCCTCCACGACGCTTGCTTGCTTTACCATAAACATGGGAACGCTTCACTTCACTTGATTCAAGATAATCTGGTTTCATTTTGTGCAGCATTTTTTCGCTTAAGTAAAGATGTGGCATACAAAATCCGCAGTAAATAAACCTTTCTTTGTTGTGAACATACCATAACATAACATAATTTAACAATTTTATAATCACTAATTTATACACTCATTCTATCCGCAATATCAGTATAAATAAGAAGAAACCCTTTTTTAAGAATATAAATAACATGCATATGTATAAAAAAGTACCAAAAAAGTGCTGAATACGAAAAAAAACACTGTTAATTGTAAAATTCTTCTATTGTGAAGTAGGCATTTTTAGTCAAAAAAAAGTATACTCCACGAACACTCACTTCTAATTTGACTTTTCCAAACGAGTCTCGCATCAGTTTGTACAACTTGACGGCAATGCGTCAAAAAGTCACGGAAGCCATCTTCCTTTCTCAAAAATTTGTGCCTGCACTTAAGACGTGTTTGGATACTTTTTTAGTATTTTAGCAGGTAAAATGGGATTTTAAAATGTTGATTTCACAATAAACCATCCCTCCAACTTGCCCCAAAATAAATATCTCTAAAAATCATGAAATTTTGCAACCAAGTCCGTTGATTTTCGTACACGTGTGAATATCTGTCTTCTAGGTTATGTTTGACATTTGTAGTGCTATACCTAATATAAAAAGTGGCAGAGAAACTGATTTAGTTTATTTTGGGGCAAACGGAGCTATTTTACCATTCGAAAAAAATCTAATTCTAATCACTTTGTAGATCTGCCAAAATGTCTGGAACAACCGCCACAATCCGTACCCGAAAATTCATGACAAACCGCCTGCTCTGCAGGAAACAGATGGTTTGCGATGTCCTGCATCCAGGTCTCTCATCTGTCAACAAAAAAGACATCCGCGAGAAACTCGCAAGCATGTACAAAGTAACCCCTGATGTGTGCTTTGTTTTTGGCTTCAAAACAAACTTCGGTGGTGGTCGCTCCACTGGTTTCGCTCTGGTTTATGATACCCTAGACTTTGCGAAAAAGTTCGAACCCAAGTACCGATTGGCGCGTCATGGACTTTACGAACAGAAGAAACAGACACGCAAGCAGCGTAAGGAACGCAGAAACAGAATGAAGAAGGTACGCGGTACCAAGAAGGCCAAGGTTGGACAAGCCGCCAAGAAGTAAGAGGGATTCCGTATGATTTTTTCTATAATAGAGATCCGGTTTGCTTTTTGATTGGAAGAGTAATTTTTATTAATAAAACACAAAGTAAATTGGAAATTCAATGATTTTGCACTTTGAAAAAGGTTCTGGCGCTGATATTTTTGTGAAGTGTAAGATCCTGGCTTTTATTTTTATTATTCATTATTCATAGGTTCAGCGATCGATGTCAGTGTTAGATAAAATCGTCAATTGATATGCCGGCAAATAGAACATTGCTGTCGCATGCGGATTATCGGTTTTAGTGGAAGAACAATGATAAAAGTGAATTTTATGTTAGTTCTTTCCCAATAAACCGTTGGGCCAACTTATGCTGTTCAGAATAAAAAGTGCAAAAAATGTTGAGGCCTTAAAGCTTCCGAATTCCGAACAAAAGCGAAAAAAATGGCATGGTCTCAAATAAGAGTTTCTTCGCATCTACTTATGAGATAAACTCTCAGGGATTGTAAAATATATGATGTCATTGACGTTGTTGTTATTTAGAAGGGATCTGCTCTGCTGATTTAAGAAGTCGTGAAAATATATTTCAGGTTTCTATGAAGGATCTTTGAAATCATATCTTTCCACATAGATTCTCTTTCAACGAAATATACGTTTTAAGTATAGTTTGGTGTTCCTGCTTCAATGAAACTGGGATGAATAGGGAACAACCTATTGGGCAGCTACAATATAATATGTATTCGATTCTCTCATTCAGCTTAAACACATGGTCGCGTAAAAAGGCACTGGCCCGCTCCAATTTATGAATGCCCTGTGCTGTTTAACTTTGAAAATTCATCAATTGCGCTCCACTTGCTAGTCACTGGTGACTGGGTTCAGTAAATCGGATTTGATCTGCTAAATATGTAATACCTTGCTGGGACCGACTGAATCTCATAAGAAGGGTGTATGGCGGATGATTTTACGCGTGGCGTCAACATAGCAGGTACTTTATATGAGCTACCTGAACGGGTTTAGAGCGGAAGTCAGTAAGTTTTTTCACGAGTCGGGATGCCAAATTAAATATAGACGATAAGTCCATAATGCATTAACGTTCTCGTATCCTCGAAATAGGTAACTGACTCCGGAATATATGAATAGTTAGAAACTGGCCCTCTATAAAAGAGATATTTGTGGGATTACCTCCTCGACTTCGTAAAACAGCCTCGAATATGGACGTATCCACTGTTTCAATTTATAGCGACAAAACTAACAAAATGACAATTCACATCCACAGAGACCCTAGGCAGCTATAAATCAGAGCGGACGAAACGTGAGCATTGATATCAAGCTTCAATTCGCAAATATCAGCAAAAGCGGCTGAGAATGTTCTATGTACCACATGAGGTTAGAGTCATTCTAGATTATTTTATTCGCCATAATAGGGAAAGAGGACATGTTTATTAGTACAGTTGGAAAGCATGTCCTGACAATAACAAGTTTGGAAATGGACTTAAGTTAGCTTAGCTGCGAAGTGAACTACGACCTCCACACGCTTTCCTCACCTCGATATTCAGAAAAACCATGACTGAGCCCAAAAATCTTTCTTTCTCTGTCCCATTTTCCTAAAAACTTAGCACGTGCTAAGCACTTTAAGTGTAGTTATAACACCACTTGAGTTTTAAGTTCTTAAAAAAAAAATTATACGCAATGAACCGTCAGAGCCTTTGGGGATCCCGCATCGCCTCTCAGCAAGTCACATGCAACCAACCAGAAATGCTATCAAAAACGCCGCAACTAATATGCTATATTTCCCAGGATTTCATCCGAAAAACCTATGAAAATCCCTATTTTAATGAAGAGCGCAAATAATTATATAAAAGGGCAAGGACTCTGGGGTAAAAGCAAGAGCTTGATTGAGTAAATGTTTGGAAGTTTTATCGAAAGATAGAAAGCGTGTCAAGGCAAGAATTTTTGAATAGATATCAAAATGAATTAATAGTGGGACCACGAATGGACTACTCAACCTGAATGATAAAACTTAAGATTACCGCCCACCCGATTTAGATGAAGTAATGAAAGCAATATCAGAACTCTAAGCTAGTCCAAGTGCCGTCTGTAATTCCATTAGAAAGGATACTCTCTAAAGCTACGCCAATCATGACGGCATCAATCTCCTTAACATAACAAACAAGATACTGTCTGTCGTGCTGTACCTTTATCAATTTTAGGGTCGCATATGACAGCCACATAAGTACATATGTCGGAATCCATGTTCAGAATGACGATGGAAAACGGTCACTGCTCCTTCTTCTGACTTCTGAAAAGTGTTTGAATCACAACGTTGTGATTTGTGGGTACAAATTATAAGTGATCTCAAGCTTCTAGAAATGCACATCTGAAAACAGTTGGCAAAGAACTGGCGAATTTTACTGGTTGAAGCCCAGGTCTACTCCAGTCTTTAGTGACATCTATGTAAGTATGTATCTAGGATATTAAAAGCCGTAATGCAAATGAGTACGCGATTTTGTCAGAGTTCTATGAGTAGAAAATAATGAACATGAACATCCCTATCAAATATATTGCGAGATGATGAAAGATTATGTCACAGAAACAAATCCCGGCCAAAAATCTTAAGAAATGAAGCAAAAAAACCTTATAGAAGATTTCCAGCCCGTGCTAAAAATATGGAAAGATCATCTTCCCTTAGCAATGCAGTTTTAGTCCAGGTAAGTTAAAGTTCTATAAAATTTTCATATTCCCCAAGTAACTCAAAAAGTGTAAATTAACCATCTCTTCGTCGTTTATGCCTATAATAACATTTGTAGAGCCGAGTTATGCAGGGGCATTTCTGTTTTCTATATACACACATACATACCTATGCATGTATAAAAAAAAAATTAAATAATGTGAGGAGCTGCCACGTAACTGCAGTATGGACAATTTGCTATTAGTTTAGTTTAGTTTAGTTTATTATTATTAATATTGAATTCATTGTTCACATAAGACTTGTGTACAAAACACATCTTTTCAAAAATAGAACAAGCTTTTGTACATTACTTTAATTTGAGTTTAGTTTAAGGAGTTAAGTTTAAATAAAAGAAAGAGATAAGGAAAAGAAACATAAGGAAAGAAGAGATAGGAAAGTAGGCAACTCTATTAGGAATTATTAGCATAATGAAGAAACAATTTTTTCTTAAAGGCGGTTCTGTTCGTCGTGCGCTTTATATCTACGGGTAAACTATTCCAAAGGCGAATCGAGTTAACAAAAAATTGTCTAAATGTATTAACATATTTGCATCTTAGATTTTGCGGAAAATTATTTTTTTCAAATAAATATTCCGGTTGTTTTATTGTTAAAATTTTGTGTAGTGATAGTACAGTTCGATATTTCATCAATTCGTCGATTGACAAGCCTACAATCTGATGGGAGTAGAAAGAGATATGTTCATTCGCCGAGATTCATAATCCATGTCGGAGTATATTTCACACCCATATAATAGAATAGGCAGGATGTATGATTTTACAAGCTTTAACTTAACTTTGGTTGGAAGATAGTTGGTGGTTGGGCTAAGTCCTCTAAGGGCTCCATAAACTTTCGATGCAGTTTTTGTAATATGAGTCCTCCAGGTAAATTGTTGGCTCATGTAAACCCCAAGATTTTTGAATGTTTCAACATATTCAATTGGAGTTCGATTAATATAAAGAAGAGGAATGTCTACTTTGACTCGGTTAGCATTAATGATCATTGCTTTAGTTTTTGTTGGATTAAGTCTGAGTTTATTTTCAAATGACCACTTACATTTTGTTGCTAATCGGTCGTTTAGATTAGTTATCGCTTGCAGAATAAATCTGCACATCATCTGCATATATATGACGTTTACAATTCACAAGACGCACGGCTAAGTCGTTTATATAACATATAAAGAGTAGGGGTACTAAAACGGATCCTTGGGGAACACCTGATGGAACAAAAAGACAAGACGAGCGCTTTTCCTAATGTGTGACGATTACTTAGATATGACGACACCAAATTACATATAGACCGGTCGAACAAGAATTGGGTCCGAAGTTTCATGACTAGTATTTTATGATTAACACAATCAAATGCCTTAGAAAAGTCTAAAAACACAATTAGTGCTAACATTTTGTGGTCTAAGCCCTCACGCATATCTTCGCAAACCTTAAATAAAGCTGTGGTGCAATTATGCTTAGCACGGAAACCCGACTGACAGTTTGTAATAAGCTGTTTATCGTTTAAATAATGTTTGACTTGTTTACTAACGATAGTCTCAAAGACTTTGCTCAGAAATGGAAGTATGGCAATGGGTCGATATTCAGTTTCTGGGCGCGATGGAGATTTCGGAATTGGCACCACTTTAGCAATTTTCCAACTTTCAGGGAAGATTGAAGTTGTGAGTATTGAATTAAAAATATGGGTTATATCAGTGAGAATGACTGGAAGTAGGATTTTTATGAACTTGGGAACGATATTATCCCATCCGACTGCGTTAGATGTAATGTCAAGGATCGTTTTACCAACACTGATTTCGTCGGTACATTGTAGGGAGAAAGTGTCGTCGCTACTGCATTGCGGTTCAGATATATTTGTTGGGTTATGAATATCATATGCAGAAACAAATTTAGCATTGAGTTCGTCTAAGTTGATGAGGCTTGGAAGGGCTGACTTTTCAGAAGTCAAACCGAGTGAGCGCACAGTCTTCCAAAAGTCGGTGTTTGAGCTAACTGCATTAAACTTGTTTGCATAAAATGACCTTTTATTAGATCTGATTAATGAGGTTACCGCATTACGAACAACTTTGAACTCTGTGTGTATTTCAGGACATTTGTACCGTCTCCATCTCCTGTATAGCATATCCCGGGCTTTCATGAGATCAAAGACTTATTTAGTAAGCCAAGGTAATGTGCATTTCTTGGACCTTCTTTTTACCACTGGCACATGCTTTTTAAAAAGGTATAAAATGTTCTCATTGAAATATTTGATTTGAAAGCTGGTATCATTTGTTGCATATATCGGCTGCCAATTTATTGTCTGACAGTCATGAAAGAGTACTACTGGATTAAGTTTTGTATAATCAAATGACTCGAAGAAATCATTATTCGTTACTTCTGAAAGTATGTTTACTGTTAACAGAATCATGTCGTGATGCGAAAACGCTGGAACAGAAAGTTGATCGTACCGAAGCACGAAATTTTCTTCAGACACTAATGCAATATCTATTGACACCCGGAACGAAAATTCTTGCGGAAATTTTTTGTACTATATCGACTATATAAATTTCTGACAGATCGTTGGCTCGAGCAAATTCGTATGAAAAGTGAAAATTCGGTACGGAATAATATTATTAATTTTGTTAAAGAAATTTTTGTTTTCAAATACGTGTTGGCTTAAAATGTTGAGAAAAGATACACGAGTTTCGAAATAAGTGCTTGTGAAGTATTTAGATGGGATATTTTAAATAGAATCGTGCTTTAAAAAATGTAAACAAAGCATTTGTTAAACGCGAAGAAATTGTTTTTCTTGTTATTTCTTTATTCAATATTAAGTTCGTAGTGAATAATATAGTGTTTATTTAATATATTGTTAAACAAGTCAGTAAAGACATTGAAATGCAACTTAAATTTTTTATAGATGGAATCCTATTAATGTTACAGCAATATTATTTCAAGGGGAATATTTCAGTGGGTGAAACTGAAAAGTTGGTGCAAATTGGCTTGGTTCTTAAGTTATAGTTGAAGCAGGATCAAGTGCAAGAGAGTAATTGCAACCAGCTTTAAGTATTCTTTCACTTTCACCAAACGAAATAGTCCTTTTAAAATATTTTGCTATGAGTATATGCATATAAAGGGTCCGCCATCTAACGTTTTTTTTTTTCAACTAGTGCTTATTTCGTGAATGGTACGAGTAACATTTAGCTCATGTCTGATTTGACAGGTAATTAGTTTTATCCTTCCGCTGAACGAATATGGTTGTGTATCCGCTTGAACTACGCTTCGCTAAGTGGGCCTGCGATCGACTTAGAGAAGATGCCGATTTTGCCAAAAAAATCATCTTTTCAGATGAAGCTCATTTTGATCTTGGCGGGTATGTAAACAAGCAAAATTGTCGCATTTGGGGCACAGAAAACCCGCACGCATACATTGAAAAGCCGATACACCCAAAACGAGTCACTGTTTGGTGCGGATTTTGGTCCAGAGGCATAATTGGGCCATTTTTCTTCGAAAATGAGCAAGGAGTGGCCGTTACAGTCAACGGCGATCGTTATCGGGCCATGTTGAACGAATTTTTGTTCACAAAAATTGAAGAGGAGGATATTGGCAACATTTGGTTTCAACAGGACGGCGCTACGTGCCACACAGCCGAAGCTACACTCGATGTTTTGCGCCCTGTTTTTGAAGATCGCATTATCAGCCGCAGAGCTGATGTCGTTTGGCCACCTCGGAGCTGCGATTTGACACCGTTGAACTATTATTTGTGGGGTGCCATAAAAGATAAGTGTTACGCCGACAAGCCAGAGACAATTGACGCTTTAAAGGACAATATTCGTGAAGCCATTGGTGAAATACAGCTGCACACAATCGATAATGTGCTTAAAAATTGGACCGATCGTGTAGGCTACTGCATGGCCAGCCGAGGCAGCCATTTGAATGAAATTATTTTCCATTATTAACCGGAAGGATAAAACTAATTATCTGTCAAATCAGACATGAGCTAAGTGTTACCATTCACGAAATAAGCACTAGTTGAAAAAAAAAAAAACCCTAGATGGTGGACCCTTTACATACACATGTGTAGTATTCCAACTATGCGAATTTTCAGCAGCATTTCACTATTTTATTGATTTGTTTAACCATATATTTAACAAAAAGACACTATATTACACAGTATTGACTAAATATTTAACGGAAAAGTAACAACACAGCAATTTCTTCGTGTTTCACAAGTGCTTTGTTTACATTTTTTTAAGCACGATTCTATTTAAATTAACCCATCTAAACACTTCACAAGCACTTATTTCGAAACTCGCGTATTTTATCTTGACATTTCAACTTTATCCTTATCAGACAAAAATAAATTCTTTAACTAATTTATTTATTTTGTTCCACACCGAAATTAAACTTTACATATGATTTTGTTCCCGGCCAAAATCTATCAAGTCGTGGAGATAAAAAAAAATGCCACCAAGGGGCGCTGAAAGCACTTTACCGGGTGTCAATTAGTTAAAGAATTTATTTTTGTCTGATCAGAATAAAGTTGAAATGTCGAGAAAAAATACGCGAGTTTCGAAATAAGTGCTTGTGAAGTGTGTAGATGGGTTAATTTGAATAGAATAGTGCTTTAAAAATTGTAAACAAAGCACTTGTGAAACACGAACAAATTGTTGTGTTGTTACTTTTCTATTAAATATTTAGTGAATAATGTGTAATATAGTGTCTTTTTGTTAAATATATGGTTAAACAAATCAATAAAATAGTGAAATGCTGCTGAAAATTCGCATAGTTGGAATACTACACATGTGTATGTACATATATGCATATACTCATAGCAAAATATTTTAAAAGGACTATTTCGTTTGGTGAAAGTGAAAGAATACTGAAAGCTGGTTGCAATTACTCTCTTGCACTTGATCCTGCTTCAATTATAACTTAAGAACCACGCCAATTTCCACCAACTTTTCAGTTTCACCATCGGAAACATTCCCCTTGAAATAATATTGCTGTAACATAAATAGGATTCCATCTATGAAAACTTTAAGTTGCATTTCACTGTCTTTATTGACTTGTTTAACAATATATTAGAAAAACACTTTATATTATTCACTACGAACTTAATATTGAATAAAGAAATAACAATAAAAACAATTTCTTCGCGTTTAACAAATGCTTTGTTTACATTTTTTAAAGCACGTTTCTATTTAAACTATCCCATCTAAACACTTCACAAGCACTTATTTCGAAACTCGTGTATCTTTTCTCAACATTTTAAGCCAACACGTATTTGAAAACAAAAATTTCTTTAACAAAATTAATAATATTATTCTGTACCGAATTTTTACTTTTCATACGAATTTGCTCGAGCCAACGATCTGTCAGAAATTTATATAGTCGATATAGTACAAAAAATTTCCGCAAGAATTTTCGTTCCGGGTGTCAATACAAGCCGATAAAAATAAAAAAAACAGTTGGTATTTTGAGAAAAAAAATCATAATTATTCGGGAATGCATCCCTTGCGAGATACACGACAGAAGACTCTTTTCGCACTCCGAGCAGAAAACCAACATTTTGCTTTTGGTTTTCATTTCAGAAAAAAATTCATCTTTTTAATAAACTAATTCAGTAGGGTTTTTTATACTTTTAACCCAGGATGTTTCTTATTTTGTTGGATCTTTATTGTCTTAAAATAATAAAAATGTTTACAAGTACCACAGAATACGTGCTTTCGGTACGACGTTCGCTTTAAGAGAGAGAGAATATCTGTTCAGTTACCAGTTACCACCACTAGTTTTGCTAATCACTGAGCTACTACATTTTGGATGTATTTCAGATGACAGCAGAAGGTTGTCTCTGTTTCTTATATACTAGTACAATATGCTACTACAGTTCGGCCATTCTGACATTTAAATTGCCCTCAATTTGCTGAAATTTGATATTAAGCGATTTATACAAAGATTACTTATTCTAAGTTTTGTTCATCAGTATTAACTAGCTCTATTTCTAAATCAATAAGTGTCTCTTCAGGAGCCCCATATTCTTCAACCAGGTCCGCATCCCCCGACACCCATCTTCTAAGTTTATTTGCCTCAAGAATTCCATTATATGGAATTTGAGTAACTTGGCACCCATCGACGTCCCGAACCACATACCTATCATGCGGTAGAATTTTTTGGATTACATATGGCCCACGATATTTAGGTTCAAGTTTTTTGTTTACCCCCGTAGTAGTATTACTGTGTTTAATTGCCACATAATCTCCCTCTTGATACACTTCCGCAGGCATATTACGCTTAAGAAATAGATTTAAATTGTAATCCTGTGCTTTTTTTATGTTTTCAGATGCTTTTTCTCTTAACACAGGTAAATCACGATCAACAACAACATTTCGCTCATCCAAATATTCAGTCAGTTCGTCAATTGTCTCTCCACGTTGTGTGACACCGAAGAGGAGAATAGAAGGGGTTTCTCTGGTCGTTGTGTGAACGGTATTATTCAGAATGTATTCAGCCTTTTGGAGTGTGTATGGCCAATCTACGTGACCATATCGCTTACAGGATTTAGCCATTAGCGGAGTTAGTACACGATTAACGCGCTCTACCTGGCCGTTGGCTTGAGGTGATGCAGTTGCATTCAGAATATGCCGAATGTTTCTTTCTTTCAGAAATTGTTCAAATTCGTTTGATGAGAAAGAAGTTCCACGATCACTGATAATACGACGCGGGCGACTGTAATTGTCAAAGTAGTTTTGTAAGGCATCACAGCATTCTTTAGAACTAGTGGTTGCAGTGGGATACAATTTCGTAAATTTTGTGAAGGCATCAATTACAACCAGTATGTATTTCTTTTTTGAAATAGCAGAAGGTAAGGGGCCCAAGTGGTCAATGTGTACCGTATCGAAAGGTAGAGGTATTTTAGGAATATTGAACAAATTACGCTTATTGGTTCTTACCGGTGCTGAATAAACAATGCACTTCAAGCAATTACGGATAAAATTATGAACACGGGTTTTCATCTGAGGAAACCAATAGTGTTTCTTTATTTGCGCGCAACATTTGTCGACTCCCAAGTGACCGATTTGTTCATGAGTCCATCTAATAACATTATTAATCATTTCCCTTGGAACATATAGTCGACGATTACCGGAAGGAGAAATCTGGTATACTATTCCATCTTTTAACTCGTATTCAGGATTTTCAGAAGTTTCTAATTGAGAACGCAGACAGCAAGTTTCAGTATCCCGACTCTGAGCGATTTGTAATTGAAAATCAATGTCAAGTTCACCAACCGCTCCCACTGTCTCAATTCTACTTAATGCATCAACAAGACCCATGGTCTTGCCCGGCCGATGTTGAACAGTATAATTGAATTGTTCGAGAAAAAGGGCCCAACGATCTATTTTTCCAGAGCCAGATTCATTGGCCAACGTTCTTGCCAGTGCGTCACAATCAGTAATTATTTTAAAAGGTCTTCGGTCAAAGTATGTCTTGAAACGTCGCAGAGCATAAACCAAAGCCAAAGTTTCTAATTCATAACTGTGTAATTTGGATTCTGAAGGAGAGGTGGCTTTTGAAAAATATGCTACTGGATGGAATTTTTTATCGTCTTGTTTCTGCATAACAGCTGCACCAAATCCCCGTGAACTTGCATCACATTCCAATTGGGTTTCGCGCAAAGGATCAAAAATGGCTAATACCGGTGGTTCAATAAGTTTTTGCCGAAGTGTGAGAAATGCTTGGCGACACTCCTCACTAAATTCGAACTTTCTGTCTTTTTGCAGAAGTTGGCTCAAGGGGTAAGCTATTCGAGCAAAGTTTGGCACAAATCGTCGGAAAACAGAAAAAAGTCCATGACACGACTGTAATTGTTTATAATTTTTTGGCATAGGGTAATTGTGTATGGCCTCAATATGTCGCTTGCCGGGCCGAATGCCCCCCGAATTTGCACAATACCCCAGATATTCCAACTCATTTTGTCCGAATGTACATTTCTTCAGATTAAGCTCAAGTCCAAATGACCGTAGTCGTCGAATAATTTCAGTAACCGTTTTCATATGAGTTTCAAGGTCAGAAGAGGCAACCAAAATGTCGTCCATATACACTACTACTAGTTTGTCGTAAAGTAAGTCTCTTAATATGTTATGTACAAACCGCTGAAATACAGCCGGCCCATTTTTAAGTCCATATGGGACTCTCAAATATTCGTATTGTCCGTCTTGTGTAACAAAAGCAGTGTATTTAATTGAGTCATCATGCATTTTGATCTGATTGAAGCCACTTTTTAAGTCCATAAGGGTGAAGAAACTCTTGTTTCCCAAATGTTCTAAACAGTCGTCAGGTAACGGAAGTGGATAATTGTCACGTAAGGTGTGTTTGTTTAACGGCCGATAATCAACACATTTTCTCATTTTGCCATCTCTTTTGCGTACCGGTACAATAGCAGAGGCATATGGCGAATTGCTAGGTCGGATAATATTTCTGGAAAGCAGATCATCAATTATTTCTCGCACCTCAATACGTTCTTGATGTGAAAGACGACGTGGTCTCCGAAAGATTGGAGTTTGGTTCGTAAGGTCAATTTTCATACAATATTCGTCAGGAAAAAATGGGTTGTATTTGGTGTTGTAAAATGCGTCATGAATGGAAAAGCGAAATGTTTCATATTGATCAGAGGGAAGCGTTGTGTTTATGTCAAAGGGTGATTCGGTGTTCGAAGCAATATCGATAGCACACAAGCCATTAAAAGTGTCCGCGAAATGTTTTTCATTACTACAAAGGTTTACGTCTTTGGTGGCCAAATTACTCTTATTATCAATTTCAAAGGTGTCAGAAGCACGAACAAAGTTATCAGAAGACCTCAGTATGCCAAGTGACTTAAGGGTGTTTTTTAAATTAGAACTAATGCGGTTATATTTATTTAATTTTATAATTTTATTCTTCGAATAACATTGTTTAATACTGACTAATTTCACATTGGCCTTCTTAAGACAATCTCGACCAATTATTAGTGGTGTGAATAAAGAACAATCGGGTACTACAATGAAATCGTGTTTAATTATTTTTTTATTAAATTTCAAATAGACTGGAATTTTGCCATATGACATCAGTGGTTTATTTCCCACGCCGTGATATTTAGTTTGCATTAACGATTTCCCATCAACATCAGGTAGGACAGAGCGTCTCACAAAACACTTAGGGCTACCGGAATCAAAAAGAGAACAAACACTTATGAACTTGGCACACTTAAGGTCAGTATATCCCAAAGCAACACTTACCATTTGTACTGCGTCGAGCTCTTGTTCAATGCAAACATCACCCTCTTGCTGGATTAGTCCAACACCCCGATTAACAGCAGCTTGCGTTGGGCGATTTGGGCAATTTCGGTAAACATGATCGGTTAATCCACACCGGAAACAGGAGCCATCAGGTCGCTTTGGTTTCGGGCATGCACTTTGATAGTGCCCAAAACGAGAACAATTAAAGCAACGGACCGAAGTGTCAGCAGCAGGTTGAACAGCAGTTGTACGAAGTGTACTTAAGGTACCGGTTGCACTTGACTGATTGGTGGTGCTTTGAATTGGCCGACGCCATTGAACGGAGTTGTTGACAGGCGTGGTTGTTCGTGAACGCAATCGTTCATATCGAATGACTAAACCCTTCAGTTCCCGCAGAGTTGTTGCACCATAAAGCATAGCAGCATGGACCGATGTGTCGCCAATTCCCTTCAGGATGATATCGATTAATTCCATCTCCTGGATACTGCCGCGTGTAGCAATTTCTTGCATTTCGATAACATATCGGTGCACTGTTTCACTTGGCTTCAAACGTCGGGACCGCAGTTGGGTGTATACTTCATCAGTGGAATAACGACGACCAAATTCATCCATTAACGCATCTCGTAACCCTTCATAAGTGTATTGCGAAATAGTTCGGAGGAAAACTTTGGCTGTACCACCCAATAATCGACGTAGTCCAACAAAACGAGCTCGATCGTCAAAATTCAGAATATCAAATGCATCTTCCACATCACCAATCCATTTGTGTATGTCGTAGTTGTCATCAGCAGTGTACTGCGGAACCATCGATTCAATAACACTGATATCCATTCGCACAGCAGTTGTGGTTGGGGCAGCAGTTGTTGTTGGGGCAGCAGTTGTTGTCGGAGCAGCAGTTGTTGTCGGAGCAGCAGTTGTTGTCAGAGCAGCAGTTGTGGTCGGAGCAGCAGTTGTTGCCGGAGCAGCAGTTGTTGACGGTGATCCCATGGCCAACCGCAATTGTGCAACCTCCCGTTGCAATAACAGCAACTCACGCTCTTGCTTCAATTGAATCAGTTGCTCAGTGATCGACACCTGGCCAATTCCTATGGAAGGTGAAGTCATACATGTGGGAGTCGGGCCTGGTTGAACCATTTCCGTTGCACCCCGATTCGTACATGATAAAATATTGGCCGAAGGAGCACTTGAAACAACTGTCGGACACACGCACACTGAGTTGGTGTTGGCAGAAGGGTTTGGTACAGCAGTTTCAACAATTGTTGATACATCGGCGACAATCGAAGCACTTGACACAGCGGCAAAACTCTCACTCGGTAAGACAGGAGCAGAAAAGACACTTGGTGGGATAGAAGAACCCGGTGCAGCGGTCGATGACACAGTCAGCGGTACAGCCGAATCAATTACAACAGCCGTCATCAGAACGTTTGAACTAGTGCTGTCTATTCCAAGATTCGTGCGCAATTGCTCATACAATTCCCGTATTTGTGTTAAGGTTGCCGTCGGTGGGGTGTAAACCGAATGTGCTGCTAGCAACGCCAGCATGTCTTTTTTTTCCGTACGTTGCGTCATTTTCCATAAAATACTCACTTCTATAAAAAGTTAATATTTAATATTTACTGTATCCTGTCCGCAGAATTTTAATAAACTAATTCAGTAGGGTTTTTTATACTTTTAACCCAGGATGTTTCTTATTTTGTTGGATCTTTATTGTCTTAAAATAATAAAAATGTTTACAAGTACCACAGAATACGTGCTTTCGGTACGACGTTCGCTTTAAGAGAGAGAGAATATCTGTTCAGTTACCAGTTACCACCACTAGTTTTGCTAATCACTGAGCTACTACATTTTGGATGTATTTCAGATGACAGCAGAAGGTTGTCTCTGTTTCTTATATACTAGTACAATATGCTACTACATCTTCTAGGTTTCATGTCAAAATGCTCTAACGCCTACAAATATGTATAAACGTCAAATAGTATTATGTGTCAAACCAGATTTTTGTGTTCGAGCTTTGTTGTTGGATTCTTTCCTAATTTTATAGTTTTTTTTTAAATCAATAAATCGGTCTTCCGCCATTTTTCTAAACAAAGACTTTTTTTTTAATAACTTATTTATCGATTTAATTAACAAACATTTACAAAGATTACATTGAAATATCTATAATGACGTAAATGTAATCAAAAGTAAATTATTTTATAAAGAAAATAAAAGAACAAATTAAAGAGCAATATATAAAATTATGAAACAATTATAATACCTATTATTACCAGTCAATTATGAAAAGAAAGAAACGTTGAAACGATCAATAAAACAGAGTTGTTTCCAAGACGAAAAGAATTCCATAAGCGAATAACATGAACACTAAATTATCTTTCAGTAGTATTGCAAGTAGCGCGCGGTGAAATTATTGTTAAAGTGCCAGATAAATTTGAGAAAATTAGTTTTTCATACAAATATTTAGGAGTTTTGGTGATGATGATTTTGTGCAAATATTTTATGATATAATAATCGAAGAATTTATCCAGTGTTAATCCAAAAATTCGATTTTTATATGATGATATATGATCTTGACGCTTCAAACCATAGACATAGCGAGTGACATTATTAAAAGTAACATTAAGTTTCTTTTTGATTCAGCATTACAGTACAGACAGCTCGCACCCAAAAGATAAAATTGGAACAATAAGATACTTAACTAAAATTAATCTTGTTTTAACAGGAGTAAAATACTGAGACATAGGTACGAGTAGTTAGGTTACGTAGACATCCATACCTTTTTCCTATAACTGTTTTGACACTGAGATCCCATCCATTACCTTTGGACCATTGAAAGCTTTACAAAAGTCCAATAAACCAAGCAGCTAAATATGATCTTTTTCCATGGATATTCTCAAATCATCCGTTACTTTTAGCAGCGCAGAAGTACAACTGTGCTGCTTTCGAAAGCCGGACTGGTGTCTATAAAGCAAGTTATTATGCATGAGATGAAATGATATTTGATTGTGAACAATTTTATCGATGGCTTTAAACAGAAAAGGCCGGTGTGAAATTGGTCGAAAATCAGTATTTTGAGAGGTTGCGTGATTTTTTTGTATCGGTATCGGATTTGCGGTTCTCCAAGCTCTAGGAAAGCAGGATGTCATAAGTACAGTGCTAAATATATGGATAAGTACTGGGAGGATATAGGGTAAAATAACTTGTATAAACAATGGATGGGTTTGACCTAAGCGCGCTGACCCCGATTTTATACTCAATATTCATTATTCATTTGACAACGTCACTTTGCTCAATACGATGAAGTTAGTATTAGCAGAAGTATAGAGACCGTATGGGTTACAAGATGAAGTATTATGCATTTGAATAAACTTGTTATAAAGATCATTAAGTTGGGTACTAGAGAAATCGAATTCATGCTCGTTTTTTATAGACAGATTTCTCTTCGTATGTTTTTCCACAGTGTTTTTGGAAGTAAAATACTTTTTAAATATTTGAAATAAAAACCACGCTTGGCCTTATGTATTTTAAGATTGACGATATTTCTTCGTAATCGAAATCGGTTGTAAAATGCATGTAGTCTAAAACGTTTCCATCTCTTAAATGCGTAGTCTCTTTTATTTTTCAGGTCTATGATTTTCGGAGTAAATCAAGGTATAATCAATACATGTAAAGATTTTGACAGATTCCATTTGAGTGCACATTGCCCAACTTCCGGCCAGAAACCAATGGAAAACGCCATAAGCAAAGCTTTTCACTGTCCTGTATTAAGTTTTATTGAAAATAATATCTTTCAAGTTATTGTGGAGCGCGTTCCGAATTCTAGGGACTGAAATTTCAGTCAAGCCTAACATATGGAACGGGAAACTTTCCTGACATTTCCATATCGCTCATTAAAAAGAATACCGTCATAACTCAAAAGACGTCATTCCAGAGAAAACGTTATTAAATATTAAAATTGTTTTACTTTATAACCATTTTATTCTATGGCAGATTTTGTATTTTTTCCTTGGTAGAACTACCAAGTATCGTTATTTTTAAGGTTATTTGAGTTTTATTTTTCTGACGGTAAGGCTTACCAAAAAAAAACCAGTTAACATTTTTACTTGTGACGTTATTGACATTAACTTTGATTTAGCACTCAATTTGTAATTCACAGATATGAAGTTCTTGCAGAATAAAGTTTAATAAAAATGTATTTCAATTTTCAACCTAGTGATGCAGGTCAAATTTGTCAATTTTTGAGTTATGACGTGTGTAACACAACCCCATTCACATGTTTGGAAATGAAAACAGCGAAGTGTTTATTCAAGAGGAATCCAATCCAGATGATACCAATAACAATTAAAATTAACCTGCAAGTAGAAGTGCAAGCCGAGGTGGACAATGCGATATCTGAAAACGAAAATATTGATTTCTTTATTTTAATTCCAGAACAAAACGTGCTTTGTATTCCATTACTTTCTATTTATTTTTTCAAGAAATTTTTGGTTTAAAATCCAGTCCACTACCTCACAGAATATCAACCAGTTTTACATGGAATTCTCGGACTATCGACCAATTAGAATCGTTTGTGCCTGTTTACATTGGCGACGGGATGAAAGTCCTCACCATGAACGTCGTATTCAGACTGTCATGGGGTTGAAAGACTTTTTGACAAGTTGAACACTTGAATCGGAGCATTTTTAACTTTTAAATTTAAACAGTTGGCCTGAAACATACCTTTTTTCCTATTCTTCTCACTTCCTTTCTCATCAACGATCAAAACTAAAATGAAAAAATATGTCAGAAATGGAACGATATGGAAAAAAACGATGTGTTGCACCCGAGAATCCACTGTAGAAATGGATTCTCGGTGGAAGTAACCCTTCTACTTCCCGCTTCAATAAAAATCGTTCCCTCTCTATCGGACAATCTACCTGCCCGAGACAATGTGAACAGGCACAAACGGTCATAGTTTTGAAGTTCATCAACTAACTTTATTTCGAAACTTTCGCAAATATTTTCGAATTCGAATTGTTGTACACTACGAGACAATGTTTTTATTTTACTATTCTCTTATTCCTCTCTTTCTATTCATTCACTCATATGGTGCATTTGGCATTTCGTATGACACATTTCATTTCTTTTTACAGAATCGAACATCAACTTTGCAGCCGTCAATGACATACAGGCCGAGTGCCTTTGCCAGTGTTTTGTGAAATTTCTGTTTGCAGTTGTACTGCTATCAGTTATAAAGTGTTCGATTTGCTGAGTGTTTCCTCTTCTTTCTTCCCCGTAATTAGCGGCCTTTCAAGTTTCCCATAATTAAATTAAAACAAAAAATACTGCTCATGTAAAAACGCTGACGGATTTTCGTGTTTCATCTAAAACCCACAAAAGTTTGTTTCGATGTTAAAGTCAAAGGGAATCCTACATCACACACTTAATGGTGAGTGTGCATTTAAACCGGGAATTATGTTTTCGATATTATAAATATGAATTGATTAGATATTGTTTATTTTGTGCAAGGAAAAATGAATTGCAAATCAATTAAAACATGTAAAACAAGTTCGTTGTCATCTGGAAATTATATTTTCGGTTATCTATACGAAAAACTCTTATCAATGCAGAGCCTGTTACTATACCAGTGTTTGTTTAAAAAATATCGTTGATAAGAGTTTTGATTGTGATTACACAAAAAAAAAAATTAGCAAATTCAAGTGATCATCTAAAAATAGTGAACAAGTAAAACAGCAAAAAAAAAATACACAATTTGTGTTTTAAGGTCACTCAGAAATGTACAATAGATATTGCTGAATTAAATGCTTTCAAACTTAAAATTGTTTAAAGATAATGTTTACTGACATTATCGTCTAGACGTGCTAGATAATATTAAATGGATAACTGCAGAAATAAATAAATTTGGAATGCATTTTTAAATATACAACTTGTAGCCGTAATAAAGCCTTCATATTTTACCGGCTTAAGTCTAAATAGTATAAAAACTGCGAATTTTAAAAATATTAATCGAACTAGAAATTGCAGCAAACAAAAGCCGCGAGATTATCTTTAAATCAGAATTACGCTTTCCGAGTTGTGACCTCTCAAGATTACATCCTTGCATGCTTACATCATAAGTTGATTAATTTCCAAGTATTAATAAGCTTAAATAAGTTATTGAATTACGAGTAACGGATGTGCATTCTACTAACAGATAAGATAATCCATTATTATTCTTTCATAGTGGGAACAATTTTGAAGAAATCTTTGTGTGGAAATTGAACACAAGAAACTTGAACAAAGAACAGAATAAAAGGAAAGGATATATTTGACAAGTTAAAGAAAGCAGCAGGGTTGTACAGTGTTGCCTGTATAAAGGCATTGCCAGAACAACATCTTCGGTCTGGATACAAACTTTGTCAAAATGTCCGCTGCCATATCGCCACTCCCGACATGATTCAAGATCACTCTTCTGACGAAATAATGCCGCACATCTATATACTTCGTCGTAGCCAAATCCAATGCGCTCTGATTGTTCCAAAGATCGTCGCTGGTGATATTGCTCACCGTAGTAGATCTGCTATGAGACGCCACAAGCCTCCTGAGCACCAACTTGAAGTTTGAAGTCGTAGCCGATTGTCGAACGTCTGTCGTCTTTGTCGGATGCCCAGTCAGCGTCACAAAACTCCTGTAGGTTTGCGTTGCCATCTTCGGTGAACAACAACTTTATGTCAGCAGTACCTTTTAAATAACGAAAAATACGTTTAATTGCATTCCAATGAGGCTTACCAGGATTCTGATTGTATCTTCTAACGCTGCTAATAGAAAACGGTACACCGGTCGGTCATCTGTTTATACGGCACGTTTGTCACCTCTGCTACCTCCTTTTCGGTTTTTTGGACACATTTCTCGCGAAAGCATTTGGTTTATGTAAACTGGACTTACAACGGGGCTGCAATTGACCACTCCAAATGTATGAAGAATTTCATTGACATACTGATATTGATCGATAGAGATACGACCATGGGCTCGGTCACGCTCAATCTGCATTCGAAGTATGAAACGCGCTGGTCCCAAGTCCTTCACCTGGAAATTTTCTAATAAGCTTGTCTTTAGTTCCATTTTCATCTTATTGTCATTTAACAATACCAAAAGGTCGTCCACATAAACTACCGCAAAAAGTTTCTTCTTACCAGCATTTTTAAAATTAACACAGGGGTCAAATTTGGAATTCTCTATGCCAATCTTCGTTAAAGCTGTGGGCAATTTCTCGTTCCAAATTTTACTGGCTTGCTTTAACCCATAACACTATTTTTGAAGTCTGCAAAAATGCAAAGTGTCGTTCGAACAACTCTCGGGATGGATCATACAGATCACCTCGTCGGGATCTCCTTGCAAAAATGCTGATACTGCATCCATCTGGTCGACATCAAGATCAAAACGCACTACCAATGCCAATAATAATAATCGGATAGAGATGTAGCGCACCACAGGAGTGAATGTCTCCTCATGGTCTGTGCCCTTTCTTTGGGGATTGCCAAACGCGCTTTGTATCTACAAATTTTCCCTGTTGCATATTTTTTTGTCTTAAAAATCCATTTGCAATCAATTGGCTTGTGATTCGGTGGCAGCGGTTCCAATCTCCAATTTTATTCTTGTCTAATGAGTCGAACTCCTCCTGCATACCACAGATTAGCATCAGCTGGACATCACTTCACTTACGGTAATTGGATCATTTTTGGTGTAAAAAAACGACACAAAGTCTTGTCTCAGAACTGGTTTTGTTCTTCGGGATGATCTCCTATACCATAGCTACAATATCAGTTCTCGTCGGTGACAAGTAATCGTCATCTACCTCTTGTTGCTCGGTTTTCGAAAAATAATACGTACCTAATGATGTAAATTCGTTTCCAGCAGTCGATAATCTCTCGAATTTTCGCTGTATCCCATCATCAAACACTATCTGGACTTTGGATCGAATTTATTCCGTAGCTGTTTAAAAATGTGCACCATTGCACGGCATCCAAAAACTCTGAGCAGCTATAAATTCGGCATCTGTCCGTTCCAGGCTTCCTCCGGTGTTTTATCTGCCAAATCTCTTCTTTGCGAAGAGTGGGTTCTGTAAACGGCCATCGTTACAGCTTCGCAGCTTTCGTTCAACTCAGGCGTTTACGTCTGATGTTTGGTCCATTCGTTACAGTACTCCGTACCGTTGTCGGTACTTAGCGCCTTTATTTTCTCACCTGTTTGGTTGTCAACTAAGTAGATGAATTGCTCAAATTTGCTTTTGACCTGTGACTTGGTTTCTATCAGGTATATGAAAACTTTTTTTTTAAAGTCATCCACTAAAACAAGAAAATAATGCGCTCTTCCAATGGAATTTACAGACATCGGTTCGCAAACATCCGAATGTACCAACTGTAAAATATCTGTTGCTCTCGTACCGGTGTGCTTGAACGGCATTCTCGTTTGTTTACCTTTGTAGCATAAAACACATGATGGTTTGCTTTCTGTGAGAGGAAAATTTAAACCAATCACCAGATCCCTGAGTTTTCTCAAGTTGTCTAAACGGAAATGCCCCATCCTGCGAAGCCACAATTTCTGGTCGTGACAGACCTGAACTGAGAAACTTGTGCCCGTTGACGATTGCAGTTGAACTCTGTACACATCCTTATCAAGCGTACAACAAATTACCACTTTTTTGTTCTAACTTGACAGTAAATTTGCTGACTTCCCGCATTCCTACATGTACGCGATGCTCCACATAGAATAAGTTAGGTGATGAGTTTTCTTAATCTTAGATTGAATTTTAATTGTAATTTTGAATCGAATAAGGAGGACGTTTCCTCCAATTTTTATTTTTTAAAATTTAATGTAATACAATTTTAACTTATATCTGACTATATTCGCTGAAAATGTCAAAGTAATACTTTTCGAGATATACGTATATTTGGAAAGACGTCTCGGACTGTTAAAAAAGTAGGCTGAGCACTAATCGGAGTAGCAGCTGCTCTTTTTTTTCTTTATGTTCCCAGGTATTCCAGGTGTTCCCTTATGAATAGTCCATTTTATTCCTGATGGCTAACTGAAATTATTTATTGTACGAAACAAGTGAACATCATTTCAAACACTTCTGCCACGTTGTACACTCGTGTGTTCAGTTTTAACTTACTGTCCTCAGTTTTGCGTTTTTAATTCAATTAAATTGACTTTAAATCTGAATTAAAGTGCCACGCAAGTGCAGTAGAAAAGATAGAGCAACTGAAAGAGTGTACTTATCATGATCTAAAAGAAGGAAAAATATGATTAATGCAAAAACAGCTGAAACAGATGAAAGTAGTTTTGGTGCGTCCGCGAAAAAATTCAAACTATAGAACTAAATCTCTTTAGTTCGCCGTGATTCTTCTATTGAATATAGAATTTTGAACTGTATAACAGTGTTTACAGCAATAAGTGATTTTGTAAAGTGTAAAACTTGACGGAGAGATAAAATTTGAAACAGCTTCACAGCGAGGTCTTGGTTTTAAAATCGTTTTGCTGTGTGATAAGTGTGACCCTCGTGCCATAAACTACAGTCCTTTTGTCATCGAGAAAGAGGATACAGAGCGCGTCATGATCTCTGACTTGAGAACGCTTGAGAGTATGCGAGAGGGAAGAATGGCTCATAGACTACATCAACTAAAGGTACAAGAAGCTGCTGATGCTAGGGAGGGTCCATCTTATGTGTAAACTTCTTCCGAAATTTTAAACGCGTTTTTCTCAAAACTATGTCTTGGAAGTCGGTGATCTAGATTTCTAGAAAACGGCTCAACCGACGGTCTGACACTTTTTTTTTCTCAAAACTATGTTTTCAAATTCGGTGATCATGATTTCTAAAAAAAACAACGGCTCAACCCATCGTTCTCAGATATATTCCTCAGGTATTGATCGAAGGAATAAGATTTCTGATAATTATTTCTATTTTTTAAACAATTTTACGTGGCAATTTTGATCGAAAATTCAAATTTTTTTTTACAAGGCAGCCATTTTGTCAAAAATCTAAATTTCGATTATTCCTTCGATCAGTTTTATCTATCCACTAAAAGAATCGTTCGGGGTATTTTGATTTCAGATGAACTAAATCGGAGATATCGTGATCACCGCCGAACACCTTTTTTTGGAGGACCTTCAGGAGATCGTCTGCAGGAGCACACCAGATCGATGTCTTTACAAATCATTAGTGCCATTATAAAATTAGATGTTATCGCTAAATGTACCTGTACTTTTTGTTTTTGTAAAATAAAATACCTTTTCAGAAAAAATTCACAAAAACGTACTTTTTCGTCCTTGCAACTGCGCATAACCCCTTAATGTTTCCAAAACACAATGCTGTCTGGTGTCGATAAAGCGAAATTTAAACACCCATTATCCATTAATGGCACTTGTGTCGTCGAAACCGAAAAACTTCCCTTTCTCAGTATGTGTCTCAATGGCAACTTACTTTGGAATGACTACATTTTCAATCTCGATCTGGCCTCAATATACATATAAGGCATTTATCCACCCAAAATTGGAATGCAATGCCTAGGTGCCCCCAAGACTTATTGGCACTTGATAGATAGGATCCAAAGCCGTGCGATAAAACTCATAGGTGACGCCAATATTACACAGTCAATTGACACCCTCGAACATTGACGTAATGTCTCCTGTCTTACCCATCTCGCTATGAATGCTCATCAGTATACCCTCAAGCCCACTTTCCGACGTACTCTATAATATCTGTACAACTCGCTTATGGAATGTTCTGCCGAGCTCTTTATTTCCTGGTCATTATAATATGCAAACTTTTAAAACCAACGTACATCGGTACCTTTCTTTCTTTCCTCCCTAAGTTTCCTTCGCTCGCACTGGGTGCAATTTGCAATTTGTTAGTGTATAGTGGTAGTGTATTTAAAGCAGCAATTTTGGCAATGAAAGCGACTATCTCTCTTGGCTCACTTTTTTGAAAAAGTATTTCGCTAAAAAATTTCTTCGCATTCACACAGTATGTGTGTTATGTCCTCAACAGCAGAATCTGCAGATATCCGTATCGGACAATTTGAGTCTCTTTGCGTACTGCCGCAGGAGACAGTGTCCTGTCAAGATTCCTATTACTGTCCTAAGCTTATTCCTGTTTAATTTTATTAACTTCCTAGATCATTTGCCGTCAAGGAGCAGCCAAAGAGCCATGGATACCCTGTGTCAAAGGAGTGGTTTGATCTTGGCAAACTCACTATTGTCGAGTAGCCCTCCTTTTCTTGCAAGCTCGTCCGCTTGTTCGTTTCCTTTAATACCGCAGTGTCCTGGCACCCAGCATAGTCTTACTCGGTTCTGACTGCATAGTGCCTTAAGCACTGTGCGACAGCCGCTGACTATATCAGAGTTGACGTTGGTTGATTCCATTGCCTTGAGTGCGGCCTGGCTATCAATGTAGATAGCGATAACTCTTTCGGATACCGCGGTAAGGGTAGTACGGAGCGCACTTGTAACGGCTATGGAAGCCGTTCTTTAAACTGCCGCCAATCTTCCGTAAATCATTTTATTGTTTGTTGCCTTCTACCATACTAGTGCGCCGTACGTAATTATGGGTTTTACCACCACCGTATACAGCCAGTACACCATAGCAGGTTTTAAGCCCTAAATTTTTCCTACTGTTCTTTTACAGATAAAAAGAGCATTATATGCCTTTTTGGTTCTTTTCGCTATATTAAGATTCCAATTAAGTTTTTTGTCGAGAATCACACCCAAATACGTCGCGCTGTCCAAAGGGAATAGTTCCACTCCGTTGAGTTTTGGGAGTTTGAATTGCGGTATCTTGTACTTTTTGGTAAAAAAAACAGTTCCGTTTTGGAAGGGTTGGCCTTGCGACCACAGCTTTTTTTGTTTAACTATTTTTCCTGCACTATTATGACCACGTCATCTGCGTATGCCTTGGCACTTACACCCATTGTACTAAGCTTTTTCAGGATGATAAACAGTAACCACAGAAGTGAGATATAACTCCACCCTAAGGAGTTCCCCTGGTTACGCTTTATTATAATTTCAAAATTATTAAATGTAACAAATGTTATCCTCAAGCCGCAAGTGTGGTATTTTTCCGTGGACGCTCGTAGAACTTCGCAAAGCGAAATACCAAACTTGAGTGCCTGTCCATTGCTTGGGCGGCTCCTTTTATACTCTCCACTTCATCGTGGGCATTTTCTGTTTACGTTGTTTACAACTATGAGTGGTGCATTTAACGGTTGCCATACCACCCAGAATAATATAAATTACTTTTTCAATTAACATAATAGTTTTTAGTTAGTTTTACAATGTTTGTTTGTTTTTATATAATTTTATATGTACAAGTACAATATAAGAATCACAACGCTACAATCTTCCCCTCTGGCGCTGAGATCGGCTCGATGATGCGACAGGAGCTAAAGTTGTTGTCTTCGGTCGACCGCGTCTATGGAGGCATTGTACTGGTTCTTCATCTCTTGTGTTACGTGATGTGCTTTTATGTTTCGTGATTGATGATACATGGTACGTACCCAAGGGAGTATTGAGGTCATCTTTGGATGCAACTTGATATGTTGATGAGCCCAGTTGTTTTATGATAACATAAGGACCGTCTCTTCTTGGCATGAATTTTGAAGAAAGGTTCTTCCAGGCTTTGCTAAGAAAATAGGAGGTTATTAGAACTTGGTCGCCTACCCTTAGGGTGGGCTGTGGTTGTCGTGATTTGTCGGAGTACCGTTTGTTGGTATCCTGCATCCTCTCGTAAGTCTCTTGGGTGCGCTTTAAGGTTTCGTCTAACTTCAATAATCTTGGAGTAATTTGCGGAACGAAGTTTTCACTCTCTGATATTGGACGTTGATCATTTGTAACTTCATCGATGGTTCTGAGTTCACGTCCGAACATTAAGTACGATGGTGTGTAACGAGTGCTTTGACACTTTGTTGTGTTCATCGCGAATCCTATTTTGGGTAATTCGTCAACCCCATGCGGTGTGGTTTCTACCTACAAGAATGGCGAGTTGGGTTTTCATATCCCCATTTTTACGTTCTACGGGGTTGGATTCTGGGTGATAAACAGGTGTAAGCGTTTGTTGTATTCCGAGAAAATCGGTAAGTTGTTGCATAACTGCTGAAATGAATTGGGGCCCGTTGTCTGTTAAAAGACGTGAACTTCCTTTGGTCTTCTTGCAGGTATATCATTTTCAAAACTACAAAGTTTACATCCAGATTCACTTTCGGTTGTGGTGCAGCAGGGGGGTGTAGATAACATGTCAGCTACCGTGTTTGTTCTTCCTGATGTGTATTCTATTTTAAAGTTATATGGCTGAAGTTGTAGTGCCTAGCGGGCAAGTCTTCCTGTTAGTGATTTGAGACTCATAAGCCATTTCAAGGGTTGATGATCAGTCATAAGGAGGACTTCACCTCCTTCAATATAACCACGAAACATGTTTACTGCACATACTATAGCAAGAGCTTCTCATTCTGTGGTCGAATAGTTGCGTTCGGCGGCCGTTAGAAGTCTTGACGCATATTCAATTGGGTGCTCTTCAGCTCTCACCCCTTGGACCAGAACTATGCCGATAGCATAATTGCTGGCGTCGGCTTTTAAGCGATATGGTTTGGAGTCATTAGCTTGTTGGAGGATTGGTGCTGTAGTGAGAAGAGTTTTTAGCTTTTCAAATGCTTCTTGTTCTGGCCTTTCCCACTTCCATGTTGCAGATTTCTTTGTTAAATTGCTCAGCGCTTTTGACACGTCTGCAAAGTTTTTAATAAATCGCGAAATCAGGAACAGGTTTGAAGTAACGATATTACCTGTTTGGGTTTTCTCGGTTCAGGTCGGTCAATAATGGCTGAAACTTTGTCGGGGTCGACTTGAATACCGTGTTTTGTAATCAGATGTCCAAGATATTTAATGACCGGGCAACAAAAGTTAGATTTGCTTCTATTTACCTTTAGCTTGAATAGCCGCGGGCGCTCTAAGATCCGTTGGAGATCTTGCAGATGTTCCTCGAAGTTGCTGGAACAGATTATGATATCATCTAAGTAAACAAGCAGAAATAAGTCCGGAAGACCATTGCGTAATCTGTCCATTAGCCTCTGGAAAGTTGCTGGAGCGTTTCGTAGTCCGAAGGGCATTCGCTTGAAGTGGTACATTCCGAACGGTGTAATGAATGCCGTTTTTTCAATATCGTTTTCATATATTTGTATTTGGTAATACCCAGTTTGAAGATCCAGTGTACTTTTGAAAATGGTTTTCTTGGTAGAATGCAGCAGGTCATCAATTCTGGGTAGTGGGTACCTGTCCGGGACTGTGATGCTATTGAGCTGCCTGTAGTCAACACAAACTCGTATGCCATTATCCTTTTTAGGCACAAACACGACAGGGGCTGCCTATGGGGACTCACATTCTCGATCACGTCGTTCTGGATCATTTTGATGAGCTCTGCCTTAAGTTGCTCTCTTCTAATAGGTGAGAGTCTGTAAGCAGTCACCGCTATTGGTTCATGTTTGCCTGTATTTATTTTATGGACCGCGTATGGAGTTGGCTCTGTTATGGGATTGAACGTTCTTTCTTCTTGTAAAAGGAGTTCATTAAGCTGTTGTTTTTCTTGGCTGCTTAACTCATATGCCTCGTTACTACGTAGCTCAATGTCAATCGTCAGAATCTCTGAGAACCAAGGCTCCAGAGACACATCTTCTTCAAGTCATATTAGCGCAGGGAACAGGTTGTCACTTAAGCTCTTTGGTGATACATCGCTTTCTCTCAGCGAATCGTGGGACATTTGCTGTATGAAGCCTGCTGATCTTTCTCTTTTGCGGAGTACAAAAAGTTGAAACTTGTTTTGAACTAGTGTTAGATATACGCGTCGGTGTGGCAGCGAGCGGTGAAATTGGTACATGGTGATTAAACCAAGTTAGGAAAGAATTAATGCGCTTGGTAGGAGATTCCGTTATACATGGCACTGCATTCTTTTCTAATTGGTATATTGACTGTGCTTGAGTCTTTTGCTTAGTAGCACGACCTTCGATATCATTGGTCAGTACGAAAGAGGAAAGTTTTTTTGGAAATAGTAGTGTGAGATGTGTCGGAAAACTCGAATTTCTTCTTGGTTTGATCAGCAAAGTACTAAATTCGTTGTCCCAAGTCTAGTACTACTCCGTTTTCCTCAAGAAAATCGATGCCTATCAGCGTGCGGTTGTCTGTGGCTTCTTGTAGTGCAATAAATTTGATAGGTCGTAAACGGTTTCCAATTATGGTGTTAGTTTCACACATGTAGATTTCCTGTTGACGTGCGTGCCCATCTGCGAGGGTAACGTCTGCATCGACTTTCCAGAACTTGGTGCCATTGCGCAGAAGATGCATGAACAGTTTTTTTACCGACAACACTTGCAGTATCAATGTACACTTTCCTGTTTCACCATGCGAAGCAATGGGAATAGTTGGCAAATCGTTGCCCAATGTTGTTTTGTTGCAATTAAACGAGACTGTCGATGTGCCCTTTGGTAAGTCCTTGCACTTAGGGCAATTCAATCTAATGAACCCTGGTGCCTTGCATTTATAGCAGTGTATGGGACTTTCAATCGGCGTTTCTGTCTTTTTCTCAGACTTTTGTTTTTTTTGACAATCAGCAGTCGTATGGCCAACGTATTTGCAAAAATTACAGCGCTTTTTCTCAGAAATGGATGCATTGAGTTGTTGTTGTTGGTTATCGTGAATTGCGATCTCAACTGCTCTGGCTTTGGTCAACAAGCCTTGGAACGCCATCGCGTATGCGTATGTGCATCAAGCCGTAAATCATATCGAGTGCCACGGTCTCATTTGGGATTGTGTACGGAAGTTTTGCTTACAGTGCTCTTTTCGTGGTGATAAAGTCATCTGTCGTCTCCTGTACCTTTGAAGATTTCCATATAAATGCAGTAAGCGGGCTTTGCTGGTGCGTATGCATTACGAAACAAAGAAATAACATCCTTCCAGGTTGCTATGCGCTTACTTCTACGTAAATCGTAGGTTTCAGTCGCAGTAAGTGTGCTCTCCGAGTAGTGGGCCACTCGTTGGGCGTCAATTGTAGAGCTCGGCTGTCGCTCTCTCGTTCGGTCTCCACTCTCCTTCGGAGAACTCCCTCTAAAAGCCACTTTGCTTTTCTCTCTACCGCGCGTATGCTGTACGCTCGTACGCTTAGTAGGCAGCTAAGCAAAGGTAAAACGTGTAAGCAAATAAAACGTAAATAAAATAATGTTTCCAAAAAATGTATATGAACGCTTTATTATAATTTCAAAATTATTAAATGTAACAAATGTTATCTTCAAGCAGCAAGTGTGGTATTTTTCCGTGGCCGCTCGTAGAACTTCGCAAGGCGAAATACCAAACTTGAGTGCCTGTCCATTGCTTGGGCGGCTCCTTTTATACTCTCCACTTCATCGTGGGCATTTTCCGTTTACGTTGTTTACAACTATGAGTGGTGCATTTAAGGGTTGCCATATCACCCAGAATAATATAAATTACTTTTTCAATTAACATAATAATTTTTAGTTAGTTTTACAATGTTTGTTTCTTTTTATATAATTTTATATGTACACGTATAAGAATCACAACGCTACAAGTTTGTAATGCCGTGTTCAATGTTAGCGTCTACTAGAGTATTTTTAATGGCGGTGCACTCCACGTTATTGAAGTCTCCTTCAATATCGAGGAAGGCCGCCATAGTAAACTATCCGAAGTGTAGACTCTTCTCTATTTTCCCCACCACCTCGTGCAGGGCGGTTTCTACAAATTGTCCTTTCATGTATGCATGCTGTGACTCAGTCAAAAAGCCATTACTGCATCTATTCCTAATATGAATCTCCAATATCCAAGGTTTCAAGCATAAATGATGACAGACTTATTGGTCTGAAATCTGTGTATAAGAATTTCCATAATTTTTGCGATTGCTCCCTCCGGTGCTTTTTGTTGCCCAGTTTATCCGACAGCTCAATGTGCGTTGAAGCAATCCGCATTGGTTATATACCCGTAGTGTTTATATGAAATTATCCAAAATGAGCGAGAGAAAATTGAGAGAAGTTTAACAAAGAACTGATTGAACTGACACTTGACACTAAAGGGCTGACCAGATTATGAATCTGAAGCTTGAATCTTGAATCGCTGTCAAACGCAGATACACGTCAATCTCGAATCTGTATCTCAAAGTTGGGTGCTTTTCAACTTCGAGATACAGATTCACACAGATACGCATTGTGTTATCGCTACGGCTATTCAAATTTTGACGGTTCGATATCAGATACAGATTCAAGCTTCAGATTCACATTCTGGCCAGCCCTTTACACTGATACATTATTCTTATTTCTTTGTCATTCCAAATATTTCGTTTGCAATCTCACATTTTAAATGCACAACTAATACCTGCCCGATGATGAAAGAATGATGAGAGCGCGAGAGAGTAAAATGTTTCTATGCGATTTGAAAATGTTTATATGATATTTCAAAGCGGTTACAAATTTTCAATGCGTTTTATAAGCAGGAATAATATTATATAATTGAAGCGTATTGAACCAATGCAGATTGCTTCAACGCACATTGAGCTGTCGGATAAACTGGGTATGTATCATGGTAGAATACCATCCGGACCGGGATATTCGTACGGCTTAAGGGACTAAGTTGTCCACCGTAATTTTTTCCTATTAATAAGAACACTTATTTTCTCTTCAGAGGGAGAGAGAGAGATCAATGTTATCAGTGTACTGTAGTATGCCAGAGTCGTCTGATACTGTGGATCCCGCAAAGTGGGTTTCTACCAGTGTTGCAAAAAACATCTTAGGTACTTTCAGCCCAGGTTTCGTCACTTTTCCTGAGATAGCTAGCAATGCTCGCTTCCTTTGAAAGCATTTTGCGTAACCTCGAAACCTCGTCTGTTGCCGTGATAGATTCGCAGTACATCTGCCATAAAGCCCTTTTTGACTCTCTAACCAGGTACTTGAATCCTTCATCCATCTTGATCAATTCGTAATCGGGAATCAGGAATCGAATTGTAAGATCGTGTAACATTGTAGGCTAACGCGTTGTTGGGAATTAATTTTAAGGTTTTGATTTCAATATTAACTGGACCATTTTTATCGATTTCATTGATGTCTGCAATCGATTATGAATATTCAAGCCTTCGTCTTGAAAACTTTAACTCCATTCAATACGTGACTAATTTCATCAAAAAGAAAAGCTAAGCTACTATATTGTTTACAGGTTTCGTTTTTGCAACGAACCTTCATCACTTTTCCATAAATGTCCTTCGCTATATGTAAATGTAACTTTCTGAAGTCATAACATTAAGGTTTTGATGTTTGATGCAAATTTTAATATATGTATTGTAATTTGTATCCAAATTATTAAAGTAGGGAGAGTATGTACTAGTGTATTAGGTCTTTCATTAAGCGCTTCCTATCTTTAAATTTAAATAAAACAGTGTGTGTGATATATCATCGAATTTTTTTATTTGTTTGAAAGGTCTATCGATGCCATTATGTATGGAATATAACATCGTTCAAATGTCCGCCGCGGCTTCTCTGGGTGCCGCGCTTCCGAAATGTCCAATTTTCCATGAATCTAGCGCATAAATGAGGCTGAATTTGACCGATGGCATTTGTTATGTTGGCTTTGAGGACCGCTGTGGTTTGTGGCTTATTTGCATAGACCTGCGACTTCAGAAAATCCCTCAAGAAAAAGTCTGACGGGGTTAAATGGCACGATCTCGGTGGCCAGTTCACATCACCTCCACGTGAGATGACCATGCCCTCGAATCGCTCGTGCAGAATTTCCAATGTGGCGTGAGCTGTGTGGCACCCAGCGCCGTCGTGTTGAAACCACATGTCGTTAGTGTCCATATCATCCAATTCAGGCCAAAATAAGTAAGTAAGTAATCCCTGACCCATAGCGCTCGCCGCTGACAGTCATGGCCTGGCCAACGTCGTTCTCAAAGAAATATGGACCGATGACGCCGCCAGCTCAAAATCCACACCAAACAGTGACTTTTTCGGGATGCATTGCACGATCTTTGACCTCATGTGGATTAGTATTGTCCCAAATTCGACAACTTTGTTTGTTGACGTACCCATTCATCCATAAATGGGCCTCATCGCTGCAGATGATTTTGCGATAAAAATTAGGGTCAGTTTCCAACTGCTCCAGAGCTCATTCAGCGAACAAACGTACTTGTCTATGGTCGTTTACCTTCAGCTCCTGGGTCAGTTGAATAATGTACGGATGCAGGCCCAAGTCACAACGCAAAATTCGCCAAGTTTTGGTCTGTGAACGACGCGAAATCGACTGCCTCGGATTCTCCTACACACTCTCATGGACAGCGGCGATGTTTTCGGCAGATCTTGCGTTTCGTCGACGTACGGGTGTTGGTTTATCGTTTACTGTTGGGTGTTGGTTTACGATTATGACGACTGTAAAATGGGCGAAGCGTTGCCCGAACAGAACACCCATTTTGAAAAAACAATTTTATCATTTGCAGGTGTTGTTGAACGCATGGTAATTTGGCAAAACAGACCGAATAAATGACAGCCAATTTGACAGATGTAGCTTCAACAAATATCCGCTATCAACTGCCAAATATTGGAAGACCCTGTATAATACTCAATTTTGAAGTGCTATCATCGAACGATAGTTCTCCAAAAATATTTTTTCAGATTACATATGATGGGGTCAGAGCACAAGGGGTCTAGTGGAACTTTTATAATAATGGAGATAAATGCGTAAGTGACCACATGAATGACATTATTTCTTTGGTGCACAAAGGAAACAAGTGTAGGCTTGATTGGTACTGAGATCTATCGGGAAAAAGATAGTTACTCATCTTTTAGTAATTTTCGTTTGAAGTTAAACAAGGATTTCTCGAAACTGTGCTACTGTTAGTTAGACGCCTTGTGCTCTGTATATCTCAGGAATAATATATAGAAATTATTGATTTTGTTCAGTAAGTTGTGATGAATTCAGAGGTTGCTAATTTATTAATAGGCTTAATAGTATGATCTGTTGTTTTATAAACAGATGATGATATAGTATTAAATTAAACTATTCTAACTATTCTTATCGCGTTTACGCAAACGACCGCTAGTTCATGCAATCAAATATGTTTCGACAAGAATGTGGGAGCTTATAGTGGCTTTTTAGAGCAAGTGCGCCGGCATCGCAAATATACAATTTAAAACGTGCACAAAATCAAATTTATAAAAGGGATTATAGCTCTAGAATTGTTTTATTATTTTTACATGTCATGAGTGGTGACATATACGAGTAAGTGACAAAATTATCTATAAATCATTTGAGAAGTTAATTTGTATTTCAAAATGCCTGAATCTTCATCTAAAAAGAAATGCCAGTGCAGTATTGAGTATTTGAAATACGGATTTGCGTACTCTCTAACAAACCAATCATTGTTTAATTTGTCAAAAAGTTTTTTTCAACTAAAGCTATGAAACCTTCTAGGTTAAAAGAGCATTTAAATAAAATGCATGCTGATAAGAAGGACAAAGAGTTATCCTATTTCCAAGGACTGGAAAATCAATATTTAAAGCAATCAACTGTATTAAAGCTTTTTGCTTCGTCTTCTTAACAAGATGGTGATGGACTACGAGTCTCATTTAACGTTCCATTGTTAATCGCAAAAGCAATAAAACCACACACAATTGGCGATGAATTAATTGTGTTGCTAGTTAAAGAAATAATAAAAACTGTTCATAATAAAACACCATCAGATATCATCAGAAAAACTCCTTTCAGTAATAATTCCGTGCAAAAAAGAATAGATGAAATGGCAAAAGACTTTGAAATGTCATTACGTGATTACTTAAGGATAATAATACTTAAAGAAAATAAAGATAATAAACTCTACCAAATAACGAAGCTTTACTCTTATCATACGAGTACATTCGATTTATAAAAGAAGAAAAAATTAATCAATCGTTATAATTTGCTAAAAAATTTTAAACTTGTACAGAGGTCTCTAGTGTTTTACATGAACTCATGTGTGTGGAGACTTAATTTCACGGGATGCTCATACATCCATGGGAGCAAGGATACGCCTTACCATCGCCTGCATGTATTATGAATACTAATTCGAAACTGTGTTGGAGGCACAAGTTCCGCTCTTGGTATGAGTTGAGGTCGATCTAAAACCTCTTACGGATCTAAGGGTCACAGCACCCAGTACTTTTTACTCTACATAGGCTCGAAACCAACTGCAAAACCCTGCGATTTTAGGTTTAAACCACAGCCACCGTAACGCTAGGGGGGAGGGGGGGGGGCTACCTCCTACCACCAACAGGACCTATGACCGGCATCTTATAACGGGTCAAATCGTAGTAACCTTCAGAGGCGTTAAGTTCAGAAAACCGTTACGCTTTTTATTAGACAACGTCATTGATGGATAAAGCCTTGATAATCGGGCGAGCGCCCGGAAACTATATTTAATACCAAAGGTTTTTGCAAGAGAAAAAAATTCCTATTTGCAATATTTTGTCAGCTGCACTCGCCGTACATCGTGTTATTCATTGTCAGCATTTGGTATTTATAAATAAAATGTAACTGCAGTCGAAAGACATAGATATAAGTATTCAGAGTAGCTTAGAGTGCCTGTGTGGGGCCAGTAAGTTAGTATAAGATTGTTAAGTAATTGTAAGCTAGCATTTAAGCATTTTTTGTTAGAATGTAAGAGTTAGTGTTAAGAAAATAAAATGCATTTAAAACTGAAAACTGAAACTGTCAGCATTTGGTTGAAATAATTTTGAATGAACGCCGAATTATTTGGTCATTACAAAGAAAATGATGAAGATTATAATCGCTTGCTGCTGCACACAGAAGTACAATACGTTGGCTCTCTAAAGGTGTTTGATAATTAATAAAAAAAAAACGTCATAACTGCTTTTGTGGGAAAACTTCTATTCAAACGAAATCAAGTTAGAGGTGAAAACAAACACTTTACCACATTATCAGCGGTCTCTGTGAAACAGGAATATTTACACCCGATTCACAATGTCACAAACATATGGGGCAATTTACAATGTTACTTCAAGCTTCGCGCCAGCTTTGTGTCGTAAATACTGTAAACGCAACTGCAAAGCGAAAGTAGAAAGAAGTTTTTAATCGCATTTCCCTCGCCCTATTTGGTTGAGCGAGGAATCAATGCAGCAGCTAATCTACTGTCAAAGAAGAGGAACAGACTACACATAACTGAACGTGGCGATCTGCGATTGGTGTAAACATGTTAACGAAATTGAAACCCGGCATTTTAAAACTCCACCAGCCTATCTCATTATACTCATTAAACAGTTAGAAGATGTTTTAATATAAAAATTAAAAACTTTGCTAGTGAAAAAAAATAGAAAGGGAAACATGGTTTGTTATTTCATTATTGGTTCATTAAGCTGTGGAATAACACCCCAATGGACTTAAATTTGAAAATACTTACTTATGGCATATTCAAAGTCCTTGCATCCACCAGAATCGGAATCTACGATGAATTCTAAGAAAATTTCACCATGAAACTATGTGTCTAAAATCAATTCTTAGCTACCGCTGAGAAGCATAAAGATTTCAGGTTGAGGTATTTAAGGTATTTAAAAAAAATAACACATTTTCCAATCATGTGGGGCTCAATTCTGATTCATCTTCTTACAACAAATTTTATAAATATTTTTTTTTAATTAACCAAACAATTTTTTTTAAAATTTGACGAAATGTGCCGAACATGCCATGTACTGAGACTCATTTAAGAAAGTGGAGGCCAAAAGTCTCTGACTTTTTAACGAAGTGAGGTATCGGTCTAAAATTTGAAATATATATCCTTACAACTCCAAAGAAAATTTTGAACAACAAAATAAAAGGAGGCGTGGCATAACAAAGGGCGTAACTTAACGGTCATTAATTTAATTTGATTCAAAAAAAATATATTGTTATTTTCATACACTAATTACAAAACTTTTAAAAGACAAGCTTTAGAAAGATAAGAATGAAAAAGCTTTTGTAAAGGTCTCCATTACTCTTATAACAGTTTCTTTTATTGATTATAAATTTGAAGTAAGAATTGTCAAATCAAGAGCATCAATCCCTATTGGAAAGTTATCCCATTCTCGAAAATAGCTATCTACGCCATTGAACACCATCGGCTAGCAGTAAATAAAGTTCACGATTATTATCAGTTCTAAACGTGCTGTTATACATTTGGTTCACTTAGTAAATATTTATCTTTCAATAAAGAAACGTGTGCTTATTTCTATTAAAAAAAAAACGTTTGAAAATAAATAATATAAAGTTATGGCATCACCAGCGATGTCAATTGACTCTTCCAATTCGGAAATTGAAAGCCTTATAATGATGTCTGCGTCGAGTTTTAATACAAAGCAGGTCGCAAACATCATTGGCATACCAAGTGAATTTTCAGAATTGAATTTGCCAACTTATCGGGATATACTGGATCGTCAAAAACAACAAACAAAAAAAAAACAACACTTAATATTACGCTAATAAATAAAAAGAACATCTTAAAAAGCTTAATACATTCCTCAAAAAATACCATAGAGAGGTTAAAACCATATCTAGAACAAATTCATTTACTGAATTTGAGATAACCTTAAATGAACTATTTTATGTTGCTAAAAAAAAAAATATTTATAAAATTTGTTGTAAGAAGATGAATCAGAATTGAGCCCAACATGATTGGAAAATGTGTTTTTTAAATACTTTAAATACCTCAACCTGAAATTTTTATGCTTCTCAGCGGGAGCTAGGAATTGATTTTACACACATACGAGTAGTTTCATGGTGGAATTTTCTTAGAATTCATCGTAGATTCCGATTCTGGTGGACGCTTACCACGTTTATTTTGACTCCAACAAATACAACCGCTCTAATGTGCATGAATTTAAAAAAATATATATAAAATCCATCAAATGTATGGGTTATAATAAATTTTAAAATAATTGAGAAATAATAGGTGTGTTTTTTTTTGGCACCGGTATCAGCGCTCATTTCCAACCTACGTGTAAATTACACTAACTACTTAACCTATACGCGCTAACTTAATACAAGATTTTTTATCGGAGTTAACACGGATAACTACAATGCTTCCAGACTTATTTTTTCATGATAGCGATAACTTGTGTGGGAACGCCTAAACATGTGTCACTTTTTGAACAAATAAAATGCCAGTGCTGCTAGATTATCCGTTTATTAACGCCGATAGCCGTTTTTTTGGGCTGGAAATTAAGAACTTATACCGATGTAAAAAAAACACCTAATATCAGCTAATGCAAAACGAAACTCAATATTTATGCAATATTTGATGATGTGGCTTGTGATAAGCAAAATAATATTCGTAATTACTCTTGCATGGATTGACACAATGATGTAGATAGTTTCTACTTATGTCAATAATATACTAGGTGGGGTGAAAAGTAACCTCATTGACCGCCAGAATGCGGTGCTACTGCAAAAAAGGTTATGGTGCCTTGAAGCCTGTTCATATTTAGATAGACATGACAAATTTCAGTGCGATACTGTCTTTAGTTTTATTTTGACAGCTGATTGTTGCTGACGTGTTTGGCATCATGTTGAGTATGGACAAAAACGATTTTCGTTCTCTTATAAAACATTATTTTTTGAGAGGCAAAACAGGGAAGGAAACAAAAGAAAACTTGGATAAATATTATGGGGCTAATGCTCCGTCAGATTACACCGTCAAATATTAGTTTCGAGAGTTTCGTGGTGGCCGCAACTCCACTACCGATCAAGTCTGCAGCGGCAGACCCTCCGATGCGGTTACAGAGGACAATGTCAAAAAAATACATGAAATGGTGTTGTCTGACCGGAAAGTGAAGGTGCGCGAGCTAGCAGGTACCACAAAGATTAGTACTGAGCGCATATTTTGGGCAATATTCTGCATATGAAAAAGTTATTCTGCCGCTGGATACCACGCATGCTCACTCCTGACCAAAAACACGAACGCGAGAACACTTCGAAAGAGTGTTTGGACTTGCTGATGCGGAATCGGGACAGCAAGTGGCCGAGCTCCGAAGCGGCCGATGGAGGCTCGATGGGTCGGAAAGGTTGTGGCGTCGGTTGTCTGGAATTGTCATGGCATACTCTTCGTGGACTACCTCGAAAAAGGAAAAACCATCAACAGCGAGTATTACTGTGCATTATTGGAGCGATTGAAGGCCAAAATCGCTGCAAAGTGGCCTCACATGAAGCGAAAAAAAAAATTTGTTTTTGCAAGACAATACGACGGCGCACAAGAGCATCGCAACCACGGTTAAAATCAATGACTTACGGTTCCAATTGCTGTCGCATCCACCGTATTCGCCCGATTTGGTTCCCTCGGACTATTATCCCTTCCCAAAAGATGGCTCATCAATAAAAAATTCAGCTCACGCGAGGAAATCATCGACGCCACGGAGGAGTATTTTGCAGACCTTCCGGAAAATTACTTTTCGGACGGGATCAAGAAGTTGGAAAATTGCTGGTATAAGTTTATCTAGCTAAAAGGGGACTATATTGAATAAAATAAAAATACTTTTAAAAAAAATTTTTTTCATTCCCAAGTAGGTTTCTTTTCACCCCACCTAGTATGTATACCCATTCTAAAGTACAATATTTGATTCGGGACAATACAAATTTTATTATTCTTTTTAAGCAAGATGATCTTAACTTAAAACATATCTACAAAGATTATATAAATTCTAATATGACATTCAATCAATTCGGAAAACTGTGTTCTAAATGTTGGAAGGATGCATATGGCTTCTTGGTAATTGATAAAGACAAAGATGAGTCCATAAATAACCCCGTAAATGAATTAACTTACAAGATATTTTTAACCAACCGCCCGTTTAAAACCGAAGCGTTAAATCGCTAAACTAATCACTTTATAAGCCGGTCAACCGCTCAACCGATAGATTAACCGCTTTATGTGTCGTTTACCCGCTAAATTAACCGCTGAGTCGCTCAGTAACTCCGAATCTGATAGGTACCGTGAAAACAGATGAAAATTTGCCTAAGGATCCTATTAAAACAACAAAAGCTTTGAGAAAAGAGTATATGGTAATCAAAACTGGGAAAATTATTAAAGAAACGGAATTTGAAATACGTTTTAACCGATAGTTCAACCAATAAAGAAAATAGCTAAAAAAAATTTCATTATAAAAATACTCAAATGAGTTCATGACGACGATTACAGTTTGAAAGTTACCGTTATCAGAGGACACATTTAAAACATGTGTATAGATACATCGTTGATCAAGGTCCGTATTTCGATATTCAGACAAATTCAACAAAATTAGGTGACCTAAGTTTTACATTTAACGAACACAACGATTTTATAATTGATAATGAACAATTTATGGGGACAGATTGTCTTCATAAGTTAAATTATGATATAATGAGTGTTATATAGGGAACGCTATGATAAAAATAGCTTAGATGTTTATCTTAAAATATTGCTGAAAAACAGAAGCACATTAGAAAACCCATACTTCCCAAGTCAATGGTAATATGGGTTATAAATGCAAAAAAAAAAAAAATCAACTTACACTTCATAAACAAAATCAAAATAAAATTGGGAAAGTGGCTGATTATTGGGATAATGCCAATGAGATTGCTGGCAAGACTTAAACAAGACAATAATAATCATAGAAATGAGATAAATTCTATTGTTGAGGAATTGTGTGAATGAAATATCATCTTTCACAAATATATAATATTAATAAAATGAGAAAGAACCTTTAATAGGTTGCGCAGAACAACAGTTAGTCCTCGGGGACCTCCCGGTGAAGAGTTTAAAATGTCACCAAGTGGTGATTTTGATATGAACGGAAAATGTTTAGATAATATTGGGCAACCTGTAAAGCCTCAGCAAGCAGCTAATAAATTATATATGTATATGTAGATGATAATACTAACTTTCGAGATAAATCTGTTTTTATTCTTCCGCAATAATTTTAACATACTCATGGAGAGCATAAATTTGGAAACGAGTAAGACCTTAAACATGCACATAAGACTTTTAAAAATATTCAGCAACCTATTGATGTCAATGAAGTAACAACAAAAAAAATGTACCTATGCCCATAAAAAAAAATAATAAAACCTTACAAACAAAATCTAAATACGATTAACCTGTTGGATGAGTTTAAAAAACATGTTATCTGCTATACAAAAAAAAATGTATTACGAACTTCAGACTGCTGGTTTGAAAATCCAATCATTATCACCTGAAACACGTTCCTGGCAGAAAAAAATTTTAAACTTAACAGTAAATGGTTTATGACTACTCTTAGAATACCAGAGCCGGTGTTAAGTTTTTTTTTAAAAATTTGATAGAGTTGCTCGTGGGATGAAAATTATCCGCTGCAAAAAAAAAAATCTCTGAAAATCAAAGAGTATTGTAAGATAGTGAAACGATTTAATAAACATACTCGTATTGTAGATACGTTGATGGTTTGTCTGAAAGCGAAAAGCAAAGGCCGTAGAAAACAAAATATTCATATTAGCCTTAAAAAGGGAATTATTATTATTGAAAGATTTCTATTATCAGTATTAATAAAATTATCCAAAAAAAAGGATTTTAAGGACAAAGTCGTTGCAGCCCTTGTAAATCGAGGAGCACATTAAAAGATGTGGACTGGACCACCCTGTTTTCACTATCGAAGTTTTAAACGTGCCTGGACTTCACATGGTAAAACTCTCGTTCAATGAACAGTGATATATCCGGCAAGAGTTCATGCGGTGGTATTCGAAAAATTGGTGACCTTCACCGGGAATTTCGATTTTCAAAGAAAAATCCAACTATACTGGATTGCGGACCCCGAGATTGGCTCCTACAAAAGGGCAACGATCCAAAACATCGTAGTCGCATCTGTTAGGGCTGCAAAGGAAAAAATGACGGCAACTCAATGGACTGACTAACTCAATATCCAGATGCCAATCCGATTGAAAATATCTGAAGACTCATGAAGCAAAGAAAATGATGTAAGTGCATCTGGAAATGCTTTTCAAAAGAATTGGGCGATAATTAATGCAGAACAACGCAAAATGTTGGCTGTACATTGTCGACAAAGGTCTGAGGTAATAATTGGAAATGAATGAGATCCGACAACATATTAATCACTTTGTGCATTTAATAAACGTGAAATTGTAAAAAATAAAATAAATAAATTTCGATGCATACGAACTTTTTCTAGCGACCACCATAGTAATCGCAGTCAACGAAGTTGTTACCTAACATATACAGTTTTAGTTCCATCCGAAAGGTCGTCAATTACCCTTAAGTTACATTGGCTTGCATCAATCTTGGGGCTTTCTTGGTCATCACTGTTGCAGATCCCAAGGGGTCAACTTCTGAAAAACTAGGTTGTTCTTCTCTTAGAAATTGATTAAATCTGTTGTCTCCGAATAACGGTGATTTAAGCTACCCTTAAATCATAAAAGAACTCAACTAGATAGCAAACTCTACTAATACTTCTGTATTCCCTTAAACTCTTCATAAATTCACTGTAAGTCAATAACTAACACTTGCCTCAACCATTACACTGCACGCAATTGGTTGATTGGGTTTGAATTTACCGATATGGCAGCAATTTACTCGTATACGTAAACTTCATATGTTCGTTATCCCTAACTAATCTTTGTACAGAACTTGTCCAATCACTTCACCATACTCTCTCTCTCTCTCTCTTTAGATTCTGCAACTCTGTCGATCCTCGGTTCATCTGATCACAGATGAAACTCCTCTGCAGCTTAATCCGCTCGACTTCATTTCAACACAGTTGGATGTGCTTCATGAGTTCCTCCAATTTAGAGTTCTGGAAATCGATCTGCTTCTTGAGGTACCTTCTTTTCGCTTCAAGTCACTGCATGCGTATAAGAAGCGTATACACACCACAGGTTAAAATACAATAAAATGTAATATGGATAACGTGTGTGTGTAAAATGTGAGGGGAATTGACATTGACAACAATTCAGACGTATTCACAGATATGGTCATACAAATAGGAGCAAGCAGTGGAAAGCGGTTTTTGGAACGGCCAAAATCTGGAAAGTTTTCCATCTAAGTTAGTTCATTTATGCCTTAAATTCCGAGCCGACGTAGGAAAATTAGGGAGGAAAGAAAGAGATATCAATATGTACATTCGTTGTTTTTTAATGTTTGCAGGTTAAAATGTCATATTCCGTAAAAGGAAAGAGTCGCGATATATAAGGATAAATTGATGAGCATTTATAGCGAGACGGGTGTTGCGGTTGAAGATCTGAAGCCGTCGGTATTGAAGGTTTCAATCGGCTGAGCATTATTGGCGGCATCCGAAAGTTTTATCGCGCCGTTTTAAATCAGATAGGTTTAATAAGAACCTGACTAGATATGGGTATTGTATTCCAATTTTGGGCCTTACATATTAATGCCAACTTAAGCGCCATACATAGGAGAACCCATTTGGGTCCGTCAGGTGGGAAGACGATAAATGAAGAGCGCTTAAACTAAATATGAGATTTAAAAATGCCGACAACTTAAACCCCCTTTCATTCATAATATTTCTGAACAAGATCGGCAAAAAGGTCGAAATCAGGCAGACAAAACAATGGTTGGAATGAGAAGACAGAACCCTATCTATCTACAGTATCTACTCAACGCAGACTATATATATGCTGTGGCAAATAACCAAGTCAAACTACAACAAGCACTACATAGATACTCGTATCTAGTGTGACGTATTGAAAAAAAAAATTAAAAATTTACTATAAACCCCGACAAAAGCAAAGTACGAGTAATATGTCTATCTAAAGAAGATCGCTTTAATGCCAACTTAACAATAATATGCGACAGAAAGACGCTAGAAGGGGTTAACACATTTGAATACCTCGCCGTTATGTAGAGAGGTAGTAGAGCAAAAGGAGTGCATGATAAAGCAGATAGAAGAAAGATATCTGAAAGGGTTCGGGAAGATGAAACGCATAGGAAAGCTAAGAAAAGCAAACAAGCACCAAAATGAAGACGAAGGGAACAATGAATACAATTGTTAGGATCCGAGTTAATACCCTCATAGAAATGAAAAGAGCAAAAAGAAACCTATGCTTAACAACAGTAATGGAAGAATATACTGAGGGCAGATCAGATGAAGTACTATATTTCTCACGTGGCTTGCTCAAACCAAAGATGAAATGCACACATTTTCGATAAGAGAGCCTTATGCGAAACTCTGTGAAATGCTAATAAAATATCACGTGCAATATCTTTTTTTTTTATCTATTGCTAATAAAAACCGCACTTTCAGCCATAAAGGAGGTTTTTTTTTTTAAGGCTGAGACATGACACAATCTGGAGCTGGCGGCGAAATGCAAAGTAGCGCGCAATGACGTTACATCTTTTATCAGAAAACATTTTTTTTTATTAAATTAGTTTCACGGATTTAGTAATCTTTTAGATAAAATCAGAAAAACTATGAATAAAAACACGTCTTATCTATTTATGTGAAACTTATTAATATTGTTCGTTGGGGGTAACAAACAATTTTGCAAGGTAACGACTCTATTGGGGTTTCCGCTTATTTGTTTTGATGTCTGTTATCATAGCTTTTATAAAGCGTGTTCTGACTGTTTACTGATAGCAAAAGTATCATATTTGTACAGGCAAAGAAAATGTTCTTATCTTTGCGAACTCAAGGAAATCGCATTAGCATTTTCTTTATTTCAGTATTACCCAATGTCGTACAAATATTTCAGCGCAATTAAGAGAAATAAAAATCGATGTATATATAAGACATAAACTATTCTTTATCTGGTCAATTTCAGAATTACGTATTTCGCGGAAATATAATAATCAAAATCGTCGGAATGACGCATTTAAACTACAGCGGGCTTTGATTGTTACAAAACTTTCACGATATGAATTCGAGCAAATGCGAAATCCAAATCTCAATAAAGATCAGCTCGAGGAGATGCTACGAAACCGTGGGACAGACTATGACAATCTTTTGCATTTACATAATGTACATAAGGAATTTGAAAGTAGAGTAGCAAAAAGCTTCCGGGATGTCGGTTGCGAAGTGAAGCTTACAAACAGGTAGCGCTCACTACAATTTTGTACTGTCCAAGTGTTTTTCCATCATCTATTATTTCATTTTTAATTAACTTTTAAGAGTTCAATTTAGAACATCACTCAGCAAAGAAGTTATGAAATGGGCCGATATACTAGTTCCTGTAGGTGGTGATGGGACATTTTTACTTGCAGCTGGAAGAGCTAGTCCTCTGTTTGCTCAAAGCCAGCAAAAGACTCCAATTGTTGGCTTTAACTCTGATCCAAAGCATTCTGAGGGAAGATTAATGTTGCCCAAGTACTATTCGGAACGGCCTGAGGATGCCGTTGCAAGGATTAAAAGCGTAAGTAAGAAAATAAGACCTTTTTCTCTTAAATATGAATGAGAATATTTTTTTTTTGTTTCTTATCATTCTAAAGGGTGATTTCCAGTGGATGCAAAGATCAAGAATTCGCACAACGATTTTGGGGAGCAATGGCCATATGCCAGAGTCAATTGACCTGCATGGCTATTCAATTTCGAAAATGGAACAAGAAAAGACTGTGCCTGAAAATTTAAGTAATGAATTTTCTAAAAAATACAAGGCGAAAATGAAGCGGGTGCTGCCATACTTAGCCTTAAATGAGGTTTGTCGAAATTTACATTTTATTTGAATGTTCGAATCCCATTTATATTTTTATATTTTATTATTTTCTAGGTTTTTATTGGTGAAACTCTATCAGCACGGGTATCCCATTTACAAATGATTATCGATCATTCTGATATTGTTAACAAGACGAAATGTTCTGGGCTCTGTGTAAGTACCGGATCTGGATCTACGTCATGGCATACGAGGTACTGAAATAGATTGTGATTTAAAAAGAAAAACATAATAACAAATATGCATACTTTTACAACTACAAAATAATGAATGTTAATTGAATTTTCGTCAACAGTATCAATTGCGTTACAAAATCACAAGTGAAGGGCCTGTTAAAAATTCTTTCAGAAAACGATACGAATTTAAAAAATATCGATGCACAACAAATAGCTGATAAATATAATCAAAGTTTGTTGTTTTCACCAGGTATGTAACGTAATAATTATAATACTTTTTTCCTTAAAGCGCTTATCGTATGTTTTCTCACCGTGTCTAGTTCTGGCTGAAGATTTATTTTCGATATATTATATCTAGTCCTCCCATAAGTTCTGTTACATAATTTCCAGTGCTTATCGTTCAAAACTTCTTGCGAGAATAGAACCGTTAACTTTTTTTCAGAACACATGCACTGATCAGTGAAGAATACCAGTCAGTTTGGTTTCAGTTTGCAAACTATTAACATGGAGTGGGACGTTATAAGGAATCGAGTCGCGGTAATAGCGTTGCATAAGTGCGGAAAAAGTGCTGGCCAAATTTTCGAGTTGCTAAAACCACATGGAATATCGAGAATAATCGTTTATCGGGCTATTGCTCGCGAATTGTCTGGAGTAGAGAACAAGCCAAGAAGTGGTCGCCCGCGCGTGAACGAATTCGGAATTCCGAATTGGATGTATCAACCAGATCCATGTCTAGGCTGATTCGGGATGATCTGCATATGAAAGCCCATCGTCTGTCTACGGGTCATCTTCTAACTCCTCAACTAAAAAAAATTAGGCTGGAAAGATGCAAGCGACTTTTGCAGTGGTACGCGGACAATGGCCATGAAAACATTCTGCTTACGGATGATAAAATTTTTACCGTGGAAGATGTTTTCAACAAACAAAATGACAAAATTTATGCCACTTCATCTAAGGAAGCGAAAAAAGTTGTTCCAAGGATTTAACGTAGACAGCATCCCGCTTCCGTAATTGTTGTATTAGAATGTGCTAGAGGGTGTTGTGAAGGGTTTGACCAATACCCTTTTCAATGGATACAGATGGATCTTCCAACAGGACCCTGCTCCAGCGCACAAGGCCACAAACACGCAGGACTGGCTCAGAGTCAATATTCCTGACTTTATAGCAGTAGAAGATTGGCCTTCAGGGAGTCCAGATCTGAATCCACTGGATTATGGTTTGTCGTCAGAATTGGATAACATGGCCACAGAAATTTGGAAAGCCTTAAAACAGCATTAAACAGAACAGCGTCAACGATTACCATGGAAACCGTACGTGACGCTATAGCCCAATAGCCTAGCCACACCGTTTGGAAGCTTGTGTTAAAGCAAAAGGCAGTCATTTCGAGTGAATCCAATTTTTTTTATTAATCAATATTGTGGTCTAATAACGGAAACAATTTTGAATGTTTACTTTTCTTTTCTTTTTTTTATAGCGGTTTATATATGTAACAGAACTTATGGCGGGACTAGGTATATTCGAACCTTCCTCTTGAGTTTTTTGTTAGTAAATTCCTAAAGCGATCGTCTTACAGATATGTGATTTTGTCAAATAAAAACATTTTACTGACTACAGCTCATGCAGTATGCCTACTTAATACGCTGCCATCCTTGTTCACCAAATAAATTGAAAAATCTTTTGTTACAAGAAATTAACGCAAAAATAGGATTATCTTTTTTTTTAACAAAAAGGTTGGTATACGGCCATGGTGCTCTTCTTAAATGAACTTCTCTCATTTCTTCATACGGATTTTTTTTCACTTGCTGCTCATTTTAATCTGCTAAAAGTTTGGACTCAATACATCTACAAGCCTTATCGGGTCAGCGATTGATGGTTTCATTTACAAGATCATTTTACATTTAAAGCCAGCAGGCAATTAATCCGATTTTTTAGGTCACGAAACATTTTAAACAAAGCAGTAGGCCGATCCACTCATAATTTTTCTGTTCCCATCTGCGCAACTGAAACGTTTTCAACATGTTACAAGTACATTTAAGAATGAATATTGGTAGATCAGGCCGATTAAGATGTCTAGCAAAAAGATTAAAAGGTATGACTTTGTCGGGCGTATTGGGCAGTATTGTGTGGAATAATCTTATCCTGTCGAGTTATGGATAAATGTGTTAATACCAAAAAATCGTAATCGAGGTTTCTTTAGACGAATTCCACATTAAAGACAATACAAACTATGTATTTGAAAATAAAACAGATGAATTTGAGGCGTATTACGAATATATTTTTATTTCTGAATTATAAGGGAAACTGCACGGTCTTAGGAAACTCTGGGCTCCCTCAAATGGGATAAGACGTACTGGTAATCATTGATTGTAGCGATTCATTTTGCTAGCTCAGCAACAGGCCGAACCATACGATCAAGAAACGAAGAAGACGAATTAGTTGGTGTGGTTGTTGATTGAGAGGTAGGTGAGGAAAAAGGATTGAAGATGGGGAGCTGTAGAAATTTTGATAGATGGGAGACGAAATAAGGGAAAGACTTAAATAAAAATCCGAGTTATTATTAGACAGTTTGAACGAAACACATTTATTCCTTTTAAAGAATACCGATGGATCCTGGGTTTAAAGGAGGAAAGAAGCTGGTGTGTTTTTAGAGCATGAAAAGATGGGAACAACTGAATTCGGGGAATATTGCAGTTTTAAAGGTCCAATTTTTGTTAAAGAGAGGCATGGGTTCAGTTTTTCTGAGTTTTGGAGGCTTAAAGAGTGGAACTTGATTAGAATTGGTCTTACATTTCATAGATTTATCAGTCTATTTAGTCATAAGCATTCTGTCAATGATGAAATTAACTCCGACACTACTGTAGAATAGCCATTTATTGCTGACATTAGCTGACATTGAGCTAACAACAAGAATGAGAACAGTTCGTTCTCGCCGCAGTTGAGACCAGTATTAATGAAAAGTCGAATTTGTCATTTCGCAGGCGCGGACAGGAGCTTGGACTTTGCACGTCCACAACTTGGAACATTTTGCAAAAGGATCTTTGTGAATTGAAGCAGTTAGATAACGGCATAAGTCAAACCTTCACTAAATTGGCTCAAAACTAATTAAATGATGATTTGGGATTTTAAAGCAATATTGTATAGAGGGATGAGTATCACTTTTAACTCAACGGATACGTCAATAAACAATTGCCGCATATGAAGGGACAACAATCGGCAAGTTGCTCTGCAAACACCATTACATATGTGGACTGCTTTGCACGCTTGTGGCATCAGCCCTTATTTAAAATAAAAATGTATTAGGTGCTCATAGTAATCGATACAAAAAGATTATTAACGAATATTTGTTTCCAAACTTACGTGACATCAATGTGGATGAGGCTACGGGTCATACCATCGATTTATTGAAATCGAAATTTGGTAAGAGTGATTTCAAGATCGAATACCTTTTAATTAATTAAACACCAAAGCCTTGCGATCCAACTCTGCTGTAGAAAACCCCAAACCGATTGAAGTTTCGAACGGAAAATATACGGCAAGTTATTGCGTATATTGATGCTTGAAAAAGTGGTCAAAAACTGAAACCGACAGGACAGGCTTTGTAATTACCAGTCACGGTGATATGAGCACAGAACTATCAAGCTCGAAATCATTTTTAAATGATAAAAATAAAGAGATTCCTTTCAAATAAAAGACAAAGTCATGCAGTTTTTGTTAATTGTTAGATGTTAGATGTTTCCTTACTATTAATGATCATAAATAAAGTTAGACATAAATTCATTTCGCATACTCAAAATTTTTATTATTTTTTTTTTTTCAATTTTTCACTTCTAGACGATCCCCGATTGTGCTATTCAATTCGAGAACAAATTAGCGTTGGAGTCTGGCCATCGCCGAAAAATTTCCCATCTCGAAATTTTATCAAAAATTTATTTGTTCGGTCAAAATGCGTTGATGCAAGTAAGTTTATAAATATAAGAATAACAAATTCATACAATTAGTTAACTGTATAAAAGCTTTCATAAAAATTGATGACTTGTAAAATTAAAAGTAAATATAAAACCATCACAAGGCTCCCGGATATCAAAAACTCAAATACCACTTTCGCTGGCACTTCTAAAGATACCATAGAATACAAAATTTGCAAAAAGTTTTCCACAATCGCAAATAAAGTATACACATTCCATAGAAGCATTGCCATTAAATAATGATGATATTTTCTGTTCTGAAAGTGAATTTTTTTTTAATAAGAAAACAAAACATGTATAAGTGATCCAAAAAGCTCTCATACGAGTAGCATACCGGTTTTCTGATTGCAAAAAGACTAACTAAATTGCAGAGGATTGTAACACAACGAAATATTAGTCCGAATTTTGGTAAGATCAATGGCTTATCAAATTGAAGTCCTATTCTGTCTGCAACGACATCGTCTACATAATGTGATCAAAACAAAATAAGATATAAATTCACTTCTTTGATTTTTTTAATTACCTCTTAATGGCCATTCAATACTTTTATTTGTCACTTGCAAAGCTAGGAAATTATTGCATAATACCAACAAAAATGTATAAAATTGGTATTCGTTCCAATTTAGATACTGTAAAAATAAAACTATCAACAATAGCATGTTTATTTACAAACAATTTTCTGATGATACCTTTTGTATTGTTCTTTGTGCGTTAAACAGAGCCTTGTAATTTTTTCTATACATTTCGACATGCGAACATTTTTCATTAAATTTTTTTTTTTTGGATTTTCTGACAGTTAAATAAAATGTATTCTACTACGAATTAAATATCAATGTATCCTTGACATATTATAAGAGTACTCAAAGTTTCGTTTCTAATGGTTTTCGTTTAAGGTCTTGTGATTGATGGCAGCATTTCGTATCCTTTTAATGATGGAGCTAAAGCCTTATTAGAAGCTCATCCGGAGGACGCCTTGCTGACAATTGTTTTGAACTAACCTGAATAAAATTCTAGCTTTAAGGATTATTTTCTCATGAATGGTTTCCAAAGTGTGAAGTGTTAGGTTAAGCATAAACAAGTGATGTCTCTTAATTTATTTAAGAATAATGTGTAAAATAAATTTATTTTCTTATTAAATTTAACAATAAACAAAAGACAAAACCTTATTTTAGGAATTATTTAAATTTCTTTTTCTTCGATATTGTTTTGTCTGTAGTTTTAAACGACGAGTTTTTTAGTTTCTCTTGGTTTGATTTTCTTTTAGTTTTATCAAACTGCCTCGGCTCAACGGATTTAAAGCGTTCATCCTGCATCAAAACTGGTTCCTTTTTGTCCATATCTTTTTGAGCTTCTTTTCGCTTTCGGCGTATCTCTTTTATTTTGTCTTTTTGTTTTTTTCTGTACCTGGAAAAATAACAGAGTAAATAATTAACTATAAACCTTGTTTAGATTGCGACTCTCGATTACGTAGTGAGCAGTTATGTCGTGACTACATACTGTTGTCCTCTCTCTGCGCTATCTCGATAAAGTTTAAGGTGGGATAAGTGATTTGAAACACTTTTGTGTCTGACACCGCGTCTCTCTCTCTACTCAACGATCGAACTAATAATGATAGAATGATATTTGATAATGATAATTTCTTCGTGACTATCCCCCCCCCCCCTCTCTTTACTCAAAACTCTTTTCCCCTAAATACTATCGACATTGCAGACTCATGAGCCTATGACCCTGTTTAGATGGTGAAACAGAACGCAACCCACACTCCATAAAACACAGAGCTTTTCAGCATAAGTTCACCATCAATGTGTGGACAGGCATATTGGGTAACAAGCTGATCAACCCTATCGGCTCCCACGAAGGCTTAATTCAAATCTCTACCTGGAATTTTTGCGAAACAAATTACTACAACTACATATTAGGTGATATACTACTGCAAAAAAAAAACAGTCATTGTGTACCAGCAGGATAGTGCCCCCGCACAATATGGCCGTGCAGTTCGAGTTGTTAGATGATCGGACCTACGAAAATTCATGGATATGGGGTCGGATGAAGAACATTGTTTACTCATTTGAAATAACAACATTGGACAGCTTGAACAATAGGATTGACGTAGCAGCTGCGATAGTCCGAAAAGAATTGGAAGTAATGGACATTATTAGAGAATTTAAGAGACAAAGCAATGGTTTGCACTGTGAACAAAGTTTAATGAAAAAGGTAAAAATAAAAATGTGCAATCAATATTTGTATTTTTTTTCCTAAAATTTCTTACAAAAATTTAATTTAACGTTTTACCTTTTTCAATAAAGGTTTTTATTCGTAGTCCCCTTATGTTATGGTAATAAATCATTTAGAGTTTGGAGAGGATTCTGGGACACCAACGCGGAATTGATAGATGAATATGGAGAGATTTTTGAAGGTGCCAAGACTTTATTATATGAGGATATACCACTTTTAACATCAGTTGGTGTGATATTATTTCCGAGAAAACGAAAGCGAAGAATTCGCGAAGATCTGTACGGTTAGTTGGTGTTCAAGAAACCAGGTTTTCAGAGATATGTAATATGTTTTTCTCAAGCAGAGACTAGGTGTAAGGCTAAGTGATACACGTTTATGAAGTGGGCTAAACAGAGAGGATGAAGGTAGTTTTAATTTAAGGAAGTATTAAGAAATACGGACAAGTGACAAATCGGACAGCTTCAAAAAAGATGCAATTTTTTTCTTTAAAACTCCAGTTTTGGTCAGGATAAGGAGCAATGGTTTGTTTTATAGGTTTACTGGACAACTTGACGGATATGTTGGTAGAATTATTGTACAACTTCACAACCTATGCTTATGTCCTGTATCCCCCTGTGGGTCAGATGGCCTCCACTATCGCACGTGACATCGTGTTAGGTTTCTTGCGGTCTATTGAAACAAATGTTTGAAACGCTTTTTGTGTAGTTCCGAACGTTTATGACATCGTACACTATACGGTAACTGCTTTCTTAATTGTTGGCACACAATGTGTTTTTTTGGTCGGTCATTTTATACATGGGCATCCTAATACCAGACAGGCTCAGAGATTCATATTTTATCATAATAAATATACTTTGATAGACTTCCAGATAAAAAATGAGTTTATGTTAGTGAAAAAGGATCAACCCACTTTGCACTTACTTTGCTTCCATCTCGTCTGGATCCAATCCCTCCATAATCCATTTCTTTCTGCGATAATTTTGAGCTCTCTCATCGAAATCGTTATTGTCCAGAGTTATTTCCTGTTCACGACGTGTAACATTGACCTGCATAAATATTCTTTCCACCATGCGCTCTAGAAATAAATTAAAAACTTTATAATACTCATTTCGATTCAAAATTTAAAATTCTTACGATCGATAGGATGTTCAGTTAACTTAGTATTGATGGCAGCTTCAATGTCGGCCAAAAGTTCTAAATCACGAGGAAAGCGAAATATTGAAATGGCCATACCATTTCGCCCAGCTCTTGCTGTTCGACCAACTCTATGAATATATTCTTTAGGAGTTCTCGGCAGCCGATGATTTATTACAAGTTGCACACTTGGTATATCAAGACCTCTTGCTGCGACGTCTGTAGCTATAAGTGTTCGTACGTGATTCGATTTAAACCTATTTAAAGCCCCAACGCGTTCCTTTTGTCGCATAAAGCCATGTAGACAAACATTTTCTATTCCCATATTATTCAAGGTCATTGAAAGAAGTTGACAGTACCTATGTAATTAGAAATGTTGTAGAAAGCATAGTCACAGAAGTATTAACTGTCTCATTACTTTTTAGTGTTTGTAAATATCATAACATTGGACTTTTCATTTTCTTCTTTGTACTTTCGAAGTGCTTCTATAAGAACCATATCTCGATCATAATCTGCACAAAGAATATACCGTTGATCTAATGTATCAACAGTGGCAATCTCTGATTCTTCAGACCATTCAAAAGCCTAAAATTTCATCAAACTAATTGAAAACCTCATGATTCTATAAAAATCCCTACCTTACTGGAAATTGGAAATATACTTGATTCCTTAATGAAATCCTTCATAGTTGCGGAGAAAAATAAGTTTTGCCTTTCTTTGGGTAAGCACTTTTCAATTACTCCCAAACTTTCATCGAAGTCTCCGTTTAACATTCGATCAGCTTCATCAACCACGAGAAACTTCAACGAATCGAAGGAGAACGTATCACAGCCGGTTAAGTGGTCAGCCAAACGTCCTGGCATAGCAACAACTATATGGGGACGTGCCATAAGCTTTTGACTTTCAATCATTTGATCTGTACCTCCTGCAACTACACAAACTCGAACACCAAGAGGCTGTCCCGACACTTGAAATTGTTCCGATATCTTCAAGAAAAAGAAATTAATAAAAATTCACTATAAAGCGAGTATGACAAAAGAATCTACCTGGTATGCCAACTCATGAGTAGGTGTGAGGATTAAAGCAAAATGATTCACAGGTTCTTCACTAAGTTTTTGTAAAATTGGCAATGCAAAAGCAAATGTTTTTCCTGATCCTGTCTTAGCAGCTCCAATGCAATCTGTTCCAGCCAAAATTTGTGGAATACAATTTTGCTGAATAGGTGTAGCAGTTTTGAGTCCTAAAATGAAGTCAAGTTTTGTTCAAACTTAAAGAAGATATTCAAAGCTCTTACCCAGTTTATGTAGTTGTTTTGTTAACCACGGTCTTAAGCCAAGCGCGGCAAACGGATTGTTTTCAATCTTGGACATTTATTTGCGATGTTTTTAATCTTAAAGGGAAAATAATTATTTTGACGAAAAATTCAAAGTTGTAAACACAGATATGACAAAACTCCGCACATGGTATTGACGTTGAAATGTCATCGACAGCATTCAGGCAAAAAGACTTATGACGCTTATGACATTTTCCATAGATTTCACTCCGGAATTTTTAATCGCCCCAGATTCCACTAGAAACTCTTTCTGATTGTGCTGTCAAAATTTGTCCATGGATTGATTGGTGAGGTTGTTCAAGGTGGTACTCATATTGAAGTTGCATGGCATTATGTTTTGAATACGAACTTAGGCATATAATATCATTAAATTTTAGACCCCGCTTGCAAACACTTGGAGATCTATCTTATCAATACCGCTCTGAATATTCCGGTTCAAGGACTGAATAAATTGAGGTTTATCGACATATACGGTTTGTTGTGTAAAATGTTTGCGTGGGTACAAATAATAGAACTTATTCTTTTCAATACAAATCCCTTTATTCAGTACAGTTACAATTCACTATTTAATTCTTTCTCTCAGTACAATTCAATTCCTCAACCACTTATACTTTTCTTATCTTTTACTTAAACCACTTAATCACTTCTCCTAATTAACACTTCAAATTACACTTTAGAACTGATTTGCATACCTTTGGGATGCTGGTATTTATACTCGAATGACATACTTCGAGAACAATCCTCGCCATCCAGCGTCCCATACAATTTCCAATTTGCTAGAAAATTCGATTCCACTCTCCAGTCGAGACTTTGTTATTCCAATATCGAAATCTTCTGGTCTTCGACATTTTCTGCTAGATGTCGCTGCTCACATTTAAGTGGTTATCACAGTTGGCACAATTTTCCAAACATTTGACGGACAAAGAACTGTTGCGATTAATGCCGAATTCACATTTCCGGATCTTCTTCTGTACGCACTTTATCAAAATCAAAATACCACAGAATTTTCTATACGAGGCCGATTCTCAAAATTATTTTGAATAATATGAAACCATTTTTCTAGTGTAAGTCTATTTGTGATAATTTGCCAAAAAAAAAAATAAATATAAAACTCAGCAAAAAAAAAAACACAACTCTATAATAAGGAGAAGTAGCAATTAGTGAGTTTAGGTTCGGAGTTCACATACGGAATCTTGACTCCAGAGGGAATAATAGATGCATTTAAACAATATTTCTGGCAGATTCCCACTAAGCAAGATCTAAAAGTTCTTCGTATAAGAACCTTTGTAGAGACTGTAAGTCTAACACTCAAATCATTCCCAGGGTATTATTAAAAATGTAAACGAGCTGAGTAATACAACTGGGAGTAGACGATAGCTGTCATCGGTTGTGTCCAGAATCTTCATGAATTCAAGTAGTTTGATACTGATTGGTCGCTTTCAGACCGCTAGTACGCAATTGTACCGATGCATTTAAAAACAAATATTCTGAGAAAATTAACTAGCTAAGACCAGTACGCATCGACTGCGGGTTTAGTTTTCTACCATTCCTTCATTATACACTTTTGTTTATTCATTGACTTTAAATGACTAGTCAGTATAGTACTAGTGCTGGAAAAAGATGCCCATATGGACGAAAGTAAGTACTGATTTTTTTTCTGTGAAATAGCTCTTTTTGTTAGAAACGCAGAGAGCACATGAACTTTGCAGCTGAATTGTTTTTTTTACGGCATAGGAATGCTATTCACGCTTGAGTTTTCTAGAAAATAATATCGGGTTTTCCAATAGAGACTTGACAACTTTGAATTTAATTTGTGAAAGCACTCTTACTCTTACTGTCAATTTATTCAGTAAACTCAACAATTTCATCATGGTAAAGTACACTAACGAGCAACGTCTGCAAATTATAAAAATTTTCTACCGAAATTCGGGGTCGGTGACTGTAACTTTAAGAGCGTTAACTCCAATTTTCGGTCGTAATTCTCGCCCTAGTAGACAGGCAATAACAAGTTTAGTGAAAAAATTTGAGTCTACATATTCGTTGTGTGATGTTGCCGTATCAGTGAGACAACGGTTTGGTCGAAGTGTCGAAAATACGAGTATCGCTGCCGTTCAGACGTCCGTAGTAAACGATCCAAATCAGTCAATTCTACGGCGTTCTCAAGAATTGGGCATCGCTCAGACCACATTATGGCGTATTTTGCGTAAGGATCTTGGTTTACACCCATACATGATCAAGCTGACTCAAGAATTGAAGCCTATGGACCATTTGAAGCGACGTACGTTCTCCGCTTGGGTTCTGGAGAAGATGCGCCAAGATGATTAATTTCATGGCAAAATCATCTTCAGTGACGAAGCTCATTTTTGACTCAATGGGTTCGTCAATAAGCAAAATATGCGTTATTGGTCCGGTGAAGATCCACACGTGCTTCATGAATCACCACTTCATCCACAAAAAATAACTGTTTGGTGCGGTTTGCATGCCGGCGGCGTTATTGGGCCATATTTTTTCGTCGACGATAACGATCGTCACGTTACTGTGAATGGTCAGCGTTATCGCGCTATGATGACCGATTATTTTTGGCCCGAATTGGAAGATACGGACTTGGACGACATGTGGTTTCAAGGATTTTCAGGATAGTGCCACAAGCCACACAGCACACGCTACAATCGATTTATTGAAGAGTAAGTATGGTGAGCGTATTATCTCAAGACATGGGCCAGTCGATTGGCCGCCTCGTTTGACTATTTTCTGTGGGGCTACGTTAAGTCATTGGCTTATGCCAACACGCCGACGACGTTGGAAGAGCTCAGAGCCAACATTGAACGCGAAATAGCGGCCGTTTCGGCCGAAATGTGTGGCCGAGTCGTTGATAATTGGGTCCAACGAATCGACCGCTGCAAACGTGCCCGCGGTGGCAATATGAACGAAGTTGAGTTCCATTCATAAACGTTTTGATTGTACTTCAAGCCGATAATGAAGTTTTTGAAATATCTCAAATGGTTTGCGTTTTATTTAAAAAAAAGTTGTCAAGTCTTTATTGGAATACCCTTTATTAGCTAGCACAATTGTGTTAACTCGGTCTTATATTATTTTTTTTAGTTTACTAGCACGTTTGTGTTTTTAACATTTTGTACAGGATATTTGTGCTTAAACTGGGATGATCAAGTCAAAAAAGTACTGGAGCTTTTAGATCAATCTGATTGTGACTTCAGTGATGATGATGAAAATGATAATGCAACATGGCAGCCTGCATCATTAGGAATCAAGAGAACAGGATCAACGCCGAGCAATTTGGAAAAATGTGGCATTCGAAAAAAATCCCTGCCGATTCAAAATAACTGCTTGCCAAAATGAGATCGCTGTTAAAACGCCTATGAGTTACTTTGCAAAGTATTTTCCGGAGGAGAATTTGTAGGATACATGCCTTTTTTACAAAAATGTATGCTTTACAAACCAATGGCAATATTTTATCCATTAAGAGCTCACATATCAAAAAATTATATGGCTGCCACATACTTATGGGGTGCATAAAGTATCCAAGGGTGCGGATGTATTGGGCCGAAGAATATTAAAATTATTCAGAACTCATTGTCTCGAAATTTGTTTTTATGTTTTTTACTGAATAATCTGCATTTTGTTGATACTAACCATTCATCAGTATCAAACAAATTGTGGAGAATACAACCAGTTATAAATTGTTTTAGAAAAATGATGTCTTCAACGGAGTACAGATGTCACTGAATACTCCATTGATGAGCAAATGATACGGTATATTAAAAACAAACCCAGACCCGTAGGCCTGAAAATTTTTGTTGTCGCTAGATCCAATGGAGATACGAGTATATCAAGGTGCCAATACATTTACAGATATCGGTTTAGCGCTGGGTCCTTGCATTGTAATAAGATTAGCATCTGTAATACTCAATGGGAGTTTTGTACATTTCGACCGCTATTTCGCAACTGTAGCATTAATGGAAAGACTACTTCAAATGGGATATAAAGCTATAGGAACTATCATGATGAATCGCCTTAAAGGCATGAACTTTCTATTGGACAAAAATATGAATAGAGGGGATATAAGCCAATTTGTAAGGAACGACATTATAGCTCTAAAATGGCGAGATTCAAGGTGTGTTACCTTAGTCTCCACAGAATATAGGAAAGATCCTATTGGCACAGTAGGTAGATGGTGCAAAAAGAAGCGTAAACATGTTTCAGTTCCTTATCCTGAGATCGTAAGACGCTATAATTCAAGCATGGACGTAGTCGATCAATCGATGGAATACTATAGATTTTTCATAAAAACAAAAAAATGGATAGTGAAAGCAGTTTTTCGTATGGTTGACATGGCCATAGTAATTCGTGGAGGAAACATTGGAGATGCTGAAAAATCTCAGATGCAGCAAAAGGATGTAAAAAACTTCGTTAAATTTAAACTGGAGATTAGAGAAGCTTTGGCAAGGATTACAGATATAGTATTGCCTCTGCCTCTCCCTGATGAGAATTTAGCAAAAAGTGCCAAAAAAATATAGGCCAACAAATCCGCCTGTAGACATACGATGTGACCGCTATGACTATTGGCCAGAACCAGAAGAGTTGACAACACTAAGCATGTGACGAGAAAAAATTCTCAAGTCGGACATGGACAAAATGTATAAAATGTGATGTGTTTTTATGATTCGCTAAGGGAAGTCGTGTTTTAAATCTTACCAGTAATGATACTAATGATTTTTTATTATTTCTTTCTTGGCTTTTAAACTAAAACAATACTATTGATATTTTTAATTTAAAATTTTCTGAATGTTTTATGATTTTAGTTTTTTATTTTGCATTGTAGTCCTTAATGTTTCTCTAAAACTGAATGACTGTTTTTGTTTTTTAATAAAGCATAATTATGTGTTATTTATTATGAATAATATTTTTGTTGTCCTAAACATTTGTTACGTTTATTTTTTATGTTCCTTAATAATAAAAAAAAACTATTTTTATGCCCACATTTTGTTTAAATTTACTTTGTTTGTTTTACGTCCAATAATGACTAAATGTATCTTTTTATTGTATGAAATTGTACTCTAAAAGCCGGGAACGCACAAATGGGGGGTCCTTTTTTAAGTATCTGTTTAGGGTAAGTAGTTTTTTGTTGTTGTTTTTTCATGAAAGCTTTGGTAAATAGACGTCACCTCACCAAATTTCACTTAAATCGGACAATATTATTTTCTCAGGTCTGAAAAGAATACTGGATACTCTAACTGGAGATTCCTTGACACATTTTGAGCAAAAAATCGTACTGTTGTGGGGGTCGGAAATGCATCTACTCCGAAATGCAGAGTTTTTAAGCAAAATCTTACGTTGCCCTGTTTTGACTCGTATTGAAAATAGCATCTTTCAAATTTATGGTACCAAATGGGATATCATTGAACTCGTAATTGTTTCAAACTAAATGTTGCCCTAAACTAAAATGAAAATGTCAAATGCTATTACAAATAAAGTAATTTTTTTTAACTTAAAATTTTTAATTTTTCATCATTTTTTAACTTTGAAACGTCATTTTATCTCAAGTCAGTACTTATTGAAACAGGTAAAACATTAAGTTAAAATAAAAAAGAAATACTAATAATTTTTATTTTTTCAATCAAGCCTTTTATCCTATCAATTGTTCAAAATGCAAACCATTGCTTTGTATGCACGCCAGTGCTAGTAATTAAAGCGCTCTACCTTATCCATGCTTCCCAATTGTTCTCGAACAGCAAGTCGGCGGTGACTGAATTCATTAAAAAAGTAGAGTCAACCGACTTATTTGAAAGAAAAAAAGGAATATGCCCGAATTCTGATTATTTGATCAATCTTCAGAAATCTGTAAGTCCTGATTAGTTGCTTACGACTGGTATTTGGATAGCTTTTGACGTAATGTAAAACGCTGTAAACGCCTTCTGATAAAGCCGGAGTCTCTCGACGATTTATTTCTACGTACGTCTCCCTTAAAGTCGAAAATGTTCTGTAATTTGTGGCATTCGTATCAGGGTATTATCTCAGATGTAACTAATTCATTTTATAGGGCTGTTGTAAAAGGATACACCATTTTTTAATTTTATAGTTCGAACATGTTGGATCTTGAAAACTACTGACTTGAGATTGACCTGATATTTTTTTTTGTTTGTAAATACTAGGTACACGTTTCAAATTTCCAAAAACTGGGGTTAATAAGATGTTTTCCCAAAAAAATATAATGAAATCAAAATTTTAGGTTTTTAAAAATAAGTCATTTTTTATCTTCAATAACTTTTGACAATTTTTTTTAGGGCTAGGAACATTTACGTTGAAACAATTAAAATACTGATAATTAAGAGTTCAACGATACCATATTTATATATGTACATCCCAATATTTTAATAATGGCTATTCGAAAGGAGTTTCAGACCTACTAGGTTGACTTTCTTCCCGCTGGTGCACTAAATATGAGCCTTCGGTCAAACCTCTCAAGAATGAAATTTTACTTTCGATAGAAGCAGAAACCCGGCTGGTCAGACATCATTGATGGATTCGTTTTAAAGTTGTTCATTAGACTAAAACTGTTGTGTCGAAACCTGCTAGAACGCGATGTCAGGGGGTTTTCGCCAAGGTATAAGACTACTTCTATTTATTAAGTCAACAACTTAAAAAAAAAAGATTCGTGAAAGAATATAATTGGGCTTTATTTACAGATTGTCTCACTTCAGTAATATTAAATGCACGAAAATTGCATTAACTTCGACAAGTTATCAATAATCTCCCAATCCCGCATCTTTGTTGCCACAAATGCCTGCTATATTCCCAATAAAAGAATTTTGTTTACTAAAGCGCTGCAGCTTTTCACCAAGAAATCAATCTTGTCATTAAGTGCACAAATTTTGATGTTAATATTCATTCAAAATATAATACTTCGATAAGCTTCATATGAAATGCCCAAAAGTTTATCTCACAGAAAAAAATTCTTTTTTTTTTAATTTTAAAACAATTTCCATGGATTTATTACCAAATAATGTATAAACACCAATCATAACATGTAATCACATTCTACTGAAATGCATGTACTCTTTAGATTGATGTAATGTTCTATATATATTTATGGAATATTTGCTAAGAAATCCTTAACAGTACCAGGATCCAAGCGTTTGAAACCAGTGCTATCACAGATTCCAATCTGGATATTGTCGGCCGTCATCTTTCCCTCAAAGCCCTCTTTAAGTGTTAAAATAGCAGTGTGGACAGCATCATCCAGTTCTAACTCATTGCTATATCTTTTCTCCAAAAATGTTTTGCCATTTGTGGAATTTTTTCCCATTGCAGTTGCTTTCCAAGCGAAATAAGCTCCAGACGGGTCACATTGAAATAGATATGGCTTTCCGGAATCCCATCCGCATATGAGAAGAGAAACCCCAAAAGGACGCACACCCCCAGTTTGGGTATATTCCTGCATTAATGTGGCAATGCGTTGAACCAATTGGCCAACAGGAATTTTTTCCTTGTATGTCAGATGATAGTTTTGGGCAATCTTCCGAGCCTGCTTTACGAGAAGACGGTAATCAGGTCCCATGCCAGAATAGACCATTCCTATGTGACTATCAATCATTTCCACACGATGTACACTGTGTTCTTCATATAACATAGACTTGTGCTTATTTTCAGTGGCCAGCACAACACCATTGGATGATACAATGCCGACAGAAGAAGTCCCAGCTGAAACTGCGGCTAAAGCATATTCGATTTGAACCAGTTTCCCTGAAGGGCTGAATGTAGTTAATGAAAAACTATAACGTTCAGACGTCATTTTATAATAATAATTCAAAAAAGGACTCTACTTTATTAAAGAAAGAACAAAATTTAACTTCACAAAGAGCCAAAGACCGCAATTATTGAAATTAGACTTCAGAAAACGAAAAGTCATGTAAATGAGTGGCTAACCTTCCAGATGTCAGATACTGCGCTGATTTTACTGTACTAAATTACATAGCGCTAATAACTTATTGCTTGTCTGACTACTGAACGATCTTTGTACACTACAAAACCTGTGTCATGTACGAAATTTTTCTGTGACGTTAGCGAACTCGTCTAGTTAGTAAATTTTTAAAATCATGAAGTAAAAGTTTAAAATATCACTGGATTTAAAGCCAACCTTGATAGAATAATGAGTAAATTCATACATATAGGCATAATACCATTATATGTAATGTCTACAACGGAAAAATTGAACGCGTTCCGAATTCTAAACAAGAGTTTGGGCCTTTTTCCGCGCTCCGGTGAAGAAAAGTGACGTAAAACCAGTTCCCCTCATTTTTTTCAGAATCAAAATTTTCTTTCGCGTTTTCAGTTGAGAATCAAAATTTCTCTCCTCGATTTTATGTCAAAATGTACTAACACATATAAACGTCAAATAGTAGTGTGTCAAACTAGATTTGTGGTTTCGTGCAATCGGCTGTGTTTGGCCAATTTATTATTGTCAATGTTCAAATTGATTCGCAAGCAAACATACTTAAAATATAAAAGTCCGAAGAAGTTTTTAGCGTTCTATTTAAATAAAAATCGAAGCACACAAAAAAAGCCTTCTGACAGCCCCAACGAGAACGACATTAGTCACATGATTCTGATTGGTCGAGAGCCCGAAAATTGCCTGACATTTCGTGAAGTAGTGGACACTGGATTTAAAGGCAAAAAATTTCTTCCTGAAATTTCAGCCAGATGAAGAAATGTTAAATATCAGCTCGGTATGTGGTTTAGGGTATTAGAAAAATGGATTGTGAAGCTAAGAGAATACTCCGTTTGGAAGTTTGCTCGAACCTTTTTACAAGAGCCAACGTGATATGGATTAAGCTGACAAATTGTTCAATACCTTAAAGAAAAGACATCGCTAGAGTAACTGCCATTTACACTAAATATGGGCCAAATTAAGAATTCAGCACAACATACAATGCCCAACACTGATCCACTTAATCCATGTCTGTTTAGTACACGCTAGAGTAAGGCAACAAGCACTAGGCACACCATTCATTGATTTATTTGACGAGATCTCAGCAAAAGGACTAATGCCATTTACGTGCGTAGTGATGTAACGTACTAATCTCCACCACAATGCAGGGAATTCCAATCCGGAATTCAAATTCATGTGGGTTTGATGCGCTGTCCGACTCCATACAAATAATTGTATCCCTGTATGTAGGAAATGATTTTAAACACAAATGACAATTACAATGATAGATTTATTAAATATGTTTTACAGTAAGTTTATGAACAAAACAATTATTTGATGGCGAACCGCTGGGCCGCAACCGACTGTGCGCTGTTGCACCTCAACACGTTGTGCCAAGTCCACAGTTTTAACCCCAGGCTTAGCACCATCCAACCACCGCATATCCCAATCACGACGGCTATTACCTTTAGTGGAGTTATTATGTCGCGAAGATAATATTGCCCACATCGCCATCCGCTTTTATGCTTTTATTTATAGGTCACAACTCATTCATGGCGAATATAAACAATATTAAGTCCGTGACTCAACGAGAGTAAATAGACCCCAAACGACTGGGTCAAATGTAAACAACATAGTGGACGACGACTCATACTACCAACAAGAGTAAACAAACCCCGAACAACTGGGTCGATGTAAACTAATGCGCGACACTCATGCTGCTGAAATTGGAGATCAATTCTATCGGGCGCAGCTTAGCGATCAATGATCCCGTTAATGCACTTCCTGTTCATGAAAAAATTTTAGAAAAAGTAGTCAAAATACAATTAGAGGAGTATTTCGAATCAAATAATCTATTCCTAGAAAGTCAATCTGGATTTAGACGAAGGCACTCCTGTGAATCAGCGCTGAATAATGTCATAATAAACTGGAAAGAGGAAATCGCGGAAAACAATTTTGTCATAGCGGTTTTTCTTGACCTCAAAAGAGCGTTCGAGACTATCGACAGAAGTATCCTCTTGTCTAAATTAAAAAATTATGGCATTATTAACAATGAATTAAATTGGTTTGAGTCATTCCTGAGTGGTCGTACCCAACGAACCGTTGTAAATGGCGTGTCATCCGAAAAAGCTGAAACAAATGTTGGGGTTCCTCAAGGTTCAATCCTAGGTGCGCTCCTTTTTATAATTTACATCAACGACATAAAAAGTATACTAAAGCACTCAAAGATAGTACTATTTGCGGACGATGCCCTTCTTTTTATATCGGGAAAAATCATAAAGGAGTGTGAACAAAAGATACAACACGACCTATTTAATCTAAACAGATGGCTGAAGATAAACAAACTAAAGTTGAATGTGTCAAAATCGCAATGTATGTTATTTAATTGTAGTCATAGTCTTAACTTAAAGGTAGAAAACCAATTATTGGAACAAGTCGGAGAGATCAAATATTTAGGTGTTATTATTGATAATAGATTAAAGTTTAATTTGCATATTAATTATATTATCAAAAAAGTATCAAAAAAAATATACTTCCTAAGTAGAATACGTAGTAAGATTTCAACACTAAGTGCAATAAATATATTTAATGTAATGATCAAGCCACATTTTGAGTACTGTTCGTCAATTTTATTCTTGTGTAGTGATAACCTGTTATTAAATATACAGCGATTGCAAAATAAAGCAATGAGGATAATATTAAAACTTAGTAGATATACATCGGTTTCTTTTATGTTAAATATGCTAAAATGGTTAAGTGTCACGCAAAGAATTTTGGTCAATGTTTTATGTTTTATATTCAAAATAAAATTTAATATGTTACCTTTTTACTTAAAAAAATACATGCGATATGTTCGAGAAGCACAACCATACTATTTACGAAATGAAAATGACTTACGATTGCCATCATACCGTTCAAATGCTACGCAAAATAGTATTGTATATAAAGGCTTTAATCTTTTTAACTCAATGCCAGATGAATTAAAAAATGAAATGAATTTTGCCACATTCAAAAGAAAAGTGATTCATTTTGTAAAATACAATTTTCCTTATAGATAAATATAAGTTTTATTTTTGATTGTTATTTTCCTAAGTATAAAACTAGATGTAAGTTCTATGTAATTTTTGTAAATTTTAATGAATTTAAATGGTGGATTATTTACTAAATAAATAAATAAACAAACAAACAAACTACTTTAAGACATAATAGGTTATTTAATAGAATACTTAATTGAATAACTTAACAATTCTACTCATGCTGAAATCGTTGCTACGGAAAACAATTTTACCGAGGTTGTAAATGAGCCCACGCGAATACCAAACGTTGATATACCGCCAACACCCTTGACTTGTTTTTAACTTCTCAACATGATGATGATGTGCTGTCTAGGGGACAATTTCTCGTACACCGCCACACAGTTAGAGAAAAGACTGATAAAAGAATCGTATAGCAAGGAGAGAAAGTCAATTAGAGCGGACATAACACCCAGTTTAGGAATTTTAATTCGTCGTTGTTTCCTCGATAATGACGTGGATTCCGCCGCTTCTCTTTGGAATGTGATCCTTTATCTCTCATCGAATTAAGAATATCAAACGAAAAGATAAAGCGTGGTACGACTGGAGCTGTAAAGTGGCTGTCATATTTAAAAAAGAAAAAAGGAAAACCGAAAAAAGTGTTCAAGCAAGCCAGGAATGACTCGTCTTTCTTAAGCGTGTGAAATTTCAATATGACACATAAATTGAGGCAAAAAATACTACAATGTTCTAAATGTAGTAAACAATTTTGGTCGTTCGTCAAAAACATTAGAATGACATTCCAGCTGTCGGCTCTTTACACAAGGCCAATATACTTGAATGCGTCAGATCTCCAATGTGACGAATCCACTTTCGCACTCATGTAGTAGAGTACTTAAAGATCTTAACATACATAAATCCGTTGGTCCAGATGGTATACCTCCCCTTCGTTTGAAGAGATGTTCTTTCACGCTGGCAAGACCAATGCGTAAACTTTTCATCAATCCTACTCTTTAAGAATCTTTCCGAGCAGATGGAAAACAGCATTTGTCCAGCCCGTCCCTAAAAAAGGCGAATCTTCTCTCTCCACCTACAGACCCATTGCACTTATGTTATTTCGTTCCAAGGTCATAGAAACGCTGATTAACCGTCAGCTAATAAAATATCTCGAAACACGAAGACTTCTCCATGACCGGCAATACGGTTTTTCTAGCAACAGATCCACTGGCATGCCATCAAAAAGTGGAACCAAAGCTTACATCAAAATGTCAAAAGCAAGATAGTTGCACTAGATATTTCTAAGACATTTGACAGTTTGGCATCAGGGTCTTTTGCCGAAAATGCACGCATTTTGGATCGACGAATCTCCTCTTCAGTGTATTAGACATTATCTTTCGTTCAATTCAAGTTGTCGTGGATGGTTTCAAGTCTGATATTCACAAAATAAATGCTAGTGTCCCCAGGGTTCCGTTCTGTCTCCCACACTATTTTTAATTTTCATCAATGATCTGTTGTCTGCTACTTCTAATCCAATATATTCCTTTGCTGACTACAGTCCTCCCTGCTTTTCATATTCGTTCCGAACACACGTCCCTGCTCTTCGACTGTAGAACGGGAACGGCAGCGTATGTTCAGCGCATTAAATTCCGATATTAACAGCATAACCAATTGGGTAACTACAATATCAACAGAGTGGAAGTTAACGCTTCCAAATCACAATACCGTCTGCTGTCGTTAAAGCGAAATTTATTATTAATCGGACAAAGAGACGGGATAGGTCGGATGCAATCTGTTGATGTTGATGGTCGAGTAATGGTGATTGTACCTACTCCAATCCTTTGACTTAAGTTTATTGTTGATGACTCGCAGCAGGTCGGAATTGGCGTAGAACACAAATTTACACACTGGAGCACAGTGAGTAAGATTGGTACTGGCGTCAACCAATTCATTACCTTTTATTCCTATATGACTAGGGGTCCATTATCCATGAATGAAACTTGCATCGTCTAAACCGAAAAGAATTTCATTCTGGGTATGTGTGTCAATGACAACTTACGTTGGAAAAAGTCGCCAAAAATGTTTTGAAATGTCTGGGTTTCCTCAAATGATGTAACAAATACTTCCCCCCTCTAAATTGGTCACAATATATAAGACATTTATCCGCAGAATATTGGAGTACAACATTGGGTAAGGTGCGCCTAAAACATCTATACACCTGCCAGATAGGATTCAAACCCGTGCGATAAAACTCATAGGTAATGCTAATATCACTCAGACAATGGACACCCTCGAACATCGACGGAATGCTTCGTGTCTCACATTGTTCTATCGCTATTTCCACTACCAGTGCTCCATAAAAATCGCCAGTAGCTTTCCGCTCTTTCAAATCTTCAACCGAGCTTTCTATTTCCTAGTCATTATAACATTCAGACATTTAAGAGCAATGTACATGGGTACCTCTCTTTCTTTCCTCCCTAATTTTCCTTCGCCGGCGTTGTGTGCAAACAGTTTAGAGGTACTAATAACTCTTTGAGCGCGCGCTAATTTAAAAAATCAAAAACCGTCAAAAACCAGGTCAGCACCTAGTGCTTGTAAGATTTTTTAAAACAAACCGCTACTTCTAATTGCGTATGTACTTACCTAAGATTAAGCACTGTAAGATTGATTGCTTTGGAACTAACTGTATAAGACTAAGAGTTTTAAGGCTGAATTAAGCCAGCATTTTAAGTCTAATGCCAGACGACAGGTCAGGAAAACCAGAAGCTGTAATGTCAGAGGCTTAAGACTCTTTGCTGTAAATTCAGAGCTGTAAGACTAAAGGCACGCGACTGTTTTTGGACTGCAATTGAAGCCCTTAAAATACAAAGTACAACAAAAAACTTTAAGGGCTGATGTTCTTTGATGGGAAAAGAAAGATTAATACGTTAACTAATTATGTTCTTAATGACAAAGATTTATTACGGCTGGTTTTGGTAACAATTCACTACATATTTATAGAAAATGTTATGTATGCGGGTGTGGGTTTATGTAGTTTTGTTACATTATATTGAATGTGTGTATGCTATGTATTAACGATTTCAATTATATATGCCATTCTTTATTATTCACTTAGATGGCTCTACCGCCCAGGGTGGAACCAATATAACTCTTCGGCCAACTGCCCCCAGTTGCACATTCTAGGATTGCGATCAATTTCGGCTGAGCGCGACCAAAACAAGGTCTTTCTCTAGTGTATTGTCAATAAGACTTTTCAAGTCGGAGCATTAATACCCATTCGCACTGCATATCCTAGTTAAATTAGGCGACTAATATATACCAGGTATATATCGTTGTACAGGTCGTAGTTAGCTGTAATATTTTTTTCTCAAAAATCGCTCAAAAAGGGCCCGTCTACGGTTCTCCGCCATCTAGCAACTGTGCAATGATCAGAAACTTATACAGAGTACTCGTAGTTTTTCCCGGCAAGGCCTTATAGTGGGGTCTATCATCGTAACCGATCGGAGAAAAGTTCCGAAGGGAGGATTTATTTGCTTCATGGTATCCGAATCGTAAACGAAATATAGACGCGTACCGACGCATGCATTTGACATTCAATTTGTGAAAATAAAACATTTCCAAAATAGTTAAAGAATTATGGATACCGTAGCAATATTTTTGGAAGCAGAAAGTATGAACATAGAACATTAAGCAAAGCAAAGAAAAAAGAAGATTTTTGAAAAATTATTTTCATGTAATTATTTCAAATGTGCGGAACTTTTGTCACATTTGTTTTGACGTCGGAGACAATCGGAAAGATAATCATGCCATACATCGAAATGCATCGCGTGAATTTGAGACGCGTTAATGTTATTTTGACACTTTGCAGTCATACATCGCACAAGAAAATTTTTTTTCGGAGGTTTGTCCGATCAGGTCATCGGAACAGATACCATTAACTATCATCCGACATTTGAAGGTTTTGCTCTCGCTTTAAAATAACTGACAAAAAAAACAACTTCTCCTGGTAACCAAACAAATACAACAGTCAAAGCTGTAAAACCTAAAAAAAAAATCCGTATACGGGAATAAACCAAACCAGCGACAGCCGAACACACTGAATCGCAGTAGAAGAGATTTATTTCTGCCTTAGAGAAGACATGAAATAACGATAACATAACTTGATTTTATTGAAATGTATATGTTAAATCATATATGTATCAGTTCAGAAGGTCAATCATCATATATATATAATATACATGTGTAAAAAATTAAACAATAATTAGAATAATTCACTTTAGCCTAAAAAAAAGAAAAACACATCAAATGAATGGCTAGGCAAACCTATTGTTTAGCGATACTCCCGAAGTTCTAGGTTGAATTTTGCAATCGGCGATTCCGACACCATCCGAACTTACAACTTCTCCTCCAGGACATTTGTACAAGAGTGGCTTTTTCTGATAAAACAAACGTTATGCCTACAATTACCGTTAGGAAATCATTTACCTTACCTGAATGTCGTGAATTTCTTTTTGAATTTTCATGTCATACTTTGGTTTATGCAATGTGGGATTGACTCCGTTTAAAAAGTCAAGCAGCTTCCCAGCCAACGCTGGCATCATTGCATTTCTTAATCCTGTTTCGTTTAACCCAAGAAGACTTTTTATAGCTTCGGAACCGGTAACTTCTACGTCTAAAACCGAACCAGTTATGTTGGGTTTTACGTTTGTTGGTATTTTTAAGTTCTGGTACCCATTTCTCGGCCTCTGAGTATTAGTTGTTGCTTCAATGGTCAAATCAGATGCATCCACATTGGGATATAGAATCAAAGGATTACGTTCCTTGAGTTGTTGCAGCACAATTTGGATATTTTTACTGAAATCAAATGAGCAGGTAAAAAATGTGAAACTATATTAAGTACACAAACGTTTTTACTTATTTAAATTAGACCGAGTTTTGTTATTGAAGCGTTGAATTCTATTATTGTTGCTGCGGCAGTTGCTGCTGTCGTTCCAGTTTCGGCCAAAAAATTGATTTCTATACTTGTAATTGTAATTTCGCCAATGATTGTTGCTTCTATTTCCACTGATTCCGTTGTGTTGCATGGCAGAAGGAATTAATGGAGGCATACCTGCGGGACGTGGGTGCATAACATTAGGTTGCATCAAACGCCACTGCTGTGATGTTGATCCTGGCATTTTGGCCGCAATCTTATTTCGCAAATCATTTGGCTCAGCTTCCATCATTGCAAGTTCGTCGTTCTGGGAAGCCAAAGACACGTAGCCATCTTGTTGACAATCAATAACCAATTCCTCCTCTTCTTCATGTTCAAGTTCGTTCTGTTCGCGTCTTCCTTCTTTAAATTTCGATTCTTTTTGATCACTTGAATTATCCGGTGAGGTTGCGACTTGAGTCTGCTTAAAGCTATTTATATAATCGTCTATAAAGAGATGGGTGTACTCTTTAGAAGCTTTTACATATTAAAGAAAACTAATTTTACCCAGCGACATATCCATTGCACCCACATTAATAGCAACCCGCAGGAAACAGGCACCAACCGAGGGAATATGAATGACAAGCTCAATAGAAATTGAATCCGAACATGTACCGTTACGAACATAAAAAGGTTGAAAATTGCGATAAAGAAATATCCCATTATTTCAAAGACATGTTTGATTTGTAAAAAATAAAAAGAGAAATACTCAAATTTAGTCCTAACTATTAAGTTAAAGTTTGGGTATCGTTAAAATAAAAATATACATAAATAAGAGTACCAGCATATGAATAACTCGCCAATGGGATAGAAAAAGAACTAAGCCCCATCTGTTTGGAATGCAGCATTTTGATGAGTTTACTGCCTAATTGTTAAAATACATAGCCACGGCAGGAAGAACTGTTTTTTTTTCTTTTTTTTTAATAATTGAAGCAAGGACAACGAACTTTCGATATGGATGGTTTCCCAACATATCAAAGAGCTATTATGTGGACACTCTGGAGTTAAGTCTTAACATTCCAGAGTTTGAAAATTATTATTTTGATCTTCTGATTCGGGCGGTTAAGCCATTCAATCAGATTTGCCACCCATATCAACCTTTGATCTCCAGCTAAACTTCTCCCCTTGAATGATGACATATACTATATGGTTTCACTTTTTTTTATCATAATATTATGTATCGTTCAAATATCATTTCTATACAAAAAGACTGAAAAACGTTAGAGTAGTTCAAAGTGGGTGGCCGTGGCTCAAGTGGTAGTGTATTGGCTTCCCAATCGGACGGTTCGGGGTTCAATACCAGCCGTGCCCGAAAGACTTTATTTCAGGCAACTAAAATCTCGTGAGATGAATGGTTGCCTAAATACAACATCAAGTCAATTTACACTAATACGTAATTAAATGCTGGATGCGACCCCTGGAGTTAAACAACCACTGAGCCCAAACATCTTTTTCTCTCTCTATCCAATTTTCCGAAAAACTTAACGCGTGCTGCGGCATTTTAATAGTAGTTACACCTCTTGAGTGTTAATTCTTTAAGTTAAGACAGCTCGGTGTTCCGGCTACGCATAAATATAGAAAAGTGATGTTGGAACAAAAAGCGTGCTTTTCAAGCGTGGACTAACTGCACCGGAAATGGCGAAACAGATAAAATACATCTTGAGTTAGGCTATTAAAGTTTCGAAACAGAGGCAAAGTAAGCGGTAGCTGGATCACATGAACAACAGAGGCTTTGTATTGCGAATTAGAAGAGGTAATCTCTCAACGCATTGGCAATCGATAAGTTGTAGAAGAATTGCACATGCAAACGAGCTTATGTTTTTGAGATTGCAACAACGAAGAAAAAACTCAAAAGAGATCCAATCGTTGAAATATTTTAAAAACGAGCATAGACAAAGTTTTTCAACGCGTTACTTAGGGAATAACTTTTACGCAGAATTATTCCGAACAGGACAACTAAAAACTATTAACGGATGGCGCATGCTGTGAACATACATAAGAGAATACTATTATAGAAAGTTTACAGTGCAACATTTGTAAACTCGATGGCATTCAATGATCTAATTGTTCTCTTCAGGTCTTGTTAGTCTGTGGTGACTTCAAACTTCAAAGTCATCCTGATTGCTTATGAGATACATATCCTTCACAAGATTACTCACATAACATCATAATACTAACAGTGTATAAAATGTCTTATCATAGCCCAGAATACTGATTGTTCTTTCATTCGGTGTACAGCTTCGCTTTACACATTTCATCAGAAATGCCATCAATATAAGTCCTGCTCTGACATTCTTCGAGGCTTGATATCTATTCGCAAATTTGTTGAAAACATTGGTGATCGTAAACCTGGGTTTTTTTTTCTTTACATAACTCTGAGATTTAAAGGCGTGGAAGGTTTAGTTTTTAAAGCATTGACTTACCGCTGGTCGATCGCTTTAATAAAGGAAATCACTATAAGTTCTAAAGAGAAGTTCCGAATTTGCACGCAAAACCCACTCTGACACATCCCGAAACCCATAAATCCATCGTAAAACGCCAAAGGTGCTAAGTAGGTAACAATCAAGCTACTCGGATACTGAGTGATGGCGCTTAAATTAAATAGATTTAATTTTATTCATTAAAATCAGTGGGAAAAGACATTCCAACAGATAATGTAAACAATACCCTGTGAGGTTACGGAAGGATTATTGGACTTAAACTTTGCATGTCAATTTCCGTCTGTCTAGACCAGACTCGCAGCGAGAGTTTAAACTGAAGTTTAATTAAATCTGAATGAGAGTTTGAGCTTCAGTTTAAGCCTTTGTTTAAACTCGCTCGGTTTCACAGTGTAAACTCAACCATCAGAATGCCATCAGTTTACTAAACGCAGTTGTAGAAGCTACATATAGGGCTTTCCAATAAGGACTTGACAACTTTTTTTTTAAATAAAACGCAAACCATTTGAGATATTTCAAAAACTTTATTATCGGCTTGAAGTACTCGTACAATCAAAACATTTATGAGTGGAACTTGACTTCGTTCATATGGCCACTGCGAACACGTTTGCAGCGGTCGATTCGTTGGACCCAATATTCAACGACTAGGCCAAACATTTCGGCCGAAACGGCCGCTATTTCGCGTGTTGGCATAAACCAATGACTTAACGTAGCCCCACAGAAAATAGTCAAGCGTGACGATCGTTATCTTCGACGAAAAAATATGTCCCAATAACGCCGCCGGCATGCAAACCGCACCTAACAGTTACTCTTGTGGATAAAGTGGTGATTCATGAAGCACATGTGGATTTTCACCCAACCAATAACGCATATTTTGCTTATTGACGAACCCATTGAGCCAAAAATGAGCCTCGTCACTGAAGATGATTTTGCGATGAAATTCATCATCTTGGCGCATCTTCTCCAGAACCCAATCGGAGAACGTACGTAGCTTCAAATGGTCCATCGGCTTCAATTCTTGAGTCAGCTTGATCTTGTATGGGTGTAAACCAAGATCCTTACGCAAAATACGCCATAATGTGGTCTGAGCGTTGCCCAATTCTTGAGAATGCCGTAGAATTGACTGATTTGGATGGTTTGCTACGGACGCCTGAACAGCAGCGATATTTTCAACACTTCGACCAACCCATTGTGTCACTGACACGGCAACATCACACAACGAATTTGCCTGTCTACTAGGGCGAGAAAGTTGCAGTCACCGACTCAGAATTTCGGTAGAAAATTTTTATAATTTGCAGACGTTGCTGGTTCGTGTACTTTACCATGATGAAAATGTTGAGTTTACTGAATAAATTGACAGTGTGAAGGAGATTTGCAATTTATTATTGTTCATTTCATCATTCGATTTTAAAATAGTTCAGCGTTTGCAACATTTTTTTGTTAATTAAATAAACCGTCGGCCGGTGGAGGATCAACTTCGTTCTTTATATAGCAAACGTTATGAAGGACTGATGTTTTGACTATAATGATTTGAAAGGTTATTAATTTTAATTTCATTCCTGCATATAATATCGGGAGTATTCTTTTCCACACACCACTATATTGTGATAACCACTTAAAATGTGAACAGAGTGCAGAAAAAAAAGCGGAAAAATAAAGGATGATTAAGGCCGAGCGTTTATATCGGAATTTATTGAAACTTTTCGGTCATTAACAACTTTGTGGGACGTAAAAATCAATGACTATAGCGGCCGAACCAAAAAAATCCTGCGGTTTTCACTAGAAAAATTAATACGTTGCGAACGAATTACGGGGGATCGCTTCACGCGTAAATGTATCTTTTCTCATAATTAAAAGAGAAATTATTTTAGGTGATTCCTCATCAGTGGATTTATCCATTCTTATAAAATTTTCATAATCGTTGTGTGCAGATATTTTCAATTCACCAAAAGGTTTTCGTCTGAATTGATTCCTTTTTTTTAACCACTTCTTCATACAAATTCTGTTCTTTCTTGACATTCTTTTCTTTTTCCTCTTTATGTACAATTTATTCAATCACTCATCGCATATCCGTACACCACGAAAACTCACAAGAACTTACAATTTGATGTCAATCGATTGAACTGTGTAAGGGGTAGCGTCAATCCACGCGTACACGGTGCATTATGTCACTAGATTGACTGTGTAAGGGCAGCTTTAGAATAAGCATGGTATTCGCCTTGTTATCATGTCCAGCGCCATCTACATAGCACAACTTTGAATTTGACATTTCATTGTTGTCTTCGCTGTAAAAGTCCGTAAACTTCGTCAGAGGGATTCCCAAAATCGATTACAATTAGTAAATTGGTTGATTTAAATTGAAAAAATATGAGAATCGGCGTGTGTTGTACTTCATTGCGTACTCCATTGTACATTGAAAATTAACTGTCATTAGCATTTTGCAGAGGACGATATCTCTATTCACATTACACACAATGGATCTGGAACTGAGCTCTGAAGCTCTGATCGGATCATTGTTTGCGTTGGTTGCTTTATTTGCATTCTGTCGGAGTCTTCTAATCGAAGACGTAATTTGCATTCCCAGGAAATCTCGTCATAGCTGGAAATCAATACGGATTCTGGATCGGGTGAGTGTTTCTCATTTTTGTTTTGGTTTTTTGAATCTCATTAACGTTATGGTGTGTTGTTCTTTTTTAAATCACATACTCGTATCAGTCTTGTTTTTGCAGCATATGTGAAATTTTACTGCAACCCTCGGCTGGATTATTTTGCGATTGTTGTGGGATTTTTGCTGACCATTCTTGTACAAAGAAGGCAGACACGGAATTCAAATGTAAAGAGAAATGGCTGAGAAACGAAAAATCAATGCGACACCTGTGGGTTAAAGGTAGGGTTCCGCATGAGTGATTATGTTGGCCTTTTAAGTGAATTTAATTGATTTTGAATACAAAGGAAATCTCCCGCTTGATTGCGAATGTGATGCATGCAAAGATGGAATCGATTACCAGGCTACACCCGGGCTATTTGGTTATCGTTGTTGCTGGTGTCAAAGGGCTTATCACAATAATTGCTTTCGCAAGGTGGATTTGAAGGGCGAATGTGATTTGGGAGAGTTCAAGGATCTTATATTCCCTTCATATTGCATAGAGGCAGCAAGGACTAGGGAATCGGTCCGATTGCATTTGACGGGAATTAAGCCTCCAGATATTGAAAATTGGGCGCCACTGATAGTGATTGCAAATACAAAATCTGGTAGTAGTAAGGGTTCCGATGCAGTTTCGCTGCTGAAAGGATATCTACACCCTTTGCAAGTAATGGAATTGGGTTGTCGTGGTCCTCAAGACGCGCTTCAATGGGCAGCAAAGGCAAGTCCACGTCCTTGTCGGATTTTAGTAGCTGGCGGGGATGGAACAATCGGTTGGGTACTTAACACTATCTACACATTGAATATAAAGGTGAGTTCTTTTTTAATATGAATTTGTTGACCTCTCTATTGTTGTACTTTTTTCTAAAGCCGATTCCTTCTCTGGCAATAATGCCACTTGGAACTGGCAATGATTTGTCTCGTGTACTAGGTTGGGGTGCTGAGCCTCCATCAGAGTTGGATCCCAGAAAAATTCTTCGAGATGTAACTTTCAATATCTAAAACTAATTTTGCTCCTATAACAATTATTTCATTATGTTAATAGATACAACGTGCCAAATCTATTAATTTGGATCGTTTTGATTTACAAATTGAAATGTCCCGATATCGTTTGCCTATTAAACGGGCGCCAGTAAAAACTGTGTATGTTTACAACTACTTCAGCATAGGAGTAGATGCACTAGTTACGTTTAATTTCCACAAAACACGTGAATCTCGATTTTACGTCCTTAGTAGTCGTGTATTTAATAAGGTTAGGGAAGAACATCATAGTAGATTTTGTGTATCAAATAAATGCAATTTTTTTCTCGTTTAGTTAATTTATTTTGGGTTCGGAACTCAGCAGGTACTTCAAAGAGATTGTGAGGGAATTGAGCAAAAAGTTGACCTTTATTTAGACAACCAGTTTATAAACTTACCAGAATTGCAATCCATAGTTTTCCTAAACATTGATTCCTGGGGAGCAGGCTGTAAACTTTGTGGTAACAAATTGTCTCTTTAAAATAAATTCAAAGTCTTAAGTCTTGTTGTCTATAAAGAACTAAGTAATGGAGATTCCAAGGTGAAAATAATTAGTTCCTTGTCAGATGGTATGATGGAAGTCTTTGGCATAGTTTCCTCGTTTCATATTGCACAATTGCAGTGTGGCATTAGTAAACCAGTAAGAATCGGTCAAGCTAAGCAAATTAAGGTGAGCAATTATTTAAGAATAGGTAAGTGTAAAAAGTAATTAATGTTTGTTTTTTTTATTTTGTTTAGATTCATCTGAGAGATATTTGCCCAATGCAGGCTGATGGTGAGCCATGGATGCAGGGACCCTGTGATATTTTACTTCAGTCAAGAAGTCAAGTTCGAATGTTAAAGCATGAGAGCACGAAGTAGTTACCAAAGAAGTTGGAATTGATGAGTCAAGGGCTTGGAAAACATTTCACTTGATGAGGTGTTTCGCTTACAGAAAAACTGTACCTTTTTCCAGTTGATGTTTGTTTCCTTGTGTACTTAATTTTTTTCTTTAAAATGTCGTTTTATTAGTAATGACAAAAATATAGGAAATTGAATCTTCAGTGTCTGTGATGCTTTGGTGGAAACTTGTCAAAGTTTTATGACTGCCTGGACGTGTTGCGTTAGTCTGTATTCAGATTTTTAAAGGATGTCTCATAGACAGCTGAAATTAATGAAACGAAAAGTTTACAACAAAACAAACGTACACATCAACGTTATGAGATGTAAAAATTCTCATCATGGAGTCGGATCACATACTCAATTGGCACTTTCAAACGCAGTTTTCACACGAACTATTCTGGCAACTGGTTTTCTTTGATTCTCGAACCGGAGCTATAGTCATTATAAATGTTTAGGGTCTAGGGATGAAATTTGTAGAGCCTCTTAGCTGTCGCGTTTTAGTTCATTCGCTTAATGTCGGCGAGTAAATATCTTAGTTGTTTGTACTACATTTTTATATTGGTATAGTAATATCCACTTATCGCCCAATATTTAGATACGAACTGACACGATATTAATTTGGCAATATCAATCTTCAATAAGGTGCCATTTGTGGGGTTAATATTTACACGAAGGTATCTGAACTCCTTTGAAATTATGGTGATGTTTTGAATTTTTGTTTTTCGACGGCGTATTTCATCTTATTGTTTACTTTCAGTCTTTTTCCCTTCGATTTTTTTTCCAAACAACAAAACCAACAGCTGGAAGGTCTTGAAGATAGTACCTTTCGCGTTAGCACCTACCCCACAACGGTGATAAGAATAGTACGAGAGTTTTTAAGATCTTCGCAGACTACGCTGTGTATGATTTTATATGGGACATTTAACAGTGATATAACTCGGTAGTGCAGAATCACCTTCCTTGTAAATAGGACACACAGAACAGATATTTTACTCATCGAACGAGGACCCATACTCGATTAAGGACTTTTTGCATGCTTCCATATAAATCATCGTCGTAACGTTTTAAAAACTCTGTACATATAGTACATGAATCCAGTATAGTTTTCGTTGTGCAGCACGTTCTCGATTTGGCCGGTGGTTCTACTTTACGATTATATATATTCCTCCATTGTAAAACAAGTTATGCATTAGAATCTATTTATCTCAGCTGAGAAGAAAGCAAGTCGTTTTAAGCGCACGTATCGTAGGACAGTTAAAATGGAATATGGTTTGCTTGAGAGGAGTTTGAAATAGCAACTGATGTGGCAGGCATCATATCGGGGAAGGATAGATACATTATACTCAAACTCTCTAGAATTAGTGGGAGGAATATCATTACCAGCACCGATTAGCGTTGCCACAAGCCTTACAATATCGGTACGAACAAGTTGCAATTGACATCAGAAACACTTTCAACATGCTTGGCATCCATACCATCCGAACGAATAGACTAATTCTGGTAGTAGTTAAAATTAAAACGTGGATATTTTACATCAAAACGTTTCTGTAGAAAGGTTTGTATCTCTCGTATTCCGTTAATCGCAACGCAATGTCATAAGTGCAAAGACGAATGACCAACAACCTATTACAAGTACTAGAAAGGCTTAGTACAATAAAAAATAAAGGCAAGGGCATGAATGCATTAAATCTGTTTAGAAGTTACAGAGGAGGGGGAACGACAGGCACATTGTTGTGTCTATTGGCAGGTTAACCGGAGCCCAAGGAACGCTGTGATTAATTTTGTGTGAAAGAAACAACTGGACAAAGAATTTTAGTTTCTTAGTTTTTCGTATAAAGATGAGTTCTGGCTTCAGCGAATATGCAAACAGCACAAAATACTCGTCATCCTCATAGCAAGCAATATTAGGGCAAAAATAAACAGTTTGTAGTGTTTTATGCTAAGGTATGTACATGAAGAGTGCATCTTGGGGAGTCATGGAACCTACACTGGTATTCATGAGAAACCCACCTTTTAAAGAAAGATCTGAGTAAATGCAGAATGATCTTAAGATCGCGCAGTAATCAGAGCTCTTGCGTTATTGGGCCGGCTCAGACTCAAAATTGTCGTTGAATAAGGTATTTGAAACTGCTCTGGCAGTTGTGCAAAAAAGAACATGACAATAATATCGAAGAGAGATCAGTTTATCAATCCAGAAGCAAGTTCACCAGAATAATTCCTTACCCAGCCGAAGCTAATGCGTTTGCACTAACTTTATTCGTCCATGTAATAGTACAATGCAGAAACCTTTTGACATCAGGTAGGCGGTTTGGATATGCTCGAATCCAGTTCATCCCCTATTGCAATAAAAAACCAACAATTTTGTATTACATACCTATACAAATTTGGTACTGAAAATGATTCCAGGACTAGTTACTACCACACAACTTGTAAATGAAAGTGGAAGAAAAACCAAGAGTTTAGCAGTTAAAGTTCATTGTTGTCAATTTTATTAATAGAATTCTTACAAGAAATTGTTCGTGCGCCGCTTCTAATTGTTTTTGCACTAAAGACCAAACCGCATTCGGAATAGAATTAGTACAAGATTTTGTTTCTTGAAATTTCTTGTTTATTTGTATTTCTATTTATCTTTGCTTGGGTATGCGTTAATGTATGTGATCAAAAGGCGGGTAAAATGCAAATAATAGAGAAACTAAGTGAGCTCCACTTTGTTCCTCTTTATAACATCGTCAGCTCCATAATCGCATTAACAATATCATTATTGTTATTCTTGAGGGCTCGAATTGCTTTGGCTCTAGTTGTATTTGCTTGTGTGATGACTAATTCAATGTCCTTCTCATCAACTCCAGTCTCGTCTACATCCTCTTCATCTTCTTCGGCAATTGGTGCCACTGATGTTGTAGTACCAACAGTATCAGATGTATTAATTGCTAGTTCTGGAGCCTTGAACTTCTCGGCAGCAGCCACTTGAGCTTGTTGAGAAAGATCCTCAATCTTGGCCTCACCAAAGATGATGTATGTATCACTATGGGGATTTTTGTATACATCAGGGTTATTGATGACAAACAAGATGTTCTTTGATTTGCGAATGGTGACACGGTTCACACCTTGAATTTGCTTCAATCCCAACTTCAACATAATTTTTCTTGCCTTCTTCTCACCACGGGACTGCTTGGCTTTGGAAACCAAGTCAATTGGTAATCCAGTAGCACCGCCACCCAATTGAGTTGCTCCAGCAGTGGCGTCCTCCAACTCGGGAATTGTGTCTTCTGAATCACTGTCACTGTCATCTTCGATGAGGACAGCATTCTCGGATGTTGCTGCTGGCTTGGTCTCAACTGGGGTGTCGGATTTAACTTCGGTAAGTTCAGGCATCTTGAGTTTTGTCTCTTGTTAGGCTGTTTGGATTTTAAAGAAATAAATTGAAAATTAGTTTTATATTGAATATTGATTTTATTTTCATAACATAATAATAAAGAACATTCGAGTGAATCAGACAACCCGGTACATTTTACGCTTGTTTACATAAGGATTAAACAGTTGTGGTGGGAAATGTATTTTGTAAATTAAGAATTAATATATGAAAAATATGAATTACAATTTTAATAGCATTTCAAGGGTAAGATGTTTTAGTAAATTACGGATAAATTACCTGAAAAAATTCACACCCTGCGGTTTAATGCAATAGTTTTGATAAAAAGGCTTTTCTGATTCAATTCCTCAAATGTTGGTACGTCTGAAAAATGTCAAAGAGCAGCGACATCTGTCGTAGGGAAAATGAATGTTACTTTAAAGGTGAGTTGTTTGAAATCATCGCAGCTGAATTGCATATATTCTCATATGCATGTGTTTTACAACGTGAACTTCGGATTAGTATATTTGGCAGTCTTTATAAAGGGCCTTTCATTAAGTGCTTCCTATATTTAAATTTAAATTTAAATAAAACATAGTGTGTGTGAGATATCATCGACATTTTTTATTCGTTTATTCATTCAAATGTCCCCCGCGACTTCTCTGGGTGGCAAGCATCCGACATGTCCAATTTTCCATGATTCTGGCGCAAAAATCAGGCTGAATTTGACCGATGGCATGGGTTATGTTGGCTTTGAGGGCCGCTGTGGTTTGTGGCTTATTTTCATAGACCTGCGACTTCAGAAAATCCCTCAAGAAAAAGTCTAACGGGGTCAAATCGCACGATCTCGGTGGCCAGTTCAGAATCGACCTATAACGCTCGTCGTTGACGGTGATGACCTGGCCAACGTCGTTCTCAAAGAAATATGGACCGATGACGCCGCCAGCACAAAATCCACACCAAAGAGTGACTTTTCGGGATGCATTGTACGTTCTTGGATCTCATGTGGATTGGTATCGTCCCAAATTCGACAATTTTGTTTGTTGACGTACCCATTCATCCAGAAATGGACCTCATCGCTGCACATGATTTTTCGATGAAAATTAGGGTCAGTTTCCAACTGCTTCAGAGCTCATTCAGCGAAAAAACGTTCTTGTCTATGGTCGTTTACCTTCAGCTCCTGAGCCAGTTGAATTCTGTACAGGTGCAGCCCCAAGTCACAATTCAAAATTCGCCAAGGTGTGGTCTGCGAAAGGCCGAGTTCTTGTGAGCGACGCGAAATCGACTGCCTCTGATGCTCCTGCACACTCTCACGGACAGCGGCGATGTTTTTAGCAGAGTTTGCTTTTCGTGGACGTTGGTTTATCGTTTACTGAACCAGTGGACTCCTCTCGGTAGGACGATTATGGCGACCGTAAAATGGGTGAATGGGAGCGGAACGTTGCCCATGTTGATAAAACAATTTTATCATTTGCACGTGTTGTTGAACTCTATGTCCATCCATGGTGATTTGGCAAAACAGACTGAATAAATGACAGCCAATTTGACACACGTAGCTTCAACAATATGGCCGCTATAGTTGGAAGTGCGTATTGGAAGACCCTGTACAAATTTCTAGTTTGTGAGTGCAATCTGAGAATTGTAATAACCTGGGAGATTAAAACAGTTTCATTCTTTAACCAATCATTAACACAGAAATACTATGATTTCTTGGATAATCAGTTTATTAGAATATTGCTTATATACATAAGTTTATTACTGAAATATCTAATCAAATTTTTGATTACATTAAAAAAAAAAAAAAAAACAAAACAAGTGATATTTGTTATCAGTGCACCGCCAACTTTCAGAGAATTTGTTGCGTGTACATGACGCCGTAAAAATTCTCCAACCTCCCTATGACCTTTTGTTGTCTGTTTCACTCCTCTGCCTTCCTGCCTTTTCTCGTGTTGTCCACGTTTTTTTCTTCCCACCTGCTCTGGATGCCACGGTGCAGGTGAGATTTACTGGATTCTTTAGGTCCAGTTCCCTCTCTTTGCCTACCACTCCAGAGATGACCATGCAGGTACCCTGGGTAGAGCATGTGGACGGCCTTTAGACTCAAGCGAAAGGACTGTCTGCCCCTTGATGCCATGACGATGTCCCGAGGTGTCGACACCCACGCAATGGCCGAGAGCCTACCCTAAATTTTATTGTATATTGTTTGTTTCAATTGATGTGTAAAACCCCAAAACCCCTAGTCATTAGAATAATTGTGGAAGAAAGCCCATGATTTCCCATGATCTTCACCCCTTATTCTTGTCTGCAAGGAGACTTACGAGCCCCTTAAAATAAATCTTCGGAAAAGTTTCCTCTCTATTTGAGCCCCCAAAAGTGTCGCGGGTCCGAGGGTGTAATATGTCACTCGACAGACAGAACGAACGAATAATGACGAACACTACAAAACATCAACTGGTGTAACTTCCACAGGCAGGCTGTCAGAGCCTTTTTATTTTTATATTTTATATTTTTATATTAGCGTGATCCTACCCTAGTCGGGATAGAGTTGCAATTTACGTGGCCCCTAAGTTTCCTTCCCATTTGCTGCGTACATACGGTAAACCTGTAGCGGGTAGCGGTTACCTTTGAAACTTTCGCGACCCTGTTGGCTCCGAGTGAGCAGCAATTTTTTTTGATACTAAGGAATCGTGGGTCTTCCGTTGTCCATTACAATAAACTTTCTTTTTTTGATAAAATTTTTAGGTGGGCAACTCCTTTGATGCTACACGAATTACCTCCACCTTGTTCTTTTTCCTTGTACCTACACAGCCTTTGTTATCCGCCCCTTAAAAAAATAAATAAATACATAAACCCATGCGAATTAAATTCCTCCTCAGGGAAAAATTTATCAATAGCATAAAAATCGGGTGGCGTCCACTGTTTTTATTGTTTATAGTCGGTTTGCTTTCCTCTCAAAGAAGGACAATCGATATTATCAACTATGATCTGATGGATAAAGAGAATATCGACAACTTTTCGGCATATAGAAAGAGGTTGTAAATTTATAAGTTTCAGCCGATCAGTGTATGATGGTAAGTTTTGGATATCATCCCACCTAAAGCAAATCGTAAAATGCTGCGTTGAACAGCTTCTATCCGTAGGATGTAGGATGATAAAGTAATCAAACTTGGCTTGTATATTCAAGAAGAGGCCTAACAAAGGTTATGTAAAGGGATTTGGTAACATAAGGATTGTAAAATTCCTTAGACTAGCGCTTTATAAAGCCAAGGACAGAGTTGGTTTTTTTTAATCATATTATCAGTGTGAGAACGGAAATTGAGTTCCTTATCACAGATAACACCTAAATCAAGCAACTCATTCACTAAGCGAAAAGGCAGATTAAAGATTAGATAGCATCGTGGTGAAGTAGGAGGGCGCTTACGGGTATAAGTTATAGCCTGACACTTATTGAGGTTAAGCTCACGGAAATTCTTCTGACACCAAGTACAAAATCTGTCTAGATCTTCCTGCAGTGGTAGACTGTCTGAGGAAGATGATATATAGTACAGGGTGTCCCAGTTTTCGTCCTGATAGCTGAAGATTTCTGAAGTTATGGCAAACAACAAATTGTATTGCAAATGTGACCCATTTGCCTGAATAAAATAGTGGTTTCTATTGTTCGTAGGTGGAAAAGTCATACATAAAAATCGTCGATAATGAAGAGAAAAGAAAAGTTTTGATAAAAAAAGTTAGCCTAAAAGTTGAAAGGTAAAAGTCCAACGATTTTTCAAAATGTTAGCTTTAAAATTCCATAATTTTGGCTGGTGTTCATCGAACTCGACGAAATTTTAGTATTTTATGTACACTGTAATTCGCTTTCAAAAATGTGCACAACAGTTTCTTAAGCTGAATCCGTTAGAAAGCTACGGCCTTTTCAGAAGTTTTACCTCGAAATCAGAGGTTCCTCACTTTAACGGCCTATAACTTGGAGGGGGGTGAAAATAGACCCTCCCCCTGCAATACAATTTATGTTTGCCATAACTTCAGGAATCTTCAGCTATCAGGACCAAAACCTAAACTGGGACACCCTGTATATTTAAAGATTTTCATATCATTTGCGTAAACAGATATGTATGAATTTTGAATGATGCAATCAACATCATTAATGGTCAGAATAAATAATAAGGGGCCAATGTGGTTGCCTTGAGGGACACCATAGGAGGCATTAATTGGATCAGAAACTATGGACCTAAATAGAACATATTGAAGTAATGTCATTCATTTAAATTAGATTGAACCCATGTTATATTGCTTATTTTAGAAGCATTATATCTATCAAATTCTATCGGTGGCAATCACGTCAACTTCATTTCCATATTCTAGTGCACGTAAAGTGCTTGATATGAATTCCGCTAGTTTGGTGGTTGTAGATCATCTACCTTTGAGAAATCGGCACTGGCTTTGGGAAAAAATAGATTTACAATGAAAAAGCATTATGTCATAAATAATGCTCTCGAAAAGCTTAGGTCGATAGTTGGAAATATCGTTTTTGCGACCCTTTTTATGTAGGGGAATAATAAAAGACCTTTTCCAGGTTGAGGGAAATATTCCTGGGCGATAGAGAGCTGAAAGCGAACTGTAAGAACATGGGCTAGGTGCATTTGACATTTCTTTAAAAATATAGGGGGAAGATCATCAGTTCCAGCAGAATAATTATCTTTGAGGTTTATTATTTTATCTTTAACTTGCTCTAAAGTTATAGACACAGATTCCAAAGTTGTTTGTGGGCAGCTATTTAAGTAGGAAAAGTAAGAGTGGTCGGGCTCTTGGGTATGAATGGCAAACGCTTGGCTAAAAAAAAATTGCGAAGAGATTTGCAATAATTTGGTGATCGCCTGAGGACTTATCAAGAAAATTCAGAGATGATGGATACTTATCCGTTTTACTTTTAATTTCAATGAACTGAAATAATAGTTTGGGGTCGGAAATGAGTATGTGGTCCATTCGGTTTAAATAGTTGTCATAGAGAATTTGGCAATGTACAGAGAAATTTATTTGGCAGGCTGGTAGTTTGTATTTTTTTATTCTTTTTTTTTAATTAGCGCACGCTCAATGGGTTAAGGTACCCTTAAAATGTTTGCACACAGCGCGGGCTAGGGAAACCTAGGGAGGAAAGAAATAGAGATACCGTTGTATGTTCGTTTTCAATGTTTGAAGGTTATAACGGTCAGAAAATAAAGAGCCCGGCAGGGCATTCCATAAGCGAGATGTTCAGTTAAGGAAAAAGTCACGATATTTCAATGTACGTCTGAAAGTGGGCTTGAGGATAAACTGATGAGCATTCATAGCGAAGCGGGTGTTACGGTTAATGGTTTGAAGGGGCGGAATGCTACTGGCAATTTTAATGGAGCAGTGGTGGTGGAGCATCTTGGCGATAGAGCACGGTGAGACAGAAGACATTGTACTCCAATTTAGAGAAGATGAATGCCTTATATTTTGAGGCCAGATCAGAAGGGGAGAAGTACATCGTTTGAGAAGCATTTTTGGCGACATCAAATATGTCGTTGTTCCAACGTAGGTTGTCATTAATACACATACCGAGAATGCTGACGACTTTTTTTTTATACTTGTTTGTGTTGCCAGTCCACTTGCACTTCGTGGGTAAAATATCCCGCAAGGATGGTGCATTCGCTCCACTGACTGTACCTTTATGGGGATTGTCCACTTTTTCTGAAGTACTCGGTGGTGGGGAATATCTATTTGATATCAATAAAGTATCTGATAACAACGACAAATTTTCATCTGTATCTCTCGGAGACACTGCATCCTTTAGGAAAAGGAAACTATTAAAAAATTACACTTCCCCTGATATTTTGCATCAGAGTCTTGGGAATCACTTGATTTACTCTTCGGAATTTTCTTCAGTTTTTTACAAAATTGCTCACGTACTCGTAAATTTCGAAACTTTTTTTAGCATCCTCTTCTGGAAATAAAAAAATTATTTGTACCTTTTATGTTTCAGATACCTATCTACGGGAATATCATTTAGACAAATTGCTTTTACATTTCGAATATCTAAATCTTCTGTTGCCCATGCAGTTATGTATAGCTATGGAAATTTGCAAGTCCATTTGCGAATAACTCCAGAAAAATACATACTCGTATGTCTGTACTAATATTCAACATTTTGAAAAGGTTTCAGAAGAATTTTTCGAAAAATTAAACATCCCCAACTGTTTGGGCTGTGTCGACGGAAAGCATATTAGACTTAAGTGTCCAGCGAATTCACGCAGAAACCATAAAGGTTTCTTTTCGATAGTACTCTTGGCAGAGGTTGATGCAAAATACCGTTTTTCAATAATCGATGTGGGCGCATATGGAAAAGATAGTGATGCAGGTGGTTTTGCAAATCCAGAAATTTAGAAAAACATCGAGAATGGTGATTTAGCTTTACCAAGAGATAAGCCGCTACCTAACTCTGAACAAAAGGCTTCTTCAGAACAATTAATTATAGGTTTATCACGAGACAGGATGACAGTCGAGTTTGCATTCGGTATTAGCTCCGCCAAATTTAGAATCTTATTAAAAGCTATTGAAACTAATGTTGAAAATATAGTTACTATTGTACAAGCTATCTGCAACCTACACAATGTAATTATTTATATGGAACAAGACTCTTCTCCCAGCTTTGAGCAAAAAGCAAAACCACAATTTATGATCTTCTAAAATAAATATTCAACCGCCTGGAGAAGCAAAAATGCAACGAAACATTTTTTGTCAATATTTTTCAATAAATAAAATACAAAATTCATTACATTGTATCACATTGCATACTTACTTGAAATTCCAATATTTCTACCTACTGATTCCCATTCTTTATACGCAGTGGACCTATCTTTATAGCGGGAATTGCTTTCATTTCACAATAGGTTTTATTTTTTTGGACTTCCCATATAAGAACCTCCATATCGATTTGAAAATTAAAAAAAAGTGAGCTATGCGGGGATGTCTTACCACAGTCCACAACTCGTTCGCCGCATATCGTTTGCTTAGAGTAGTTTAATAAAATACTCGTACGTTCCCCGCAACGCACGCACCGCATTGGTTGTGTTTTATTTCTTTGTTGCATATATACAAGTTGTGAATTAGAAATACGATTGGGCCAAAATACCCTCAAGATGATTCTTAGACATCTATGTACGAAGGTTTGGAGCTTGCGTGTGGTAGTGGTGTCCACCTCCCAAGTACTGCGCCCATAAAGCAGAACTGATTCTACGTTGGAGCGGAACAGTCGCAGCTTCGTTCTTAAGCTGAAAACATTACTTTTCAAGATTTTGGATAGCATTCCGAAACCAGGTTTAACTTTCCCAATTCTGCTTCACACATCCAGGTTGGTGCCAATCCGGTTAACCGAGACCAAACTTCCTAAGTATAGAAAGTTGCCAACTTTCTCGACCTTCTGTCAGGCTAGCTAAAACATGTTTATTTTGAGCGCTACTTTGTTCGCCTCAGCTTCCAGATTGTGGGTCCATTCTCCGATTTGAAAGTGGGCAAACATCGTTAACGTAGTCAAGGTGTTTAAGGTAAGATGTCATTGTCCATCGAATTCCACAGTTGCCTTCAGTCAATGCTGATAGTATACACCCCTGATATACTCCACTTTGGACTTAAAAATCCCCAGACATTTTACCATTGTGCAAAACGAGACACTTACCACCCTCGTATGCAGCTTTAATAATAGCTATGAGCTTTCCTGGGATTCCTCTCCTGCGTAAGGCCAACCAATTCAAACTCTCGCAAGCCCGGCTGGAAGAACGCATATACCTCTCCAGTTTCCACACTCCATCAGGTTTTCCTTTTTTGGTAACTTGATGATCTTCCCTCTTTTCTACTCCTGCGGAAATTCTTCACTGTCCCACGCTCTGCATATGAGTGGTTGTAGCAGATCAGCCGATGCATTTGGCGCCGCTTGGTATAGCTCGGCAGGGATGCCATCAATACCCACCGCTTTGTTTTTCTTGAGCAACCTGATTGCTGCCATTATAGTATTTCGGTTGCCTCGGAAAACTCATTTGAATTCGAGATCATAGATCATAGTGAGTTATTCCTTATCCGAAAGCAGTAGATTATTGGAGTTCCGAACACCAGTGAGCTCCTTGGTGATTTTGTAGACAGCGTTACTGTCGCACCTACCTGCTCCTTCTTCCGCCCTTGAAGCTAATGTGTCGATGTACTGACGCTTGTCACGTCTTACATTACGTTGCACTTCCTTCTTCTTCACACGATATTGGACTTCTAGCTCGGTTCTCTCTACCGCTGAGGCGGCTGTAATCTGAGCTTTGATTGCCGTACGCTCATCGATTCGTTTCCAGGTTTCAGCCGAAAGCCATGTGCAGTGACTTTTCTGCCTTTTACCGACATAGGTGGTTGCCCCAGTTGTAAATACATTTTTCACAGCATCAGTCGCCCACGCTATTCTGCGCTGTGCTGCTGATTGCTTCTACTTCTAAGGCAAGGTGGTCCCTGAACTGTTGGCGCACTTGCAGATCCATAAGTCGGTCGGTATTGAACCCGGTTCTTTTAAGCAAGTTTGAGCGGTTTGTATTGGCGAATGCAGTACGAAGGCGTATATGACCTAACATAAGATAACTTTTCCAATATCTGCTCCGCCTCGGAGTTTCACATACTCGTGTGGTTTTTTGATTGTATGAAAACAAAACCAGATCTAAAACTTGTAATAGCTCTCTTTTTCGTATGCTAAATATTATCCACTTACTTACTTACTTGCTTACTGTCCGAATTGGACGTGGTCCTCACCTACCAGCTCTCTCCATTTAGCGCGGTCTTCATTTACCGCGTTGTCAATGTCATCAGCTTATGCTAGCTGTTGTACAGGCTTTTGGAATATTGTGCCTATAGTATTGCCTTGTGAGTTTCGCACAGTTCTTTTAAACTCTATATTTGAGAAATCACATGACAGCACGTCATCTTATTGCAATCTTTTTTTAACGATAAATCTCTTTGTGGTCGCAGTGCCGACTATTGTTCTCTATTCTCATCCTTCAGACGTACGAGTCTCTATAAATACAATCAATAAACAGGATGTACTCGTAAGTATCAAATTAAAGTTCCTGAAGTTAACAGGCCTTAAACTACACTGATAAGAATTATTATTTTTCATACGCGATTTCAAACCTCACATATACGAGAGATTAATTATTGGACGCGATGTTAGATTGATGTAGACTGCTTCTTTTATAATTTGCGTAGTTAAGAATCTGTCTCGATGCTGAGTTTCAATTCATCAGGCGAAATTTCAAGCGATCATATGGGTTTATGTTCCTTTGTCCGCTTTTACACGTCGCAAGTGTGTAATGCGCATGTTCTGGTTATTTTCTTTTGAACTGTCATTCAGTGATGTACGCAATTTTACACGAAAGCCTTTCCCTCTTCTTTGGATTTTCATGTTATTTGACAGCTCTCTTTCATTTCATCTTTGGCGCTCAGTCTTTCATAATTAAAAATGAGCCCCCTTGTTAATTCTTTGGTTCATTTAAGTTCATCCGCCATACTGAAATGTTGTGCTCGTAACAACAGCGAAAGAAGTAATGAAGCAAATGCGAAAAAGAAAGAAGAAGAAGAAGAAAAAGAAATGTTAAAAAGATGCAATGAAAATTCCACCCACATGCAGTGGGAATTTAGTTAATTGGGTATTTTTTGTTTTTTGCACTCATTTGAATCTTTCGAAACTTGCGACGTGTAAAAGCGGACAGCTTACCAAGTAAATCCCCGCGCTTTAAATAATTCGACAGACAGGCCACCTGCTTCTGCAGCCTAGTTAGCATTTAGGTTAGACACCGCTATGCAGACCTATTGCTGGTCGTATGAACGAAGTTGTAACTGTAAATATACTATTGTATAACGTTTATGTTCTAGTAGACTAGCAAGTTCCTTTAATTTTTTAATAAACTTTCGATCATCATTTCTGAATAAAAACGTCGATGTTACTCGTAATCCAGTGTCTTTGCTCACAGAGTTCGAGAGCAGTTATCGTACTTCTTCGTTTGATACTACTACTCGAAACGTTTTCGGAAAAATTCGAAAAAGGATCTAATAGTCTCTTGCGATTAAAGTCATTGAGACTTCAAATTTCTTCATAATAATTCTTCGGTGTTTTAGCATCCGGGATGTTTCCATTCGCAATATGTTGTAATAATGGTCTGAGTCGATGCTGAAACGTTCTCACATCTAGGATGATTTTGGTCAATTGCAATGTGATTAATTTAGTGGATGGAGTTTTGATTAAGTGAGTGCAACGTCCCGTGATGGATGTTAAGGTGTCAATTAGCCTGAGTCTATTTTTAGAGCTGACATCGTGAAGACTGTGCCGGGAAATGTGGCGTTAAAACCACCAAATCAATCATAAGATCTTAGAGTCGAGCTTGGGAAATTCTTCATACATCTGGTCCAGAAGCTCGTAGAAGCAATATTTTTAAAAGTTCTGTTCCGCTGTGCGTAAGTGAACGCATATCAGGCTTATGCCTACGAATTCAGCCTTATTACTGATTGTAATTAGGCGTTCGTTCAGACTTCAGATGGCCAAAGATCAATATTTCATGCATATGTCTTCCTTTGATGACAAATCTACATTCAAATACTCACTGCTTCTGCCCACTATAGCCATCACTATACTAGATGTCACAATTTTTCATATCTCTTTTGTCTGTCGGATGGTAGTGACATCCACATTGTATCGATTTAGGGCATCCACTATTTATTCTGTTCCATGCGGAAGTTAAGCTTCCCAATATTCCTCTTACATAACCGAAAGGCGAATTCTGTCGTTCAAGGGGTTTGAGTACCCTTAAGGTGATTGTACAAAGCGCGGGCAAAGGAAATTTAGGGAGGAAGAAAAGAGAGGTACCGATGTACATTGTTTTTAAATGTTTGCAAGTTATAACGACCAGGAAATACAGAGATCGGCAGGGCATTCCATAAGCGCGTTGTACGGTTTAGGTACGAATCACGATATTTTAGAGTACGTCCGAAAATGGGCTTGAGGGTATACTGATGTGCATTTATAGCGAGACGGGTGTTACGGTTGAAAGTTTGAATGGGCGGAATGCTACTGGCGATTTCAGTGGAGCACTGGTGGTGGAAATAGCGATAAAACAAAGCGAGACAGGAGACATTACGTCGGTGTTCGAGGGCGTCAATCCATTAAACAGAGTCTTTATTGAGAAGTATTTTTAATTTGGGATTTGTGGATCTTTTTTCCAGATTCGGTTACTACCGTAACCTTGTTGTCTTTAAGCACCTTTTCTTTTGTATACAAGGGCATTTGTTTACCGTCGCAGCTTTTAACCGCTGCATAACTAGTTACTCCTGGTTCGTACTTTTTTCGAATGTTTCTTTTACGGTTCTCTCTGCTATTTTCCTTCTTTGATTTCTTTTAATAAGTTCGGCAAGATCTTCGTTAACCTTTGTTAGGAAATCAACAGGGTTTTGATAGTTGATCCGTTGGCTCCTTCCGAAGAAAATATCACTGGGCTTCTTTTGTATCACTGCCAAACGTGCGCTGGTTGCTAGTTCTGGTTTCACACAGTTTTTACAATTTACAAATTTCAGTTACTACAATTATCTGATATATAGAAGTATATAGAAAAGGAAATTTCGAAAGGAAATTTAACTTACAATAAAGGTTTTTACATCGAAATGAATTTTAAGCTAATTCACAATTGCAACAATATTTTTATGTAGTTTTAGGTTTTGCGAGAGTTTTAGTTTTAAATTATATTTGAAGTATGAGCAACTTTTTTAAAAAAATATCGGGAGGTTCCTCTGGTTGAGGTTCATAGTGATCTTTCTGGGTAAGCTCTTGCTCAAGGTTTTCGAGATATTCTTTTTCATCCTGAGTTTGAATATTAAGCAACCTTTGCTTTTTTTGAGGATAGTAATTATCTGAATTGTTTCGGGATTGTTTGTTATGATTTGATAATGACCGAGCTGCGCTGGTATAGCAGGTTTGTTCATATAGTTAGCTTGTCGAGTCTATACAGAAGTTTCCATAGGAACTGCGGGTTTAGGCTGAGTCGGTCTTGGAGGAGAAATATCGGTCCTTTGCGGCCTCGGTTGTTGGGGTTGGTTCGTACGATGTTGGTTATGATGGATGTTATAGGCCATGTTCCTTTGTTGTGGCGTTAATGTTCCCTGAGGAGGTGGCGGATGGTATGCTGGTTTGGATTGTCCATTTCTGGTTCGGGATAGGATCTGATTTACCGGAGTGGTTATGGCGCTATTACTAATTTTTGGGTGTATTGACATACTCCTATAGTTTAGGTTCTGGATTTCTAAATACGAAGCATAAGCTTTCGATAAGCTTAAGAGTAAGCTTTTAAAAGTAAGCGGTTTTTGGATAAATAGCATTTTTGACAGTTCCCCATTTAATCCTCTGATGAACACATCAAGAGCTCGATTCCTGTAATTGAACGGTTTCAGGACTGTAATCCTCCGTTTTTATTTTATTGATGATCAGTGAAAATTGACAATTTACAGAATATTTGAGTTGCCCTGGGATAAGGTGTTGAGTTGATGCTCAAAGGTGCGGATGTCCCTTTTATCCGCATAGTGCAAGGACAGACATTTCTTGATCGAAGCCCAATCGTCATCGAATATATTGTATAAAATTAGGGCGGCGTCAGCCCCACCTTTAATTGTTTTCCTGATACTCTGCAGTATGGCTCTATACGAGGGGCGTTCACCATATTCTCGGTATCGGGGTGAAGCTGTGGTTGTATATAAATTGACTTATTTATCAAGTAATACTATTATTTTAGTGCATTCATGTAAAATTTCATATAAATGTGATTATTAATTCGCGTTTTATCTCTAGTTAAACAAAATCATAATGGCAACTGAGACGATGATGGTGAAAATTGAGCATCGCGCTGTAATTAAATTTCTCACTAAGCAAGGAAAAAGTCAAAAAACTATTCATGAAGAGATGGTGGCTGTTTACCAGGGTTCCGCACCTTCATTATCAACTGTGCAAAAGTGGTCAAGTGAGTTCAAGAGAGGCAGAGAGAGCATTGAAGACGACCCCGCTCCGGCGCCCCGGCTACTGCTTGTACGGGAGAAAGCATCAAAGAACTCGAAAAACTGGTTCTTGAGGATGCCAGAATAAAGGTGAAAATGATGGCAGAGATCACCAAGCTCTCAATTGGTACCATTCACACCATTCTTCATGACCATCTTAACCTTTCAAAGGTCAGTGCAAGGTGGGTGCCACGAATGCTCACAGCGCCTCAGAAAAAAGTGAGAATCGCATGCTGTAGAGAGCTTTTGGAGATGTGTAGTGAGAACGCGGACGGTGTTCTGGATCGAATTGTTACTGGGGACGAAACATGGGTCCACCACTATGACCCTGAAAGCAAACAAGAGTCCATGCAGAGGCATAAAAAAGGAACAGACCCCCCGAAGAAGTCACTCCGTCTGCCGGGAAGCTCATGGCCACAGTTTTTTGGGACTCAAACGGAATCTTGCTCATTGATTACAAAAAAAAAGGTGAAACCATCAACGCCACATCCTACGCTTCCACTTTGCATAATTTGCGGGAGGAAATTAAAAAGAAAAGAGGGGGTAAACTCGCAGCGGGTGTGTTGCTTCTTCATGACAACGCTCCTGTTCACACGGCGCGAGTTTCCAAGGCTGCTGCGCGAGATTCTGGTTTCGAAGAAATCCAACACCCACCCTATAGTCCTGACCTTGCCCCTAGTGATTATTTCCTGTTTCCGGATTTGAAAAAATGTCTTCGCGGAAAAAGATTTTCGGATGATGAAGAACTCAAGTCGGCAATAAATATTTTGCAGAGAAAGAGGAAATTTATTTTTTTGAGGGTTTAAAAAAGCTTATCTCAAGATGTAACAAATACATTGATGTTAGGGGAGATTATATTGAAAAATAAAAACAATTTAAATTGAATTCGCATTTTCCTTCATATCGATACCGAGAATATATTGAACGCCCCTCGTAGATGGGTTTTTCCTTTACGATCTCATAGTCCTTTAATATGTTTTCCACGTTGTGGATCCAGGAGATATATTGGACTGGATTGCCATCGAATGTCTAAAGGTCCTTGACTCCATCGGGTAATCTACTGATCTCCTTCAGATCTTGTTCACTTCTTGGAATTGCAGGTGTTGTTGGGTTTGGGTTAGATGATGCATTACCGAGTTCTATTGACCTGAGCTTTTGTTCTATTTCCCTAATTTTTTCAATTTGCGCATTCACTGCACCAGTGAGATGGATAGCAGCTCTTTGAAGTTCTTCCATTTTGCGAAATAATAATTGTTTACGTTTTTGTAGTTATGAAATTACGTTCGTTAGGTATGAGAGAAATTTAGAACATAATTTTGTTTGGGTGACACTATATTATTATGTCAATAATAGCTTTGAAAATAATATATATGATAGATGATAATAATTTGATAACTTAAAACTATGGAATTGAATTCTTGCAGTTATGACTGTTCGATTTTATAAAAATTACTACAATTTAAAATATGTTCACAAAAAATAATTGCTTTTTCTGTTTCTTTGTTAAATTTCTTTAGGTTCTTAAAGTTACAAGATTTTGAGATTCAAGTAATTGACTTACATTAAGATTATGATATATACCTTCACCAGTCTCTTTATTGAAGTCAAACTTAAATCTAAACATAATTTGTTCTTACCATCCATTTCTAATATTATTGTAATTGATGATTTTGCAATTGTGTGGGAAAATATTCCAGGAATATGAGTCTTATTCAAATGCACCTGAACAAGTATTCAATTACCGTGCTGACCTAGCAACATGAAAGATGATGCATTTAGGATTGAATCGGCTGAATTGAATTGCATCAGCAGGAGTTGGTGTGATAACTCACACGCTGTATACCCCAAATGATACTCAATACTACTGCGATCCAATAAATACGATGAATAATATGAAGTGTGCAGATAAAAAAAGGGGCCATGCATGATATCAACCACAAAAGGCTAAACATCTTAAGACAAAGATATATTCGTATACATCGTAGAAAATCGACTAAGGGCAAAAATCATTGTTTTTAAATCGATAAGCTGTAATCCTATTCAGAGTGCTTAAAAAAGAGACACGTTAGATGCATAAGTAGAGAATAGGACTAGCCAGAGACTACAAAAAAGATCTGAGTAAGAGGATCTGCGAGGTGCACTCACCTGACATCAACAACCGGTGTATTTAGTTTCGTAACATCATCAAGCAAATAGCCGAATATATCAGGAGCATAAAAAAGATGCCCGTGGTATCGTGATATCTATAAATATTAGAAAGAGGCGACGCATAACACGGGGCTGCAGAGCTAGAAGCAACGAAGAACCAGGAAGAATTGAACCAAGAGTAGAGTCAAAAGAAGAAGAAAACCCTGAGGAAGAAGAAAAGGGCATTTGTAGTTTTCCAGCTCAAGAAAGTAAAGTCACGGCAGTTCTAAGGGCCAAGCAAGTGGCATCTGGTTATTTATTGTAAAACAGTAAATGAAGCTAGAGTCATATTGCAAAAACAGCTCCCAATTCCAGTTAAAAATGAGACCGGAGCTCGCTTTACAGTCAATGGGCAACTAGACAATGAACAGTGGTTAAAATAAGCTGGCGCTACGTGCCATACCGCTCATGAAACCACACTAGTGACGCCACTCGGTTATCTTTTGTCAAAACTCAATGCCTTATTAGTGTGATAGACCCTCAATTACCGTCAAAGAAGCATGTTGTCAACCCTTAACAAACTCCTGCTACTCCGGTTTGGCGAAACAAATAGGTTCAAAGGTCTTTACTCAGAAAACGAAATGAATGTTCTAGAAACCACAAATCCCACCAATCCTGCTATATGCTGCCGAGTCTTGGATGATAAGCAGAAAAGCAGAGTATATATTGAAAACCATCGAGCGGAAAGTTCCGACCTTGTCTTTCAAAGTTGAATGAAGGAGAAGATGTATCAGGACGTGGATGTACAACCAAAATTCGAATGAAAAATAATGCTCCAGCCAAAAAGATCTTCGAATCCTAGCCCACAGGTTCGATGCGACAAGAAATCTGTTCTTTTTTTTCAGAACCAAGCGTCTAGAGAGCATAGAATAGCATGCCCACAATCAAAGAAGGTGGAAGGCTGCTGTGATTTAGGCGAAGACTATTTATGGCTCATGAGTCCGTTAAATAAGTAAGAAAATACAATGCTCGTATATCATTATAATGATATACTCGTATGTACATATGTACATAACCTCCTACTTCATAGGTAGATAGATAGTGAAAAGTTTTGCTCGTTCAATCCTCTGGTTTTGAAGGCAAACTTAATAGAAGATGATAGTCCTTCTTTATGTATATCCCATTTAATAATTGTTATAAAAGGCTCTTTTACGCATGCCATGGAACAAGGTGTATTGGTGCATGCATGTGTGCGTACACCAAATGCAACAATGTCGACCCTTTCCATTCACGGAAAAATATGAATGACTTCATACGATATAATTTCTCCCACTTGTAGCTTATACTTGTTTGATATAAATTAAGTGCACAACTCAATCGAGACATGGAACTTTTTTACGATTTTTTAATTATTCGACAAATTCGATTAGCTTTGTACATATTTTTCTAATTAAATCTCTTTCTTTGTCAACTTTTATTCGTATTTACGCTTAATAAGCATTTTCGTCATATGAACAATATTACAATATTTGCCTGTTTGAATAAGTACTTTTTAATGTACACTTGAAGTGGGAAATTCTTTGTAGAAGATGAAAAGTAAATAATGACACATAGTTTCATATTACTCATATGATAGATAAGATAATGGAAGGACTTTGGGGTTAAACCAGAAATGTTTGTTTTTTTTTTGTTTTTGGTTCCGAAATCACTGTAGAAAAGTCCTATGAGTTTAATGACGGCTGCTTACTTGGGTATTTACTCCACCATAATTGGAGTCCAAACTTTTTATGCTTCATACAAGTACCTATATATACTATATCACTGATTGTCGCCGATTAATTTATGAGACCTAACCAGTCAATTTGTCTCTTGGGGATTTCTGGTAATATGTATTTTACTATCTAGTCGATCTGTAAAAAGCTTACATGCATAATAAACAGGAATATAAATTAAAATCCGTTTAGATTAGATTATGCTTTTTATGCTCTTCAAAATGTCGTTTAGACTTTGCGAAATACCATAGCATCTATTGCAGTCACTTGGGTTGATAACGTGTTCTGTACTATTGTGAGGAAGTATGAAAAGTGTAACAGAGAGCTGGATCTTGCTTAATGTGTTCGTATTTTGTTCACCTGGGGCTCGGCCTGGCATGTTCCATGGTAGGTCGACAAAGTATTGAATACCAACCGGAGCAGATTGCTGGAGCACTTAGCTCCAAAATAAGTGAGATTATGGAGAAGAAACATTAGGTAAAAAAATTATAGTCTGGTTAGCCCGTCAAACAACGTCATCTTACCACATGCAACAGAAGACTGGGCCAGGAAACAGCAGAATGCTCCGTTATACGAGGGCGGGTCAATAAGTCCGTGACTTTTTAAATTTCTGACCTCTTTACTAAAACAGCAACACTGCTCCTGTCAACAGTCAACATTTAAACTTGCTGCGTCAGTTAGTTTGTGTTTGACAGCTATTTTTATCAGACTACTCACTAATTTCTTGCGAAAAAAAAAACAAAAAACCAAGACAATGCAAGGGTGCACACATGTGCAGTTGCCATGGCAAAAATCCATGAATTGGGCTATGAATTGCTCTCTCATCCACCCTATACTCCAGATTTGGCTCCGAGCGACTACTTCTTGTCATCTCGCAAACAAAGGCCTATTTGGAGGACCTCGACAAATCATTTTTTTTGGAAGGGATAAAAAAATTGGAGAAGCGTTCTACAAAGTGTATAGAGCTCAAGGGAGACTACGTTGAAAAATAAAATTATTTTTTTATCAAAAAATCTGTGTTTTATTACAAAAGTCACGGACTTATTGACCCGCCCTCGTATATACGAGTACATTTTATGAGAAAATGCTATACAAATGGCATTGTATTGTAGATCGGATGCATACGAATCTACGAAATTAACGGATCTTATCATAAATGTATATATCCGCTGAGTATTGTGACATAGCTCTTCACTATACTTACGAGTACATACAATTTTTAGTTTTTAAAATTTTATTTTTAATCGTAAATTCTCATCTTTCCGCGTTATTGCCTTAGCCTTTGTGGTGTTGTTATTATTGATAGCCACTTACATGCTATCATTTTGCCTACCTATGTATCTACTCTTGGTCAGCTATGGAGAAATCACGATTTCAGATTTTTAGCTACGATTGTAGCTGTACTACCAACATACCATAATATTATCTTTGCTGACGCCTGTTTGGGCTACGTGTTCTTAACGTGCTCGCTCTAGCTTTTTTTTTCTTTTTGGGAAATTGATGCTTCTCTTAATTAGCTCATAGTGATCAAGAACACCTCTAGACTTTGAATACAGTGCCGTCTTATATTGTATGATAGATTGCTGCGTGCGCTTGTTTTGTCTTTGGATCAAACTTGGAGCTTGATTTGAAGAAGTCTGAGTGAAACAAATATCAATACCGGGTCTCTGATGGTTTCGTAGTACAATAATATTTCCTTTCAGTATATCTTTGATGCCTTGGCGTTTACGATCTTCATATTAGTACTGTGGATACATAGAAATATTGGTTGTGATAACGTTTAATCATCAGAACCTGCTCATCAATCTGATTGACAGTGAACTTCGAGATATTTTTTGTGGTGCTGCGGTGCAGGAAGAATGTGCTAGCTATATTAACATTGTGCTCTGCCACAAAAACGACAATATGAGCGTATTTTTGGAAGCAGGCTTGTGTAGATTTGACTTCAAACTGTCTAACTAAAGATGCCTGTTTTCATACCAACAACTATTTCGACGTCGTTCATATATAGTTTAGTTCTGCATGGATGTGAGTGTTAATTAGGCCTATGCCACTAAATTTGACAAGCTAATAGAGCTATAAAATCCTTCGTCGCAAACCTGAGAAACCCGTCTTATCAGTGTACATTAGAACCGTCTATTGACCAAAATTTTGCAGTATAGCTTAGAAAGACTCAGAAACACTTAATTAATACCAAGATCTTTTCATCTATTTCAATACCGCATGTAATTGCATTATAGATACGAGCCGCTACATGTATATGTAGAGTTATATATAATTTTGGCATTCCTGCTTATTCCTTTTCTACACCTTGAAAAGGCCAATTTTTACTTCATTTGCAAGGGAGTGTAAATATAAAAAAAATACATTCCTCGAGCACTGACATATGATTAATCTCAGATTAATCTGCAACATTCAAATGCTACTACTACATTTTAATGTATAACGTGTTGAACACAACACAGGGCGTTAGTGTGGAAAAAATGCATCAGTATATTAGAATTATTTGGGCAGCGCTCCAGTTCGAGGTGAACCTGGGCCTCAAATAACAAGCCTCTCCAGTTAGTCCGCTCTTTAGTTAACTGCCTTCAGTTGCACACTCCAAGTCGGTTGAGGTCCCCTTCTACGAGTACTTATGCGCGCCACTTAAGGCGAGGTCTTCCTCTACTGCGTTGTTCCCCCGGATTAGATTGGAATACTTTCCGGCCGGAGCATTGGTGTCTATTCGGTCTACATGTTCTAGTCATCTCAGGGTACTGATGCGTAGTTTTCTGACTAGGTCTCCTCCAAAGCTCGTCAATGCAAATGAAACAGAATATTTTGCGTAGGGGTTTTCCCTCGAAACAACTGAGGATACTGTATCTCCATCCGATTTCGATAGAGTTACTATATGTCCATAAAGTTGGACTTTGAAGATCAAGGTCTTAAATAGGCCTCCTTAGTTTTTCGGCATAGGGCGATTGACGAGATTTGATGTTCAATTGTGAGTTCCGCACAATTCTTTCAAGTACGCTGTTAAAGAAGTCACATGACAGTGCGTCACCTTGTCTACAAGGTTTTTTGACATCAAATGTATCGGTTAAGTTGTTACCGAATTTGACGAACCAGCGAGCGTTCTCAATCATCATTCTGCACAGACAGACGAGTTTGACAGATACACAGAAACTAGATATGGCTATATATAGCTTGTATCTATAAATTTTGTCATATGAGTCCTTAAAATCGATGAAAAGATGGTGAGTACCAATTCGGACTTCTTGAGTTTTTTCCAGGATCTGCCGGAGTGTGAAGATTTGGTCCATTGTGGACTTCCTTGGACTCAAACCGCAATGAAATCAGGTTGTTGGTGAAGGGTTTCAGACGTTTATACAATATAGCAGATAAGATCTTGTTCGATGTTGAGAAGACTTATAGACTTCTGACCAGATCTGAGAAATGAGTTGGTGCATACTTTTCACAAAGTTATTTCCAGCAGTTTTGAATACCTCTGCCGGTAAGACGTCAGCTCCAGCTAATTGTTGGATTTTAGCTTAAACATTATTATCCTCACTTCGTTCTGGTCAGGTGAACAGAAGTTCAATTTGAGTAGTCGATTCTGCCTGACGGCGTCATGCTGGGCTTCTTCGCCGCTATACAGTCTGCAGAAAAAGTTTCCCCATATTCTCAGTACCAACTGTGACTCTGCTACAAGGTTTTCTTCTTCATCTCTACAGGCTCCTGTACGAGTCTTCTTGTTTTAACACGTTCTTTTTACTTGTTGATAAAACTTCTGCACGTTATTCCTGGAGTACAACCTTTCAATATTTTCTTGTTTACCTGCATGTGCTTGCTGCCATTCTTCATCAAACAAAGGATTTATTGGTGGTGGTCGGATAAAACCCAGCACATCAGTTGCGTCGACTCTGATAGTACGGTGGCACCGTAGCCATTGATAATAACGCCATAGGAGTTGTTGAGAGATTTCGGGATACGCCTTCGGTGAAAATTCTGGCAGTGTCTTGCGATTGCACATTTTTTACGTTATGTCTTCCCACAGTATTTCTTCGTTTTTGTTACCAGACGTGGTATCGTGTAGGCTATACTTACCAACAACCCCATCTATCGCTTAGTACGATTTTAACGTCATAATATAACGACATTGCTCATATATCTTGTCGTAGGCACATTCTTTGGTGGCGTCGTTCTTGTCTTCCATAGGGACATTTGTTATTGAATTTAGCCTTGATGCGGATTGTTATAAGACGCTCGCTTCCTTGTCAGTAGCTCAAGACTTTATTATCGCATTTCCTAGATGGCGATGATATCTGCGTAATAGAGGTCAAGGACCTCTAATTGTTTGGCTGCACATGGCCCATGGCACATGCAAATCCGAAGGTCGTTGTCTTTTAAACGTTTGCTGGGGTCGTCAATAGTGAGTCCATTCTTATCTGAGACAGTTAGTTAGTTCGTCACATACTTTTAATCCCTTCCGTATAGGGCTGTGAGCCCTATAATGGCGTAGGCCAGTATAATGCTACTGGTCGGGCATGCCCTTGTCATTTAAGCCTGAATGAGTAAATTCTTACTCTTGCAGTTACCGGAGACTACTACTGGGAGGTAAGGCAAGCATTTTGCTACTAACTTGATTGTTGTGCTGCTGGACCAATCCAAGTTATAGGACACTCAGCAGCGGGATTCCATCAGGCCGATAACTTTTTTGTTTGTTCTGAATGCATTGTTGAGTATGTAGAGTATGTATATAAGTATAAGCTTGGGCAATTCTGCAACTAAGATTTAATTGCTGCAGTCCTAAGCTATGAAACAAACGAAGTCGATAATTTCTTTGTGATTCGGTACTACGGCGTTGTACTGACTTGATAAGAAATGACTCACATGCTTGTCCTTCCTTTTGACCAAATATCTTTCGATATTTCTGACCATGATTTACTTTACTTACAAAGATTTTAGATCTATTAACATTGATGCACTAAAGCTAGCAACTTTATCAGCCCCTGATTACAATGTAGACTATTATCTGACCGAAATGACAAAGTTGATTACTTTCAATCTATTGTAACCCAACTAATTGATCAACATGTCCCGACTAAAACAGTAAAAATAAGAAATCAAAAGTGTCCTTTCTGAAGTTATTAACGCAATTAAGGCTCGTAATAAATTGCATAGTAAATGTAAGCGTTCATTAAGAAGTATTGATTGGGAAGCATTTAAAAAGGCGTGAAATTTCGCTACTAAAATAATACGTGCATCCAAAAAGAACTATTATGCTTCAAATTTGAATACCTTCTTACCTTCCAAAAAACTTTGGAGTAATCTTAAAATGATAGGAACTAATCCGGCTTGCGATCTTGACTCAGATACACTAAATGACTTCTTTATAGGTGAACAACCCTCTAACAATAATAATAATGATAATATATTTTTTAATTTATATTAATGCTAGAAGATTTTGTATTCGTAAGTTTTTTTTTTTTTTTAACTTTATTTCATATCAAAATTGAAAGCTAAAAATAAACACAATTTCAAAATATTAAAGCTACAACCTATCATTTTAGACATAATTTTAACAGTAAAACTATTGATGGGGAAAATATATAAAAATTAGAAAAAGTTAAAGCACAGAATGTTATTACAAAAGAAAGAGAAAAGAAAATCCAAACAAAACTCAAATTAAACAAAAGGCATAAAGCACATATCAATTGCGCAATGGTTGAAAGAGAATAACCATTTTTTAATATTATATAAGAACACAGTTTTCACTCTCTCACATCTAAGGTTCTCTGGTAATAAGTTGAATAGACGAGGCGCAGTAACAAAATAAAATTTTGAAAAGTGTGTTTTATTGATTCTGGGTACATTTAAAAAATTCCTACTGTTGACTCTTAAATTGTTATTTTCTTCAAATCTTACAGCATAGTACCCGGAATTTTCAAAAAATATTTTTAGAACCTTGTAACAATACAAATGTCTTAAAGGGAGAAATTCAAGATTTTTAAACAAATCAAAACTAGGAGTTCGACAATTGACTTTACACATAATTCTGATCGCGTGTTTTTGCTTTGTTAAAAGATCTTTTATATTACTGAAATAGGTACCACCCCAACAAGTTATTCCATACTGCAGCTTTGATTTCAAACATCATTTGTAGACAAACTTTAAAATGGGCAGGCTACAGTAAAAACTAAGATGGTAGAATTGCTTCACAACTCTATTTAGATACTGTTTCAGATACAAAGTATGATCTTTCCAACTGAGCTTATTATCCAATATGACACCTAAATATTTAAAATTGTTGACACGATCAATTTTGAAGCAGGCATCACTACAACTTTCCTTACTGTTAAAAGTAATAGAATCATTGCGGCTTTCTACTAAACAAAAACGTAAACACTTTGGCAATGGTAATACAAAGGAAAGTCATCGCAGAATTCACCTTTGATGTTAAAAATCATGAATTTCGTCTTATTACTGATTAACAGCTTATGTTGCTTAAACCATCTTCTCAATATGTCTAGATCATTATTAACATCCGAACATAAATTAAGATAACTGTTATTCGAATACGAAAGAGCAGTATCGTCGGCAATTTTGCCTATAAAGGGTTGGATAAACAATGAATTGACATATATTAAAAACAGAACTGGACCCAAAACAGATCCTTGTGGAACACCAATATTAACGAATTTCTGCGAACTAAAACAGTTTTTGATTTTCACCATTTGCTTTCGATTTTTTAAATACGAAGAAAACCAATCATGAATAAAGCCCTTGAAACCCGCATCATAAAGCTTACTTAACAGCAGAGTGTGATCTACCATATCAAAAGCTTTTCTAATATCTATAAACAGAGTAGCAGGAATTTCGGGTGTATTCAAACTGATATATATTACACCAGTCAATTTTAATAAGGCACCTTCCGTATATCTCCCACTTCAAAAACCATACTGGCTAACACTAAAAAATTTGGTTCTGTCTAAGAATGATAACATTCTGGATTTAATACCTCGTTCAAAAACTTTAGAAAAAACTGGTAGAAGTGAAATGGGGCGATAATTATTTAAAGTCATGATGTCACCCTTTTTATGGAGTGGCAATACTACTGCTATCTTAAGTGAATCTGGGAAAATTCCCCGCTGTACGCAGAGATTGAAAATAAAACATAATACATTCGAAATTTCGAAAGAAATATTTTTCAGCACCGATCTGGAGATCTGATCAAAAGAAGAAGAATTCGATTTTTTAAGCGATAGTATAATTTTCTGTATTTCAAATGCCGTAAACGGTTCAAAGAAAAAACTTTCTGGTTGAAAGTTTGCTTTCTTTATCGTAGCATCACTTTGGCAATAAGAGCTACCATCGTTCGGAAAAACTTGAGAAGAATTGACATTCGAAAAGAACTCATTAAATAAATTAGCAACTCCTAAGGGATCAGACATAGTTGAATTATTGTTGTTTATGATTATATCTGCATTGTCGTTTGTTTTGTTTAAAATTTCATTTATGACCCCCCATTCCTTTTTAACGTTACCCACATTTTCAGCTAATCTATTACTGAAGTAAGTATCTCTATATAGTGGTATCTCGGTTTTTAGCTCTAAACATAATTTGTCATAATATTTTTTCAGTCTAACATTGTTAGGATGTTTTCTAACACTTAAGCACAGTTTCTTTTTCAATCTAATTTTTCTTAATATAGGGGCAGTCATCCATTGCTTAAGACATTTAAACTTGTTATTTTTATTACATACAATCTGACTACAATTCGATATATGAAATTGTAACTTCTTAAGGAACGAATCAAAAGCAATAGATGGATCCTGTGAATTGAACACATCATCCCAAAACTCAAAATTTAAATGTAATTTAAGAGCGGCAAAATTAATTTTATTAAATTCCTTATACTCGGATTGATTTATTCTGGATACGCTACTATCAAGTTGAATACTTGTCAAACTATGGTCAGTTAGTTTCAAATCATAGACCGCCGTTTTAAAATTGACAGAATTTTTTCTGTGCAGCCTTATAAATATATGGTATATATATATATATATATATTGCTTATATATATATAAGCAATACCCTAAACGAGTTGGTTGACTCAACAGAGATTCGAACCCAAACAAAGACAAAATCGACAAAAAATTATCTACGTCGACTGAATCAGACAAGATATTAATATTCAAATCACCCACTAATATTATATTTTTACAAGTTAGAAGTTCCAAAAATCCTGAAAATTCTTCCAAAAAGTTTCGCACTGTACACTTATATAATCTATAGATGCATACAAAACAGTAAGACACACCAGAGATTTTGCAAGAAACATTAATAATATTCAATTCAATTCAATTTCAATTCAATTTATTGCTATAAATAAGTTGTACATTAAGACAATGTCTCTTATAGTACTAAGTGATAATAGTTAGTTACAAAATGATAAGTGATAGTAATTATAATGATAATAATAAAAAATAAAAATAAAAAGGAAAGATAAAAAAAAGGGAGAGGAAATAAAATAGTTAAGAAATTGGAGAAAGACTGAGGTAGAGTTGATAGTAAATAGATAAGTTAAGAAGAAAAGTACACATACAATGCAGTTTTGAAGCTAGCAGTATTTGACAAGCACTTTATATGAGACGGTAAGTTATTCCATAGTCTAATAGCATAAATGAAAAATAATCGCGAGGAATTGAGGTATTTGCAACGCTGAGTGCTAATGTTGAAAGTTCTTCTGGAAAGGGAAAATTCCAGTTTGGAGTAAAGGTAAGAGGGTTGCGTTGTGTAGAAATATGCAATTTCTGAAATCAAGGTACTTTCTCAATGTACAGCCAAGAAACCGGCATGAGAATTCCGAGATTCTATCGTATCGTTGCCTTGCATAAACATACCGAACAGCATCATTATAAGCAACCTGGAGCTTGCGAAAAGATAGTGAGTCAAGATCACTGTAGACAGCTGCAGCATATGAAATAATGGGCATTATGAGGGTGAGCACAAGTCTTCGGCGAGTATTCAAGGGCGTATAGTTGGCAGAAATCCAAAGTTTACGCAGGTATCCGTACACGCGACCAACAACGACGTTAACGTGGTTATAGCCGGAAAGCTTTCGGTTTATGGTGAAACCAAGACTTGTAGCCACCTCAACTAACCTAATCTTACTACCGGCTAAGCAAACATCAGGAACTGGACTTAGCTCAAAAGACTTGTTTGATATTAGAAGTACTTGACATTTTTTTGGGTTCAAAGCTAGTCCATTTTTAGTTGCCCATTCAACAATGGAAGCAAGATCCTCATTTAGTAGTGACACTAGCTCACCTATTTTATTAACCGGATGAGATAGGTAAAGTTGTACATCGTCTGCATAGAAATGAATAAGCGCGTGCTTACAAATTGATGCTAAGTCATTTATGTACATGCAGAACAAAATTGGGCCCATTATTGATCCCTGCGGAACCCCTTGAGAAACTGACCGGAGACCTGAGCGATTGTTACCAACAACGACTACTTGTGACCGTCCACATAAAAAGCTTCGAATGAGCCTTACAGCTCTTTCACTAAAACCATAGTAATGGTGCAGTTTCCAACAAAGAATGGAATGATTTACTCTGTCAAAAGCCTTAGAGAAATCAAGCAGGCAGAGCAGCGTCACAAATCCTTTGTCAAAATATTGCCTGATATCATCCAAGATTTTTACCATGGCGGAAGAACAGCTATGGCTCTTCCTAAAGCCCAATTGGAATGGGCTCAACAGGGAATTTTCAGCCAAGTGTTTCTGAATTTGTGACTCTATTGCCTTTTCAAAGACCTTAGACAGGCATGGTAAGATACTGACAGGTCTGTAGTCAGAAGAATCGATGGCAGTAGTATTTTTAGGAACAGGTACAACCTTAGCACATTTCCATATCAGAGGAGTAGTAGATGTTGCTATACAGGAATTGATTATATGTGTTAGATGGCCTATAACGTGCGGCAAAATAAGTTTTATGAAACGAAGTGGCAAGCCGTCTTCACCAATAGCATTTGATTTTAAACTTTTAATAATACAAAGGACATCAACCTCCGCAACTACTTCAAAATCAATTTCCTGTTCAAGGCCTCTGCTGGAGACAACGTCATACTCGAAACAATCGGCAGCAACATCATTTGAAACAAAATAGTCGTTCATTTCATCTAAATCAATAGTACAGCTCCTGTCACTACTTACACCAATGCCAACTTGGCGTAGATTTCTCCACAGTACCTCGGGGGGTAAAGAAGTGCTCAGTTTAGATGAGTAGTAGTGTCGTTTAGATTCACAAACAGCATCGGTTGCAGCATTACGAGCAGCTTTGTACCTGTTCCAGTTAATCGTGTTTTGTCTACGCTTCCACTTACTGTACAGTCTGTTTCGCTTCTTTAGAACACCAACTACCCCTTCCGTGAACCAGGGACACGCACTGTTTCGGATCGTACATGTACATGATCATTGAATAATTGCATTACAAGCGTCTGGAAAATGATTAGCTTTTCATTTGGATCGGCAACCATTCTGCAATTCAACCATGGGACCGAGTTTGCTGCGGTCGTTAGTGCTTCATGATTTATCGATGAGTAATCCCTATAAACAAAGGAGCTTGAAGAAGAATTGTAAGACAGTAAGACAGAGAGTGAATCAGATACAATAACAAGGTCTAAAAGGCTCGGTGGTGCACCTGGCCGGAAACATGTTGGATAGGAATTATTTACAATTTCAAGTCCACTTGCCGCCGCCATATCTTTCACTTGGTAGGACCGCGAGTCGTTTTTAAGCATGTTGGCATTAAAATCACCCCAAACGACAATGTTATTATATAAAGGGGAAAATTCAGATAGAGAAGAGAAAAAAGGTTCAGTTGAAAAAACACGATTTGGATTGTAGCAGAAAGCAACCAAACATTTGACAGACCCATCAGAAATTTCTGCAATCAAATACTCAACATCAGTTCCTAGCGATTTTTTTATGACTTTACATTTTAAGGTTTCCTTGCAATATATCGCAACACCACCTCCTGTTGTTTCCGTAACCCTATCATTACGTGCGAGCTCATATCCAGCTATTTTGTAAAAATACGAGTAATTATCAATTCCAGGTTCAAACCATGTTTCATCAACACATATAACATCAACAGAAGAGTCATTAAATATACCTTAAACCCTCTTCTTTGACACGAAAGAACGTTCAACATTGTGCGAGTCTGAACTTCATTCATGCTATGACCACAGATAATAAATCTATACAGATGTCTCATCGCTGTAGAGAAAAATGGTTCAATTTTTGTCGGCTAGCCGACACTCGTCCAGCCGACACGAGCTTTCGGAATAATGTAAAGCTTTTTTATTTTCGCTCTTTCTTGCTTTGTTTACTGAGAGATTTTTTTTTCTCTCACCACAAGTTGTGGGCAGTGGCAAAAGGAATACGAAAAACAATTGCATGGTGTTTGCGGGAAGGGGTATGAAGACTTGGCTGTTTGTTTTCATTCAACTGCAATAGGAAATTATGTAATTTTTCATGAATTGGTATTTTGTTTGAGCGTATGGGTGTGTTACATAGAACACACAGAAAGAACAATTCAAAGGCGGGAAAAGTCGAATATTTTTTTACATTTTGTAATTGAAGTTTGACGAGCAAAATATTATTCGTGTTATTAATATGCAGTGCAGATACACCTGTGTGCAAAATAATAGCAGTGTGATGCTTAACTTTTTATTTTACAATAAAACAAATTTTATAGCACCTGTATTTTAATTATTTAATTTTTCTTTCTCTAATGTTCTAAAGACTTCGTATTGAATATGAAATTAAGTAACTAACCATTCTTATAGAAAACCTAAAATACCACCTTGATGAAAAGGAATTTATTGAGAAAATTAAAACTACAAGTTTATTCATCTAAATCTATATATAAAGTAATCTCTTATCGACTGCAACACACTTATGCCAGCGCTTGATCTAATCCTCGAAACATTTTGTATATTCGATTTTCGGTATGTCCATTAGTGCTTCCTGCGATTTTTCCATTACTTCCTCTCGGCTGCTGAAACGCGTTCCCCGTAGTGGTTTTTTAACTCGATTGAACAGAAAGAAGTCACAGGGAGCCAAATCAGGTGAATTCGGTGGCTGGTAGATGGTATTTGTTGCATTTTTCGTTAAAAAATTACGAATAATGATGGCACTGTGCGACGGTACGTTATCATGGTGCAAAATTCACTAGTTTTCTGCCCACAATTCTGGTCTCTTTCGGCGAATTGCTTCACGCAAACGTCTCATAACGCCCAAGTAATACTCTTTGTTTACTGGCTGGCCTTCTGGCAAAAATTCATGATGCACTACATCGTTGTAATCCATGAAAACCCGGAGCATTGCCTTCTTTTTTGACTGAAAACGACGTGGTCTTTTTGGTCTCGGCTCATTTGGTGAACGCCAAATCACCTTCGTGAACAATTATTTTGCAGAGAAAAACGCCAAGTACTATTTGGATGGGTTAGAGAGATGGGAGCATCGTTGGGAAAAGTGTGTAGAGTTACGATGAGAATGTAGAAAAATAAAAAAAAAATTTGAGAAAAAATGTCTTGTATCACTGTTCGGTCGGAACCCTCAGACAACCCTCGTACATATATATTAATTTCAACCATGATGACTCGGTAAAAAATTAAAGATCCTGACTGGTAAGTTGTGATGCATCCACAGTATAGTCTTGATTATCATTTGTTCCGACCCCTTCGACACTCTCTTGCTGGCATTAAATTAGCTTCAAAAGAGGCATGGGAAAGCAAGAGGAATGGTTACGAAATATTGTTTGTAAAAATTGTTATTTGAGAATAAGGAAGACCGTAAAAGAAACGATTCGTCTGGGTATTCTTCGCGCTGTAACTCCTGAAGAGACAAGTAAATAAAAAGAAGCAAAGTTGCAAGGATTAGTTGCATTCTAATAAATCGCTTCTCAATACGCTTGTGTGTTAAACAAAATTGAATAAAAAGATTTATGTAATTATAGTAATCATCATTATATTTCTACGTTCATCATTTGATCGTTAAGAAACAATTTTTAGCATAAACTAAAGTTTTTCATTCATTATTGTTATTTACTTATCTCATTTATTCATCATTTGATTGTCACAAAAGAAATTAAATTAAATTAAACATGGCTGTCTTATTTATATTTAATTTTCTTCTTTTTTTTTGTGGAAAATCTAACAAAACAAATTAATTATATTGTATTTACTATATTATAATATTTATTTTCACTTTTCTTTTCTTCAATTTTCACCACATCATCTTGCCTATTTGTTTATTTACTCTTCCGGCCTGGAAAATCTTGGAAAGAACTAGCCAGTTCCAAGTCAATACCTACCACCTATGCTTATGACAGCCTCCATTGTACTAGGTTTCATAATGCGATGTCCTAATTCGGGGTCCCAAGAAAACTTATGGTTTTTTCAATCTCATATTGAAATACTCGTATTATGTAACCGCAGGCAGGTATAAGCACAATAAAGATCTGGCCAGCTGTTGGGACACGTCATTGATATAGACTCTTCAGGGTGGCCAAAATCTGCTGCCATTGTAAAGTATATTTTATCGAGCAAAGATAACCCCGTCATTTACCAAATCGTACAATTTGTCACTGTAAATGGTCATTACTCTAGAGGAGTTCCTCTTCCTCTGGGAAGAAGAGGAACTGAACAAATGACACCTTGTCGAAGATTACCACCAGAATAAGCCTAGGCAACCGGTGCTACTTCAGTCTGGTTTAACAAATTGGATCCAAAGTCTCTACTCCAAGGAACATTGATTTTGCTAGTTAAAATATGGCTCATTCATGGCTGTCGGAAAAATATTTCCAATATTTTCCTTACTTACTTGGGTGGCGTTACAGTCCGTGGTGGACCAGGACCTCAACCACAAGCCTTTCCACCTGGCGCGATCTTTCGCCAGCTGTTTCCAGCGGTGCTGCACTCCAAGTTGGTTGAGATCCCATTCCACTTGTTCGAACTCCCATATATTCGGCCGTACATTACTGCGTTGTCCCCGAGTCTCGGAATTGAAGATTTTCGATCTTTACATACAAATATTTTGCGTACAGTTTTAAAAACTCCCTTTTACATAACTTGAAAGAAAAGGGAGCAAATATGTACTCGTAAATATACATTTTCCGAATAAGTTCGAGCTCAATGCTTGGAAATTTATCAAATTTTGTAGGTACTTAATGTCCTGAGCACAAAATTAAAATCGGGAAATTGGTCTAGCGCTCATGTACATACGTATATCCTCAACCCCATAACATGCATTAGCCCCTAACACCTCGTGCTTCAAATATCAACCAATTTTATAGTGTGGTGCAACGTCATACCCACCCCCTCCAGCAGGTCCACATCGCGAACCATCGATCTCATGATCTTCAAAATTATATTCCTACCCCCATTTAATTTACATTGCATAACAAGTTACAAACAAAATAACAAGCACACGTACATAAACCCAAGTAAACCGGTTATGCTGGGCAACGTCAACGCATGTTTTTTTTATTTATTTCTTTCGTTCACGTATTGTTTTTGCACGATAAAAGACTTTGCTTGGAGAGTGACAAGAGGCAAAAGCAAAAAGCGAAAAGAAATAAAATGATTTTTCTGCTCTTTGCAGTTTTTTAAAAAAGCTTTTTTTTAGTTCGATTTCATTTTCATAGGACAAAACTTCCCATATGAATGAGACATCTGTATAAATTTATTATCTGTGCTATGACCATGACGAACGTTTGTGCTATCAAAATTCGTAAACAAATAAAGTGCAAATCATACCACAGGCTTCCAAACAAATCCGTGTACAAGTAAAGAAAAAGAAAATGAAAAGAGGAAAAGATATCAAAATATTGCAGAGAAGAGATAGGACAAATAAGGAAAAAAACAGGGAAAAAAACATACTAGAAATAGAAATATAAGTTTTTAGATAGTATAAAATACTTAAATGCATAATTTATAAGATGTATAAAATCATGTCATCACTCTTCAGTCACAGTAACAGCGGAACAATAGCAGCAGCAGCAGCACCATCATCAGAGAAAGCTCGGTCGATGCTTGCTTCTTGATTAAGACAATCAGGAGTAGCGGCGGCAGCGTGTAGATCAGCGAAGCTTTCAATGAGAAAGCTTTTACCATTTGTGTCTTTTCTCACATAAACAGACCCATACTTCGTGTGTGTGGATGAAATTAACTTTTTACGTCTGAGTTGAGTAGCACTGCGGAGAAGACGTCGAGTGTGCATTGTTAAGCTCTCATTAATGAAACATTTATTGTTGTCGGACGATTCAATCCCCAAGTCAGCTGGTATAAGCTCTCTACGATGCACATTGCGGAAATGGGCGGCATACTTTACAACTTCATTTCTTTCAGCGCAGCTGGAGAATTTGATAACAATTGAAGAAGAGCCGGGGTTGTTGTTGCTGTTCTCAGTCAATCGACTTTTTGTGCGAAAAATGTTCTTAAGGACTGGTGGCTTGCACTCAATTGTGTGACAAAACTTTCCAATGCCCATTTTTTAATTTCACAATCTACTATATTATTTCTGAAAAATACTGCGACACCTCCAGCAGAATACGACTCATTACAGTTCGCTTCAAATCTAAAATTTGGTATTTTGTAATTAGTTACCTCTTCTTCAAAAATCCAAATTTCAGAAAGAAAAATGAAATCAGGTAAATGATCCAAAGATGCAAGATGTTCGAAAAAAGTATCAAAATTAGTTCTCATGCTTCGAATATTTTGATGGATGACTGAAAAACCTGATTGTTGTTCATTGTTTGGATGATCTATACACAAGCATTTCAAGTTATTAAAATTTAAGGAGGAAAAGCTAAAATTACTATTTTTTCATGAGGATCAATTAATGAATTACTAATTACGTTAATAATTATAAATAAAAAACAAAACAATTAATTTTCAAGTTTAGAAAAATCCTCAAATGTATTAATTTTAATTACTTTGTCACCTTCACTTTTCCTGATGAGAACAGATGAATTCCTAATCCAAACAAATTTACATTTGTTCTTCCGCTTGAGATCATTTGCCATTTTCAATAACGATCTTGTGTAGACAGTGAGACAATCGTTGATGAAGATTTTACTGCCGCTGATGTTCTTGTTGCTGCCCTCACCATTGATGTTTTTGTTGCATGGAACACGAAAGATGTTAGCCGAGATTTTGTTTTTGTTCTCACGCATCCTAGTCATTACAGCTTTCTTTCTTAAAATCGATGAGAATTTTACGCATACGATGTTAGAAGGCGCATCTTTTTTGTTTTTCGTATTCGCTTTCACATTCTTAACATAGTCCGCTTTCATACGTCGCATGTTTCGAAAGATTCAAGTGAGTGCGAAAGGGAGGGATAATGAAACAAAAAATACCCGATTAACCAAATTCCCACTGCCTGTGGGTAGCAATTTCATTGCAAGTTTTTGACATTTCTTTTTCTCCTTCTTCTTTCTTTTTCGCATTTGCTTCATTACTTCTTTCGCTGTGTTACGAGCACAACATTTCAGTATGGCGGATGAACTGAAATGGACCAAAGAATTAACAAGGGGGCTCATTTTCAATTATGAAAGACTGAGCGCCAAAGATGAAATGAAAGAGAACTGTCAAATAACATGCAAACTCAAAGAAGGGGAAAGTCTTCATGTAGAGTTGCGCGCATCACTGAATGAAAATTCAAAAGAAAATAACCAGAACATGCGCATTACACACTTGCGACGTATGAAAGCGGACATAGCAAGATTCGATTTCACTTTCGTCGAGTTTCTCGCCATTAACAGCTGTTAAGAGAGTATTAAGCTTCTCTTTGACATTTGCATTATTTACATCAGGAATCCCAACAATGTCAACTGCACACTTTTTTCTCTTTGCTCCAGAGCATTCAACTTCATTTCCAAAACATCAACCTTCTTGATAAGAGAAGCTTTGCTTTCCTCAAGAGATCTAATTTTGGTTAGCGCATCAGTATTGAGTTGTTTTAGCTTAATAATCTCCGTATACAGCATTTGCAGTGTTATTGTATGCTCACCCGTATTGTTAGCATCATGGGGAGCAATTGCTGAGAATGGAATAGCTGAAGCTTTAATAGCTGTAGATGTGCCAGCAATAATATTACAGTTGCCGGAGCTAGAACTAGTTGGAGTTCGAGTATCCACTCTTCGAAGAGACGATGTTAGCAGAGACATTTATAGGAGCATCCGCCAATATTGACTTTCTTCTCTCTAAAACACAACTACTGCATTTATAATTCTGACTACTCTTCTCGTAAAATTCAATGTCTCTTTTTTCAAGATTCGAGCACTTTGCATGATAAAATTCTTTGCAATTAAAGCACTGTATTTTGAGATTCATGTCTGTCGACTTTAAGATAACATAAACCTCACTTCATTGTATATATGTATTAATTTAAGCAAAAAATCACGATCGGGCAACGTTTAAACTTAAACTTTGTTGATATTTTAGGTTTTTTATGTGTGTGTCCCCATCAACACTCAAAGTGAAGAAGAAGTTTTTAAATGTGTGATGTTAATCAAGTCTTACGCTACCGGTGAAGATGATATACCCTTTCGATTTGTAAAACTTATCTTACTACTGACTACTTATTTTATGCCACATGACTCACCTTATTAATTTCTGCATTGTGACTTCTACCTTTTCCCAGTCTTGGAGAGTCGCAAAGGTCATTCCAATTGAAAAAAAGCAAAATCTAATTCCCCTGCTGATTTCATACCAATCAGCATACTTCCTTGTTTATCGAAAGTCTTCGAAAAGATCTTAGAGAAACAAATTTTCAGCCATTTGAAAAAACAACAACCTTCTCTACCCGAAGCAATCTGGTTTCAGAACTAAACATATTTTTCTACAGCCATGGTGAACTTATTAGAGGAAATTAGACGGGACTACGACAAAGGTCATTACTCTACTTTGTTTGCTTGACTTTTCTAAGGCTTTTGATAGGGTAGATCATTATATTCTAAGGTTGAGACTTAAAAACATCTTTGGTTTCAGTGACAGGGCCTTCAAACTAATCAAAAGCTATTTATCAGAGAGGTTTCAAAGGGTTATTGTAAATAGCAGATCCTCGTCCTTGGTCCCTTATTGTTCGCAATATTCATCAATGATCTATCTAATGTCTGCACCCACACTTCTGTACATTTTTATGCAGATGATTTACAGCTTTACTTAGGTAAACCTCTTCTCTTGCTTGATGAATTGGTCCATCTTATCAATGAGGATCTTCGCCGTATAACTGCTTGGCCCGTCGCTAATAAATTGCATCTAAACCCGACCAAATCTCAATCCCTTCCTATATGCAAACGAAAATTTGATCTTATTATAATTCTCGATATTTTCCTAGATAACACTAAGATTACTGTTGTGGAACAGTGCACTAGTCTTGTTTATATTATTAATCGTAATCTTACTGGATATAATCACACAAATCAGTTATCGGCCGTTTCTACGGATGCCTCCGCAATTTGTGGCTTACATCCTATTTTACCCCTTTGGATACAAGACGCAAACTAGTGCTTACTTTATCGCCTATTATTACCTACGCTGAGGTTATTAAGGTTGTTAAACTCTTAGTTGCTTTCAATGATGCTGTACGGTATGTATATGGTCTCCGCAGATATAACATATCTCTGAATTCTCTATAAAATTACTAGGTTGCACTCTACAACAGTATCTGCAAGAATGAAATTGTATATTTTTGCACAAAATTATAACTTGCGTCTACGTCCTATTTGTTTGACAAACTCGTTTTTAATTGTTCCTTAAGAGATCTATCTATTGTCCCTTTTCGTTATCAACTCTTGAATTCATAGAGTCTTTTTTTCATTCGTGCTGTTAAATTATGGAATTCCGTTTCACTGCGAATCAAAGTAAAATCTAACCGTTCGGCGTTTAAAAGTGTAGTCATCCTCTACTTCTCCTCCCTGACATCTCAAGCCTAAATTTGTATCCTCCCCCCAGATATACTCCACGAATATCTATTGCTATACAATTGTACATTTATTATTGTAATTTAATTTTAAGTTTAAATTGTCTAATTTGCTAATCTATAATTTCTTAGTACTATAAAAGATGTTTATCTTATTGTATGAAACCGAAATTATGAAATAAATATGAAATATGAAATAAATAAATATGGGTATTTAATCACTGAAGCAATTAACATACTTACGAGTACTTACGGAAGACTTAGAAATTTTATCGAACGGGTCAATTAAAGAGTAAAACCTTTGCCAGAGATTCTAATGCCGTTTATGAAAATACAATAAACTGTTCGGGCTGTTCGACCTGCTCAAAAAGATCCGAGCAATTACCTAAAATAACTATGATATAGGTACATATTATATAGTCTTTTACATATGTAAAATAGTCTTCTTAAAAACAAAACTATCTCCATGATTTGAAATTGATATTGTGGTTTAATATATATGATAGATACTTTTAAAACTAATTAATAAATTTTCTTTAAATATAGGATAGAAATAGTACTTGTACTTGCACTCGTACATCTCTATGTGAATTGCTTACCATTACCAAGTCTATTAGCAGTTTTTAAATTAACCCTTACCTTTGATTTCATAGAAACATAATACACACAAATAAGACATTCTTTCTGTATCTGCAACATTGCTCTATGCCTCACGTCTTTGAAATCCAGAATGAAAATGTTTCGCAACATTTTAGCGAGCACATGTCACTATGTAAAGTTGGTGTGTAGCTTCTCAATACGTTCAGAATGGGTAGTGAATTATATTTCTAGGGAGGATTTTCCGTTTCCGATGGTGTGTAGGTGCACCACACCAAGTGTATCATCAGAGTACCATTCTTATATAAATGGCACTTTGGACGAGTATTCGTATTCAGTACGAACAGTACTCTACAGGTGTTCAAACCGGAGGAACTTTAGCTTTTTGCCAAATATTCGAAGTGCGTTCTTTCCTCTCTTAGGAATCGGATATTTACACGTATCTGTGGTTTTTTATTCTAAGTGAGTTTTTTGGTTGTTATTTTTTGTGTAAAAAAGTGATTTAACCCAATCTTAAAAAATAAATACAATTTAAAAGAAAGATCCAATATATTGAGCAATTTGTAATTAAAAAAAAAAATAAAAAAAAGCCCTAGAAAGTTGTCAAAATATAAAAAAGGGTGCTACTTTGAATAATTTGAATTGTAATGTTAACGGTTTTAATGTGTTTAGATTATACATATATTCCTCCTTCGTATAAAAAGGATCTTCAGAAAGCCATAAATTGTTGCTGTTCGTGTTGGGTGATGAAATTGGGTTTTGAATGCATGCAGTACTCGTACTACACATCACATCGAAATTGCAACAGTTAAGGACATGACAATTCTTTTATGATCGGGATACAAAATTCTTTTCAAAGATGCTAACTACTCTGGAAATGAGTGCCAACCCATTACCTGAATATTTATTGGTATCGATTTTTGTATTAAGACAAAATCGCTGGCATATCAGAAAAGTATTCACATTTCGAAATAAGTTTTGTCCTGATGAATGGGTGATTAGTGAAAACTTTTTTTTCTGGTAAACATCCGATAAACTGTTTCGTGTTGTCCTTTCAAACAATTCTTTTTTGGCGTTTTTTCAAATGAAAACGTATTCATATAGCTTGAAAAAGGGCAAGACATTTATACTCGTAATCCATTCTTAGCTGAGTATAATCTCATTCTCGTAATTCGGATAGAAATATACACATATGTAATTACATCTAAGAACAATACATTGATAGGGTATAATTCAATACGTCTTCAGTTGTCTATGGTTGTTTGATTCGAATTTTCACGTTGTTCAACACAATGAGAAATTAGCTCATACAAGGAATCATCCTGAGGGCGAACACTTGATTTGATTACAAGGATTTTTGCTCATACACTTATAAGTGCGTGTAAAACAAAACGCGAAAGTTTTTCTGTTTATTGTTAATAAATGAGCAAGGAATCGATGGGATGAATGTGAACACTCCTTCGAAATGTTATACTTTTAGCCACCTTATTTATAACTACTAAGCCTGTAGCTGTTATTTATCCATTGGGGGAATGTGTTGACAAGAGTTGAAGTTGTGTTCTTTTTTTTTTTATTATTTGAATGTTCATTACTAATTTACGAGTATGTTTTCATTTTTCTGTCACGAAGATGTTGATTTCAATGAATTAAGCACAATTGAAGTAGTAGAAATTATAACTCCTTTTTTTTGGGTTTTTGACGAGCAAGTCTAGCGGATTGGCCGAAACCTTGAATTTATTTGACCAAGATTTGGCCTTATATCGACTGCTAAAATGATGTCGTTTTCCATCTAAAATGTTGTCAATACGAAAAGTGTACGAGTTGGTAGATTCTTCCAAGTTTCCGAGAGATCATGCCTTGGTTTTGCTTTGTCTTTATTTTCTATTGTTTTCTAGTTATCTGGAATATCACCTATCAGGTATTATAACGCACATCTCTAGCTTACCATCAGCGCCTCCAGAATTTTAAGACATCCAATTTATAAACATATCCCAAAACAACTTCTAGTTATTTTTGCATTTTCGAGGGCCATCATTTTCACCTAAAATGATACTCTTGTCTAAGTTGCGAGCTATTAAGAGCTCTATTCTATCCATCCGTTACCTACCTGATTCCGCGACAGTTCCATTACAAATTCTAGTATTACTTACTTACGGTCATATGTAATGCCTTCTTCGTCTGAAATTTTGTGAATATATTAACTGGAATCAGGATCAGGAGGATCTCCAGAGCAACTCTTGGGGTCTAAATATCCCTAAACGAGCGATTTCCCTTGGGCACACCACGTTGCCCTTCTTCTCCAGGGTGAGTTGGATACCATGCCCAAGCCTGAAAATGGTGTGAAAGACCGTGTCTTTGGCTTAAATCTTTTCCACACAATTAAAGACAAGACACACTTATTTTAATAACTCTACATATATTAAATCCAAACAAAATCTTTTAACTTTTTTCCAAAAACTACAGCATAAAATGCATGGAAATATTAATAGATGTTCATAAATCCACCTCAAAAATCTTTAGTTGTGCAGGCCAGAGCATGTAAAAATTGTTGCAGTTAGCTATCCTTGTTGACTTCATGGATTTTATCAAGATTTTAAGCTAATCTCTGTTATTTCCTTGGCAAGCCTCACCACTGCAAATTTTTAATTGTTTTTCTGCTAACCGACTTAGGCTAGGCATAATTTACACCATCTGTTCCGACGTTCACAGCAAAATTTATTGGACTCATCTTATTAATCGGTAAATTCAAATCTTTGCAGATATTTGCTTCATTTATTATTATTATTTTTTGAAACACTTTTAATGATGTTTTGGGAATAGAAAACCCTTTCGACTTGTCATTTTTGCTGGTTCTTTGTGTGGAACACAAGATATTCTTCATTAGCCCGCCTTTAAAGTTTCTCCAGTGTTGAAAGGATCTAGGTTCGATGTTAAGTCATCCCTATTATTATAACTTTTTACCTGTCTTCGTCAAAATCCTCGAGCATCACTTTGCGCTAATCACCTCCTGCCGCGCACATTATGTAAGTTTAGGCCCCGTTTGAGCGGCCTCCATAAAGAGTCTTGCATTGCCGCATTTTAGTGTAAGATGTAACTTGTGCTAACTCGATGAGAAAGCTAATGTCGTAATAGAGTTCATACAGTTCATCGTTGTATTTTTCCCTTCAAATTCCTTTTATGAAAACAGGACTAACTAGTGCTGGAAGAAGTGTTCTCTTATAGCAACTAAGGATTTTCACCGACAGCAACTGGTTAGCAAATCTCTAAACTCTTGAACTGCTCGATATCTGCTTGCATCATCGGTCGCGCTATACAGATATTTTTATTAATTTTTACTTATGTTCTTTCTCTACTTGTTTTCGACTTGTCTGGTTATACAATACTATTGGAAAGACCATTGGCTAATGACTGTTTTTTTGTTTGTATTTTCAAAATAAAACTGGAAAATCAAAACCCACTAACTACTCGTATAATATTAAGTTATATTTGTAATATTATACAGACTCGTATGTACTATATGTAGGTACATCGCAATCCCAGCTTATCAAATTTCCCAAGGAATCAACTTGAAATTACTGGAAAAATGTCTTTTGCATAAGTGTTATATTTTAAATACATTCATGAAAATTAAATAAAATGTCAATTTCAGCATACCGACTTTTAACCTGTTTTTAGTTAATTAAAATATAAATACGTACTTATATTAATTCTTTTCAAGACTTATCCCTGTATAATTTTTGATTTGAAGTTTTTTGTTTTCAATTTTACTTGAATTCTACTTTAATGGCATCCTACTTAAAATGTATATACATATGTAGATGTCTTTTTGAAAAAGAAAAACTTGTATGCCCTTCAGCTGGCTTTTGACAAAAGCAATTGTTTATTGCTTAGAAAAGAAACATTTTCTAAGATACTTGTACATATAACAATTAGATATGTACCATACATTTTGAATTACGTAGACATTCTGTTTCTATATTACTTTATGTTTATTACCATTAAATTTTTGGCTTAGCAAACAATATCATATTAAACATGCATGATTTATTTGTATTCGTCCTTTGATTGTACTCGCGTTGGCTTATTCAATAATAACTGAGAACACATTTTGATTACTTATGGAGAAAGTTTTATTTGATTTCTAGGTAAAGCACGAATATACTCGTATCCTGAATAGCTTCCTCTTTGTTATTTGAAAAATCAATGGACTTTTGTTAGTTAAGCAACTACTCATTATATGTAAGTGATGGTGGCTCAGAATTTTGATATGATAAATCTAGTTAGATTGTGGCTTTTAAAATCGGGTATTGATTTCTTGAAAAGAACAAACCAAGTTCAGTGTTCTGTTTTCCTATTGTGGCATAAATCTACAGATAAACCTTCAAATTTGCAAAAAAAAAAAACCGCATGAACGAATAACTTGATAAATTATTCAGAAGGTTTAGTGGGTTATTTTACGTACAGCGTCCGTTCTGCGAAAGTGCAGAGAACTTACTAAGACTGAAGGCATTCATTGTGCTGATAGGATATGAAAAAGTTTTAGCCCTTCCCAATTCGTGCAACTGCAGGAAAAGTCATTAGTAATATTTCCTATCTTCGCGGTATGTCTACCTAGTTTTTAATGAAATATGATATTAATAAGGGTAACAATGTTCTTTTTTTTATATTAAATTGGATGGATTATAACTACATGAAATGTCAGTTTTAATAAGAATCTGACCTAGCGCAGTTTGTTCCTAACTAATATCTAACAAAGAGATGCATTACTGTTCACATTACGAGTATTAGAGCTGTTTCTTTACTCACCCACCGACTACCTGATATCCAGGGAAACACTAGAAATCCGTTTCTTTAGCTATTAATATTCTGGACTAAACTGTGATTTTTGAGAGATATTATACATCATTTTCCTTCTGGCATGAAATCCCCAGAAGTATTCTTCCTGGTTCAATTTCCTACTTGCGAAAACTGTTTTGAATCTTAAATACAAGGTGGCGCAAAATTATTCATCCGATTTTGTTTTTCAATTACTTTTTTACTAAATAAAAAAAAAAGATTTTGAGTGACGGAAATCTTTATTTGACCCTTTGTAATTGTTTGTGTTGAGTGGAAAAGATGATATCCGCCAAGTGGCTGCCGCCAGTGTTGATACACATTTGTGCCCGTTTTATCGCATTTTCCATAACTTTCCGCAAGATTTCCGGTGATAATTGTTCGCATTCCTGTCGAATATTCTCCTTAAGGGCTGCGATTGTCTGAGGCTTGTTGGCATAAACCCGCGATTTCAAGTAGCCCCAAGGAAAGAAGTCTGGGATGGTTAAATCGGGCGATCTTGCTGTCCATGCCAAATCACCAAAACGGGAGATTACGAGACCAGAATACGCTTCCTTCGCAATATCCATTGTGGCTCGTGCTGTGTGTGCGATTGCACCGTCTTGTTGAAACCACATGTTCACCAAGCCCCGCTCTTCCAATTCCAAACCATTCTTGGTTCTCAGCGACATCGGCAACCACCGGTGCGATATTCTCGGCCGAACGACCAGTCGGGTGGCGGCGATGCCCTGCGTGGTCTCCTACGTTTCCACTCTGTTCGAGTCGAGTAGCTAAGCGCCGGTATGTTTGCCCAGTTGGTGCGACACGATTAGGAAATCGATTATTAGTCAACAACATCGACACAATCATTCCACGCTCTTGCGGAGTATAGCGCTCCATTGCTTGTCTGTTTATATACTGCAGCTGTCTAGATCACAAATGTCAAATATGATTGACGTACGACGCCATTTGCAAAAATTATACCATCTTCCGATAGGGTGATTTATTTTGCGCCACCTTGTACATACATGGAGGTAATATTAAGATTAATAATTTCCATCCTAATTCGAGGAGAGGACAAAATTTTACAATTCCAATTTGCAGCATTCAAATTGAACCGTCGTGCCTTTTACTAGCGTCATATGTTTTTTGTGTGTAGCAACTAACCCGATTACAGTTCCTTTACTGTAAACTTCTTTCTGAAAGTGGAAAGTACCATCACAAAATAAAATCGTGGCCACAGATAGTAAAGAAATAAACTTATCCAATTCGTGTAATTGTTGTTGTTTCTCGTAGTGAATAACGTACCAAAAATTATTAAATTGTACTACGGAAATAACAATTCTGTAGCAACGGTGCACCATAATTTACGTACTGATTATGGTCGAAATAATCGACCAACGTAATAAAAATTACAGACCGTACCTACCGGACGAAATGTCCGATTTTGGAATAAAAATTTAAAAGCTAATAACTCGGAATTTGTTTATAAATTTTTATTAAATCAAAATATAACTATAATAATAATTCAATATTTTTTTTAAAGTCCTGACTTTTTGACGCAATGTAATCCTCAAAAGCTTTTATGACCTCTACGGAAAAGGTAATAAACCGTCGGGCAAACATAAGAAAAGTACGCTAGTTGGGAAGAATTTAAAACCCGATTGCATAGGTTTTTGCATCGCTTCGTGTGAGCAATGGGTGCTGCTATTATCATGCAACAAGATTTTAACATGCCTATTGACCAACACAGGTTGCTTTTCAGCCAATTTTGCATGCAATCTCCTTACAACACTTGACGGCGTCTATCGTTTATCTGGGTTGAAAAAATTAAAAGTGGGTTGGTCCTTTCGATATCTGCCAGATGTGTATATTTTGGTTTTTCGTCTGCAACCTACCACTGCCAAGGGATTTTATGAATATCACACAGAATCCAAACGATTATCCGGTGCAAATACGGCCCATTTTGGTGTCTTAAGCTTTTTTTTATAATTTACGCGCGCTTAAGGAGTTAGATACCCTTTTACTGTTGCCGGGCGCGGGCGGAAAGGTAGAATTAGGAGTAAGGAAAATTATTTTGTAGTGGTTTGAAACTCAGGTGTATTTGGTTTCGATATTAGCTCTCTTCTAATTCACACTTGTTTTTTGTGCTTGAAACTCTACAACAGCCAAATCTACGTGTCAGTCTTATGCCTTCACACGCAGAATTTTTCTGACTGAGTTCCAATTACACAAATGAAAAACCTGTCTTGGGTAGGATTTGAACCTTACCCTCCGAGTGAGAAGCGATTGCTAGTCCACGTCCACCCGTGAAGCTAAGCGATGCAAAGATTTCTATCTGCTCTAATTTTTTGGAACATTAACATCTACAGATAATCCTATTGTCATGGAATATACTCAGACGTTCTGTATAACTTGCCGCACTGATTTACATTCTATAGTTGCCATAAAGACATCGTCGTCAATTCCCGGATTTTCCGCATGCTTCATTTTTGACATTCAAATCTCAGGAACGGAATTTTTCAAACCAACGTTGTTCGCTTACCGCTATATCTTCAATTGCGTCATTAATATTTCTCGCTTCTAAAGATGCAGTATTCCCAAACTTAAATTTATAAAAAAAAGATTCGAATTTGAACTAGAAAGAAAAACTGTGCTTGTAGCGAACCTAAAAGTCTCAGAAAAAATCTCATCGTGGGCCAAAAGCCAGAGTTGCCAATTCTAAAACGTTCGCAACAATTGTGCATTTTATGTATATGAATAAATACTCGTATATGGCGAACTTAGTATCTGGACTTGAATTCATACAAGATACACTTAATACAAAAGTCTAGCGACAATGGACAGTGTAAAGCATATGCAAGTTGATGCAGATTTTTCGAAGAAAATCTTCAGCGATTCATCGCTTTTAACCTCTTCGGCTGTGCATATAAATAGGCAGAATAACCATATATGGGATCAAGAATCAAGTTACTCAGGAAGACGTGATCAAAAAGTGAATGTTTGCTGTGCATTATAGTCAGGTGGCTTCATTGCTCCTTAATTTAAAAAAAAAAATGAAGATTTAACTGTTACAGTCAATAATTGGTATGAAACGATTATTTTTGGCAAAAAATCTATTATTTTAATCTGAAGAACATGTGGTTTTTAATAATGTTGAAACTTGTCACACAGAGACACTATGTATACGAGTATTTTGCGTAAAAGCTTTATTGGTTGCAGCATCATCATGCGGCTGAACGCTACTTTACTTTTTTTGTTAAGCTATGTAAGGAGTCGTATCTGTGCGTTGGAGCATTTAAAATCTAAAATTCGTCCAGTTATATATGAAATACGGACAAAAATGTGCATGGAAGTATTTGAAAATTAGATGCAATTGAGTGCTGCAAAAAATCCAGAGCATAATATGGAAATAAGGATTTGAACAGATACAAAATCGGATACTTATTTTGTTCCCACTTGTATTTTTTTATGTCAACTTGCTACATAAACTCTATGAATTCTACACAATTACAAGATGTTGCTTATTTCTATTTTCGCTCTTACTACTATTTGCTATTGCTTCTCACCTCAAATTAATAGTGGCTGGCTAGAGTTATTCTTCAAGACTCTATTGTAGGTATACAAAATTCAAATTCTGCTCGTCTATTGAAGCTGAATATTTTTTGTTGCAGACATGGACATTTCAAACATCGTGCTGAGCATGACAACATGTATTTTTGCAATAAAAAAAAAGGTAAGGGTTTAAGCCTTACTCGATCAACAATTCGAGATATAAGGGTTATAAAGAACAGAGAGAGAGAGAGAGAGAGAGAGTTGCAGGTTTTTATTAATGGTTAGTTTTCCAAGATCCGTACTTACATGTATTGTACGAGTATATCACTGTTCATTTTTGTAAAGTGCCCCGTCAGTATCTTGAAAGGCCACAAATATGAAGTCGCTTGCTGACAGACTTTGTATCAATGCTAAAACGATAGACGTCATATCCAGAAAGATCTGAAATCTTTCAGAACCTTGTAGAAGTCCTTTAGTTCAACTATAAATACAACCATTCTCTGCATAACTAACCGACACAACAGAATTTTAAATAGAAGAAGTATAGTAACATCGACTGGATGTTACAAATTCCTATCGATTTGTATAGAAACTCTATATATATAAGACTACAGGGGAATTATCGTTATTGATAGAAAATTCAACAGTGATCAGAGAATAATAAATACATTATACTAATTAGTTCTTGGATATAGACCACATTTCTCGTCACCTGTTTCTTGTTGGCGGTTTGCGTATTTTGATTCAAAAGACAAGTTTCCTTTTAAGATTAGTAAATGATGAAGAAATATCATTATCTAATATCATAAGAGAATCTGGCTCTACAAGAAATGATTGTTGTTGTAGCAGTAGAAGCAATTTATCATTAACTGCTCCAATGGAACCCATGCTTGATGCCTCCATAACAAGGATCTAAGTCTAAGATTATATTATATTATATGGTAGTGAGGTCCTAAAAAAAAGGAAACAAATAATAGCTCTAAAATAAGTCATAAGTAATGAACTACTGATAACTCCTTGGCTCTAACTCCTATCACTAAAGCATAGTACTGGGTAAGAGAAAAAGTTGGCACGAGTTAATGTTTCAATTTGAACTCAATCACCATAATGAGAAGCTTGATAACTACTGGTGCATTGCACTTCCCCTGATATGAGTAAGCCATAGGACCACGGTTAGACCACTGCCTCCTAGAAGCAAATTTCATTTTTGTACAATGACCACAATATCTCCTACAACAACTAAGAGTGCTTAATTTGTATCGTCATTTTTGTGAATGCATTTTGTGAATTTGTTGGGCATCTCCACTGCAAACGAAGCAGCTGACCGGAGAAAATGAATACATATTTTTAAGGATTTTAGGACCTCAATTTTTGCTCTAGTTGACATTTGCTAGTCGATTATGATCCATCAAAAATTAAACTAATAATTAGCGGCAACATAACAAATGACGTTTTTATCATTACCATAAGGTGATATCAATAAGAAAGGATAATCCACATCACCTAATGGAGTTAAAAAGCAATCTAAAACTTTTATATGTGATGACTGAAAATAAGTGTGATTGAATCAATCAAGCCCATCAAGTATTCAACAATTGAAACCGAAACGATGTACGAGGGGCGTTCAACATATTCTCGGTATAGGGGTGAAGCTGTGGTTGTATATATAAATTGACCTATTTATCAAGTAATATGTACTATTATTTTAGTGCATTCATGTAAAATTTCATAGAAATGTGATTATTAATTCGCGTTTTATCTCTAGTTAAACAGAATCATAATGGCAACTGAGACGATGATGGTGAAAATTGAGCATCGCGCTGTAATTAAATTTCTCACTAAGCAAGGAAAAAGTCAAAAAACTATTCATGAAGAGATAGTGGCTGTTTACCAGGGTTCCGCACCTTCATTATCAACTGTGCAAAAGTGGTCAAGTGAGTTCAAGAGAGGCAGAGAGAGCATTGAAGACGACCCCCGCTCCGGCGCCCCGGCTACTGCTTGTACGGGAGAAAGCATCAAAGAAGTCGAAAAACTTGTTCTTGAGGATGCCTGAATAAAGGTGAAAATGATGGCAGAGATCACCAAGCTTTCAATTGGTACCATTCACACCATTCTTCATGACCATCTTAACCTTTCAAAGGTCAGTGCAAGGTGGGTGCCACGAATGCTCACAGCGCCTCAGAAAAAAGTGAGAATCGCATGCTGTAGAGAGCTTTTGGAGATGTGTAGTGAGAACGCGGACGGTGTTATGGATCGAATTGTTACTGGGGACGAAACATGGGTCCACCACTATGACCCTGAAAGCAAACAAGAGTCCATGCAGTGGCATAAAAAAGGAACAGACCCCCCGAAGAAGTCACTCCGTCTGCCGGGAAGCTCATGGCCACAGTTTTTTGGGACTCAAACGGAATCTTGCTCATTGAGTACAAAAAAAAAGGTGAAACCATCAACGCCACATCCTACGCTTCCACTTTGCATAATTTGCGGAAGGAAATTAAAAAGAAAAGACGGGGTAAACTCGCAGCGGGAGTATTGCTTCTTCATGACAACGCTCCTATTCACACGGCGCGAGTTTCCAAGGCTGCTGCGCGAGATTGTGGTTTCGAAGAAATCCAACACCACCCTATAGTCCAGACCTTGCCCCTAGTGATTATTTCCTGTATCCAGATTTGAAAAAATGTCTTCGTGGAAAAAGATTTTCGGATGATGAAGAACTCAAGTCGGCAATAAATGGGTATTTTGCAGAGAAAGAGGAAATTTATTTTTTTGGGGGTTTAAAAAAGCTTTTCTCAAGATGTAACAAATGCATTGATGTTAGGGGAGATTATATTGAAAAATAAAAACAATTTAAATTGAATTCGCATTTTCCTTCATATCGATACCGAGAATATATTGAACGCCCCTCGTATGTACAATGTACATGGTTTAAGGATAATTATGGAAAATTATTACTTTAAAGATTTATTGTGTGCGAAATTTGGGTTAAACATTTGTTCGCAAATTAGATGCAAATCGCAGACTAACAACATGATAAGATAACCAAATCCCAACATAAATGTTTTCATTGAATTTTTTAAATTTTATCCTCGCTTTCGGCAATTTTAAAATCCATATCAATAAGGTCATTCAAGAGAATAAAATTTGTAAATAATTTTTGCAAATATTTTTCTCTATATGTTTCAAGCAGTGTAACTTTCACCTGTAAATTTCACATGAACAAAAAAAGAAATCGATAAAGTATCTTATTCAAAGAAAAATTGGTAGATTTGTAACTTATGCTAAACCTTTATTAACATAAACCTTTTCTTTGATACCTACCCAATGACATGATACGCCGAAAAAATGATAGATTGATGGTAGACTTTTAAATAAATGATTAAGACGCATAAGTGATTAATTGGTGGTATTCCGCTTTAGCGTTTCACTGAAAGTGCAACATCTGATCGAAATGTTCTAACATGCTCACACTTAAATATACATATGTACGAGTATGTAAAATTCATTTTGCAATTGAGGTATAAAAGGGCTATACTTATTTTGGTACATGTGAATGTAAAATTAGTCCCTAAGTTCTATAAAGCATTTTGGGTATTTTAATGTGCGTATGGTGAGCCTTACGAGAATCCCTTTATCGTTTAGATTGTCATACTTCCCTTGTCATTTAAGATACTAATGCCGAGTTGAAGGTACGAGTATCTTTTGCTGGAAGGCTATCGGATAAAAATTAATTTGGTTAAAGTGGTTTTGAAAGAAATACATGGTTTACTTACAAACACTTTTAAGCTTATTAGATTTTCATCAGAAAGACCAATAACTAGAACGAAATGAAGTAAGCACTAAGTACGAAAATACATGTGTACATATATGTATTTTTAAGCCTCTTTGCTAATAAAAATGAGCTCTACAAGGATATGCGTCCTTGCAACTCTTTAATTGTTTCACATAATCGTCGCCCGAGAATTGGTTTGTTCCATACGCCATTGGCACTTTCTGAGAAAAGCGCATTTAAAGGTTTGAGTATTTGGTACTCCGAAGTCTTATAAAGAGTTCACCTACCAATTTTCAAAGTGTTTTGCCAAACCGTTAACAAGCTACGTTAATTAACGTAAAAGTCTACATTTTTGACTTGGAACACAAAAAAAAAATGATATGGCACAAAGCAATTCTCATCCAAAATATCTGAAAGGCAAGAAAGCATGGAGTTGGAAAAATCGATAAAATAAGACTATTGTGTTCAGCCAGTAACTGAATTCATATCTTCATAATATCGAATATCTACACAACTGTAATGGAGTTGGAACAAACCAATACTAAAATTTTGTTTACGATCAGTGTCCCACATACATAGCTTTTCCTTAACACAAGTACACGTGGGACAAACCAATTCCCAACTTTGTTAATATTTTCTCTATCTCTTGTCGCCGTGATAACAGAACACGATGATGATAGAACAAAACAATTCTTTCAAAATTATATCGAAAATTTGTCCCAAATGCCAAAAAATGGTTTATAGCACAAAACAATTCCACAAACTGTTGATTTTTGTGGATATGGAACAAAATTGATGTTCGATATCTCGGGATTGGAAAGACATAGAGCAAATCGAATCACAGATTTAAAAAGAGCATACAAAATTACCATAGAATCAGTTCCTAACTCAAAAATGACAAACGTGTCGTATGGAACAAAACAATTCTCAGGCGACGTTATATCACCGTTGATTGACGAATAAAGTCTTAGTCCCATTCATGTAACACAATTTTTATCTTATATTTTAGTAAAGACTAATTGAATGGCATATCTTACGAGCTTCTGAATAGGAGAGCATCTGCCTGAAACAAATTAACCTTCCACCTACTTTGGCGAACCTTAGCCTATTGGATAACATCTACAACTTGATGTATCGAATTCGATGTTATATCTACACTTTTCACGCCTCACGGAATCAATAATTTTCGATGAAGTATTTTTTTCTCTATAGTTGAGATTTAGTTTTTACAGTTAGAATATCTTCTATAGAGTTGTTGTTGTGTTTGTGTTTGTTGTGTTTACTAAAAATAACGTTAACTACTTCTATAATTTAAAGTTGCCACCCTTTCTCCTGGACGATGGATTTAATATTTTTTGCAAATAACTTAAACGGTACTTATTTTGTATTCATTCTATTTTAAAATAATTCATTTAACCTATTGTTCAGATCCAGAGATCGGCTTGCTCATGCTTTTCAGATTCTTTATTCTAAAACAAGATAAAGGAAACTTACGTGACAGTGCATCTCTTTGTTGTTATCTCACTTTGAATCTAGTGTTTTTCATCTGCCAAAGCTGGATCAGTTTTCTCAGGATGTCAGATTCAATTACATATAAGGTTGGGTAACAACCATTGGCAGCATGCATCGAGCAGTCTCACTTAGGCTAGCAAACCCCTTTGTGATACCACAGTACCTCAATGTCCTCACACCTAAGTAGGGAAGTTCAGAAGATTACGAAGATATGAACCACTGAGAGGTTGCACTATTCGGTGCTTTTCGAAAACCGAGGGAATTGCTGGCCCTTTTTTCTGCCAGACCTCTATGATTTCAAAGAAGAAATCGCCAAGAAGATTTTCTTTCTCGGGAAAGGTGGAAGACCGCCTTCTTTTTCCTCTTTACCTATAAAGCTAAAGCAAAATTCACTGAAAGGAAGCCCAAATATATTGGTGTAGGTACTGGGATGCTTTATCTATAGTCGGATTGCAGAGTGCAATTTTTAGCCACCTGTTATTCGCAACCAGTTTGAAATATTTAACGAGTGACATTTCATTATCCTTAGAGATTGAATGGAGTTTCCTCAAATGTCTTAACATATACGAGTAATTCCTAGCAAATATAAATTTTGAAGAGCTATTTTCGGTTTTTAACTTTTAATACCGAGTTTAGAAAGTCTACAAATTATAAAATATCACCCCAAAAAATGTTCCTAAATTCTAATGCAGATAGTAGTCGGTGTGACCTAGTATTTAAATTTAGTGGCTACTCCATTACAGTTTTCGAGTTCAGTTCCCAGTCAATGCACTAAAAAACAGGAAAAAAATTCTGACATCATCACCCTTTCAGGAGACAATGGCAATGCTCTGAAAATAAAACTTATCCTATAAGAATGTTTTTGTCCCTCATTCTCTTGCCGCTCGAAGTCGACATAAGTAAGCCACTCCGGCACTCTGTGTGCAAAGGCAAACAGCGCAGAGAGTGGATTGGTTCTACACTGGATTTTCGCCTTATCCACTTTTGTATGACCTACATGAAAGATTCAGCACGAACATACAAATATTACCTACAAATAGATATCATTTATATAGCAAGAGCTAAGAATTAAATGTGCCAAATCATTAAAAATGAAGTTTTTGCTATAAAACCAATTACTTTCAAAATACGAATACTTCTTTAAAGTTGCTTATTAGCTGATGATATCAAACACATTAATTTCAATCAAGCTTAAGCTTAAAACGATGATAAGCAATGTATACTTTTTCTATAAAAATATGTCATACTTCGTTATTGACGGTCATATTTTAAACATACTCGTACTTTCTTCTTTCAAAATCTGAATTAACATATTTTCCTACCGTTTTTTATCCAATTACTCATAAGGAAAAACCTTACTTTGGATAGACAAAAAATTCTGTGCGGCAATAAATCAAATTAACAATAATTTAACTGAGATAGAGGAAGATAATAACTATGTTCATGGATATAAAGGTGATAATGGGCAATTAATTGAAATTTATTTGTTTGAACATCGGTATAATTAGTAAATTCCTCCCATGAAACTGTTTTATCGAAAACGAATAGCAGTTTGAACACATCTCAAATATTCATAATGAACCAGGACCTTTAAAGAAATTTTTCTGCTTTATACTCGTATCATAGAAAAACTTGACAATATGCAAGAAGGCATCGTTAGCATAAAATTGTATCGAATGTTCCACCATTGGATGGAATCTAAATGAAAATGACAAAGCTAATAATATATCATACACTTACGAGTATAAACTTCCGATCAGACTTTGGAGTGCACTTCCAAAAAAAAAATTGAATATACGGGTATGTAGGTTTTCTTTTTCAACTAAATAAAATGCGTGTATATTTGCACATTCAAGAACTAAAAAAGTAAATGTGTATACACATATTTAGGAATACGAACGTCACAAAGGGGATACTTAAGTTATTCTCTAGATGGTATTTTAAACCACTCCTTTACTACTAAAGTAATTATATATTACGCATTTTCGCAGAGCCTCTAAACGTTATTCAAACAAGTTGACGTATTCATTCAAAACATTTGAATAACCAAATATGTAATAATTACGAGTATATGTATGTGGTCAAGACCTTTTATACAACGAATTGTTGTTAGATATATAAATTTAAATAACTTCAGCAAATAAAAGAATTAACTGAGTATGAATATGTTCGGTTCCTTAATTAATTTCACACCCTTAGGTAATAGGTTGCGAAAACACACATATGTAGTGGAATAAGTTCCTTTTCGAAATGTTATGGGTATTTCACATAGTCCTTTAAGTTTATCTAATTGGTGTCTGTTTTATTTTTATGCCTACCTACGAATTCGATAGAGCTCTTTTACTCCTCATAATTACGAAATCATTAAATTTTACAAACATACTCTATTGAGTTATCTTTATTGAGTTGCTGAGTTTAGATTTGCACCTCCCTTATTGTAGAACAAAGGATGTTGGTTCGTCAAATAACGAGAAGCTCCTATACGACTAGATGGATGCAAGTGGTTTAACGATATATGCAATCGTAGTAGCATAGTAATCGATAATTTTTAGTCATAATACATGTTTAATTTAATTTGATTTGTGTGGACTGAGACTTCAACTAAACTAAATTAAAATTTAAGATCAAGGGAAATAATGAAGAAGGTCTATTTTAACTCTCTAATTCCCATAGTCACGGTAATGGAAAATATGATTGTTTTTTGAGCTATATGTATATTTATATTTAGAGTTAACTAAATAATTAAAAAAAGAAATATTATGCACGCGCTTTTTTTTTAAAGTAGTGTTACCTACAGGTATGCTGTTTCCAGGTGATCATCAGCGCTACCCATCGACTTTACCTCACTTAGCACTCTAATTCACACAGGAAGTCCACAGGAAGAATCACGGCTTTGGGGTTTTCCATATTTTTGTAGATAGGTGGTCACTATATTTCTTCGGAAATCACAATACGTCCAGTTGTTTGTTGGTTGCCTTTATATAAGCCATGCATTTTGACACGCAGCATCCAGGCCAAAAGCAAACAAAGGGAATCACCACTTTTTGCCACGAAATCCTACTCTCAAAGAGTCAACGTTTTCATCAAAATGGTCAACTCCACCCATTTATTTATTATAAATTTTGATAACGGCCCGACAGTCAACTCGAATTTTTGATTGTTTTTTGTTGACATTGCCAATCCGATCCACTTTTGTGATGGGGTCCAATTTGTGACTATACTGTTGTCGTGCCACTTAGCCATAATGACTTCCGCAGACTTTTTTGATGACACGGCTTCTTTTTCATATCTTTGGAATTTAAAAGTTTGCAATTTTCCAGACGGTTTTCACGAACAGTTCCTGTACCACCAAGATTTTGCTCTCGCAAATAAAATACTTGAGCAATGGTAATCCGGTGAAGAAGCTGTCAAAGTACAAATTGTACGGGCCTTGTTTCGCTGGTAACCTGGAATGGAGTTCCAAAATAACTGCGGCTCCGTGAATAGGTTTTCCGTGAATATGCTGTTTTGTACCATGTTTACCAAAGTATGGAACTATAGTTTCGTCGATTGAAATGTGTGACGAACCAACTTTACTGAAATTCGTAGTAAAATTGTTGTTCAACTTCGTAAAGTTGTCACGAACCTTAGAAAATTTGTCACTGACTGGTAAGGAATTACTATTACAAAGATGTATTGTAGATATTGCTAGATCTCAGAAAATTTATTTCGCCTCATGCTGGAAGCTACTAGTTCATTGTGAGTGTCACTTTTTATTGCCCAGAACATTCTCATATAGTATATTTGGGAGACAAGTATCCCGTGAGCAGCAATATTACAATATTGTAGAATATTTGCGTGGGTACAAATAATAGAACTTATTCTTTTCAATACAAATCCCTTTATTCAGTACAGTTACAATTCACTATTTAATTCTTTCTCTCAGTACAATCCAATTTCTCAACCACTTATACTTTTCTCATCTTTTACTTAAACCACTTAATCACTTCTCCTAATTAACACTTCAAATTACACTTTAGAACTGATTTGCATACCTTTGGGATGCTGGTATTTATACTCGAATGACATACTTGGAGAACAATCCTCGCCATCCAGCGTCCCATACAATTTCCAATTTGCTAGAAAATTCGATTCCACTCTCCAGTCGAGACTTTGTTATTCCAATATCGAAATCTTCTGGTCTTCGACATTTTCTGCTAGATGTCGCTGCTCACATTTAAGTGGTTATCACAATATACACTCGAAATTCATCAACTGTAACATGTAGGTTGCGATTTCTTTGTAAAGCATATAGATTGCTCATATCGGCAATAAATTGTATTAATTCGTTGCTATAGAGCAGTTCAAAGCATTCCGTGGCGGTCATATCCTCATGAGGGTTTTAAAAAATTTCTTCTTCGCAATCTCCTTTACCACAGAAAATAAAAGATATATTGTTTGACCATTGTTTAATTGTTATATCTTTCTTTTATTTTTCCTTGGTGTAGATACGATCATATTTTCTTTCTGTCCCCTTTCATCATTCTGTTCTGAAACAGAACGTCTATTTTTCACCTTTACTCTGGAGCGAAGCATAGTTTTTTAGTTTTATATGCATTTTATTTTCTTAACACTAACTCTTACATTCTAACAAAAAATGCTTAAATGCTAGCTTAAAATTACTTAACAATCTTATACTAACTTACTGGCCCCACACAGGCACTCTAAGCTACTCTAAATTCTTATAACTACTCGTATGTCTTTCGACTTCATTTACATTTTCTTAGAACTATTTATTTTGTATACTTAAAGCTAAGAAAAAAATTTGTTAACAAAACTTAGCATATGGACATAATTTTTTATTTTTAATAAAAACTTAGTATCTAACTTAAAATAAACCTTAGCCTACCTAAACTAAATGTACAATACATACACACATAAACACACATAGACGTTATACACAATCAAATACATATATCAGTATACACCTTTGTATACACTGATATATGTATATGTTTCTTAAATGCTAACCTAAACCTATGCAAGCTGGCCATCGCTATTCACAGAGAAAACGGATTGGTCAGCTCTGCCTCATTAGTGAGGCTGGTCCGTAATTGACGGAAACGACGACGAAACATCTTCCCCATCATTCAACCATCAGAAATGCTGGTGCTGCCGAACGACATCCCTCTTATCGCGATTCCCCACCGCCCTACTGAACCTGAGGCGATCCACACTGCCGTGTGCGACGTCTCTGTTGTAGTTGAGTCGCCTGTCCCCAGCTGTCCGAGCGACATGGAAGATTAACGGCACCGCTGATCTATCCTGGATCAACCCATTCTGATCTAGGTAGAGGAATGCTTCCGGTGGAACGAAGCCGTCAGAGCGCACACTCTCGTGGTAAAGGTAATTGGGGTAGTAAGCCCCAGTTATCAGGTTATTCGTCGACGTCATTGCTCTTGCAATGTGCCTTCGAGTCAGCTTAATTACGAAGTTGTCCACTCGTATTAGGTTCGCCTTGTTGTAAAGGACCTCATTAGGATAAAATTTTTTGTACTGCGACTCTGGTGTTCTGTACAAGCGAAGACAGGCCCTAAGGCAAGCCCTCTCAAACACCCGAATCTTTTCCATTAAGCGTGCTCGTACATTGAACCACACGGGACAACCAAATACCAGCATGGGCCTGATAAGGGCCTTTAGCTCTGGCCAGAGCAGCATCTACATTTTTGCCAAAATATAGAAACTGATCTAACCAGATTCCAAGGTATCTGACTACATTTCGACAGGCAAGAGGCTGTCCGTGTTGTCCAATAATCGAGAACTTTCTACAATTTTTTTCCGACTTCTGAAAGTTGATTTTCAACTTCCAGTCATCGCAAAATCGTCTTATCTTATCGAAGTCACGCTGCAAGAGAGTATTAATGACCTCGATTTTTGGACCTGTTCTGTACGCTATCAAATCGTCTGCGTGCGCAATAGTATGGGGAAGTGAACCTATCAAGTCGCTTGTCAAAATGTTGAATAGGATCGGCGAATTGACCGCGTCTTGCTGAAGACCATTTTTAAATTGAAATATTCCAACAGAAGTCACATCACCATTCTTCACGATGAACTGTCTGTTAGTTAGCATATTATAAAGAATGTACAAGAGTGGTTTACTGATCCCCAGCCTAGTTAGTTTATAGAAAAGACCCTCTAACCATACGGTGTCGAAGGCCTTCTCCAAGTCAAAAAGGCAGGCACCAGTACATTGTTTTTTGCCTTTATTCCATTGGATATCGGACACCAGTTTAGACGCGGCATGTGAGATACGAGTATCATGTCCCGCCTTAAAACCGAATTGATTATCCGGAACTATATGTTTGTCCTCAACCCACCTAGACAGAGCTCTATTGATTACCTTTTCAAAAACCTTACTGATATTCGGAAGGAGACTTATCGACCGGAGATTCGCCGGATTGGATATATCCTTCCCCTTTTTGGGGATAGGTTGAACCACCGCCGTTTTCCAATGCGCTGGATAATGTGCATTATTCATTGCATTATTAAACAGGCTGGTGTAAATGTCCACCGCTTCAAGAGGAAGATGTCGAAGCACGATGTTCGGAATACCATCGGTCCCCACCGATTTCTTAGCCCTGATTGTTTCGAAGATCTCATGGAGTCCTGCCTTCGAAATGAACTGGAGCGAAGCATGCTACTAGTAAGATGGACAATATTCATGTCGTTTACATCTACGCTATCTTCAACTACATAATTGAAGCGTTGCTGCACCAAACCAGCAGACAATTTTTATAATAAAATGCATCATTATAATAGTTAGGGTTTTAATTTAGAAAATGCAACCGGTTTTTACATTTTTAATTTCGATTTTAATAGAGCGAAACACACAAATAGCAGAAAACTTGAAAAGCGCACACAAGAATTGAATGAAACTGACATATAGCGCACAGAATGTGTTTGAAAGCAAAAACTAACGGTAGCTACACTCATCGACATTATGGTAGCAAAAATGGTATGTAAAATGTTGTTGTATTATAATTTAAAAAATATGCTTAAACAGCTGTCAGCTGTACGTGACACTGGGAATTAACTGAGAGTTGCAACATGCAGATGATTGGTTAATTGAAACCATAAGACGGGGACATCATAAATTACGAGGGTTGGCGTTAAGGGAAATAGAATTTTGAAAACATGCGCCATCAAAAGGACTTGAGATGAGTCGACGAATATCTGTAACTTTGTAGCGGTTTTTATGGGTATTCGAATTAATAACGTTGAAGTGATATTGATAGGAAGTTAAAAGAGTTATTCCAGGGTAGCCCTCAAAAAGCCTTTAAAATGTTCGATGTATGAACATCTGCATATTTTTAACAAAGGCGGGATATTTCTTATTGCGCTTGAAACTGATAAAGTTATTCCACTCCCTAAACTCCCATTCCCAACAACTACAGACCGATTTCTTATTTACATGTTTTCTCTAAAATTTTCCAGAAAGCCCTAAAAAAGAAAATTTGGTGGTTTTAGAACTGACTGTACAACTGCTTCCGTACTGATTGCTTGTATTATTATTAATCTGTTTTCGGCTTGTCTTTTTATTAATATAACTTAAACATTTCATCTACTGTTACTTGATCACGAAATTCTTTTCAATTACTCATACATAACGCAAGAATGCAATCTTCCATTTCCTCAACTCAGAAATTGTTCTTAAAACTAATTGAGATAAAATAAGGTAAGATAAAAATAAGGGCCGACTTCAAGCTGCTCAAGAGTTCAACCCAAAAAATCCCGTCGCAAGCCATAGCCTCATAGCTTTTCTTTCCTCACAAATAAAATGTTTGCAAAATTTACCACATAATGGGCAGGCAAAGCCAAATTATTGCAATCAACGCCGAACTCACAATTTCGGATCTTCCGCCACAACATTACTCACAGCGGATACAGTTTATTCTGTTAATGCACTCACTTATGGCAGGAAGGACATTTCCTTTCGAAACATTATAAATATGATATATGGAAGCAAGTTGCTACCAAAGATTGTCCTTCATTTATCTGGTTGCCATGAATTGTGTGAAGGCAAATACATGTCAATCATTTGCAGTAAAATTTGCAGCAAAAGAAACTTTTTGGGGTGCTGATAATATGGATATCATATCACCAATATGCCATTAAAATCTGCGGAATAAAAAAAATGATATGAAACTAAATGCCTACACTTTAAAATAAGAGAACAATTACATAAATGAAGACATACGAGTTTTTTTAACTTATTGTATTTCTACGAGTATGTCATGCAAAACTGAATTTTAAGAAACTTTCAAATCCAAAATTCTTCATCCATTTCAGAACTGAAGTGTCTGCAACCTAATTAAATTTGTTTTTTAAAAGCAAATTCAGATTTATTTTACCACAATTTATTGGGCGTTTTTAAGGCTTAATAAGCGACGTCTTCCAAAAGATTTGTTTTTCTTTTGCTTTGCTTCAAATTGCCTTCATTTTCTGCTACCTTTCCTAATCGTTTATTCCTTCCGTGAATACACGTGTTTCGTAACCAGTACAAGAAGGACACGGTGAATTTTATGACTGGTGTTAAAGGAAAAATGATCGCCAGCGGCACTCTATCTTTCGTACATTTTTTAGCCCACGTAAAAAGTTTTTTTTTTTTCTTCCTAATACGTTATACGAATACGTTATGTATGTGTGCATGCATAAATCCTTATCGGACTTAAGCGCTCACATGCTTCACAACATCTTTTATCTGAATTCAATTTTTTTGCAGACAACCGAGTACGATATTTTTGTTTGCATAAACAAATGTATCCACATCATTACAATTTGAGATACCTGAGCAAAATGGAATTTTGTTATTAAGAATTTATTACCAGCAACAATATACGGAATAATCTCTTCTCCGACACGATGCAATGTGGTTTCTCCAGGACATTTAATAAAAATAAATTGAGTGAAAATCGGTATGACACGTAGGATGAAAAAATATAGTACTGTAAAAAGGCTGTTGCACTGTCTGCTCAATTTGAAACAGGACTGTAATATTCCTGTAGCCAGAAAAGACTTCCTATATATAAACACTCTAAGAGAGCATGTTGTTAACCTTTATCGAGTTCTTTGTCAATGAAACTCTTGTATGTGTTCAAGTAAATAGGTACTCGTATATGTCTAACATACATATATACTCGTACCAGGAAAGTATGCTCTTGAAAATCATCACATTATTCAGGAGTTTCTTTCTTTTTTTGCATTTTTATACAAAGTTGAATTTTGTTAATTAAAGGCTACTACATAGCGTTAAGTTAACAGCTCAATATGTAAGCCACATATTTATAAAGAGTTTTATCAATATTTAGCTCTCCCTCCTAGGCTACTCGCAATAAGCGGTTAATTAAACAAAATTAAAATATAGTGTTTTGCGATTTTTAGATATTTTTTTTCTTATCTTCTTACAGTAGGATCAACAGAAAGGGGTTTACGGACTTGCGGGAAGCATACATTTCTGCAATTCCAATCAGTAGGATGAACTTCAGACAGTCCATTTGCTATTGAGTCGTCGAGACGTGAGGTTTGATTCACTTAGGTCTCGCCTTTAGTTTTAAATATTGTAGAACCAGTCGCCCTTATTAAATGAATGAATTAAAGGGCGTTACATAAAATTATAGACCACGGAATGCAAAACGATATAGCACGCATATGTGTCTTTACCTCTGATAGGAAAGAATATGCTCACTTGTCTATCGCCTATCAGAAAATACTTTCAATTGGGCATAGAATGGAATAAGGTATTTAGAAAAAGAATTTAAGAAGGCGCAACTTATCAATAAATATAGTACTGCTATTAAATATGCTTCAACAGATTAATTTGTATTCTTAATTTGTTAAATCCTTGCGCCAAGACTTTGGTTAAAATATCTGGATAATATATAGTGGGGTGTTTTTTTTTTCCAACGTCAGACTTTCCACTAGTGATTAAATGAAATCAGATGTAAAGATTGACTTCACAACCACGATTTCAAATTGTTGGAATTTATTTCCAAAATCGAGGGTCTCTTCGCGAAACTTATAGATATATAGAATATTTCGTGGAATTACAGCAGACATCATCGGCTATTTGAACGTACTATTTTCCGGTTTATTGAAAAAATTCACACCGAATTCACGCTTTATACTCACACATCAACAAGAATAAAAACAGTGCGTTCGGAGTAAAATATCTCGGCTGTGGAAACTTCTGTTGAAGAGGACCCCAATTTATCGTTTCGTAGTCATTCGCAGCAACTTGGCTTATCTGGAAAATAATGCTTGATCTCCAGGCTTATAAGATCCAATAGCTGCAAGAGCTAAAGCCGCGTGACCATTTATTGCGTCGGGCTTTAAATCAACCGGAATTTGACCCAGTTTGTTACCGAAAAGTTTTGTCCAGTAATGGGGCTCAGTCTGGTTAAACGGCTACGTAAACAAGCAGAATTGCCACATTTTAAGCGAAGACAATTCCCATCTTATTCCTTATTTCTTCGAAAATGAGGTAGGAGCACAAGTTACTGTCAATAAACATCGGTACAATACGACGATCAACGATTATTTGTTCCCGAATTTGCGTGATATCAATGTGAAAGAACTGCGGTTCCAATAGGATGGTGTTCCACCCCATACTACTCGCATCAACGAAAACAATGCTTTATTGAAAACACGATTTGGTAATAGAGTCACTTCAAGAAATGGGCCCATCAATTGGGCACCAAGATCGTGCGATTTGACGCCTTTGGATTATTTTCCATGAGACAAAGTTAAGTCAGTAGTTTATGCCGATAAACCAGCAACGATTGACTCTTCAGAGTCCAACATTCTTCAGTTATACACCCTATACTCAGCCAATTGCTTGAAAAAGTGGTTGAAAATTTGATCTGTACGAGGCAGTTGTGCTAGAGACATGCCCGAAACTATTTTCAATTATTAAATGGCATGGAATCATATTTCGAATGAATTTATTAGATTGTCATCATGAGATGCTTCTTTGTTTGTTGACAACATATATTTACTTGATTCTGACCTACTGTAATTAACTTCAGGCGCGTCTCATTTCGCTTGTTTTTCAATTGCAGTAAAAGCTGTTTGTGCCAAACCATCACGCTGGTAGCGACCGATGATGTCGATGTTATCTGCGTATCCCAGCAGCTGGGATAGTACCTTCCGTATACACATCTGCCTTGCACGCTATCTGATCTAGTACTAGATTGAAGAAATATATTCAAATTGAAAATTACACAGCTTGATCAATCACCATGTATTTTGAAGTCGATTAAGAGATAGTAAGTCTCGATGAAATTCGTCGGTCTTTTCTAGGATTTGTCTTAATTTGGAAATTAGGTCAAACGTCGATCTGCCGGGCTGAGAGCCACACTGGTACTACATGCTGGTAAGTGTGATGCAGAGGACCTCAGACGTTCACACAATATGTTGGTATGCACCAATAGCTCTTTCAGAACATAGAATCAACTTTCTTGAAAATGAAGCATATAGAATTGATGGCACTGTTTTCGTACATGCCCTCATCCACCTCCAAGGATGTTTTTCTTATCGATCGGCATCGAAGTCCCAGAGTATGATTTTGACATCGCACTCCGGACTGGCTCATATTGCAGTGTAGCCTTTTGTAAGAGGTGTATTAAATGTTTTCGTTTTTGCATATCTGATTCTGTCTATCGCATCTCCTAGATCGCGGTTATATCTGGCTTGAGGACAGATTGACAGTTTTTGAGTAGGACGGGATAACCAACAACATAGAGGACCAGTTCCATTGCAGAAGCTCCTAGAAATGGGAGCCGGTTACACCGATGTCAGTAACCCACTTCAAAGAAGTTCAAATAAGGTGTATTTTCTTCTTCTGTTTGAAGCTGTGAGGCCACCATTAACTCCATCTAGGGAAATCATCTGCTGCCGTGTTAGTCTCTCGTTCAACACTCGCGCCTATTACATACTCGTAGTTTTTTTTTTTTATATAATTGTAGCGCGCACAAGAGGTTTTATATACCATTAAGATGTTTGCGCATAGCGCTGGCGAAAGAAAATTAGGGAGGGAAAAAAAAGAGATACCGATGTGCGTTGGTTTTAAATGTTTGCAAGTTATACTGACTAGGAAATAAAGACCTCGGCAGGGCATTCCATAAGCGAGTTGTACGGCTTAGGAAAAAATCGCGATATTTCAGAGTACGTCCTAAGATGGGCTTGAGGGTGTACTGACGAGAATTCATAGCGAGACCTGGCAATTTCGTTGGAGCACTGGTGGTGAAAATAGCGATATAACAAGGTGGCAGGATAGGCACGATTGATGTGTAGTAAAAGTTACAATATTGGACATTGCCAGGTTGAGGCCAGCAGTACCTACTACATTTTTACAGCATCCAGCCATCATTAATTGATACAACACATACCATATTTTTTATATGACGATGAGCATTTGCATTTTATAACAACAAAACGTATCTACGAGTATAATTTCTGTATTTATTTTTTTTAGATACAAATATGATTGCCCGTAATTCAATATGTATAGCTTTGGGTTTGGTGATAACAGCGTGCATAGTGTCCATGACACATTCTTCCGATGCAGCTTCAGTGGATTCATATACTAACAGTGAATTCAAAAATGATGGCAAGTTCAATATCTAAGAAAGCGCTTTTTTCGAATATGAACAAGTTTATTTTATATCTAATTTATTATAGAGATTAGTGCAGACAAACGCCCTGCATTCTTTGTCGGTAGCAGATATGGGCGGTCACCTCAGTATTATGAATCCAAATCTAGGCGATTCAACATTGCTCCTAGAAATGATCGCTTCTTTTTGGGTTCAAGATACGGCAAGAGAGCAGGTGAGCTTCCATCTCCTGCTTTTGCACAAACTTCTTCCAATAAATTAAATACCCCATTCATGATGTCTTGTATTTACACTGGAATAAAGAACTTTTACAGATGTAGTAATACGTAAGTGTAAATTTTGTAAATCTATTTTTCTACACTTTATTTAGCAGTATTGTACATTTTCAGAGATGAAATCAATGACGTTCTAAATCATCTTACCGCTGATCAAAATGAATCCGACAAGTAAATAAAAAAATCCTATTACTACCTAAAATATATAAAATGTTTGTGTCGTAATTAAAACGAAATTAAATTTTACATGGCTGGGTAAAGTTTAATTTCGATTACTTTACTAATGTAATATACATATATTACCGTGGAAAAACATGTAATTTGTAAATAAAAAAATGTATAATTAAATTAAGAAATTACTAATTTCAAATAAAAAGGCAAACATCAAAAGGCAATCTATTATATGCATTATATTGTAGTTGTTAATTAATTTATTTATTTATGTTTAAAAATAAGTCATTATAATCTCTAAAATATAAATAATGTTTACAAAAAAAATGAAAATGATATGAAACGTAGTGTTTTCTTTTTGTTATTAAAAATTCATCGTTCTGATCTGTTTTCTTCAAATAAATACCACAGATATCTTAAGCGTTCCAAAGTATGTTTTAATAGGAAATCGATTTAGTAATCGAAGAGTGAATGCCGAACTTACGTTACTGAAGTAACGCAATAGACGAACCTTTGTCATAGAACGAAGTAGCTAAGCATACTTGGGTATAGGAAAATAAAAATAAAGAAATAAACATATGCTCGGCAGGGCATTCCAAAACCGAGTTGTACGGCTTAGAAAGTGGGCTTGAGGGTTGTAGGTTTGAAGGGGCGGAATGCTACTGGCGATTTCTATGGATCACTGGTGGTCGAAAAAGTGATAAAACAAAGTGAGGAAACATTACGTCAATTGACTCATTGATATTAGTATCACCTATGAATTTTATTGCACGGTTTTGAATTCTACGAGTATATAGCAGGTGCAAAGATATTTTAGGACCACCTGACCAGGTGTGGGCGGATGAATGCCTCATATATTGAGGCTAGATCAGAAGGAGGTGAAATATTTCTTACATTTGACGATATCAAATATGTGGTCATTCCAAAGTACATAAGATTTCACTGACACACATACCGGGAATGGAAAATGCCATTCATGTATAATGGCTGGGTATTTAAATTTCGCTTTAATGACAGCAGACATTGAGTTTTGGAAGAATTAAATTCCACTCTGTTGATAGTTCCCCAATTGGTTATGCTGTTAATATCAGAATTTAATGAGCTTAACATACTCTACGGTTCCCATTTTACAAGAACGCAGGGACGTGAGTCCAGGTCGAATATGAAAAGCAGAGAATACTGTCATCAGCAAAGGAATATATTGGATATTAGAAGTAGCAGACAAGAGATCATTAATGCAAATTAAAAAAAGTGTCGAAGACAGAGCGGAGCCCTGGGGCACACCAGCATTTATTTTTTAAATATCAGACTTTTAAATATCAGCAACTATCTTGCTTTTGCCATATTGATTTACGTTTTGGTTCCACTTTTCAGTGAGCAATGCCATCAAATCACCAGTGGACCTGTTGTAATGGAAACCGTATTGCCGGTCATTGAGAAGTTTTCATGTAACGAGATATTTTATGAGCTGACGAGATATTCCATGAACTTAGAAAGAAGAGGCGTAAGGGCAATGGGTCTGTAAGAGGAGAGGGAAGAAGATTCGCCTTTTTTAGGGACGGGCTGGACAAATGCTGTTTTCCATCTGCTCGGAAAGAGCGAGGGATGGAGGAGGGGGCAGAATTTCTAACGTTTTTGATGATAGCACGGGAGAGGGGATAGCACACTGACCGTGTATTTATCAGGGTGATAAGTTAAAAACTAGTCTGGGGTGTTGGCGGTATGACTATCAACGTCTGGTATACGTGTGGGCTCATTTACAAGTTGGGTTTAGTTGTTTTCCGCAGCGAATATCTCAACACGTCATCCTTCGGGAGTTGTCTGTCCAGAATGTCGAAGCCACCCAGATTTGTGTATATTGAAATCAACCGCAATAACGATTTCAGTATGAGTATACGGGGATACAATTCTTTGAATCGAGTTAGACAACGCATCAAACTCGTTAAAGGTCGAATTGCTGTCCAGTTTAGGGCTTCTGTAAATAAAGCAGTAGTGTATAATTTGCTTACGGAGATGGAATTTTAACCACATGAAGTTAAATTCCGGATTGGAACACGGATCACATTGTGGTGGAGTTTGGTCAGCTACATCACTACGCACGTAAATGACGAGACCGCGGTTAGAGAAGAATAATTGTACTAGTTCATAGCCTGGTAGCAGCATACCGCCGGGTGTGGGCGGGGATCTAACTGTGTTTCAATAAGTGCCGAAATAGCTGGCCTGTATTTACAAACGTAGACGTACGCAGAAAGTGATTACTTTTTAGCCCGCGTATATTAGCTACGTCAACCCTGAATTCCCTTGTCATATTCACATAATCACAAATAAACACCGAAAACACAAAAACTGACAATGCTAAGCAAGGCTGCGGAGTGAAAATCTGACGTTGGTTTACCGAATGAAATTGTTGTAGGTGTTATGCCTTTACAACAAAATTCACACTTGCAACCTGCTATCCATCGGTTGTTGCATGCACTCGTATATCGTATGACAAATACAGCAATAGCAGTGGTCACGTGCAAGCAACAGTACTATGACCGGTGGCGTGAGAGTTGGGATACCCGCACTGTGCTTGGTTTTTGTATTCTTCCAGAAACAGCACTGCAATGCAGTGCATATGATTTTTCTTACACACACGAGCAGCGAGGGTAAACTTGGGAGTGCACTATGTTGACGTGTGTGCGTGCACTCGTCGGCGATTAGAACGGTACAGCATGGCCTATTGAAGAAAAAATGTTTTAATAGCTACGATGCATGTTGTTGTTGCAGCAGATGCCTAAATAGCTTAATTCTATTAAAGTTTAGAAGTCAAAGAAAAAAGTCAAAATAATAAATAATCTCGGAATTTATGGCAAAATAAAAACTCATGGAAGACCACCTGCATTAAATCCAAGAGATAAACAGGGATTATCCTTGTAGTTTGAGTATTTTATTAGAACTAATATAAGAAAAGTACATATAAGATGTATATATTAGTTCAAGATGAGGCAGCGCGATAGAGAAAAATGATTGTTGGCCAGTCTACTGCGCAGACCTCTTAAATTTGCGTGCATCGACCAGCACGTCCGATCGCATTCACAAATTTTTCCGAATCCCAATCACAGACTCTTTTCTTTTCCTCTCAATCATTTCACACACAATGGTGGAACGAAGTTCTCCAATGTTTAAATGTATGCGTTTCTTAATACATCCACTACGCAATATATATGTATATTATGATATCCCGTATCTCTTTATATCAAGTTCATTGCTTTCGACGAATTAAAACAATAAATACGAGTATACTTCCGAAATTTTTCTTTAACCCTCTACTGGATCAATTAAATCCTGAGGAGAAAAGAAATAAAATTCATTTAAAATTGTTTTGTTTACGGATTCTTAATCAACTTTTACTAAAATAAATTTATAAATTTACTTGTTTCAAAAATAAAAAACCAAGCCATGTATGGCTTCTTGTGCGTTAAGGGTTACGAGAACAGTGTAATGTTTATGTTATACTATTATCACATCTGATTGCAGCTGATCCGCAGCAAGGCCGTATATTTTCAAAAACGGCTAGTTTTGAAGTCATATACCTAATGGCAGGCGGAAATCATTCTGATGGAAGCCAAGGGATCCATGCGTTTACTGAGCATAATGCGAAGAAATAGTTTTTTTAGCACTCTTCTTTAGGACTCTGTATTACCCAAGCTTGGAATCCAGCAAATCAACGCCACCCATATATTTGTTATAAACCTCAACAGCTTGATGAGCAGGACTAGCCAGTATTGTTTTTCTTTTCGCCGTATGGTGATAATTAGCTTGATTCCAACACACGGTGACAGCATGTTTACAGGCTTGTTATCAAATCTGTTATCGGGATCTGGTTGGACCCGGAATCCATACTCATTGAATTAAAATACTGATTTACTGGTCCTCAATTCTTGGCAATGGATAATGATCTTTAACTGGAATACGGTTCAAGGAACTAGAATAAGCGCATAATCTATATTGACCATTATTGTTTGTTGCCAGTACGATTGTGTTAGCTAGTGAAGAGTGTCCTTTAAATAGTTTACTATAGTTTTGACTAAGCTCGCTCCGACATAGTCAAACGGTATGGCCTATAATTTACAATTGCGTCCTTTTCCAATCGGATGGATACCTATTGGTAGGTACTATTATGGTGCATCAAAATAATAAAAAAATAATAAATATACAATAAGCACACTTTTTTTTATCTATTTTTATTTTGCTCTAACACAGATATAAGGCAGAGGGAATAACCAAAATGAAGGGAAGCTTGTTTGGAGACTCATTGAATTATCTTCAAGGCCACCGATTCACCTATTGAGCCCCCCATCTTCACATTGACAGAGCATTTATAATTTTTTTCTTTTTTTTTTATAATTTACGCGCGCCTAAGGGGTTAGGATACCCTTTTACTGTTGACAGGGCGCGGGCGGAAAGGAGGAGAAAGGAAATTTGTTTTGTAGTGAAAAACTCAGGTGTGTTTGGTTTCGATATTCGCTCTCCAGGGGTGGGAGTCCGAATAGGACAGTATTTTTTTTGTCTGTGCTTGAAACTCTACAACAGCCAAATCTACGTGTCAGTGTTATGCCTTCACACGCAGAATTTTTCTGTCTGAGTTCTAATTACACAAATGAAAAACTGACTTGCCATGGGCAGGATTCGAACCTGGACCCCTCCGAGTGAGAAGCGATTGCTAGTACCACTACACCACGGCCACGGCTACAATTGCAGATATATTGACGTTGTAAAAAGTACCTTCTTTCCCTAGGTTTGCATGATATACACTTATGATGAAAGAAGTATTAGATGAAATGTACCGGCGTATGTAGACCCGTTTCTACCAATTTACACTGCTTTTGTTAAAATTATATTAAGCCGCAGGTATTATAAAAGTTGCGTATCAATGTTTGTGCAAAAATGGATATCGGTCAGTAATTCGGATTTTTATTTTAAGGGAATGATGTTAAACTAAAAGGTGTGAAATATTTACCTACTCTGTGTATGAAAACCATTTTATCTTCTCTTCATAACAGAGGAATATGGATCAAATCTAGACAACTCTTTAAAATAATCTTTAAAAGTTGCAAGATGCTATCTGAGGTCATTTGTAGTTTGATTGTAGTCTAGTCCTGCAGATTTATATTGCTTGACTAACATATGTCTCTAATAAAAACACCTACGGAGTTGATTAATTGCTTATCTGTTAATATTGCTAATCACTTGGTAAGCATTTTGAAAAATGGGTGTCTTGTAGTCGACAAGTAAACGCTAGGATCTGTTAGCCGACAGAATGAGAACAATTAACGATATATCGATTTCGCCATTGCTAATTGCGTTGTCTCCTTATTGGTAAGAAAATCAGATTGATCGGCTTATGAGACCACAAGTTTTGTAGTGTGCGAGAGAGAATTGCGTGCTACCTACAATTGTCAAAGTAGTGCTCTTAGTACATAAGTCATCTCTGCGATAACTACAGAGAAAATTGCGTGCTACCTACAATTGTCAAAGTAGTGCTCGTAGTACATAAGTCATCTTAAGCGAGGGTACAAGGGACTTGTACTTTGTTTAAGTGCTATGGTTCGCTAGAAAAAAATCTCGAGCGAATAAAGAACCACTTTGAAAATATTCTACAACTTTCACTCTGTCCCCCTGTGTCGACCTAGCCTTGTTCGCATCATCATTGAAGGCTTTCGAAATTTTCAAAAATTGATTTACCTGGCCCAGAAAGATCACAAAAAAAACGTAATTCATGTTAAAATGCCTTCCGACGAATCGAAGTTTCCCTATTAGAGCATTTCAAATCAAAAGAGTTATAAGACAAGGATGTTTTTATTGTTTATTGCTTTTACTACCGGAAATTGGTGTGTTCCGTGCTGCCCTTTTAACAATATTCGCGTTAATAATAATTCGCATACATACTCGTATGTACAGTAGAACGCGGTTGGCTTAAAGATAAGCGATGTTAAGTCAAAAATCATCAGTCGTGACTTTACCTATCTCTATTAAATTTGCATTACAGCACAGCTTGTAGATAAAATAAGACTCCATGCACCACAATGTATGATCACACTTATCATTGTAAACAGAAAGCGGTGGCCGTGGCTCAAGTGGCAGTGTGTTGGCTTCCAAATCGGAAGTTTCGGTATTCGAATCCCAGCCTCGTCCGAAAGACATTCTTTTTTTTCAGGCAACTTAATTCCCGTAAGACGAATGGTTCCCTCTAATACAATAACAAGTCCAATTACACTAATAATTTAGTCTCCCCATTAAATGTTGGATGCCACCCATGGAGCGAAATAACCACTGAGCCCAAAAATCTTTCTTTCTCTCTCTGTCCCATTTTCCTAAAAACTTAACACGCACTCAGGCATTTTAAGTGTATTAATACCCACTTGAGTGTTAAGTTCTTTATAAAAAAAAAAAAAAAAAAAAAAGCCAGGGATTGAGAATTTGCAATTTGCCAGCTGTATCGGAGGCAGAATTCACATGTATATCCACCGTATCAGGAAAAAAAGTTGTATCTGACATGTTAATTATGATGAAAGTAGCTTTTATAGATATACGAGTAGGTCTTACAAATCATATCCATTCAAAATCAAAGTCGGCTCGCTTTAGACGGGGCATAATGTATCACCCTATCGAACAGTGTTATCGACATTACAAATGTATGTCAATTCGGTGTCAATATGCAGAAATAAACATTTAAAAAACATACATACATTATGGCCCACCTTGTATTTCAATTCTGGTTCGTGCTTAGTGAAAATATTAAGTCACCTATGAAGCAACATGTGTATTACGAGAGTAGGCGCATAAATCTAAATCCGTAAAAATAGATGTCAAATATTTGCTTTTGTATCAGGGTTGTCACTGCACTTGCACGATAATTGAATAAAATACGAAAGTACATAGACTCCTTTGACATTTTCTATTCTCCCTTACATCACTTTTGGCTGTAACAATCACGACAAAGGCAATAAAATCTAATTTCTAGTCTCTGTCCAGAACAAAAGGGGCCACCGAACAAGCTACTGAGCTCAGGTGAAAGTTAAAAAAAAGCTTCTCAATTAGATTTCTTTTCTCATCGCAAGGCACATATGAGTATACCGAGCACAAGCGGTTACCTGTAAGAGCACGACCTACGTTGACGTGACTTTCCAACCGATACAAACAACCAATAACGAAGCATAATTGGAAAATACATGTGAAAGTAAAGTTACAAATTGAATTAGAATATCTTTGCATTGAATGAGCTATAAGGGATCTAAATTGTATGAAAACGTTTCACCTAGGTAACGGTGGCATACTTTGAAAAGCAATTAGGTCATGTTAAAGATGGAAATTATACAAGTCATCGATTACAACCCTTATCAAATGAATCTACATCATTTTATCTAGCAAGTAACAATATCGACGATTTGTTGCGTACAAATTAAGCCTTTCATGGGTTAATTTGTGCCTAAACTTTGAATCACTGCAATTCAAAAATAAATTGTAAATCATTATGAAATCATTATCACTTAGAATTTGTATTCGAGAACATTTCATACTACAATATTCAGCGATTCTGCAAAAACAATGATGGCAAATGTACTGTAAATGTATATCCAAGAGCGCCACTAACGGTTTAGAATGAACTACTGACACTAGATATTCAGCTCCAAATCTGAAGAAAGAAAATTAGAAAGAAAATGGCTAAATGATACAACTAGACGCTACATTGACGCTACATCACTAGAATAATATTAGAGATTGATTGCAGCTCCAATGTAGAGAGAATGGTTAAAGAAGAAGGAAGCTCACCCTAACCAATCTTTCAGATAAGGTGTCGGCTCAGAGATCCAAAAGCTATAGGAAAACTAGGAATACAACTGCGGAATGAACGTAATTGCTCTTATGAAATGTTTCATAGACCACAATGACTGGACTATTGGGTCTATATACACATATGTACATATATATACAACAAGTATATGAGCGCAAGATGAAAGTAACCTATGAAGGCCTCAAGACTTTCTTAGTGGAACCTGGCCTAAAATGGCACACCAGAGTAAAATGGCACATTTGCAGTAAAATTCGAATAGAATAGAATTTCATTAGTTTTTGAATACAACCCTTTGGCTTACATGGCACCACTGACACAAACGAATTATTGACAAGCTCCAGCTTGACTTTTTCTGTAGAACTGCTATTTTGCTAGCCCGTGATGTATTTTTACTCGGTGCTTGTGATATAAATACGCCATTTTTTGATGCTGACTGAATGTAAGTATAGAATGTATATTTATATTTAAGAGATATCAGTTGTCCAAAATTTGTTTAATTGATATTAATATTGCAAGTTGCAAGAAGTAACTTCGAACGGGTAAAAACGTACACAGAGCTGTCGCCTATAATGGAACAGTATGCCATTTTATACACACATGTTTTCTTTTGATTTGTAGGTAATCATGGTTGGCCGATACACTCGCAAAACAAACAGGCAGTCGTGGACAGAGGAATCCATGACGCAAGCTATACAGGCGATTCAAAATGGTGGGATGGGCTGGTTGAAAGCTTCCAGATCGTTTGGGGTTCCAAAAAGTACCTTACGAAGACGAACAAGAAATACAAATAAAGCAATAAAAGGCACACAAAAGGGTCTAGGAAGGTTTAACAATACATTTTCCATAGCAATGGAGGAAGAACTAGTTGAGCATATAGAATTGCGCATGTTTGCTTGCTTTCTGTTGCATCCGCCAATAACATCTAGATTTGGCAACGCTGTCATCACCCATCAAGTGCTGACATCTGCGATATCCAGTCTGTCACACTTGTCATCCAGAGACGTCGTACGTAGTTAACTTTCTTTTCTTGTTAAGACTTCCTTTCTGTTATAGTTTTGTGTAGTAAGATCTCTCGGGAAATATAATAAATAATTGCACTATCAACCGGAGTATTTATTTCAAGATCTCTACCCAAGAGATCGCAACAGTGGCGACGAGGATGGGATTAAACGATGCTCTTCAACCACATCAGTATCCTCTCCCAATGCCTGATGATATTTTTGTTAAGCACGCAGGAGCCAAAGTATTTACCCATATAGACCTGTCCGATGCCTATCTTCAGGTTGAAGTCGAAGATGAATGCAAAAACTGGCTGACAATCAACACACATCGAGGACTTTTTCATTTTAATCGCCTGCCTCCTGGAGTTAAGTCAGCACCCGGGGCATTTCAACAACTCATGGATACAATGCTCTCTGGTCTTGAGGGAGTATCAGCGTACTTGGATGATGTCCTTATATCAGGAGATTCAATGGAGCAACACGTGAAAAGACTCCGTGCAGTACTTTTGCGAATGCGTGAGTACGGGTTTCACATTAAGCTGGAAAAATGCTCATTTTTCACATCAAGCTTACGATATTTAGGTCATGTCATCTCCTCAAATGGACTTCAACCAGATCCAGAAAAAACAAAAGTCATCGTATCCTTACCGGAGCCTCAGAACATCACTCAGCTAAGATCTTTTCTGGGAGCAATCAATTATTATGGTCGTTTTATCCCCAACCTCAGTAAGCAAAGTGGGCCCTTACATGCATTAATGCGGAAAGACACCAAATGGAAGTGGACATCAAGTTGCCAAGCTGTTTTCAACAACTTCAAGAAAATTTTGCTATCAGACTTGGGATTAATTCACTATAACCCAAAATTACCGATCATTGTTGCAGCTGACGCTTCTAGTATTGGCATTGGTGCTTGTATATCTCATCGACTGGAAGATGGTAGTATCAAACCAATTCAGCATTCTTCGCGGACACTCACTAAAGCTGAAAAAAATTACAGCCAGGTGGAAAAAGAAGGGCTGGCGCTTATTTTCGCAATAAAAAAATTCCATAGAATGCTGCTCGGACGTCATTTTACACTTCAAACTGACCACAAGCCACTGCTGACCATTTTTGGTTCGAAGAAGGGTGTTCCAGTTTACGCTGCAGACAGGTTGCAACACTGGGCGTTATTTCTGCTAAGGTATGATTTTTCAATTGAATATATATCAACAGCGAAGTTCGGCAATGCAGACGTGTTATCTCGATTAATAGGGTTCCATTCAAAACCCACAGATGAAGACTACGTTATTGCGAATACTACAGTGGACACCAACGATGTCGCACATCCCGATTTGATGCATTCATTCAAACATTTACCAGTTACATTTAAAATGATTCGTGCTGCAACGTTAAAATCACCGATTTTGCAAAAAGTAAGCGATTTTATAAGAACGTCATGGCCTGGCAAAAAGGATTTGTCCCCCATCATTATTCCATTCTATAATAGACGTGAAGCATTTTCGTTGGTCAACGATTGTGTCATGTTTGGAGACAGGCTGACTATTCCAGAATGTTTTCGATCCAAAATTCTCAGTCAGCTTCATCGAGGACATCCAGGCATCGAAAAAATGAAGGCAATCGCTAGAGGTTATGTTTACTGGCCCGAAATTGACATGCACATAAAACAGTTTGTAGACCAATGTTCAGCTTGTCAATCAGCATCCAAATCGCCAGTCAAGACATCCTTGCAGTCATGGCTTTTACCATCTGCACCGTGGGAGCGGCTTCATATAGACTACGCTGGACCAATCCAAAATACCTACTACCTGATTATCATTGATGCCTTCTCCAAATGGCCAGAAATAGTACAAACCTCCACTACAACATCAGCTGCAACCATAAACATATTAAGAGAAATTTTTTCACGGCAAGGTTATCCGCAGACAATAGTATCGGATAATGGTACTCAATTTTGTAGTCACCAATTCAAGGAGTTTTGCGAATCAGCAGGTATTTACCACATGAGGACTGCACCGTTCCATCCTCAGTCTAATGGGCAAGCAGAGAGATTTGTTGATACTCTAAAGCGGTCTTTTCAAAAGCTTAGAAGGGAGGGAACGATACAAAGTGCACTTCAACAGTTCTTATTTATGTACCGAACAACACCAAATAGGAATACTCCAAGCGGAAAATCGCCAGCTGAACTTATCTATGGGCGGAAGCTTAGAACATCGTTGGATCTACTTCGCATTCCTCGTAAGTCGGATACACATCGCATCAAGGAAAAACAAAACAAGCAGTACAATCGTCATCATGGTGCGATAGAGAGAAGCTTTAGCGCTGGAGACAAGGTCTTCGTTTTAATTTTTAAATACAATAAAAGCGATTGGATTCCTGGTACAATAGTTGAGAAAATTGGAGACGTCAACTATAATGTTTTGGTCCAGACAAGACAGAAACTTGTACGTGCCCATACTAACCAACTCAGAAGGAGAAATTCACCTTTGCTGAACACTCCTATCAATGGCAATAAATTGCCTATTAACATCTTAATGGAAGATTTTGAGTTACAGCCAGCCTTGGATGAAGCATTCCCATCGTTAGGTTTAACACCACAGCAAATTGAAGATTCTCTACCAGTTGGAACATCAACAACGTCGATTGACTCAGGAGAACCTCTTAATAGCGAACCTAAAGATGTAAATCGTAACAGACTACATGTGACACCACTAGTTCGAAGGTCAGATAGGAAACGCCGAGCTCCTAAGCGGTTCAGCCCACCGTCTCCTCCATCTAAGAGGGGAGGTGTTGCATCTAGATTTGGCAACGCTGTCATCACCCATCAAGTGCTGACATCTGCGATATCCAGTCTGTCACACTTGTCATCCAGAGACGTCGTACGTAGTTAACTTTCTTTTCTTGTTAAGACTTCCTTTCTGTTATAGTTTTGTGAAGTAAGATCTCTCGGGAAATATAATAAATAATTGCACTATCAACCGGAGTATTTATTTCAAGATCTCTACCCAAGAGATCGCAACAGCATCGCTTTAATATGGAAGAAAAAAAAGCTGGGCGGGATTGTTTACGAGGTTTTCGTTCAAGACACCCGAATCTGTCTCTAAGGCAGCTAGAACCCACCTCAGCAGCTCGAGCACAAGCATTTAGTAAGCCGCAAGTGGAAAAGTTTTTTCCGACTTTATCAGATGTCATTGATAAAGAAAACATTACTGGGGTCAAGATTTGAAATGTGGATGAGTCTGGTTTGTCCACTGTACAAAAACCACCAAAAATGTTGGCCAAAGGAGGAGAAAAGCAGGTAGGTTCTTTAACGAGTGTAGAAAGAGGGCAACACGTAACGGTAGTTTGTTGTATGAGTGCAAATGGGGCGTTCGTTATTTTCACTTATATTTGCAAGAAAACGGTGAAAGCATGAACTGTTTGACAGCGCACCTCCAGACACCTTAGGCCTTGTGAGTGATTCTGGTGGGATGAACTCCGAACTTTTCTTAAAGTGGCTTCAGCATTTCATAAGGTTCACACACGCCTCAGTAAGTGAAAACGTTCTACTTATGATTGATGGATATAAAGCACATACGATTTTGGATGGATTCGCCTGGCCAAGGAAAATGGGGTTATAATGTTATCCTTTCCGCCCCATTCACACACCGGATGCAGCCTCTTGATGTTTCATTTTTTGGACCCCTTAAGAGCTATTACAACCAGGAAATAAGTAAGTGGTTAGGAAATCATCCGGGTAGGGTTTTTACACAGTATCAGATGGCTCCATTATTTAAAGATACTTATGGTAAATCAGCAACTGTTTTAAATGCAGTGGTACTGAAAAAGGTGGAGTATGGCCACTAAATAAAGATGCTTTTCCTGATCATTTGTTTGCAGCAGCTGATTGTTGAGGAAAATACACCACCACCTATTGAAACATTAAATATTCTTTCTCAGACAAATATTGACAGTTTTCTAACCTCATCTCTGAGAGATATAACAAATTCGGAAACCACACCGCCGCATTGCTCCTCCAACACAGGCTTCCAAATTATGCCAATTGACATTTTTGCTGTACCACATTTCTCTGGCGATAAAATGCGAAAGCGGAAAGTTGAAGGTAGTCAAATTTTGACTAGCACTCCAGATGAAGTCAAGGCCAAAGTTTCTGAAAAGAAATCCATCGAAGCTAAGAAAAAAGCAAAAAAAGCAAAAAAGTTTGTGTGGAAGCGATTTCGAACAAGATTTTCAAGCCAGCGATGAGGATAGCGATTTTTACTGTAACGACATATATGTATAGTCGATCGAAGCCTGGCGAATGTTGGATAAAATGTTCTAAATGCCTTTTGTGGTCGCATACAGAATGCGTAGATGTTCCTAAAAAGACTGACCGATATTTGTAACTAAAATGTTTCAAAAACATATTTTATGGAGTTCCTTTTTTTTTGCTCATGGATTTTATATACACTCGTACATATGTACATTTTTATTTTATACGTGCTATCTATGAATTTTTTGTTTTATTTATTTATTTCTTTTTTTGTTTTTCAAATAAAATTTGTAATGAGGTTTATACATCTGTTGTTTTACTTTGGTAAAATAGCATACTGGTGTGCCATTTTATACTAGTATATATTAGAAATAGCACACAGAGCACTTTTTAAAAATGCATTTTTTCAGCACTTATTGAAACTTTTTAAGATTGAGAAACTTGTAAAGTATAGGTAATTGATTCTTCTTTACTTTGGATAAGTTGTTGAATCTATTTTATTAGGTTTCAGATGAGATAGAGGACATTTTGGTTAAGGTGGTCCATTATACGCCGGGTTCCCATATAAGCATATGTATATCGACAGGAAACCAAATCCTTATATCTAGGCACGATTTTCAAATCGTGCAAAGTCACATAAGAGAGCTTTGATTTTTGGTGCTCTCATAAAAAAAAAAACATCCATCTGTGTCGCATTACGCTGAAAAATACGCGATGCAATGTGTTATTTAAAAACAGCTCTTTTAAATTTTTTCTAAACATGTACCTGATTTCGACGACGGTGTGTACTATCGTATGACAGATTTTTAGTGATTGATAGCAAAATAAGCAACCTAAAGGTTTGTTCTGAAAGATAATACAATATAATGAAAGTTGTCAATTTACGAAATTTATGTTTATCCATTTAAAAGTTTATTGCGAGGTTTTCTTCTCAATTTGCCACTTTTGTGTAACACGTAAGAGAAGATTTTAGGCTTTTGTAATCTTAAAAGTGTTGCATTTACTTACTTAGATTGCGATTTAGTCCATTTTGCGCTGTTATATCTTATCTTCTAAAGCCCTGTTCCCTTATACGATATTATGCTATTACTATTATGGCATCTGAGATATACGTATATGGAGCTTCGATGCAGCTATATAGTGGTGTAAGTGTACATTAGCTGCTCAGAATGTTCGGTCATCTATAGTACTAGAGAAGTGCCATGAGTAACGTAGTTGGACATTTTTTCATTAAGTGACGAGTTGTTTCTTTGTGAATATTCAAGTACGGAAATTATTTACTTGCTTTAAATGATATTTCGTGCATTAAATAACCTAAAACGATTTGAAAACGAATTAGGCCATTGCTCGTAGGTTTTTGTCGATGAGGTCGTAGAAACACTTTCTTCGCATAGATAATTTCTTCTGATATTGTCGAATTTTTCCTTGAGCTGGGTCGGTTTTGACCTTCATTAACTATTCTATTGTATGGTGCTTTGCAATCAATACAATATGGGTAGAGTTGGTATTATATGGACTCTCCAGAAAGTCGATGAGGGTAACTCTATTAACAACCGTTATATGTACATACGAGTATGTATATGTGTTTTCCTCTATTAGCACATGAACGCTGTTGCTGATAAATATTTTAAATGTAAAAAAACAGAGAGATAAAAAACATAGAAAATTTGTACGCTTAAATATTTAAACAAACACACTTATGATAAATCTCTCATGAGATAAAATTGCATATGTCAAAAATTAACATAAAAGGAAGACATTTTTACACAAAATAAACCATCAATTTTATAACGTTGAAGCAAACAGTTGGTTTTATTTAATGTTTTTTTTCTCTACACAGTTTTTGTACACAGTTTTGTACACAGTTTTCAAGACAGTACATTTTTTAACATAAGAAAACAGTTGATACTGTACGACTCATAGTTCAACTAAATACAACACGGTTAAACAAAATAACCAGCGCCGAACATTTGGTCCTTCGAGCCGGATAGTTAATTAGTTAATTATTTAATTCTACTTAATATATGTATTATATGTGCATTTCATAAAATTCTCAACATCTAAGTGTGTGCCATACAAAGATTAAAATTTTAAAAATCAAAAAGAACTTAAAATTAACGTACACGTAAAACACATTGAGTGTCCAGTACCAAACAAAGGAAGCACCTCAAACAGCATTAAGTGCAAAAACACCATCGGCATTATCAGCATCCGCACCGAAGTATCTGCAACAACAACAGCAGCAATACCACCAGCATCAGCAAACAGGAATTTCAGCATAAACAGCAGCAATACCAGCAACAACAGCAGCGATATCAGCATCCACAGCAGCGGTATCAGCAGCAACAGCAGAACCATAATCAGCATACATCCATATAAAACACTGAAAAGAAGAACACAAAGTGAGTACCAACTCTTTTTTAAATATTGTAATTGTTCATAACTCACATAAAAAAAATATATATATATAAAATATTTGAAATGTCTGCTGAACTCCTTACAGATGTTTTGGTGCAAGTCAAGAGAGACTTCGCCAACTTTAAGAAAACGGGCGAATCCCGTCGTACTAAAAATTATCTCTCTACAAGACTTTCGTTGCTGGAAGAGAATCTAGCAGTAGCAACACGGCACTACGAAGCAGGCAGGAGCGTTAAAAAACTGGAAGAAAAGAAAAAGCTGGAATTAATTTCAATTATGGAACAAACTCGGGAAACTTACCTTGAGTTCAGGTGTGAGTTGCTTAATGGGTTAGATAGGTATTCTGGCGCCCAAACTTCTCTTTCAGACTCAACGTTGGCTACAAATATTCCTCACAGCAAGGATATACGTCTCCCTAAAATTAATATTCCTGAGTTCTCTGGGTGTTACACGAAGTGGCGCTCGTTTCATGATATTTTTGTATCGCTCATTTATTGCAACACGTCTCTCGGAGGCATCCAGAAGCTCCACTGCCTAAAGTCAAGTCTCTCAGGTGATGCGGCGAGACTTCTGCAACATTTGGCATTAGACGCAGGGAATTATGAGAAAGCATGGGAACTTTTGAAGGCAAGATACGACCACAAACGTGTTCTAGTGAGTTCACAGCTGCAACTCTTCTTCAATCAAACGAAGGAAACAGCGGAAGGTCTTAAATCACTCATGGACACTTCTTTAGAGAGTATCTACGCACTCAAAAATCTTGAGATACTAGTGGATTCGTAGGACGTCATCATCAACGCACAAGCTATGGGAAGAAAAACTGGGCAACAGCAAGGATCTTCCTACTTTGAAGGACTTCACCGGGTTTTTAGAAACACGCTTCCGGACACTAGAAGCTGTAGCACAAAAAGGGACATCTGGGCCTATCGCCAAGCCATGTCCGAAATCGCAACCAGCAGCTAAGTCATACCACACTGTAACAAAACTTAATCAATTCCAGTGCAAGATATGCAACAACGGGCAACACTCCCTAAGAAAATGTAAGCGATTTCTGGGCATGGACATAACGAGGAGGCAGCAGACTGTTCGGCAAACAAACTAGCTTACAGCCATACTACACAAAATTGTCCAAGTAATAAAAATTGTTACTTCTGTCATCAACGGCACCACTCTTTACTACACATCAATTTTTCAAACAACACAGACACAATACCACAGATTCAACAACATAACATAAATAAACAACACAAAGAGGTGCCAATGAACCCAAACGCAAACTCCTTTAAGTCAACGCAAGAGGGTGATCCCTCTGGATCCGTGCAGGCTCGAAACAATTACCACACTATACACACATACACATATAATACAAGGGTTTTGTTGCCAACTGCGGTAGTGTAGGTATTATCAGCCAATGGTAAGTACGAGTACTTTGATTTTCGCGCACTAGTCGACCCAGGTTCCGAGGCTACGTTTATTTCGGAGACTGCTACACAAATGCTAAAGCTGCCGAGGCAAAACACGTTCGTGCAGATATCAGGGTTGGGGAAGGTCAGCAGCGACACTACCAACAAATACGTCGAAATCAAATTCGCATCTCGACATTCGATGTTTGAAGGTTTCACCAAGGCTTTCGTCTCCAAGTCGTTGACTGGGCTTCTTCCGGCCCACCGAACAACACTGCACGAATATAGGCACTTAAACAATCTGGAATTAGCAGATACTCTGTTCCTTATTCCGGCACCCATCGATCTGCTGCATGGTAGCGACGTTTATGCAGACATAATCATGCCGGACATCGTTCGGAGTACCGTATCCGGGATGCCAATAGCTCAAAAGACTCAGTTAGGCTGGGTAATTTTGGGAAAGGTCTCGGAGACACCTTTAAAACTCCGGACCTTCACTCAAAATGTGAGTCTCGACACCACACTAAAAGGGTTTTGGGAAAGTGACGAGCTACCGCAAGACATCCAAGGTGAAAAGCATTTTTTAGCAAACACCACCAGACGAGCAGACGGCCGCTATGAAGTACCTTTACGGTCGAGTAAAGAAGGAGCTTCACGACGATTCTTTCATCTTGAACGACGTTTCCAGAGAGATCCAGAGCTGAAAAAATGGATGGAAGACCCGAAGAATGAATGGAAAGAAGTCGCAGACACTCTAACCAGCCAAGGTACGAAGTGGAACTTCATTCCCCCAGCTTCCCCACACTTCGGTGGACTATGGGAAGCAGGAGTGAAATCTGTTAAGCACCACTTAAAAAGAGTTGGAGAAGACCGGAAGTTAACGTTAACAAGAATTCACCACGCTTCTTACGCAAATAGAAGCATGCCTGAATTCAAGGCCTCTGTGTCCTCTCTCCGACAACCCAGAAGACTTAGAGGTGATCACTCCGGCGGACTTTCTAATCGGCGAAACACTAAACGTGATTCCTAGTGAGAACACATTGACAAAAAACATCAACAACATCGAGAGATGGAAAAGGGTTCAAGTTCTAACAGAAAGCTCCTCAAAGAAATGGAGCACTGAATATTTAGCGTGTCTAAAACAGCGCCCGAAGTGGACAAAACTTGAAGAAGAACCAAAGGTGGGGGATCTGGTTCTCCTTAAAGATAAATGGTTGCCAGCGACACAGCGGATGCTCTCGCGAATAACTCAGTTACATCCAGGAAACGATGGACACGCTCGAGTCGTCACACTGAAAACAAAAACATCCACACTGAAGAGGCCTATCACAAAACTATGCTATAAGCCAACGAACAAAACCACACAAACAGCCAATTATTTAAACATTTATAAATAAAATAAGGCCAAAACTAAAATAAAACAAAAACAATCAAAGGGTAAACATAAACAAAAAAAAGTCTCTCATACAATAACACACAATGAATATCTCGTGCCATCAATATCAACTCAAAACATAAACAACAGTTTCAATCCATCATCACACAGTTCCGATCACTCATCTTCAAACTTCATCAATAAGGAAAATATACCACACACATACAGTCCATTAATCATTCAATATCCTAGATCAAATTTAAACTAACAACAATTCGTCTGCGCCAGAGGATTAAGGGATTCCTTATTGATCACAATTAACGCGCATCTATAAGAACCCCTTAGTTCCTCCAGTTTCGCGACTTTCCAGTCATGAGTCGGAAGAGTCGGGTTGCTGAGCCGGATGATTTCCAGAATACTTTCTGGTGAGGAGGGTTCGGCTGGAATCCAGGTACGCGTTCGAGGTCTACTAGGAATGTCTTCCTTAGATACGACCTCGAGTTTTGCACCTGGCCAAATCTCTCCTAAACAATCGATGGCATTGGTGAAGAGATCTCTGGTTGGAGCAAGCGATGAGCTTGACATGGCCTTGGTGCCAGCCAGCGTCGCTTGTGATAGGAGGTGGCCCTGGGTTTTCCCGCATGATGGCCAAGAAGTTGCTCGAGAGCTTCAGCTTGACCAATTGCCACCGTTCCGGTGTAATGGAACCGTCGGTATCGCTCCTATCGTTGTAGAACTGTGTGTTTTGGGTCTCTTGGAAACCGGTACGGTTTCCTCCAATGATCTCTGGAGCTTAGAGGAGTCTTTTGACGTTTTGGGAGCAGTGGAAGCCGTGGGAAATCCGTCTTTTAGGATGTTTTTAGCCCACTTAACTTTGCTCTTTATTTCCACACTTCTCTCAACCTCCGGAATGGATCCGAAGGTTTTGATGATGCGTGAAGCATTTCGGCGTCTTATGTTGAGCGCCTTAGATGGAGCTTGCCGATGCGGCTGAGCTCCAGATTCCTCCTTGGAGGGAGGAGTTTTGGTAGCAGCAACAAGTCCGTGGCCTGCCACAAACTTGCTGCTACTAGGGGCGGAGGAAGTGATAGGACCATGGCTTGCCACAGTCTTAACACTCCCTGAAGGAGTTTTGGTAGCCGCGACAAGTCCGTGGCCTGCCACAAACTTGCTGCTGCTAGGGGTGGAGGAAGTGATAGGACCATGGCTTGCCATAGTCCTAACACTTCCTGAATTCTTATTTTTTGGCTCGTTCCTTTTGCCTTTAGAGGATGGCGCACCATGGCCTGTCACAGTTTTGCCTCCTCTCAATAAAACTAAACAACAACAATTAAACTAAATAAAACTTCTTAAACCCATAAAATCAAAATAAAATTATTCACATATAAACATATAGCATCCGCCATAATTATTCTGGCACTACACATCCGTACATACTACATACTACATACACACAACACATAGCAATCAATCAAACACAATTCCCAAAATAATAAAATAAAAATTTATATATAATACAGAAAAATATACTGAACCACAAGCAAGTGTAAAAAAACAGAGCGATAAAAAACATAGAAAATTTGTACACTTAAATATTTAAACAAACACACTTCTGATAAATCTCTCATGAGATATAACTGCATATGTCAAAAATTAACATAAAATAAACCATCAATTTTATAACGTCGAAGCAAACAGTTGGTTTTATTTAATGTTATTTTTTCTCTACCCAGTTTTTGTACACAGTTTTCAAGACAGTACATTTTTTAACATAAGAAAACAATTGATATTGTACGACTCAGAGTTCAACTAAATACAACACGGTTAAACAAAATAACCAGCGCCGAACAAACGCACTTACATAGATTACGCGAACTTAACTAAAAAAAATTGTTTTTTAGTCTGCAGATTGAGCTGGGTATTCAGACATAGAGAGCTACCGTCGGCTCATTAGAAGCTCTTCAGCGATTTCTGCCCGAACTACTTTGGCAAATTTCGTTTGTGTTCCTCTAATGAGCTTTTAGCAACCTAGAAAAGGAACTTAATGATCATCTAACTTAATGAATTTAAATCGACGATTACTCCACCTGTAAAGTTGGATAAAATATTAGACCTACATACATAAATCTTCTACCAGCGTGAGCATTAGCATGAAAAACGAGCACTATTTTTTGAAGTGATTAGTTTAAATTACAAGTAGAGAACGGATATAGTTTCCAGCCAAGTCAACCCATATATAATACTTTCATATATTGTCGTACTAACACGAAATACTCATACATTTCACCTTTAAATTATACCCGTAGAATTTAATTAGGGAACAGAGGGGAAGTCAAAATCCAAATTTTCAAATTTTAAAGATACCAGACAGCGATTCATTACCGTTCTGCATCAGAATTTTATACTTAGTGGTAAATGTGGTTTGGAAAATTTTACAACAATTTCTTAACGGCAATAACTTAATTAGGGGTGAATAATTGGATTAACTACCTATTTTCCTGCATAGGTAGGTACTCGTAACATCACCACGTAGAAGACAACAACAAAAGAAATGGTAATTTTTCTATTTTATTGAAGTAATATTCATTAAATGCCAACACCACGAGGTCATAGCTTTTGCGCAATTAAAACATAACGACGAGGGGAGAGTAGTTCATCCAATATTTTCTCAAATTTAACTGATAGATTGAGATTGTTCGTAACTGCCTGCTCCTCCATGTAACAGATTCTGTCGTATAGAACAATATTCTCACAGAGTTCCTTTGGAGAAAAAAGTTATTCGTATATTTATTTACGTTGAGAAAATATATATATTTGTGTATATGTATAATACATATGATATAAATGTTTACCTGCATAGCTTCCTGCAAACATGTTAGCCCTTCTGAAAGTCTTGGTCCAACAGGATGCTCTTGCATTAGTTGTGAAAATCGACATTCATGTTCTGAGGTCCAGCAAAGCCGTTTTTTTGTACTTCTTGACTGTAATTCATAAATCCTGCACAATTCGCTGAAATCCAAATCATGAATAGTTTCTTTTGAATTCGTTTTTATAACCTTTTCATCCTCTCCTAAAATGGCTTCAGCAATTCCTCGGAAAAACATTCCAATACTATGCTCATAGTGCTGTTTTTCACTAAGTTTTTTCCATCTAGCTGATGTCTGTTGGCATGCAAGTCTTAGAAACGGTCGATTTAGACCATCAAAGTCCCCTTTATTCACATAAATCTCTCTCAGAGCTCGACTTAAGGGAAAGTTTTTAAAACCAATTTTTTTTAACCCATTTTCCACTTCCAATTTGTGATAGCAACATGGCATAATTATTAGTTGTTTCACATTATCGATGGCAAAAAATAGTTTCATCGAATTGACTGTCAAATCGCCGCATGAATGAAGACCAATTATAGCCAACCTTGGATTCTCTAGCTGCGGAGCAAGTTTTTGAACCTCGGCTAAAATAAAGTCTTTTGATTCGTTTCTAACAAAATGTTCTTTGAAGGCAACATTTTTCTTTGAAGCTGGATAGATCTTGTCCTGTCTTTCGATAGAAGTTCGCACTCTGCTGGCATCAGATTCAATTCCGAGAATTTGAAAAGCATTCGATTTGTATAAAAGTTCGCTTAAATATCCCAACCCTGAACCAAAGTCGATGAGAATGTCAATTTTCTCAGTACAGATACTTTGAATTAAAGCCGACAATTTCGATATTTCATGTTGTTTTTTCAGACTCATTTTCTTAAAATTGTTTTCTGTGGAAGGAATGTCAAAATTGAGGTGTTGGGGAATAAGCAAATCAAGTTCGGAAACAAATTCATCTAGTGTAGATCTATTTGTTTGCAATTTTCGAAATGGAAATGCGTTAAGATGCTCGGTGCTGACTGTGGTAAAGTACTCAACCCATTCACATGGAAAGTTTTCAAAAATATTATCCCGCAAAAAGCATGTATTAGATGATTCATAGATCCAAGAGTATCTTTGCAAAAAATCTAGACACTTCTTAAAGTATTCCTTTGAATTGGAGAACCCCGAAGGCACTGACATCTTCCTTCAAAAAAAAGTAAAAAGTATTAATAAATCACACCGTACTCGTATGTATGCACAAAAAATCTGGAAATGATTATGAATATCTATTCAATGCTAAGACAGATACTATTGTAGCTTATAACATTTCGCGAATTGTACATACCCTAAAAAGATTACCAGATTGAAAGTCACGTCGGAAATGGCCATGTTAAACTAGAGCCCATTGATTTGCTAAAAATAATAAATTGAAGAAAACCCGACTGAACCCGCCTTGACCATTTTTATTTTTACATGTTTTGAGAACAAAATCGTATAGGTGAGGGGGGTAGGAAATGCAACCCTTTCGAGATTCAGAGGTTTTAAGCAAAGCATTACGCTGCCATGTTTTGATTCCTATTGAAAATAAAATCTTTAAGAAATGGAGTATCGTTGAACTCTTAATTATGAGTTGTTTCGAAGTAAAAATGACAAGGTATCTCATAACCTAATCCTAATCGTTTTTATAGTGTTCGTTTCAGGTTTGTCCTATCGGTCCCTTTCTTGGCCACTTCAGGTGTTTGTCAAGGTAGTCACCTAGGTCCACTTCTCTTCATCCTAACTATTAACGATCTTGAAAGGGTCATTCAACACTCAGCACTTTCTCCCTATGCTGACGATACCAATTTTTTTTTAAATCCATTTCCTCACAACATGACTCCAGCCTCTTCAAATAGATCTAATTCATTTTTCCACCTGGTGCATCAAGAACTGCTTATAACTCAATGTCACCAAATGTCAATCGATTACCTTCTCACGTAAGTGCAACAAGTCTCCTCTCCGAATTTACCTTCTCCACGGCCAACCTATATTCCTTGTTTAGTCTTCTATCCGCGACCTTGGCATATTATGCGACAAGGAGCTTAGTTTCCGCTCGCATATTGATGAGATAATTACGACTCCAATCTATCCGAGGTGACTATTAAGCCGTCTGTATAGCTTCAAGCCATACAAGTCTGCTGGTCCGGACGCTGTAATACCTGCCGAGCTACAGAGGTCTTCAGATATTATTCTGCCTGTGTTAGAAAATATTATGAGGAGCTGTGTAGAACTTATCCACATTCCACTGTTATGGAGAGAAGTCAATGTAGTATTCATTCCCAAAGCCGGAAAATGTTCTCATGTTTTCCCAAAGGACCTCTGACCTATAAGTCTATCATCTTTCCTTCTGAAAACTATTCGAGCTAAAGTTGATCCAAGACTTCTGTCAACGGCTGAACATGCCTACTGTAAAGGAAAGTCGGTGGAAACGGCTTTGCACTCTCTGACTAGCCACATCGAACGATCCCTACAATATAAAGAGTACACAATGGTTGCTTTCCTAGACATAGAGGTCGCCTTTAACAACGTCAACACATCCGCAATCATGACTGCGCTGTCAACTCTGCAGCTAGACGACTCACTTGGGGAGTTGATCGGCCTAATGCTAAAAAGCAGGATAATCAACTCCAAACTGGGTGAGACTTCTGCTAAAAGACGTGTCAGCAGAGGTATACCGCAAGGCGGTGTCCTCTCTCCCCTTCTCTGGAACTTAGTAGTTAACGAACTACTGATATACCTAGCGGGTGCTAGCAGAGTGATTGCCTATGCGGACGACGTTGCCATAGCCGCCTCAGGAAAGTATCTCAATACCATTAAACAACTCCTTCAAGTAAATCTCAATAGATTAACCCATACAAAATACAAATTATATACAAAATTCCAATTATAGACCCTCCTTCAATAAGTGGTACCAGTTTAGTTTTTCGATACAGCAAAATATCTGGGTCTCATTTTTGACAGGAAACTAAACTGGAAACCTAACATTCAAGAAAGAGTCAATAGAGCTACAATAGCTTTATTTTCTTGCAAAAAAGCCATTGGGAATAAATGGGACCTTCAACCTCCCATAACCAACTGGCTATAAATCTCAGTCATAAGACCGATACTTACTTACGAGGTGGTTGTCTGGTGGACGGCCTTGGAAAATGCAGTCAACTGATTTAAACTAAGCACAGTCTAAGAAGAGCATGTCTATGCAAAAGCGGAGCCTTGCGGTCTACCCAATCTACGGCATTAGATATTCTATTTCACTTAACACCCCTCAACATTTTTAGCAGGCAAATAATTCATTTGGCCACGCCAACATTCTTAATGCATTAGGAATCCTCACAGAGAACATCGATTACACCATACCTGAACTTTGGTTTGACAAAAACTTCTAGATCATTCTGGGAGGAAGATGCTTTCATGGAGGACAAGTCAATCCATCTCTACACAGATGGATCTAAAACCGATAGCGGAGTTGGTGACGGTGTTTTCTCAGATAAGCTAAATCTAAGCCTCTCTTTTCGTCTTTCTAAATCACTGTAGCGTGTTCCAGGCGGAAATTTTGGCGATTAAAGTAGCTCTGTCTTGGCTGAAGAAAAACGTGATATCTGCAAAGGATATCCGCATATTTTCGGATAGTCAGGCCGCCATCAAGTCCCTGGACTCGGTCTCATTATATTATAAAACCGCCCTTGAATGCCGATCATCTCTCACGGAGATGGCAAAGCAGTTCAACATTCACCTTTGGTGGGTGACGGGCCATAGAGACATTCCAGGGAACTGCAGAGCCGATGAACTCGCCAAAATTAGAACCACTCTACCTATTCTACCGGAAAAGGGTAATATAGGTATACCAATCGCTACGAGCAAACTAACATTAAAGCTGGATGCCAATAAAAGAACAGACCTTAGGTGGACTGCTGAAGAAAACCACGCAGTTTCTATAAAAACGGAATAAGCAAGCTTGTAAAAAATTGGAAGACAGTTGTAGAAAATAAAGGGGACAGTATGATTGATTAATAAAATTGTTTTCTTTAAAGTATAATAAAATGATAATAAAATCGCGTTGTGATTGTACTCAACAAAAAAATACAAACAAAAATTTTCATCAGATGATCATTTCGATGAAAATCTTTTCAGTATCTCCATGGTGGCAGGTTGCGGATGACAGGAATAACGCGAACATCATCGAGAGACTCAAATCCTGCTTTAGCAGAAGCCGTTCGTAGCATCAAAGACGTTTTACATTACAACAGATTCAATCCAAAAACCAATCTTAGACAAGTAAGTGGATATTTTAATCTAAGCAGGACATTCTACATTCAGAAGTCATGCATGCATTTCATCTTATACCAGTACAGGAGCTACAACCCGGGGACTCAGAGAAGCGTTTGGAATTCTGCAATTACATTCTGGGAAGACACTTTGAGGAAGACGAGACCAACTTTATTGGTCGGATCTTATGGATGGATGTGTCGCTTTTCATCAGGGATGCAATCACAATTTACATATCTGGACAGAAAGCAACGCCCACTTCAAGAAACAAAGAGCTTCTCAGCATAAGTTCAACGTCAATATGTACATATTTGGTATTTGGTATATTGGGTATCAAGCTAATCGGACCCTATCGGTTTCCTCCAAGGCATAATTCGATCTCTACCTAGAATTTTTGCGAAACAAATTATCAGAACTATTAGGTGATATATCACAGCAACAGAGAATAGCCATAGTGTACTGTAAGAGAGTGGTTAGATTGCGTGTAAGAAAAAGTCAAATGCACTTTTATTTCTGAAGAAATAAAATATTGGACGACTTGAACCATAGGATCGAAGAGGCAGCTGCAAAAGTCTGAAAAGAATTGAAAAGAATGGACATTATTAGAGCCTTTCAAAGACGAGAACTTGAAAACAAATCAAAGGTTTGTACTCCGCACATACGAGGTTTGATGAAAAAAACAAAAATGTGCAATCAATATTTGTATTTTTTTTTCCTAAAATTTTCAACAATTTTTAGTATAACGTTTTATCTGTTTCAATAAGTTGGGTAGTATCTTGAAATTTACTGACCTGACCTCACTTTTTATTATTTGCCAATACAAGGTAGACGTTTCAAAGTTGCAAAAAGTGGGGACTAGTAAAATATTTCCCCGAAAAAATCTAACAAAATAAAAATTGTAAGTTCCACTTGTGATTTTGTTTTTTGACGACGTATATTGCTAGAAGCTAGACCAGACTATACAGGCTACAACTTCTAGTGTTGTGGATGCACGCTAATGAATGAAACTATAGTTGCAGATACCGTATCTGGATGATAACAATACAGATAGCAAACATCTTTGAACTTAGGTTGTCGGGTAGTAAACTATTCTATCCTTTGCATTTAAATTTTTGAACTTTTGTCTCGATTATAATTTATTTTATATATTTTTTTCAAAAATAGAAAGCAATTAAAAAATTCAATTTTATCGAGTAATCTTTATTATCATGCAAAGGAACCATTCTTTTCATTTAATTTTTGAAAACTATCAAATTTTCAAATATTAGCCGCGGCTAACATGGTGCATTCTGAAGTTCCAAATTTCGATGACGCGTTCGAGTGGTGTTTAACCAATGACCCAAGTAAGGTTGGCTTCCAATTCCTCAATCGTAGCCGGTCTATCCACGTAGACTTTGGACTTTATGTAGCCCCAAAGAAAAAAGTCTAGAGGTGTGATGATGATACGTGATCTAGGCGGCAAATTCACCGATCCTAAGCGTGAAATGAACTGTTCACCGAATCGTTCTCGCAATAAAGCCATTTACAATTACATTTCGGACGGCCTCAGTTTTGAAGAAATATGGACTGATGATTCCACTAGTGCATAAACCACATTAAACCGTTATTTTGTCTGGATGTAATGGCAGTTCTTGAACCTCTTCGGGTTGTTCCACACTTCAAATACGGCTATTTTGCTTATTGATGTAGCCATTAAGCCAGAAATGATGCGACCCATTTTGGTAGAAAACAGTGGAACTTCTCGCATCTTTTGAAGAGCCCAACGACTGAAAAGGTAACGATTCGGAAGGTCAGTTGGCTTTAGTTCTAGCACGAATGTAATTTTGCTTTTAAAACAAGATCCTCACGTAAAATACGCCAAGTCCTTGCATAGGACAAGCCAAGCAGTTAATAACGGCGCCGAATCGATTCATCATGATTCTTCGCGTACATCCTCTCCTACCGCCACTATATTTTTTTCACTACGTGCTAGATGTGGTCTATTTGGTCGCGTATTATCCAATTTACAGCGTATAGCGAATTGTGCGTTCGGTAGGCCGATTATGTGTACTATAGGTTGCTCTAAGGGCACGAAACATATTCCTCGCAGAACGGATTTGCGAGATATTATGCATCATGTGAACGCGCTACAATATTGAATGACATTAAAAAGTAATTGATTGGATCTTCAAAATTACGTGACTTTACCAAGATCATCTTGGATTAGGTGTTTCTTCATTATTTCGGAGAGTCATATAGAGGTAATTGAGTCTTTTACAATTACGTCATGACTACGGATCAATCGGGCACCAATTTTTCCCCCACATAAAGGGTCAGCCATCTAACGTTTTTTTTTTTCAACTAGTGCTTATTTCGTGAATGGTAATACTTAGCTCATGTCTGATTTGACAGATAATTAGTTTTATCCTTCCGGTTAATAATGGAAAATAATTTCATTCAAATGGCTGCCTCGGCTGGCCATGCAGTAGCCTACACGATCGGTCCAATTTTTAAGCGCATAATCGATTGTGTGCAGCTGTATTTCACCAATGGCTTCACGAATATTGTCCTTTAAAGCGTCAATTGTCTCTGGCTTGTCGGCGTAACACTTATCTTTTACGGCACCCCACAAATAATAGTCCAACGGTGTCAAATCGCAGCTCCGAGCTGGCCAAACGACATCAGCTCTGCTGCTGATAATGCGATCTTCAAAAACAGGGCGCAAAACATCGAGTGTAGATTCGGCTGTGTGGCACGTAGCGCCGTCCTGTTGAAACCAAATGTTGCCCATATCCTCCTCTTCAATTTTTGTGAACAAAAATTCGTTCAACATGGCCCGATAACGATCGCCATTGACTGTAACGGCCACTCCTTACTCATTTTCGAAGAAAAATGGCCCAATTATGACTCTGGACCAAAATCCGCATCAAACTGTGACTCGTTTTGGGTGTATCGGCTTTTCAATGTATGCGTGCGGGTTTTCTGTGCCCCAAATGCGACAATTTTGCTTGTTTACATACCCGCCAAGATCAAAATGAGCTTCATCTGAAAAGATGATTTTTTTGGCAAAATCTGCATCTTCTCTAAGTCGATCGCAGGCCCACTTAGCGAAGCGAATACGCATTGGATGGTCAGTTGGCTTCAACTCCTGAACCAATTGGACTTTGTATGGCGTCATACCAAGGTCTTTATGCAAAATTCGTCTCAATGATGTCTCCGAAATGTTCAATTGTTGAGAACGTTGATGTTGATGGCGCTTCACGCACACTTTCTGCCACAGCAGCAATATTCTCGGGTGTACGCACTAATGTCGCAATATTTCCCAGCGTTGTTCAAGTGTATACACAGCCATATTCGTTCAGCGGAAGGATAAAACTAATTATCTTCCAAATCAGACATGAGCTAAGTGTTACCGTTCACGAAATAAGCACTAGTTGAAAAAAAAAAAACGTTGGATGGCGGACCCTTTAGTAGCCGCCGGATATTGCTGTGACGGACTAGCTGTGACATACGAGTATATTATGTCGATTGCTACGGACAACAATTCAGATATAGCCACTCGTGAAGTCTTGAGTCTTCAACATCTAAACGAGCGCCTCATTATATCAAGCTTCCTTCCTCTATAAGCTCTTGTAGAAAATTTACGAGCTATGCTACAAGTATGTATGTACATATACAAGTGTTGATGTTTTTGTTGTATGTAGGTATGACACTTTTTTTTATAATTTACGCGCGCCTAAGTGGTTATGTACTCTTTTACTCTTGCCAGGGCGCTAGCGGAAAGATAGAAGGAGGAGAAAGAAAAACAGTGTTGTGATGTGTGGTTTGAAACTCAGGTATACCATATTTGGTTTCGATATTATCTCTCCGGGGGTGGGAGTCCGAATAGGACGGAGAGTTTTTTCTTCACTCGGAATGATTCGAAGGTTATCAATTTTGACGCTTGTTTTGTGCTTGAAACTCTACAACAGCCAAATCTACATGTCAGTGTTATGCCTTCACACGCAGATTTTTCTGACTGAGTTCCAATTACACAAATGAAAAACTTAATGGGCTCAGTAGTTATTTCGCTCCATCGGTGGCATCCAACATTTAATGGGGAGACTAAATTATTAGTGTAATTGGATTTCTTTTTGCATTCTAGGAACCACACATCTTACGTGGTCTTAGTTGCCTGAAAAAAAGAATGTCATTCGGGCAATTCTGGTATTGAACCCGAACCGTCCGATTTCGAAGTTAATACACTACCACTTGAGCCACGGCCACACACACTGTTAAAATTGTCATGGGAAAAGAAAAGGAGCTTGATATAGCTTTGTGAACTCCTCAAACAAGCAATTAAATCCGTTCGATTTCTTTGCTCCTTACTTTATACTTGAAGCATTGATGTTTCCTTTTCCTTAATATCAGAACATTCCTCTCAAACAAGTAGGTTGATGTAATCCAGTTTTTATGTCCTGGAGGCTTTAACATTTGAGAAGCAAGAATTAGTATTCTCAATTTTTAATAATCACTAAAATGTAATGCCCCAATTTTGTTAACATCTCATTGCCTGACTTTTACTAGAACGCTTTATGTCTAAATAACTTGATGCGAAAAAATAAGATCTGATTTTTTTTTTGTATTTTAAAATTATTTCTTAATATCCGTAAACTTATAACCAAACGGCATTTTAAGTTAAATGTAAATATATTTTTTTTTAACATCAAGATTTAAATTCAATTGATACAATCTAATAAGTCAAACTCTATAATATATTTAGGATTCTCCAAATACACAATGCCTATAGACAACACACAATATTTCTACGCAATAGTTCTCCATTGTTCTTTGTCTCTATTGCAAAGTTCTTTGTTCTCGGGTCCCAAAATGCATTTTCCATAATGTTGAGGTTTATTTTTGAAATATTTTTCAACAACTCCTTTTAATTCACTTAACGTCACGTTCAACATGCGTTGTCTATATTTTTGAAATAATTCTTGTGATACTCCATAGAGGAAGAAATCAACTCCCAAATTGCCAGCCGCCACTGGTGAATCCAATTGCTGCAAGACACCCAACTTAGCTTCAAATAATGTTTGTTCAGTTATGTTTTTATCGTTTTCTATTAACCACTTGTAGGAATCGTCGAAAGCATCGAGCGTTTTGGTTGAATTCGGATCTCGATAGCTGAAGAAATTGAAGATACCATCAGCTCCAACCATTGCTCCTGCACCGTACGCTCCATTCTGTTCTCTCACTACTGGAAGTAAATATTTTGCAGAGATAAGTTTCGCGAGAATTCTCAAAGCGGGATGATCTCTATTTGTGTACGGAACAGTGTGAAATGCTTTTGCGCAATAATTTACAGGAATATTCATAACAAAATGTTGACAAGCAGGTTTCAATAGATTTACTTGGTTTTCGGACTTCGAACAATCAGTCTTGGGCATTTTTTTCAGGAAGCTTTCATAATCTTTCATCAACTCTGGTAGATACTCATCTGACGAATTGATTGCAACACGCATTGTTTGTGCGTTAAATAGTTTCTTACCCAAGTTAATTAGCTTTGACTTTATTTCCTCTGGCTTGTTGTCCTTAAGTAATTTTTTCATCATCTCTATGTGTTCCACTCCAGCTAATTGGGATTTAAGTTTAGCTGAATCGGTGACTAAACCGCTACAACTTTGCATGGCGTAGAGGTGACCAGAACTTGCGATTCCGACAGATATCGTTGACATGTAGTTTTCGATAAGCATATTCAATCGGTCTATGTCGTCCATTTTAAAGTTACACAGTAACTCATGTACCAAATCAAACATACTCTTTGAATTATAGTCTAGAGCGTGTGTTGTCATTAGGATGCCTAATTCGTATGTCTTACTGTTATAGATGTTTTCAGCAAAATGAAGCTTGAACTCGATTCCAGATGTTTTTGAGGTGACCATTTTATCGAACATTCTGTAGTCGTATTTTTGTGTACCCATATCATCAATTACATTGCAAAACAGAGGAATAAACATCACTTCTTCTGGTGTTAGCTGAGCAGAATCAAAGAAGCACTTTAAATAAGAAATATCATTTGTTTGTATAGTGCAAATTTGTGTTGGAACTCCCTGAACTTTTATCACGTCGATTGGGTAGAGTTTGGGTGGTGTCTTCACATCACTAAGTTGTAAGCAGGGTAAAATCTCAACATTTGGCGGTGCTTTCTGGGATTCTTCTAAACGAAGTCCATCTTCAAAGATTTTCTTATGATGTTCAGGCTTTAGATCCGCTATTTTATTCTTCAACAGCGATAACTCTGCTTGCTTGAAATTGCTTTCGTAAAGATCATCTGGCGACATAGTCAGCGTAAGTCTATGAGTATTGTTAAGGAAATAGTGTTCCACTTTCCTCTGTAAATATTGTGGATCTTGTTTTAGGTTTTCACGGAACGTTTGCATTAGCTTGCTAACTCTTAAACTTTCCACAATGTCACCTTCGTGATTCCACAAAGGAGTGGAATTGAAAAGCAGCCCCAAACCAAACTGGGGACTTTGATGCTTCAATGAAAGTTCAATATTATGTAAGACGCTCTCAATGTGATCCCGATCAAATCCATTTTGAACAATATTATTAATTGTGGCGTCAAATATTTCTTGCACTCGATTGAAATCTTCAACTTTCAAATCCTGAAGACCCACACTGAAATATGTGTCTTTGACTTGTGGATCAAATCCTATGGTCTGGTTGTAACCACCTGAGAAGTTTGGCTCAATAAGGCTCTTGTAGAAGGCGGAATTTGGTCCACGTACTAATAACTCTGATAAAACGTATAATACAAACGTTTCATTAATGTCCGTTACATCAGACATGAGTAATGCAATCGATATTTGATTTTGTTTTTCGAATGGTGCTCCCATGTTATCGAAACGACTAGAAATATGAACGTTTCTTGGTTTTGGCCATCTTGGTTGATTCGGTATTCGACTGTATGCATTATCTATAGCATCGTATTTAGACAGATATTCTTCGTTTACGTAGTTTAGTGTCTTTTCTAAATTAAAATTGCCATAGCAATAGATTCGAGAATTACTAGGGTGATAGTATTTCTTGTGGAAAGCCACCAAGTCTTCGTGGGTTAGTTTTGGTATTTCAAGAGGATTTCCTCCAAAAACATGGCCATATGTATGATCCGGAAGGAGGTTATTTAATAGATTTTGTGAGAAAATTGACGAGTTTTCGGAGAAAGCTCCTTTCATTTCGTTGTACACAACTCCTTTTATAATGTAATCGGAATTTTTATCCTTAAGACTTGAATGTTCAAGACGCCATCCTTCTTGCAAGAAATCTAGGTACTCCAAATTTGGCCTAAAAAAAGATAAAACATATACATATATATGAACTTTAAATTAAAGTCAATTTTACACGAAAAAGATTTCAGCTGCCTTTAATCGATATTGCTTTCGATGCTTAACATGTCGAAATAAAAAAACAAAACAAAACAAAAGAGTGATATTTAGAATTTTTACAACCTAAAAACAACCACTGAAACTTGAATTATAGAATCTATAAACAAGTTACTTTCGATACACCTTTCACAAACAACTGACTACAGGTGTCCAAAAAATATGTCTCTCTACATCTAATATGCCTAAAATTTGACTATGCTGTAAAGCCAAGCTCTTCAGCACGCCTAAGATAGTTAGATCTGTCCTCCATAAATGCAAATGAACAAAGAATCCTGTGTCGCACAATCATAAAGATGATACAGCTTCTGGGTACCAATCATACACGAGACCAGAGTAAACAAACAGTGCTACGATTAAGAATACATATAAAATTAGCAGATAACAAGATGTACTCGTACACAAAAATGCGCTGCAATAAAAATAGGAACAATATTCAAAGTATATTAAAACTAGCATCTGATTTCAAACCAGGAAACTTATTATCGATCCTCTGTAAGTCGTAGAAGTACTTCACCCATATTCGGTTAATAATGAAAAAAAAAAATCCTTCCCTTTGCCGAAAAAAGGTTCTCACAGTAAATGAGGATGAATACATGCCCAATGGGTAAGACATGGTATCCTATATGACTAATTGTGGATTATATGTTTTGCAAGAAATACAGAATCTTATCCCTTTAAAGGTCGAATTCCTATCGAGTTTACTGTGTGAATGTCTAAAACCATTTTACACACCCGTTTGCAAATACCACTATTTGCCGGGATATCAAATCGACTAACGACTAAATCTAATCACATTAATACATACTAGAAAGGAAGAAGGTAACAACTGATTTTAACATCCTGAAGATACTGATAAAGTTATGACATGTAACATTTCAAAACACTTTGCTGTGCGGGACGGTTCCTAAGCTCCTTCTCCTCCTTTGTATTTATGTATTTATATTATTCCACACATGCACTAGATTTGTCGACATCGATATCATCAGAAGACTTAACCGCAACTGAAACTAAATAAGGACAAGACAAAACAGATAGGTCGGCCCTTTGCCGGAAATTCTGCAATCAAAAAAAAAAAAAAAATAGGAAAGAATAAATGGAATACCAAAGGCATGGCTTATGTTGTTCTTGCAACACAAAAACACTTATTTATTCTCAGTCTAGTTCTTACAGGATTCATTTACGATAAATTCAAACTTGGTTGCGCAAATGATATTATTGGAGAAAAATGTACCGAAAAGAATTGCACAAGGCTTAGTAATGAGTTTGGGACATTTCGTACTCTCATCAACTAAGTATGCTTTGTATGCAAATTGTCATTCTTGTATAGAAATCAAATACTTGGAACATTGGTTTAATAATTGAAATGATAGATGCGCAAAAATCGGTTGTAATTAATCTGAATACGTACTCAAAGTGTGTATATGTTGTTTGAAATATCGTCATTTTCTTAAGAATATATGTATCCAAATGCTCTATGAAGGATAAATTCGTTACAAAACCAACAGAAAATGAAAAAAAAACAACAACGCAACGTATTGATTTTGTAAATAAGGTAAACGTGAACAATAAGCAGCTAATGACATACTAAACCACAACAAATAATGTTAATACGGAAATCATAGATATCAACACGAAAAAGGCGAAACTTTATAAGCAGAGCGATAACCAGCAAATCTATAATCCGACTTGGATTTCGAAGACGGAATCTCATTGAAAGCATATTTAATTGCAGTGTAAGTATTCGTATATTGCGTTCACAAGCTCGATCTCAAAAAGGCCGACTGAAATTCTAATTCAAAAAGTGTTTTCTTATAACCTACTCAAAATTCAACACTCACCTGAATACTGCATCCAAGTAGATGCGCTGAAGATTTCTGAAATCGATTTCATTCATCGATGAGAACGGATACAGTGTGTAGTCGGGGCCAGTCATGGCATTCATAAAAGTCGCCACAGATCGGTTCAACATCTTGAAGAATGGATCCCTCACAGGATACTTTTGTGACCCACAGAGGACACTATGCTCCAAAATATGTGGAAGACCAGTCGAATCAAAGGGTGTTGTACGAAAATTTACTGAAAATACATTATTCGGATCGTTGCGGTCTAAATACCAGAGTTCTGTTCCAGATTTATTATGCTTAAATGTGTAACTCATTATTCCAAATTCAGGAATACTTTCAGCTCGAACACATTTAAAATTCTCATATTCCTTTCCCGGTGAATACTTCCTATCGACTAGATTTATTATTTCAGGTCCAGACGTTGAGGGTTTACCTTTCATCTGTGTCTGCCCATCGTGAGCCGGCGCCTTTGACGAGAAACATCGCAGTGTTCTTAAAATGCGAGTATTTGCACAACGTAATGTTGCTACATGTTGCAGAAGTTGCGTTATCATGCTTGATTCACTAGGCAATAAAAGAGCACCAAAATACACACTTTATTATCACGAAAAAATACTTTTTTTTCTTTTCACAATTGATAGGCATGTACCGATGGAATTACGTGAGGCAATTACAATGTTAAATCATTTGTAGATATAAATTAACTCAGATTATGAATTATGTAAAAAAGTGTGATAATTACTCACCTGTGTATACGTGTATAATATTTTCAATTTTACAGAGTTAATTTTGTCGTTTTTTTTTTTGCTTTTAATTAAAACCTCACATGAGAAATGTCCTTATAAAACCTGGACAACTGTCAGAGCTCGTTCTGTCACTTGTGGTGCAATTGTGGAAAAGGTTTTGTTCGATTAAGATATATTAAAATCATGAAATCAGTATGACTGTACTAGATCAGATAGTGAACTTAGTTTTATTTTTGATAGGTATGTTTTTTTGTTATCAAAATGGTGAGAGGAATAGGAAATTCGTGTACCTCATTATTCCATCAAGTTTATCCGATGATTTAAAATCATCATAGTAGATTCATACACGCGTCAGGGATGATACGAGCTAGTGGCAATGTCTTCATTAAAATATTATAGCTAATGAGCTTTTAAATTGTGTTAAGTGTAGGACATAATCAAGTATATGAAAATTTTCGGAGAGTACATTTACATATTCAGTCTACGCGAGTAATGTCAGTTTTCTCCCTTAAGAAGAAAAAGAAAAGTTACGAAAACAAACGAAGTGGATGTCTTTCATATGTCTATGATTGGAATATGGTGTTCACCCCGTGATATGGCTAACCAAGCAAAACAAAAGTTTTAGAGAATTAACATGCAGAAAGGCCGCAAATAAGAATAAAGTTCCATTATAGGTGTAAAGCTAAACTTTCATTGGTATCATGCGTAGCTCATTTTTTCTCCATAAATTACGGAGATCTAAATTGTAACCTTTGACTAAACGCCATCTGTGTTGTGGTAGATGAAAAAGAACTATCGAACAAAGAAGATATTATTTCTCAAAATTATTTCATTGTAGACCATTTGAAAGTAAATAAATATAGTTGCAAAAAGCGTCAATAATCTTTGGGTCAGCGTTAATTTGGCCGCAATTCATGAAAAGGCATATACTATTTTTTAAGTCACTTCTTAGTGGTTTTAGCAGATAGCGTTGCCACTAACTCAAACTATCTCAGCAAAAAAAAACTTTTTTGTCGGAATAGAACACGTTAACAGAGAACTACAACAACTTGACTTTTCTTAATAAGGAGTAAAGTTATGTTATTACCCTCCAAGAAAATCCAGTTCCACATGTTTGATTAATTTGAGAACCATTCGAATACCTTCCTTCTGAATAGGTTTTTTTTTTATGTCTTAGAGCCAGTAGTGGGTTATATTAAGTAATGTACGTTTCATAGATCGTAAATCCAAATAATAAAAATATTTTGATAAATGGCAGTCAAATAAAAATGATACCCAAACAAAATCGGCGTGGAACATGAAACGCACCCTGTATTTAGACACTTATGGCTTAGTTCCCAAGCTTTACTGAACCTACTCCTTTCGTAGCTTCGCGCGTTAGATTAAATGCTGATTATTAAGCGTTTGGTTCTTTGTTATGCATATTCGATAACCACAGAGAAGCTCACTATATGAAATATTCGCTCGGCATCAGTACTACGATTTTGTTTATCTTGCTAAGATCAAATCGTATTGTAGTATAGACGATCTATTCAGGTAAATAGAGTCAAATATTTACGTCTTACGTTCTGATGTCTACAGAATTAAGGGAGATGTTTGTCACTGCTCCTATCGACTTAGATGACGCCACGGTCCGGTTGTAGCCTGCGCCTCAACCACCATACCTCTCTTGCTAGGCCTGTTGTTTAGTAGCTGATTTCAATTTCGTACGCCAAGTTAGTTAAGGTCACTTTTCACTTATACGCGTAACCTGAGGTGGCTGCCGCGTTTTACTTCAATAATAGGTTCAAAAAACTTTTGACTTGGATCGTTGTTTTCGATTCGCCCTACATGTTTCAGCCATCTTAGCCAATAAGATCTGACTCCTTTAGCTAAGCCCATATACACAGCTCATTCAGCCATTCATTCATTTGTTTATTGGTACTTACATATAGTTAGATCTTGTTGGTACTTAGATTTAATATAATACATAATAAGATATATGTATAAGTAAACTTCAGAATTCAATTCATTTTAAGCAATACCGATTATTATAATAAAAATGTTAAATGTTTAGAGAGATTGTAATAAAAGAAATGTATTAAGAGACAGGAAATGGAATAGAATGTAAGGGGAAGAATAAGAGAAATATGATAGGATTGCCTTTTTAAAATGTGGAGTATCAGAGATAACACAATTATCTTTTACGGCAAGGAACAAGATTTGTGCAGGTGCAGGTACAGGCACAGGTGCTTATACAAACACCTGTATATACGGTCAACTATTGTGTTGGTATGGTTGTACGCAATTATAGCATATTCCAGGCTAGTTGCAACCTTGACAAAACATATTTTGCTATCAGCAAACCACAAATTTGGGGGGAGATTAAGATTTAATTTTCTATTACAAAATATTCTAATTTCATTCGTCAGTTTGCTCATACATTCATGTTCGTTCATTCGTAAAACAGTAAGTAAACCACATTTGCATTGTATTTTATATAATTATAAGTATATATAACTGCAACGTATCACACAAAACCTTTTTATTTTTGCTTTTTAAATTTTTAATGTGCCATCTATCGGAAATGTTTTAAATTCACAGACAATAGCAAAGTCAACAACCGAAAATCAATAGTAGATCGCACCAGATAGAAGCACTTTCCTTCTACAACTGGATTACATTTTACTTTTTTTTTTTCCGCTGTGAAATATGAGAGCTACTTGTGCCTTTAGAAAAGGCTTTCTTTAGATACAAATCAGAATGACATCTGCGCAGTGCGCAGCACCTAACAGTTTACTTTGTAAGTATGTGCATTACATCAGAGTTCAAACAATAAAAATGTAAATAAACAATCAATTGAAAGTGTTAAAAAGTTGCATTAAACATGAAATGCTGCGTAGAAGGTTGTGATACGCAATATCCAAGTTATAATGTGTCGTTTCATTAGTGAGTGAACTAGATTTAGTATCGTTTATGCCTATTAATAGACCTTTTTGATTCCAGCTTGCTCCGAAATGGTGCTGTAGACAAAGATTGGTTAAGGGCGTTCGACATTTTAAATGATCAGATCATTACTGAGGAGAATGCAAGAGGTAAAGTGATTTGTGGGAAACATTTCGAACCGAAATTGTTAAGGTGTTGTAATGCAAAATTTTACTTAGCCGATGGCGCGATGCCAACAATTTTTCCCAGAATGACTGAAGAAACTGCGTAAGTAAACACGAAAAGAATTATGTACAATTTACACGGTAAAAAAAGTGTACTTTTATGAGTGATCACTTTGTTATTTTTGCCAAGTTTTTCACAGCAAAGGCTAGCATTAGGAATAAATCGATAAGTTGTATGAAAACATTTCAATTAATCTTTGATATTTGCTTATGTACGTCATTGGAATAATTATCGCGAGGCCTGCTATCGGGGGTATATGTATTAATATCATGCTCCAGCTTTGTACACATCCCCTTAGTTTTGCCTGACGGGCAGATTCGTCATTGTTTTGCGTCTTTTATTTTAGAATTCATCCAGTTTAAAGGATTATGTTCAGAGCTCGTAAATTAACATCCTAAGCATAAAAAACAATTACAATGGAACTACAGACATGTGTAATTTAAGTCGTGGTATAATTAAGCATTAAATACCATTTTGAAATTGAAGTGCAACTCCAAAACAATCTCTCCTTGTTACTGAAATGTCATGGCGAAATGACATTTGACATTTATCACGAAGCAGCACCATCTTCACATTACTTCACCTTTTTTGTCAGCACTATCAATCAATAAGTATTGAACTTACTTTTTCGTACTTTTTCATTTAGAAAAAAAAATCATTATATTAAATCTCAATATGAATGCAGATACGAGATATTTAGTGACCATTTTGTGACATCTTACTGCTGAGTATTAGTTAGTTAGTAATGTTGCTATGAACATTAAGAGATCTAAATTTTCATTTAAAATCTTAAGAGTTTACTTTATAATGTTTTATTTATTATATTATGCAATTGAGCTGGCGTTTACTTGGACAAGGATCTGCTCATTCTTTAGTTACGGATCCGATAATAACTATACCTTTTATTTCACATTTATTATTTACACCAGCATTGACCTCCTAAACGGCTTTATTTGTCTAATTACTAAGGCCGCGTGAACTTTTTTCCTTAGTTACGTTCTCAATAAATATATCACCGACACCTCCAACAGAAAGACTTCTGGAATACGAAGTCGCCATAATCGAACAACAATAGCCTACAAGATATTGGCTATTGTATTATCGGCGCAATTCAGTACAACATCAACAAGAAGAGCTAGAGGAATGCGAAACAGCGGTTTCACCACGTTAACTTTTAGACATTTTTACGCCTGTTTAGCTTCGACAGAATTCTGCATCATTGACAGATAAAAATAATTTCTTCCCATTTTAACCATCTAAATAGCGTTGAATTACATCTTATGCAAGATATTTCTGCCACGCATTGCTGTGCGCCGCTCGTGTATTTGGCTACATTCGAGGATCTTGATATAGTTCTACAGTCACTCTATTTAGGTCACCTATTCAGTAACGTACTACCGTTTTTGCATTCGAGTTATCTGCTATTTCCTCTTTATAAACGACAGCTGAGGAAATGCTATTTTGTGGGGTATTGAATATTTTTGTCGGCTATTGAATATTGTATTTAGGGAATTGAAGGTATTAACTCGTTTACCTGTGCTTCGATTTTAGCTCTTTATGCTTTTGAAAGCCTTTGGGCAGTGTATTCTTAAATTTTATTTTTTGTAAGTTTTATTCATTACCGTTTTCTGCCGTTTATACCTGTTTAACAGAGAAAGCAACTCGCTTTTTATGTGTCGCAAAAACAAAAAATAGAAATATTCGAAAATTTTCACTCCATTACAGCCACCGCAAAAAATACATTTTTCTAAATAAAAATTGGCAGCACTTGATTGGCTTTTTTGACTGACACTTCCAATCTGTTTACCCATTTCTCTTATGTGTATCAACTCGAATTTGCTTAAATTATTTGCTACTGTCTACTTTTAAGAAAATTATCAATTAAAACCTTGACAAATTTAAATTGCAAAAATTGCTTTTAACTACAGCATGCCGTACGAAGATGACCACGATTACTCGGATGGATCGCGAAGATCCCTCCGCAAAAGAAGAATGAAATCACATACTGAAAGGAAGCTGCGAAGCAAAGGTGACGAGCTCAAATTTCTGGAAGATTTCGATCCAGGTAAATCGAATCGGGAAAAACGTAAACTTCGTCGCAAACCATGTGTGCAGGCATCGAAAATACCAACAGTGTACGATGAAAAAGGACGCATCCGAAATAACAGATTGGACATTTGCGATTGCATGGACGAGGAATGCCCTGGATGCTGGTTCAATTGTGAAACTTGCGATTCCAACAAATGCGGAGTACATTGCCGAACGAACAGAAAGTTTTTCTATGAATGCATAACTTTTGATGGAAAAGATGCAACAATCAAAAACAAACATTTCATGTCAAAGTAGATCTGGATGTCTCATTGGTGGAATAGACATTTATTTCTAAGTCGTAAAAAGTAAAAGAAATAGAATTAAGCTTATTATTATATTTACATTGTGGTTTTAAAGTTTACATTAAAAATTCATATTCTTCATTTATTTAAAGATTTCTATTCGATAGGTTCATTTGGGCTTTTGTGTGTTTTCAATATCTTCCGGAAAATTGACACTTGTGTGAATATGTATCTATTTTGCATGGCTACCGACATGTCTCTTCTATCAACTTTTACTTCTTCAACTAAAATTATATTGAGCATTATGATTTGTTTGAAAAACTGACAGAAATTTGCTCGTAGTAAAAAATTATCGCTTGGCAGTTGTGCCAAAACCTGAGAGTACAAGTTGAAAGGTCAAGTTCTACTACTATCTACTATTATACGTTACAGCTTTACTTTTTGATCCTAAGATTAATACCAAATAACAGAGTTTGAGTTACATAGTCCACAGGTGATGTAAATTAATATTTTTTCTCCGACGGACGCATAGGTGGAGTGCAGAATACTGGCTATCAGCCTATTAAATATCAAATTTCTGCTAAATTTCGTAGTTTCATGTCGAATGCGAATAAAAAATTAAATGTATTATATGTTCTTTCATATGGTCTACAGCATGAGTCAGGCAAACTCATAAATATTGGAAATTCCATACTTATTTACAAAATATGCTCTATTAGATGGTGCTAGAATCCGGGTAGAAAATTTGAGCTGTTCTTTTCATTATATGCACACCCGCCTCTATTGGTGACCATATTGTTAGTTGAGGTTAATCTCTACTTAAGCGCACCATCTAAGTTTCCTTTCTAGCGTTATTCTTTGTGAATGGATTCGAAGACTAATCCGCACTAATGTTGCTATATTTTGTAATTGTGCTCTTCCTTCCCGAATCGTGGGTGGCCGTGATTCAAGTGGTTGTGTGTTGGCTTCGCAATCTGATGGATTAGCGTTCAGATCCAACTGGACCCGAAAGACATTGATTTTTTTTCAGTCAACTTAAATCATGCAGACTCTTTTACAGTGATTTGGCAGACGGATGGAGAGGCCTAGATTTAGCTTATCTGAGAAAACACCGCCACCAACCCCGATATCGGTTTTCTATCCATCTGTGTAGAAATGGATTGACTTGTCCTCCATGAAAGCATCTTCCTCCCAGCAGGATCTAGAGGGGAACATTACACGGAAGTTTTTGTCAAACCAAAGTTCAGGTATGGTGTAATCGATGTTCTCTGTGAGGATTCATAATGTATTAAGAATATTAGCGTGGCCAAATGAATTATGTGTCCACTGTGTAGTCGCAGTAAAATAGCTGCAGTCGCAGCTGAAAATATCAAGGGTTGTCAAATGAAACAGAACGTCTAATGCCGCAGAGGGTGTAGACCGCAAGGTTCCGCTTATGCATAGACATGCTGTTCTTTGGACTCTGCTTAGTTTACTACAGTTTACTGCATTTTCCAAGGCCGCCCACCAGACGACAACCCTGTAAGTACGAGTAAGTATCGGTCTTATGCCCGAAATGTATAGCCAGTGGGTTATGCGAGGTTGAAGGCAATATTTATTCCGAATGGCTTTTTTGCAAGAGAATAAAGCTATTGTAGCTCTATTGACTCTTTCTTGAATGTTTAGTTTCCTGTCAAAAATGAGACAGAAATATTTTGCTGTGTCGGAAATACTAAGCTGGTACCGTTTATTGAAGGATGGTCTATCATTGGGATTTTGTATTTTCTGGAAAAGAGAACAAGATCAGTTTTATGGGGGTTTACTCCCAATCTTCAGCGATCTGCCCAACGGGTTAATCTGTTGAGATTTAGTTGAAGGAGTTCTTTAATGGTATTAAGACGTTACCTGAGACGGCCATAGCAACGTCATCTGCATAGGCAATCACACTGATACCACCCGCTTCCAGGTATATCAGCAGTTCATTAACCACTAACCTCCACTAAGTACGCCTTGCGGCGTACCTCTGCTGACACATCTTTTAGCAGAAGTCTCACCCAGTTTGGAGTTGATTATCCTGCTGTTTAGCATAAGGCTGATCAACTCCCCAACTGAGTCGTCTACCTGCAGAGTTGACAGCGCAGTCGTGATTGCGGATATGTTGACGTTGTTAAAGGCACCCTCTATGTCCAGGAAAGCAACCATTGTGTACTCTTTATATTGTAGGGATCGTTCGATGTGGCTAGTCAATGAATGCAGAGCCGTTTCCACCGACTTTCCTTTACAGTAGGCATGTTGAGCCGTTGACAGAAGTCTCGGATTAATTTTAGCTCGTATATGGATATCAATCAGTCGTTCTAGAGTTTTCACAAGGAAATATGATAGACTTTTAGGTCTGAGGTCCTTTGGAACAACATGACAACATTTTCCGGCTTTGGTAATGAAAACTACATCGACTTCTCTCCATGACAGTGGAATATGGATAACTTCTAGACAGCTCCTCATAATATTTTTTACCGTAGGCAGAATAATATCTAAAGACCTCTGCTCGGACCAGCAGACTTGTATGGTTTGAAGCTATGCAGCGCCCAGAGCAGTTTGTCTCTTGTGATCAGACCATGAATTTTGGTCCCGGTTGCAGTAAGCCTGTTTGGGCTATTAATGGCCGCGAGTTGGGAGCTACCTGGAAAGTGGGTGTCCAGAAGCAGGTTGAGTGATTCATCACTTGAGGTTGTCCAAGAGCCATCGGTTTTTTTCAAACAGCTAGGCATCATAGAATTTGTAGAGAGGATTTCTCTTAGCCGCAACGCCTCAGAGGTTTACGTGATTTTGACACAGAATGACCTCCAGGATTGTCGCTTTGCCTTCGTCAGTTCTTTTTTTGTATAATTTGAAGGATTCTTTCTATGAGTCCCAGTCAGTCACTTTTCTTGTGCTTTTTGCTAAGTTGAAAAGTTTTCTGCAAGTGTTTCTAAGCAGTCCGAGTGCTGATGTAAACCAGTGCGGCTTTTTCTTACCTCTAGGTTTAATAAGAGGGCAGGAAGCGGCTATAGCCTGATTGAGAGCCACGGTGAATTCCTTGACTTTCATGTCAAGCTCATTGGTGTCACTTGATAGTTCATAGGATAACGTTGCTGACAATATTCCTCTGTATTTTGGCCAATCAGTTTCCGATGTGAGGAGCATCACTCAGGCTGAATTGGATGTATCTATGGTCTGAGTGTTCAGACGATACCATCCAGTGCGTTAGCATGTGAGTGAAGCTGTCGGAGACAAGATTGATATCTAGCACTTCCTGTCGGTTTCTAGTTATAAAAGTGGGCTCATTGCCAATGTGGCAAACAGTGAGGTTAGTGCTTATAATATAGTCAAAAAGTGACTTACCTCTATCGCTGATATCGGTACTGCCCCATACCGTGTGATGAGCGTTAGCCTCGCATCTGATGATGAGGACAAGTTTTTGGCTTCTCGCTTCCAGCACCACCCTTTCTAGGTTATCACCAGGGAGAGGGCCCACATAGTCGTAGCCAAGGTATACCGATGCCAGCCAGTAGGAGCCTTGTGCAGTCTCTAGTCTGCCAACGGTTAAGTCGGGGTCATTGAGGAAGTAAAAATGCATTAAGGCTACGTTTCACTAATATACAAGTTCTAATCTTACCATTGTCTTTTGTATAGAGCGGAGCGTATACATGTGTCCTAAGTTCACGAACCACGCCTTTTACAATCCATGGCTCCTGGATTAGAATAATATCTTCTGCGTTTTTGGAGATACGCCGAATGAGTGCGGCCGAAACCTTTTTTGAGTGATGGAGATTAATCTGGAGAAACCGTATCATTACACCAAATTACCAGAGTAGCCTCCACAACGGTGCTGTTAAACTCCTCCGATTCTGAAGATGTGCTCAAGAGCTCATCTTCCCATTTCCGACAGGATGTCAGAAGATGAGACCGACGACTTAATTGTCAACTGGGATAGATTGGAGTAGTCGCTATCCATTTCTTTAAAGGATATCGACGATCCAAGATCTAAGGTTGTATTTGGTGGTGTCTCCGTTAAAGGAGGAGGAGGTTGCTTATCAGCATCCAGCTCATCCTTTTTGTAGACCCTTAGGTGTAATGACTCGAAGCCGACCTGAATCATGCCTTTTGTCTGCGCTGGAGGGTTAAGGGGCTCCTTATTGATCACGATCAATGCGCATTTATAAGAGCCCCTTAGTTCCTCCAGCCTCGCGACCTTCTAGTCATGAGTCGGAATGGTCGGGTTGTTGAGCCTGATGATTTTCAGAATGCTTTCTGAGGAGGAGCGTTCGGCTGGGATCCAGGTGCGCGTTCAAGGCCTGCTAGGGATGTCCTCCTTAGACACGACCTCGAGTTTTGCACATGGCCAAATCTCTCCTAATCCACCTATGACTTTAGTGAAGAGATCTCTGATTGGCACATGCGATAAGGTTGACGTGGCCGTGACGCCAGCCAGCGTCGCTTGTAATGGAAGGTGGTTCGGGGTTTTCCCGTATAATGGCAAAGAAGTTGCTCGAAAGCTTTAGTTTGCAGTAACCTTGCCGGTAGTCGGTGCAGTCACCGTTCTACCCGCCCGGTATTAAAAGAGTACCGGCATCGGGTTTTGTTATATTTGTGATGTTACCCATAATATGGTCTCACGAGTAGCGGAGAAAGAGTGGTTCGTCTGTACAGAGATCCACTGTATACAATAAGGCCAACTAATCCGGCGGTCGCCAGGTATCTGGATACCCCGTCCGCGACTGAGCTATTTTTGGAGATGCTGGGCCCTCAGCAGGTTGATATTCGGTACGAGTCGTATGACACCTTGATCCAACCCAATGGAAAAAGGAGCGGTTGGGAAGGCGGGTAGGGGGAGGGGAGCATCGTGTGGATAATTTGAAGAGATTCATTGACCCTACTCAGCCTCTACAACTCGACAAGTTCAATGCTCTCGGTAAAGGAAAGGCACCGGAATCTTAATGCCAGGAAATTAGCAGTGTCTTGATAGTTTTAGATGTAACAATTTAATCATGCATGTTTACTGTCACGAACAGATTCATACCTTCGAAATATATAGAACGTAAGTGAATATGGCTAAAATACCTCAGCATAATCGAGCATCCAAATCAATTCTTTCAGTTAACAAAATCAAACCTAAGTAAAACCCATGAGAGCAATTTTTTATCGCAATATTCACCAAGCGTACCCTAGTTGCCGGTCATAGGTCTTGTTGGCGGCTGGACCACCGGTAGTCCCTACCAGGACTTAAATCACGGTACCATGGGAGTCAGGAGCCCCCCGGATCTCGGTCCGGGCCTGACTTGAAGAGGTAGGCACCCTTGTGGGAGCGTCATGGTGGCTGTGGTTTAAGCCCAAAGTCGCGGGAAGGGTCTTCCTGTTGGCTTGACCCAATATAGAGTTGAAATAAGTACTGGGTGCTGCGACCCTAATAGCAGTAAGACGTTTTAGGTCGGCCTCGACTCATACCAAGGGTGGAACTTGTACCGGCAACACAGTTCCGAATTAGTATCAATAGAATGACGGAGAGCGATGGCAAGGCGTATCCTTGCCCCCATGAATGTATGGCATCCCGTAAACATAAGTCTACACGACAGGTGGTTTACGTTAAAAATCAGACACTATGTTGTTGTGAGTGCAACATTTCAGTATGGTGGATGAATTTAAATGAACCAAAGAACTAACAACCGAGCTCATTTTCAATTATGAAATGTACCCGATTTTATATCCATGCAATCAATAATCATTTCCGCAGAGTCCAATAAATTGTGTAGGTCTTGAAATACCATTTTATTTTTACAATTAATCTCACTATAAATTTACACACTTTCAACGCCACGCGTTGAATGATGAAATGAAAGAGAGCTGTCAAATAATATGAAAAATCAAAGAATGAAAAATAGGCTTCGTGTAAAAATCTGCGCATCGCAGACGGACAGTTCAAAAGAAAATAACCAAAACTTGCGCATCAAACTCATGCCGTCAAAGCATTATTTCCAATTACGGGCATAACACCGTAATATGTCAGACTAAATTTCAAACATTTTCTTTTAACTTAGTTGGGTAAATTATTGCATGACATTTCATTCTACGAGTGTAAGTTGGTTAAGTAGGTTTTGTTCACACAAAGAAACTACATTATAGTAGAAAAATGGCGTTGCAGATGTAGATTTCTTGTTCTTTTTTACCGACAATGGTGTATGGAGTTCGCCACACTTTGTCTTTTTTTTCACATTCCGAACTCAAAGTGCCTGTTCACATTGGTGCTGGCAGGAAGATTGTTCGAAAGAGAGGGAACGCTTTTTATTGAAGTGGGAAGAAGAAGGGTTACTTCCACCGAGAATCCATTTCTAAAGTGGATTTTCGGGTGCATCACATAGTTTTTTTTCCTATATCGTTCTATTTCTTACATATTTTTTCATTTTAGTTTTGATCATTGATGAGGAAGGTAGTGTGAAGAATAGGAAAGTAGGTGTATTTCAGGCGAACTGCTCAAATTTAAAAAAATAAAAATGCTCCAATTCAAGTGTTCCACTTGTCAAAAAGTCTTTCAACCCAATGAAAATGTGAATACGACGTTCATGGTGAGGACTTTCATCCCGTCGCCAATGTAAACAGGCACAAACTGACAAGCGCTGTCAAAAAAAAATTCAGGGTTGATGCCTACAGAGATGTCTTGAATAAAAACCAGCCATTTATTTGAAATATTTCTTGTCTGCAAACTACCCGCCTCCGCTGGACAATTGGATTTCGTGAAAATTTTCTAGCACCTCGTGGAGACGCGGTGTAAGGTCTTTTCTGACAAAAAAAAAGTTTCTTAATTTGGACAGACCAGACGCTATGGAACCTATTTTCATGACTTAAGAAGAAAAGGTGAAATAACTTTGGAAAGATGACTCAGATCGCATGGAGAGCAAGCTTACAAATGATCGCGTCAATTTCTGAACTGTTTTGTGAACACTGATTACCTTTCCAGCAGAACAATGTTTCCGAGGTTAACCAAAACCTCTATGCAGTATTAAGAACTTTGAAACATGGGTTTGGAGAGTGGCTTAACGCCTGAAGAAGACGGTTTATAAAAAAAATAATAATTAGAGCCATTAATTAATCTATGACATATATTTCACTTCACTCGCTACGAAATCTAATTAAAATATAATACAAAATGTGACTTACGAGTATTATACATTTGCGGTCATAAAAACCGCACCATATAAAAATGATTGAAAAATTGTTAATAACTACGATAATAATTTTTATAATGAAATGAAATTTTTGTTGAGTACTCCGCAGTAGTTTATAAGTATTTCTATCTAATTTCCATCTGTTTATTGAATGTTTGAAAAAAGATATTAACAAAGAAAGAAAAACCAGTTAATTTTCTTATTTTTTTTAAAATATTTTAATACAGTCATTGGTTAACAAAATCAAACGATACATTTTTTATGTATGTGCATATAAGATGTTTAGATATGCCACTTTTACCAAAAAATTATCAATACCGAGTTGCTCCTCCTTTGGCGGTTATAACCGCTTTTATTCTAGAAGGCATCGAGTTTACTAGAAGTTCAGTAATATCCCTTGAAATTTCAGTATTCCATACATGTTCCGTAACTTAATTTAGCATTTGTTTATGTTCAGCCACCTTACGTTTCATTACATGCCACAAGTGTTCGATTGGGTTTAAATCGGGCGAATTAGCAGGCCAGTCTAGTCTGGAAATTCCGAGGTCATCAAACGTTGTCTTGAGCTGAAAATTATTGAAAGACTCTAGTTACTTGTCTGTTTATTATTTATAAAGTAGACATCTAGAAGTTGATTTATAACACTTTACTTACGGATTTGGCGCGGTGGCAAGGTGCAGAATCATCTTGAAATATGCACTTGTCAGTATACGAATGATGCTGTTCAATTGCTGGTACCAAAAACTCCCTTACTACTTCTCCATACTTTTGAGCGTTCATAGTTCCATTAACAAAGTGTAAAGGGCCCAAAACGTAAAAAGAAAAACATCCCCAAATCACCTGGCTTTGAGGAAACTTCACTGTTTTGACTATGCACTCGTCCTTGAACCTTTCACCTGCTGACCGTGCGTCGTACGTATGGCAAATTGTCGGCACACAACAAATTAAATTTATTTTCATCGGACCATATCACAAGGTTAGAAGAGGTTTTTTCGCTGGTCGTCTTCCATATAAACCTATCTCCCGTAGTCGTCGGCGTATGGTTTCGGCGCTTCGATCAACTTGATGAAATTCACTCAGCTCTGCTCTTATACGGACAGCACTTTTAAAGCGATCTTTCATGCTAATTCGTTGTAATACATTGTCCGTCTTCTGGGTTGTTTTACGTTTTCGTCCCGAGCCCTTTTTCCTTTCCAGTGGATCCAAATTTTCTTTTTTCTTCATCAGTCGTACGATAGTTGAATGACAGCATCCTATTTTAACCGCAATCTCACGATAGCCAAGCCCTTCTCCGACTAAAGTCAATATTTCAACTTTTTCGTCCCGAGTCAGTTGATGATATTTACCAGACATTTCACTTTTTTTACTTGTCACCGTCACAACTCAATTCAAATTGATTTTTTTTTGCACTGAATACGAGGCCGAACTCCGCTATGGGGAATACCCTTCATTAGTATGGGAAAAACCCTTACGATCTGATGTAATTAGGCATTTTTTGAGAATTCATTAGGTGGTGCGGTTTTTATGACCACAAGTGTAGATGTAATGTGTGATGGTAAAGAGTTCCATAGGCTTACAGTATGAATAAAAAAAAAGGAAATAATATTTAGAGTTCTTGAGGAGCGAGTAAGTCTGTTGTACAGATAAGACGGACACTGATTATGAATAATTTTATTTATAAATATACTCGTACAATTCCTGGCGCTGATTTACGATGAAACAGCGAACCAATGCCGCAATAGACAACTTCAGCATACGCTATTTATTGTTAACGTTGGTGTAATTGTACCCAGTTAAATTACAATTTATAACGTACCAAGGACTAGTGATAAATTCAACAGTTTTAATTTTGTTATCATAAAGATTTAAGGTAGGTAATAGATTTGATCTTAAGGGCTGGCCAGAATGTGAATCTGAAGCTTGAATCTTGAATCGCTGTCAAACGCAGATACACGTCAATCGAGAATCTATATCTCGAAGTTATGTGCTTTTCAACTTCGAGATACAGATTCACACAGATACGCATTGTGTTGGCGCTTGCGGCTATACATGTATTCAACTTATGACAGTTCCATATCAGATACAGATTCAAGCTTCAGACTCACATTCTCGTCAGCCTTTTAAGCTTTTCTTAGAAATGGGAATTACCTGAGGCAGACATTAGCTGCTGACCAGTTTTGTATGTATTTTAGCTCTTCGTTCATACAAACAGCGAGTTGGTGTAGTCTGTTTTGGAGTTTGGCTAGATGCAGCTGAATATCATTTGCATAAAGGTGAACAGAAGCATGTTTGCACACGGATGGAAGGTCGTTAATAAACATGCACAAAAGCAACAGTCCCAAAATTGAGCCCGACCAATGCGAAAAATGTATCCCGACAAATCCACAATTTAAGTGGCCAGATCTTGTATAAGAAGTTTGAAAGACCTTTCAAATTCTCTCAGCAGGAAAGCACCCTATCTGTTTTGGGTATAACTCAACCCTCTGTCAAGCGGGTGGAAAGCAAAGCGAAGGCGTTGAACCGCTTAGGAATGATAAGAGGATGTACACACATACTTAACACGAGCTTAGGCATATTAAGTGTATTAATACATACTTGAGTGTTAAGTTCTTAAAAAAAAAAAACATATATAAGTACATATATAGCACAACACATAACACTCGCAGTGAAAGGAATACGTCTGATCGCGTACAGTTCAAAACTACGAAAAACAGCCCAAATCTGTCACAATCTCATGGGGTTGTTATTGTTTTTCATAGTTTTCCACAATTTTTGGCAGTACGTGAACAGACCTAATGGCTTCATGCACAATGCGTCATATTTTAATCTTTCAATTGTCTGATAAACAAAAACTAATATGTATATAATAATTATAGGGCAAATATGTATGTATTTCCTCAGTCAGCGATCTAAAGCAATATTGGACAGAAATTTTCTTTGTCTTTGCACCTGTAGTTCATATAGGACTACACCTTTTTTTGGCAACGCTTCCATGCACATTTTACAATACAATATTTTCGCAGCTACATTTTTTGTTGAGTTTGGGTGCTGCCCCAGATGAATTGCCGTTTTAACATTTTATTACCTTACCTGGTGTATACACATTGTACGAGCTTCTCCGACTGTATATTTAGTCTAGACTCTCACCATTTTGGACTTAACCGCAGACATAAATCATTCGACCCTTGCCCCGATGTATACCAGCAGAAAACAAGAAACAAGAAACTTCTTTCGCCACTGTACATTAAGTGGCACTCAAATCCATAGAGTATTTTGGTGTTTTTAAAATACTATCGGCATTTATCTGTCAATTATCACCTTCGTTTCGTTTCATTATAATTTGCATGTTGTTGATTGATTATGTTTTTGCTCTAAGATCTTACAAAGTTTCGATTAGCTCCCACTATTATGTATTGCATGTAAAATGAATGACGACGCTCATCATGAAGAAACGGAAGCCACAAAGGAGGAGTCTAAATCGATCAAAGCAATTGTTAAAGATACCGTCCATCAGATATGTTCTGGTCAGGTAAACATGCTTAAAAACAACATAAACCAATTTAAATAAATATTTATGCTGAATTGTAACCACTTTTAGGTAGTTCTTAGTTTGGCTGTGGCAGTTAAGGAACTGGTAGAAAATTCTATAGACGCTGGTGCTTCACTTGTCGAAATCAAACTGCACAATCAAGGTCTTGATTCGGTAGAAGTGTCTGATAATGGACGTGGAGTGGAGGAGAGCAATATTGAAGCGATGAGTAAAACGTATTATACCGTGTTGAAAACAATAAATCGTTCACATATATTTATATAATTGCAGCTGCAAAGTATCACACATCAAAGCTGCGAGAATTTATCGACCTACAAGGTGTTGAAACATTCGGTTTTCGTGGTGAAGCACTAAGCTCACTGTGTGCTCTGTCTGATATGATAATCGTTACGAGACATTCCTCAACAAATGTCGGTGAGTTAGATTCCTGGGTTTTTGGATAGTAAAAATCTAGGTTACTGACTAAATAGATTAGATAGAATAGGCCAATACCCGAACTTTTTAATACAATCGCTGTGAACTTGTAGTTTAGCTCGACAACAACTAGTTAGATATCAAAAATCTCTAAAACTTGTTAGTAACAACACAATAGACGAAGAAAATTTAATTATTCGTATTAATTAATTATAAAATTGCCTCTAAATCGAAACAGTTTTTGTTTGTCGGCTTTAAATAATCTTACTGAAATTATTACATTCCGGTTGGTCATTAAAGATGTTAAGTTTAAACTGGCGTTACCTTAGGTTACAGTCCCTCATACACCAAATGTGTAAAATCGATTACATCGCTGTGGCAATTAGCTATATTTTCCTGATCAATATTTGTGGCCTTAAGTTTTACGATAATGTTGCATGGTGTTAAAACCGTCACGTTAATGAAGTAATACTGATAGTTTGTGCAAATTATGATACTTTTATGCCAACTATAGTTTTATCATGCAATTGCCGTACAATGTTGTATGGCATGCTGGGGTGATATTGATGGCGTTTGATCATCACAATTGCTGGAAAGATTTGTTGAAGATTATCCCTACGTGTTGTTCTTGTCCTGTGCACTATCTATATGCATCGAATTCCTGTACACGTTTTGAACTGTTCAGAGTAATTGTTTACAGGCTGCAGATTACATCGTGTTTTTTCCAACGTCATTATGTGACATAGCTGGATAAATTTTTGCGGGATCTCAAATTTGGCTGTCGTCCTGCAGAGCTCATATTTTACGTGGCCTTGAAATCGATGAAAAGGCGGTACTCTTCGACTTGAAATTCGTTAGTTTGTCTCAGTGCAAAGAATCGGTCTGTAGTCGATCTGCCGAGCTGGATGCCACATTGCTATTTTACTTCCAATTTGTGTGTTGCAGAAAGGGTTGAGTCGTTCACACATTACCTTGGAGAGGATTGCTTAAGCTACACTTAGCAGTGATATGTTAGTATTTACAAAACAAAGAATCGCATTGTCCAGTCAACGAGCATACGTTCGTCGACTGGTATACGGGCATAAACTCTAACCAAATCATCTTTTTCGGATATTTTGTAAAGCTATGTTGATGTTTTATTGTCTTTTAGCTTTTTAGTAACTACACCCACCTTTTCTATGATATGTATACATATATACTGCGAGGGGGAACTATTTCTTCGAACTTAAAAATATTAATTCCAATCCATTTTGATAGAGGTTGGACACCTCCCTTCAATTAAAGAGAAGAGTTGATACTGCATCTCTTTATGGAAAATCATTCCTGTTTTCCTGTCATATGTATACCGATATTTACCCTTTTTTGTTGTCAGGATTACGTATTGAACTTGATCATGATGGCAGAATAAAGAAAAAAACACCATGTGCTCGAACAGTAGGCACAACCGTCACTCTAAGCAACTTGTTTTCGACTCTTCCTGTAAGAAAACGTGAATTTGCGAGAAACATAAAAAAGGAATTCTCGAAAATGTGTCAAATCCTGCAAGGTTATTGTCTTGTTTCCAAAGGTATCCGTATAATATGTTCAAACTACAATTCAAAAGGATCGAAATCAGTTATTCTTGCAACGCATGGATCTACGAATTTTCTTGAAAATATTCAATCGGTTTTCGGAGCAAAACAAGTAACTGATTTAGTCAAATTAAAGTCACCGTTTGAAGAGAAACTAACTGTTGAAAGTCTTGCCGATCTAAATGAAACGGATTCTAGCTTTCAAATAACTGAAGAAGATATTGATCGCTTAAACGCTGGTCAATTTAACTTGGAAGGATGGGTTTCGAGCTGTGAACATAGCAAGGGAAGAGGTTCAAAAGATAGACAGTACTTCTTTATCAATTCCAGACCCTGCGACCCAAAGAATGTAAGTTTGAAATTTTTTGATATACATATTGTACATATAAACATGTATACATTTTTGATATAATTTTTTTTTTGTTTTAATTAACATTAATAAGGTTTCCAAAGTGGTTAATCAAATCTACCATCGATACAATCAGCATCAGAATCCGTTTATCTTTTTAAATGTTTCCACAGATAGATCTCAAGTTGATGTAAATTTAACTCCGGATAAACGTCAATTACTAATTAACAATGAGAAAATTCTCTTATTAGCTGTTAAAAAAGCTTTACTTAATACATATGGTAATATACCATCGACTTATAAGAAACAAAATAACACATTGGATACATTGTTCAGCCAACAACTAAATAATAGTACGAGCATCAATGAAGTTGATAGTGATAACGAAGTTAAAATTTCTGCAAACACTCCTAAGTTTCTTGAAGTTTTATCGAAATGGAAAGCTACTGGTGATACAGTAGGACCTTGTATTGGTACTTCCAAAGGTAAGAAAAGAAAAACCCTCGATGATATATCAGTGCGCACAGCTAAAATGAAAAGAATTCAAAAGTATCTTACAAACGCAAATAACACTTTCAATGAACAACAAAATACTGCGATAGGCAGTTACAAGTCAGAATCTGATTCTGACAAGGAAGTTGACGTCAGCATGTTTGATTCGGATAAATTAAGAACGGCATCAAAAGGTAAAAAGCAAATTTATGGGTTTTATATATTTTTTAGTTTATCATTAAGTTCTATTATTCGTTTCAATATTCGACCATTTTTAATGGAGCGATGTGCCGAAGCTTCGAACACTACCTTCTGTCTTATTTAATCTTGAAAATCTAAGAATGATGATTTTTTAAAACTGATTTTAAACTATTTACAATAGTTTGTTTCTTTTTTTGTTGACTAAAGTCCATGTTCTAACTGATGGAACATGCAGAAGACTTTTCTAGAATAGTACGAGGGCGGGTCAATAAGTCCGTGACTTTTTGAATTTCTGACCTCTTTACTGATACAGCAACACTGCTCCTGTCAACAGGCATCTGTCAGTTGACTCCTGTCAAAATTTAAACTTGCTGCGTCAGTTAGTTTGTGTTTGACAGCTATTTTTATCAGACTACTCACTAATTTGAGGAGAAAATTTGAGGAGAAAAAAGACAATGCAAGGGTGCACACATGTGCAGTTGCCATGGCAAAAATCCATGAATTGGGCTATGAATTGCTCCCTCATCCACCCTATTCTCCAGATTTGGCTCCGAGCGACTACTTCTTGTTCCCAAACCTGAAGAAATGGCTTGTTGGAAAAAGATTTGACTCCAATGATGAAGTCATCTCGCAAACAAAGGCCTATTTTGAGGACCTCGACAAATCATTTTTTTTGGAAGGGATAAAAAAATTGGAGAAGCGTTGGACAAAGTGTATAGAGCTCAAGGGAGACTACGTTGAAAAATAAAATTATTTTTTTATCAAAAAATCTGTGTTTTATTCCAAAAGTCACGGACTTATTGACCCGCCCTCGTATGAACAACAGTGGTAAATCAATCTCAAAGTTATTAAGAAGAAAAGAGCGATTTTTTTTTATTGAGACAAGCAAAGTAAGGTATGGTTTGGACAAAGTCAAAAACGTTCGATCTTACTTTTTTTTTACTATTCCGTCTATTTATTTGATAAATTTAGGGAAAACTGGGCTTGCCGCCTCTAGTTGCTCACATCATGTTGCTCACATCATGTTGCTAGAGACGATGTCGTCCTTTAACACGTTGGGCGAATTCGTAAACGCACGACTTGCAAAGACAATTATCTGCAAAGCACGTATAATAGATCAGTGGAAACGTCAAAAGCATATGTTTGCATTGCAAGTGTTAAAAGTTTATGAACGGATAACTTGCACAATTTTCATTTGTCAATATTTTAAAGCATGATTGTTCAACCAAGTTGTGTACTTATTTTAAACACCTTACTTAATGGTTGCCAAACTACCAAATACACTAAAAAGAACAACAAAAAAATATTAAACGCCAAACATAAATTCAAAGTTAAGTGTGTAACATTACTTTGATAGTTGCCCAGATGCTCTTGCTTTTGCATAAAAAAACTGAATCTACTAGGTTTTAGAACTGTTTGCTTTGCAGTAATTTTCCGTTGTGCATTTGAAAATCTCCTGCTTTGCACATTTTGCGCAACATATGCGTTTACAAATTTGACCGTTATCTTTCCGAGATTCACAGACTTGCCGACCCGAAGACGGTATTAGTCATCTGAGCCATTCAATCCGGAACCTTTTGACCACGCCAATGCCACTAAATACCCAGTATAGATCATTGGGGTATCTCCTTATTGGCGAGTACATAAACTTGATAACTAATCTCTTGTATGTAGCTAATTTTTTATTTCTTCTTATGGCTTCTATTCCAAAATATTATCGATCAACTTCGCTTAGCTGCACTCTTATAGTAATGTGGCAAAGTCGTCTTTCTACACTACAATACTTGTAGAATCTTAAAATTTCACTTATGCAAAGGTGACGGATATAACTTGAATGTTTTTCTCGACAAACACCTAAGTACGAGTACATTACATCAAGGTTGGGACGATAAAAAAAACATTGGTAGTTGTTCGTGAAAAGGATTAATTTTTTGGTTGCTTTCTTAGTCCAAAGAAACGGTCTTTAATAATATTTTTTTCACTTGATTTGTACGGATGATGTTTGAGCATGCTGTTGCGTGCCCTTTTTTACCATTAAGCCTCCCCGGTTTCTTTTTAGGATGTCAATGTCAAGAGCGTGTACAAGACAATGTACATATATACTTTTGCAATATTGTGCCTCTAATGTGGGTCTAGCACAATACGATATATTGTCAAAAAAAATCACATGACACGCCATTGTAGTAATTAATCTTGCAATGTGAGTTAATAACTTGCTTCACGCGCAGATCGACTTCAAAACCTGAAAACTTTTCAGTCAACTATCTCCTGCGTTCACCACTTTACCAATCTTACCATCCTTGACTTTTACAATTTTCCTACTTCTTCATTTTGACGCGGGTCACTCCTTCACTCTTTTCTCTACATTAATTTAGATCAAAGAGCTACAATATATGAGAAGATAGAGTGAATTCGTGAAGTCAGTTTTTCATTAATCATTTTGTGTGTTAATGTTCGATGCTGATTTACGTAAAGTTTCGATAAAGTTTTATACTTCACCTCCTCCAATGAGATATACCCAGAGAGACATACTCGTATTTAGATTATTTAGATTCGCTGGATGAAAAAAAAATTTGATTTTGAGAGTACTATTTAGTTATACAAATATTCATTCCCGCTTTGGTGGTTATTTATTTATTTATTTTATTTATAATTCACAATCTAGTTCAAGGATTCTCTTGTTATTCATAGACCTTGCAACCATCGCCAGTTTCTGTTATAGATAGGGTTAAATATCTTTTCCACCGGATATGAACTTAGTATTGGTGTTGATTCTCGTCTTCTTTGCCTTATCCAAATTCCGCGAAAGCAGTTCTAACCTCTCGTACCCCCCCTCTAACATCACCGACTCTCTTCCCCACACCATGATGTAGTTAACTTCAATAAAACGGCCTCTGGACTTTTAACTTCTTTTCCGCCAATTCGGGATCACAGAGAGCGGATCAACGAGAAATACATTGCATAAAATAATCAAGGAATCGGCAATTGAAGTTGAAGCTTTTAATATTTTCCCCCTATATCGTGGACAACATTTCAAATGTACATAAAGTCAGAACAAGATACACCCTGGATCCATCCTTTAACATTTTGAACAAAGATCATTCAAGCAGGTCATTAAAAATCTTATTTGCTTTTCAGCCATCAAGACTTCCTTTGTATCATTAGCAATACTTCCTTTGGCATTTGAAAACTTATTTAAAGTCTTCATACTATTTTTACTTTCAGATTTTGATAACTTGCTTCAGGAAAATAATAATACTGATGAAGAATTTGTGAAACAAATTGATTGCAAGACAATTTCTACATCCCAAACGCTCAGAGAAGTTACTGACTCTCAGTTGCAAGAAAAAGAAAAAGAAGTAACAAGTCTCAAGGATGAAAGTGTAAAAGAAATTCTACCAAAAAGAGAAATAATTCTTGATTCTAGTGACAGCGAAAACGATTTATCCATGTCCGCATGCAATGAAATCAAAACCTCAATCGATGAAATACGGACTGCTGCAAAATTCGAACGGGACTTAGAAATGCAAAGCATGGAAAGGGCATTAAATCGATTAAAATTTAAAAGCCGCATAGACCCAAATCAAAATAAACTAGCCGAAAAAGAACTCTCCCTTGAAATATCTAAAGACATGTTCGTCGAAATGGAAATCGTTGGTCAATTTAATTTGGGCTTCATTATTGTAAGCCTCGGTTCGGATTTATTAATTGTAGACCAACACGCTACTGATGAAAAGTACAACTTTGAGGAACTTCAAAGCTCCACTGTCCTGCAATATCAGAAGCTCGCAGTGCCGCAAAGATTAGAAATGACTGCAGATAGTGAAATAATTCTGATGGACAATTTAGATATATTTGAAAAGAATGGATTTAAATTTGAAATCGATGAAACGGGTGAGTTTTCATGGACTTTAAACAAAGTCAAAATATTTATTTGTTTTATGTTCAGGTGCACCGACCAAGAGGGTGAGGCTGATTGGAAAACCTTTCAGCAAAAACTGGGAATTCGGCAAAGATGACATTGATGAGTTGATATTCATGTTGCGGGATGCACCAAAAGGCTTTCTTTGCCGACCTTCTCGAATACGAGCCATGTTTGCTTCAAGAGCTTGTAGGAAATCTATTATGATTGGCACCGCACTGAATGAAGCAACAATGCGTACCTTGATAAATCATATGGGAGAAATCGACCAACCTTGGGTAAGAATATTATAAATCGTGTCTATCCCTTGATTTATTTCTTCAATTTGACGTTGATTTTTTGTTTTAGAATTGTCCGCATGGTAGGCCTACCATGCGTCACCTTGTAAATACAGACATGTTATTAAAAAATGAGGATATTGACGTCGATGATCAAAGTGAAGTATACACAGAGCGGACGAATAATGATGATGAAGAGAGCGTTACAACTAAATCTGAGGAACACTCAGACAACCAGGAGGATAGCTGCTAAGACAAATAAAAATCTGTCAGTCCCTTCAGTTCAATAAAAAAAAAATTATTTTATGTAAAAGAAATATTACACGCTTATCGTTTTAAATACATTGAATCCACTGTTTGCGGTTGACAGAATAACTCCGGGCAATTGCGGATGCCAGTGCAGTTCCTTGATTTCTTTTTGTCCTTGGTGTATAAACAGCAACTGAGGAGGGAGTTTATTGATCTCTTCTTCATTATTGGACTGTACCGTTTCTTGGTCTTGATCTTTTTCGACCGCTAAATCCCAAATCGCAATTTGGTCGTCATCTCCACCAGACGCAACAACTGTAGCATCTTTAGGATTCCATTCAACCGTTGTTATATGATCAGTGTGGTGTTTAAATGTCGCTATAGGTTTCTTAGTTTGGAATTGCCTTAAATCCCATATATGAAGGAAACCATCGTCACCACCACTTGCAATGAATGGTTCTGTGCGATTCCAGGAAATAACATTGATATCACTTTCATGAGCGTCTTCAGATGTTAGCATGCAAGCTTTTTGTGGTGATGCTCTGCAATCCCAGATTCGAATGCTTTTGTCAACAGAACATGAAGCTAGAACACTTTTTTCATTAGGACTCCACTGCAAGTCTTCAACTGATGCAACGTGACCGACTAAAGGTCGTTGGTCTACTTTCCAAGTGCCTCCCTCTAATGGGGACCAAATGTGAATGTCTCGCCTAAAATAAAATCATGTAAGGAAAATGTATTTCGGAATAGATAACTAAACTACCTGCAATCTCCAGTCGCTAAAACACCCTGCGCAACAGGACTCCAATCGATTGCAAATCCTTCTAGCTGATGACCACCAAACGAAAACACCGGCTTTGCCGGTTCAATGCCTTGCTCTTGCTCGTATTGTTTAAGTATTTGAGCATCTTCTACAGCTTCTAGTTGCTTACTTAAGTCCCATACATTAACACGACCAAGTTCACTCCATGATGCTGCAAATGTAGTGTTTCCCAATTTAGTTGCGCGAACCCGATTAACACAGCCTCGGTGTTTGATGAGAGAACAAGTCATTTGGGGTTTCTTTGCAGCTTCATTGTCACCGTCTTCATCTTCGGAATCATTTAGCTCTTCATCATCACCATCATCCTCGTCGTCTTTTTCTTGTGTTTTATGAAGATTGTGCATTTTCATGACGATGAGATTGTTAACATGAGTACGAGCTGCTTGAGTACCGGCTACTATATATGCTGTCAGGGGAAAGTTTTCTCTAGATTCGCCCAATCCATCGGGAAGTATATCAAAGCTGAGGCATGGAGCACCAGTTGATGCTTGGTGTAACATGATATAAGCTGATTCATCGCAGACTAGCTCTTCGCCTTCTTTAAGTGCTTTTCCTGGTAGGTAGACTTCTTTTGGTTTTCCGGATGTCTCTTCATTATCGCTTACCTCGCCGTCCATTTCTTCATCGCCATCGTCGGGCTCGACAATGTCCATTTCTAAGTCGTTGTCCATTTTTACAAAATAATCTAACTTTTTATTAAAAATAAAATTTTTAATATAAAATATATAAAATTGCAAATTTTTCTATTAAGAAATGCTGTCAACTAATGACAATGACGTTTGCAAACACGTGTTGAGGATGTTGAAGGCGGATGAGTTCAAGCATACAGATGAGTTCAGTTCAACAAAATTAAAAACCGTAATTTTGTGCATACTGACAGCCATAAATAGATGTGACTTGTGAATTGAATAATTTCAGCTGATTCAACTTGTGTGGTTAATGATGGATAACTGGTACCATTTCCAGCTGACGGGGAGCAGCTTAAGTACACGTTTTCCTAGTGTGATTTTCACGTTCGTACACTAGGTACGAGCTAGTGATCTGAATGTTAGCCGCTTGAAATTTGCCAACATTTAGATTCATTTGACTGACTTATAAACATTTAAAATCCTTTTTGCGGAAAACTCACTGGTCCCCGCCGCCGACGTATATTAGAGAACACTGTCGGAATATATGTTGAAAGATGGCAGATTCTGGATACGACATTGAAGATGCTCTTGGTCTTACATAAATTTGTCAAACTTAATGAGAAAGCTTATTGTTTACCAGGATTTGCCGTTACGGTAAAAATTATGTTCTTACAGAATGTCTCTGGTAAAGTAACATTACACCACTAGTCAAATGTAATGCGAGAAAAACTCAAAGAGTATCTGTATATTAATAAGATCTAAAATTACTATTTTGTTTGTACTTCAGTTTTATTATAATTAAAAAATAACAATATTAAAAAAATTAAGATTTGAGTTTCTAAAATTGAATATTCATAATATTTTCAGCTGTTAACAATTTTGCGTGGAGACGAAAGCGCACTTCTCCCGGCAAAGGCTCCATCCCTTTCGCCATGATTTCTATAAACTCCTCGTCCAAATCTGAAACAGGAACTGACGTACTTAGGTGTGTTGCGAACATCTGGCGAATTCTGTAGGCCTTCGCTGAAAATACCCGTTGGTCTGCAACGAGTTTACTATGTGATGGAATTAAGAATTCCATAGTAAAATACTCCCATGAATTCTTATAAGCAGCTGCACTGCCAAAAGGGAAATCCAAAGAGGTCTCGAAGGCTCTTCCACTGCTGCCTGCACTCTGAAACTAAAATGTAAATTATATTTTAATACGTATACGAGTAAACTATATTTACTTTTACTTAATTATGTTAATTACCTGGTCTGTTGAGATCTTTTCCAATTTGCCCCCATTTAGATTTCCTTCCCAGGATGTTTTTATGTGTTCTGGACTTAGTATTGTATAAACACTAGTCTTCCCTCACTAGATTGATTAGATTTTCTTCAAAAGTCATCGTCTGTTAAATGTGCCGACAATGTATATGTTTAATATTTAAGAATACTTACAATATCTGAATAAATAAATTACTTAATAATGTGCTCCACACGAAACGTATTTGTTTGTTTACATTTGTTTCCATAGATATTAACTCTCAAAAGCAAACAAAAGTCACGTTACATATCATTACGAATAGGAAACGTAAGTCCAAAGCTGAAGCGACATTTTGATATAAAGCGTTGAATTCTTATAGTTGAACTTTTAACGTCAAAGCGAAACCGAAGCAAACACGCTATTGTGTTCTAGGCATTATGGTATTAAATCCAGTCTTGATTTACCTATGATTTTAATATGATTCATATCCGTAGAAGGTAAACTTGATTCGAAAATGCTTCATAGATATGTCAAATCAGAACCAAATTGATTCGGGAACGTTAACAATCAGAAGTAGTAACAGCTGATAACTCCTATGTTCAACATTTATGCCAATTTCTCAGTAAACAATCTGCTGTACAAAATTTAGATTATTAAATGTATATACGCATTCTGTTGAAATAAGTTTCAATACAAGCCCATCTGGAGCTTATATAAAGATTGAGCTTACAAATCTCAAATATTGTGGCGCTGCAATACTTGTACAAATTTAAAATTGACAGCGGCGTATAAAAAACAAGTGATTTTCAAAAATATTTTCCCTCGATTTTGGATATGAGTGAAATTAGTAGTGATTTTCGCATTAAATTACTTTCTGGTGGAAAAGTAATTCTTGTGGAATGTGCTGGTTTCGAATCTGAATTGTTTGTTCCTATTATAAAAAACTGCCGCGTAACTCTACAGAATGCAATCGTGCAAAGACGTTTCGCGGCAAAGTCTACGGGTGTTGTGAAACCCGTTGAGAATACACCAAAGTTGTCCATTCGACAACAATCTCCATTAGCTAAGAGCACTCCAGCTAAAAACGAAGCAACTTTCCAAACAAACCAAAGCCCAATACGGCGATTTCCTACTCCAGATATTGTTCGACGTGTTGCATTACAAACCAGAAATGCTACGGTTCGCTTGTCTTCCTTGGGACCTGGATTGAAAGTAGTTCCATTACACAGGAACCATGCACCGAACACGCCTCAAAAGCTTGCCAGAATAACTCAATTTTCTAAAACACCCAGCCCTTTGCAAATCACTCGTGTTACGGACCAAGCACAGTTTTTACAACACCGATCAAACGCATCGAGTATAAGAACACCCCCTAGGCTGCTTGTTTCAAATTTATCGAATTGTACAATCATCTCAAGATCACCAAACGAATCATTTCTTTTAAACACTGCAAACACTTCTCAGGGTTCTGCAACAAAATGGAGAAAGTGCATTACACCTAAAAGAACATACATTCGACGTAAGAATGGCACAATCACACCAGTTGCACTGAAAAGATTCCCTGTAAAACCAATGCCATTGGCGAAATCGTACATAAAATTGCCAAATCTTCGCACCAACGTAACCGACGAAAGGATCTACATTAAGAAACGTAAATTAATCATTGATAGCTGCCTAACGATTCCTACAGGAGAATTCAAAAATCAATTAAAAAGCACTAGTGATTTAAACAGAAGTAATTTTCAATTCCCAAAAACACGAAAACAATACATTTGTTCACAGCAAACAGCTTTTGATTTGCTTACCAATTCTTGTTATTATCCACGGATTTCAAACAGTTTAAACTCTTTGTTCAGACAGGGATGCCAAAATAGGCAAGCTGAAACGATTATGAAATATAAACAACTCATAGCGGATATTTCACAAGTTAACGCACCTACATAAAACCACTCTACCACTTATTAAATTGTATAATTTATAAGCAGTACAAATGATGAGCATCATTATTAAGCAAAAAATAAAAAAAATTGTACGATATTTTTATATATGTATTTACTTTCATGATATAAATTGCCTTGCCAATATATAATTTTTGGTTTTATTTTATTTAAAAGTATAGTTTTTATTTAAAAACACAATTGTGAAGGAAATCAAATTGTTCATCGCAGTAGGTGGACTGGTGCCACATATTTTTCGGACATCGTGCAAGTGCGTTTAGAGCAACGCAAGAATCGAATATAGAAAAATAGCCCTTGCACTCGGATTCACCGCCTAAGTGGCCGAATTTTTCAATGAGGGTTTGCTTTCCTGTTTAAGTTTGGAAAATATGTTTAATTAGTAGTAAGTAACGTATGCCACTTAAATATGGTATAACAACTTACCGAATTTATCGCAGGTTTCAAAAGCTGCCACATAAGTATCTTGCATGGCTTTCTCGCCAATTGTTTTTAAGTATTGCTTCGCGTTTTCAATGTAAATGGTATCGTTTATCATAATATTATGAGTTTTGTACAAACATTGGATCGCACACTGAAAGTATAGGACAATTGTGTAATGTATTCTGCTTTAAAATGAAATCTTTCGTAAAGAATAATCTTATGAATTCGCATCAAGCATACATCAGACATTCAGCAGCAAATGATGAGCTCAACAGGGAGGGTGAAGAACGACTTGAAGAAAGAGATTATTGCTTATGTAAATATGTTGTTCTTTCATCAGGGCTTGAAATGACTTAGAAGTCATTATTAGGTCAAGGTACCATCTTAGATCCCAGCCGCACACCATCACGAGTATTTAGGCTGTCTTAAACCCATCCGTGGCTCAAGTGGTAGTGGACCGACTTAAAAATTGGAAGGTCCGGTGTCCGAAACCCAACCTCGCTCGAAAGACATTCATTTTTTTCAGTTAACGAAAATCAAGTTAACTAGAAATCAACAATAAGCCAACTTCCACTAAGAATTTAGTCTCCCCATTAAATGTTGAATGTCACCCATGTAGCGAAATAACCACTGAGTCCAAACAACTTCCTTTCTCTCTATCCCATTTTCCAAAAAACTTAACACATGCTGAGGCATTATATTCATACCCACTTGAGTGTTAAGGTCGATTCGTCAACTCCATATCTAGGCCACTTTTGCTTCTAAACAAACAACCTTTGTGGTACATTTTACATTTCCAAAAAGGTTAATTATTTTCCACTAAAGTTATTCGTAAAAGAAACGATTTGATCAGAAGTTCCTTAAGAGGATACACGTGGTCACTTTCTAAATACATGCTGACTCACTTTTTAAGAAAAATATGATTAGTAGAAGTTTAGTTTGGTGCTCTACATACTAATGCTTGTGACCCTTTATACTATTGTAGTTTTTGTTTTGGCGATCTTCTCTCTACGCGTCATTCAGTGCCACCATTAACAAAAACAAAACCTCTTTGTACAGAATACCATCAACTCTCTTATTCTGCTTTCCATCATTGTTAGGGGTCATATATTTCTTTTCGATGCCTTTGTCTCCGCGGGTTTCCAAATGAATTTATGTGTCCGACAATAGAAATCGATAAGAACAAATATAGTGGGGACTTGAACCTACACATTGTTTTATTATGGAAGACCTAGGGATCCAGGGGAGTTTTTCTTTTTTCATCCAAGCCGCTTTTTTTTTCGTAAGCGTTCCGATGACCGATGATATCTCAGATTTCTTTGCAGGTACGGAAAGTTGTTACGAGTACTTCGGGCTTTGTACTCGTAGTTGTACCACTATTGGGTAGTATACTGCATGGGGTGCCGGAGGAAAGTGATATACAATTAAACATATCTTTCATTAAATATTTACCCTTTCGAATAAAAGGAATGCCGTATATAACTCTCATTATTACGTCTACACAGATGTTATAAAAGTGATAGTCAGTTTTATTATATGGAGTTGAAACTTGGACGTTACATAAAACTATGATAAATAAAAACTGGGAGCATTTGAAATGTGGTTATACTGCGTATCTCGAGGGTGGAAGAGTTACAAATGAGGAAGTCCCGAGAAGAATGAAATGCAGAAGAGGACTGATATTCCAAAATCAAAAGGCGACAGATAGAGTACTGTACATATTGAGTACACGTACATATTGAACAAATACCACCCACTCCACGTTATTATTCAAAAAATTTTAGATGGAAGTGCATCATCGGCAGGACAGAGACTGGCAAATCTGCGAGAATGACAATACCAACAATTCTAAGAGACATGAGAGACAAATCAAATTTTTAAAACCATGATTTTCAAACCCGTTCCGATGGAGGGGAACCTTTATTTATTTATTTATTTATTCATTTGTAAATTGGAAGCATACACTTTAAGATTAAATAATTAGCTTATATGTTAGTGACGCCTAGAATTAATTAAAATATTAAACACTACTGAATGAACGTAAAACAAACATATCAATAAGAAAACTAAAAACTAAGTATTCTTGTGAAATTAAGTGAACTAGGATAAAACAAAACCAAAACCAAGAACATCTCCATTAAATTAAATTTAATAGATATAAAAGAAAAGAAAAGAGAGAGAAAAAAAAGAATAGAAAATAAACAGGACTTTAAGCTAAATTGGGTTGTTGACAAAAAAGGACTTAAGTTTAACACGAAAACGTCTAGTGCCGCCGTGCTCTCTAACATGCCTAGGTAAAGAATTCCACAGGCGGACGACGTGAACGAGGAACTGGCGCTCAGAAGATAGGCAAGTAAATCGGGGGGGAATAAGTTGGAGAGTTCGGTTTGAGGTGCAAGGGCGCAGTATGTTGAAGAGATAAGAGGGCTGATGAGTTTGAATGACATTGGATAGCAGTATAAGAGTTCGATAGCGAAAAAGGTGGTCAAGTGACATGTTGTATAGAGATTTGGAAAACAAGGATATTCTGTCAAAACGTTTAAGGTTAAAAACATAGCGGGCAGTATTGTTAAACGCAACATTCAGCTTTCTCCGGCACGCAGAATCACAGTTGGAAAATATTTCGCAGCCATAACTAAGTATAGGAAATATTAAGGTTTTGGCTAGCAAAAAACGCGTTTTTAGGGGGACATAGTAATGGGACATCCAGAGCTGTCGCAGTATGCCATATACCTTACCAACTGTTGCATTGATATGGGTCTTCCATGTCAGTGTTCTGTTGAACACGATTCCTAAGTTTTTAACAGTTTCAACATATTTAATTTCAAGGCCATTAAGCACAATATCGGGAAAGTAAGTAATATCCAGTAATGTTTTGCTTATAACAATGCATTTGGTTTTTAAGGGATTGAGAAAAAAGGCCATTGTTTTTTGCCCAGTTGGATATATTTTCTAAATCAGAATTAATTGCGCTCGAACAGTCTTCGATCATACCTAGTTGGCAACTACAGTAGAGTTGAACGTCATCGGCATACATATGGATGGAAGAAGAAACAATAGAAGGAAGCTCATTTATATACAGGGAAAATAGAAGCGGTCCAAGAATAGAACCCTGTGGGACACCTTTATTATTTAGAATAAAGTCAGATGTCTGAGGTCCGACTACGACAGCCTGTTTTCTCAGTTTCAGGTACGAGGAGATGAGTGATACAGATGAACTAGAGAAGCGGAAAAAAGTTTTCAATGTATGGCACAGTTGTGCATGATCAACGGTGTCGAACGCCTTAGAAAAATCGAGGAGCACCAAAAACGTCGCTTCATTAAAATCTAACTTCTCTCTAATATCATTCACAATTTTAATGGTTGCAGTGATACAGCTATGGTGTTTCCTAAAACCGGACTGTAAAGGAGAGAGCAGGTTAAACTTTTGGATGTGAGAGCTCATTTGTCTTTGTAGTACTCGCTCGAATACTTTTGACGAATAGGGTAGAATTGAAATGGGACGAAAGTCGTTACTGTTAGGCTTTTTTTTGGATAGGGATAATTTTTGACATTTTCCATTGTGTGGGATAGCAACCGGTCGTTAAAATAGAATTAAAGGAATAAACTAAGTAGGGAAGAATAACTGGCAGGATGATTTTTATAAATTTGGGATGGATGTCGTCAAAACCAACGGCATTAGATTTCATTAAGAAGAAGAAAGTGGAAGGGAAACTCATTTACGCTTTCGATGGAACCATTCACTTTTAGTCATATTTTCACTTCACGTTGGAAGATACAACGTTTACAAAAACCCGAAAAAATGTCTGGAATATGTATGTATGTACGAGTATGTATGTTATGTCTTAGAATTCATTCCGAAAAAGCAACCGACTTATTAATTATCACGCCAAATAGAAGTAAACCTAGGCTAACTTTGCAATAAAGCTAAGTATAGCGGATGTCTCATTGTACAGCTTAATGAGGAGCTCATATAACGACAAATTTATGACTAAGGTCATATTTATGAGATGGAAAATGAGTAAAAATTGTAATTTGTGTCAACGAATTTAAGCAATTGCAATAAGCGGACAATGGAGGAAAGGGCTCAATATAGCTTATTCCGCTAGGAATAAAGTTGAAACTTCATCAATAATCCTCCGCCAACTTAAATTTTTATCTTTAAGGAGGAAAATCACAAAAATCTACTTATCCAGCTACTACGCTTTATAATTTGTTTTTATTACCTCGATTTCATCCTGTGTTCCTTCCTTCATATTATCAAAACAGGGATCCTTCAACATACTTATGCCCGAAAATTCATTTGCACAGCATAACAGTAGTTCCTAAAATAAGATATATGTATGTAATATAAGTAATAAATAAGTAGCAATTAAGAAAATAAAAATAATACATAAATTTCGTACATCAGTTATACCCGGTTTTTCAGTGCAGTTGTAACAAATTGCCTAAAAAATAGAGATTTTATTAAGTTTACTAGAATATTTTGGAAAAGTAAAATTACGATTTGGAAACAAATTGCGATGAAAAATGAAATTTTATAAATCATATCAAAGGCAATCACTAATTGTTAGTCTAAAAACCAGTAGATCAAACCAAAACAGTAGAAATTTTTCGGTAATATGGTAAAACTCGTTGAAGGGGAATAAATCAAATATAAATGTGTAATTAGGGAATAATTTAATCCTATTGCTTCGATTTTGGGGTAATGATCCGCTTAATGAGTTGATTAACGCGAATGGGTTCATTATTTACGAGTATAAGCTGATATGTATAATGAATGTATGTATAAATATACAATACCAGTACCTGCATGTGCATATACTGTATAATATATAAATCATTTGAATTAAGTGGAATCGATTTCATATTGTTGCTTATAATTTGATATCATTTGATTTAATATTTTGTATCCAAAACCTAAAAAACCGGACTCTGATGATTTAAACCCCACAAATTAGTTTCATGTGAAGGTGAAGTTATGTTAAGGTGTAGAATTCAAAGGATTAATCAAGTACGGGTTCATAAAATTTAGTACGATTAGCCCTCAAAAAACGCAGAATGTTATATATATATGTATGTATGGCAGCATTTCATGCAAGAACTACGGGTACACACCACTTCTCTAATTGTACTTTATTGACCCTAGCTTCAGTGGTTGATACAGAGAACGAAAGCAGCCAACATTTGCATCCGGATTTGATATCAAAAGAAAACTAAGGCAAGAAGTGCTAATCTTCTAGCACGTAAGAGAATGTTTAATGATAATTCCGCTTTGATAAGCCTTTTATTCACCCATGGAAGAGAAGGATGTCGTTACCAAAGATTGCTTCTACAAGTGTAATCGGAAATTAGAGTCACATCTGGAAAAGTACACATTTCTTCTTTAAAAATGCGCAGCCGCTTGGTGCCGACTTGACACATATGTAAATATATTTTTCTGCAGACCATTAAGCGACATGAGTAAGCAGGCTCAAATGTCAAGAGCATGCTAGGCCAATAACATAATAAAGGGTGATTTTTTTGCTGTTTGATTTTTCAGTGTTCTAATTTTGACAGCTCACGCGTGACTCATGACTTGTGTCAAAGTTAAACATGCTCAGTTAGCATTGTCATTCCCATTCATCATGAAAAGACTTACACCCGAACAAAGCTTACACATTATTGAATTTTATTATCAAAATTTCGCGTTCTGTGAAAAATGTCCGCTTTTTTTATCGAAAAATTGTCTTCAGCGACGAATCTCTTTTCTGGTTGAATGGGTATGTTAATAAACAAAACTGTCGTATTTGGTCCGACGAGCAACCTCAGGCAATACAAGAGCTGCCAGTGAACCCGGAAAGATTCATTGTTTGGTGCGGTTTATGGTACGGCAGAATCATTGGAACGTATTTCTTTAAAAAATTACCATGTGAACAACGTTACCGTGAATGGTGCTCGCTATCGTTCAATGAATTCGAACTTTTTTTAACTAAAATACACGAGCTGAACTTGGTCGACATGTAATTCCAGCAAGCTGACGCTACATGCCACACGTCATGTGCATCGATGGACCCATTGAGAAATGAATTTTTTATGGAGATACGTCAAATCACTCGTCTATGCCAATAAACCCGCGTCAATTACAGCCTTGGAAGACAACATTACACGTGTTATTAGCGAGATACCAGCCAATATGTTCGAAAAAGTGATTCAAAATTGGACTCTCCGTATAGACCACTTAAAACGTAGTCGTGGTCAACATTTACATGAAATAGTCTTTAAAAAGCAAATCAGCAAAAAAAAAATCAGCATTGATTTATCAACTCAAATAAAAATTGTATGTACTTTTGCAATTTTTCTGTTTTTTTTTTGATAATTAAAAACCAAACGCTTAAAAAATCACCCATTACATACTGTCCTACGCTGTCATAGGGCTTACAACCCTATACGGAAGAGATTAAAAAAAACGGATTCACTGTTGACGACCCTTGCAAACGTTTAAAGGACATTAAAGGACAACATGCAGCCAAACAATTAGGAGAAGCCCTTGACTACTATAACGTTTATATCACCGCTATCCAGAGATTGTGATAGAATGGACAGGACAAAAACTGTGATATATAATACGGTAATTGTATAGGGAAAATAATTAACGGATGCGGTAAACTAATTTGTATTATCAAGTTGCGTGTTCTGTTTGTTGGATAGATGTTTTCCGTTTTTCGCAACGTAATTCTTTTAAATCAAATTTGACAGATAATAAACATTATATTTGAGAAGATGAAAAATTCCGAAGGACATGTTATTTTTTCATCAGTTTTTAAAAACAGTTTGGAACAATTTAAACATTTGTTCCTTAAAAGCATTTTAAAAGCAAGATATCCGCATACGATTTTCTGACGATCCTTAAGCAATGAAGAAGTTTTTGGAATATTAGTTTGAGTTGGGGATAAGTCTACGTTTAAAAATTCTACATCATCATCATCACAGTTACTGAAAGAAGAAAAATTAATAAGATTTGACGAGAGAATTTTCGACATCAAAACATTAAATTCGTAAACAGACGGATTTTTGTTGTAACCACTGGAGAGCAAACATAGAAACCAAACACACTTGAGTTTCTTCAAACCACTACAAAAACAATTTTCCTTTCTCCTCCTTCTATCTTTCCGCCCGCGCCCTGGTAACAGTAAAATGGTATCTAACCCCTTAGGCGCGCGTAAATTATAAAAAAAAAAACCTTTGATGTGAATAATAGAAAATAAATTTTCTAATCCAATAATTAATAATAATAAATAATCCACGTTCTCATATAGGCCATTGCTAATATCATGACAAAGTAATAAGACCCCGTTTCTAGTTTGTTCCATTCCTTTTAAACAAAAGTTTTTTGGAAGGTTAACTGATTTTTTATATTTTTTAAGTAAGACAAAAATTTTAAAACATTCTTGTCATAATTTGAACCACTATCCATGCACTCAAATACATTGTTCACTTTTAGTACGAACTCTTTCGTTGCTACAGCTTTATTAGAGCTTTCTTTTAAGCAATTAAGTTCAAAAGCAGTTTGAATCGATGCCGTAATTGTCCGGCTAAATATTTGCGTTGCAAGGTGAACATGCATTTTTTCGAAGGCATTTGGTGCTATGTGACAACTTCTAAATTTTAAACATGTCTTAGCTACGTTGTCAACTTCCAAATTGTATATTTCTCTGATAACATCAAAAGACACTTTACCATCTGGAATTTGTAGATCTGATTTCAATAGAACATTACGAAGTGATTTTAACAAATGAGGGAAATCATAAAAACAAAATATTTTTTCATCATTAAAAATTATAAATGGGTTTTCTTCAGAAACACCTAACATTTTATAAGCTTTTCTATTATTGGCCCCTTGGTAGTAAACAATAGCATATACCTTTAGACCAAGTTCTTGACAGATTTTCAAATTGTTTTTTTATAATTTCGCTTAGGTTATCCCTATTTACACCGTTTGCTGACACAAAATAGTTTAAAACACTTTTCCAACTATCAAACAAACCATTTAGCATGAAAACACATTTTTCATTAGTCAACAATCTACTTCTTTCTACACCAAGGTCTTCGAAACCATCTATTAAATCATTTTTTATATTATATGTGAGGTTTTTACGAATCCTAATTTCATCAAATATCAGGAAAACACAACGTTCTCGCTGGTTTAATAAAGCGAACTTTGACTTAAGATACGAATGAGCATTGTTTTCATATCCTGGTTGTAATCCCTTCACAGGAGCCCATCTACAGAAAGAGGAAATGTGAGGAAGTTTAAAGCCAAGTCTATCTCTCAAAAATTTATAGGCGCTTTGTGGTCTATAATAAATATTTTGGAAAAGTTCTTTTTCGTGGCTGTTGTATTTTGTAGTCTTTGATTCTTTCAGAAGCATTTTACAAAATGTTTTTGAATGGTCTGAAATATTGAACCGTTGGATTTGAGACGTCCTAGATATTTTATTTTTATTAAAATTTTTTATGGCAGTATGCCCTCCGTTTTTTTTTATAATGTTTTATTTTTAAATTTTTTAATTTAAGTTTGTAGCTTAACAATATTTTTTTAAAGTTGCATTTTTTTCTCCTCTTTTGCATATCTTTCCAATAACTGATCGCACCTTGCACACGAAATGCTGCAACTGTTCGACGCTCTTCTTCGTTTAGTTAAAGGAGACTTCCGATCTTCTAAATTCAAGTTTGAATCTAAATCAGAATTTAAATTTAAGGAAGAAACAGCATTCGCCTTAGGACATTTTCTTCCTACAAACTCGGGACAAAAATGATCTCCACAAACAAAGTATTTGCCTTCATTTTTAAAACCACATGCCTTCATCCACAAATTATTTAAAATTTCATTTTTTTCCCTAGAAGGATATTTAAAAATTTTCAAGTCAGGGTAATTCCTTCTAGTTTTCCTACAAACGGAACAAAAAAACTCTAGATATTCTCTTGTCACCCATTGCTATCGAAATATAAACTGCAAAATATTATATCGCTGATAAAATTTACTAAGAACAATTTTCAGTCACATAAATAAACATCCATATCGGTCGAGAGTCGACGGCGAATGGGGTAAAGCAACTATACAGCCAGCGAGCGCGCTGCGCAGTTCCGTGAACTGTGGTTGTTTTATGTATGAAGATAAGGGTTGAAAACAGAAACCACAGACACATCTGCACGGCGCGGCGCATGCCTGCTCGCGGCTATACACACAATACAACACTTTCGATCCCAAAAATTGACTTCGGATTTATAATACATTTTGTTCATACAAATTGGTCAGAACTTGAAGTTCGAAATAAAAACAGGCAATTAAAAACTGGTTAGATTTTTTCCTTCGGCGTGCAATATCTATGTAAACTGTAGCATCTGTGGTTGTATATTATTCGAGCATGTATGTATACTTCACAGTAGGTACGCGCTTGTTCTGTTAAGATTGTATTATATATACATATATTATGTTATGTCAGAGTATGTTGTTTTTTTTTTGCACAGATTTATTTATTGATAATTTTAGAATTGTGCTTTAATTTTGAGAATTTAGAAAGCCCAGTTAGTGTTAAAATAATATGTAAATAGATTGTCTCTTTTTTGTAATTTTTTATTTATAAAGTGTTAAAAAAAGTTCCTATATACAACTGAGTCAAGTCGGTTAAAAAATATATTCAAAAAAAAGTGTTGCCTTGTGGTCGGGACACAGAACTGAATACATTTCAGGTAAAACTATCAGGTAGTGGTGTATGAGCAAAATTATGGCCAAATTTAAGTGATCAAGTTACTCAATTATTAGTGGAGCAGGGTACTGTTCAAGTAGAAAATTTTGATTTAACTGTAACTAAAAGCAGGAAGTTTAGTACCCGTTTTTACCAAAAAGATTTAAAAAATGGTGAGAAAACATCAAGGGCATGGTTAGTTTACTCAAAATCTTCAGCGAAAAGGAGTGTCGCTTTGTCCAGCACAGTCTATAGTGAGTCACTTACTGGAGTCACTTGTCAAGAGCATGAGAGCAGTCCCTTACATATGACAGCTTTTCGGGCTTGGAGAGATTTAGGTTTGCAAAAAGGCAAAACAATAGACTCTGGAAAGCAAAACCAGATGGTCAAGGAAAAAACTGGGCATTGGAGAAATGTCCTGAAGCGGCTTATAATTCTGGTGCAATTCCATGCAGCTCCGATGTTTTATTCGAGCAAGACAATGGCAATTTTCTGCAACTCGTGCAAACTGTAAGGTTTGTTCGTCCCATGCTCCTCGCATTCGCTGAATCTATCCATCCTTGATGGTGTTCAATGTTTTTTTTTGACACGGTTGAGAGTTTATATGTTTTTTTCTCTAGCTCTGTAAATAGATGATCGGTTCTGAAAAAAACATCTTATAAGTTTGACACTAAGACCCCTATGTATGACCAGATGGGAGAGCAGAATAGATGCGATCAGCCCATTATACCTATACTTCGGAGAAGTTTATGAAGCCCATGTTGAACTATCACAAACCGACGATCCTAAATCCAAAAACATGGCCCAGTCCCTTGTAACTGATTTTAGATTTATTTGCTGTGCTGTAATTTGGCACACAATTTCAGATAGGATTTATATTGTTAGCAAGTTCGTTCAACAACGGAATATGTGCCTCAAGCTGGCAGTTGAGATTTTGTGTTCAACAAAACAATTTGTAATAGAATTGAGAAATGATGAAAAATTCTCCTTGTTTTTAGAGGAAACTAGGATCATAGCTGTTGATCTAGAAGTTAATTACACTTTTCCAGTTATCGCAGTCTCGCGGTCCCGAAAAAGGGCAACTCGGTTTTCCTACAAAGGAAGAGATGAGCCCATTATAGAACCGCAAAAAAGATTTAAGGTAGAATTTTATTTTAAAATTTTAGATCAAGCCATTTCATCAATTTCTGAAAGATTTGAGCAGATAAAAGTGCACAATGAATTATACATATAATTTTATCGAGAAATCATCAAGTTGTCAACTTTTATTAATGAAAATGATTCCGCGATAGACATTTTTAATTTTATTTATAATAGAAATATGAAGACTCTTTTTCCAAATACTGTTATAGCCCTAAGAATAGTTTGAACTTTACCAGTTACTATAGCATCAGGAGAACGCTCATTTTCCAAACTTAAGATTATAAAAAATTTCTTTCAACTTTAGTTCTTTCCTTTATGGTTTTTTGTGACTTCTTTAAAGAAACCTTATTCTTGTAAAATGTACGCAATTTAATTTTAGCCATAGGAAACCTAAAAAAAAAACACATTGGTATTCTACCTCCTTGGGTGATGTGGAAATATATGCATACATAATTAAATATTTTCGATTTTGCGATCGTTTTAAAATTTACTCATATTGTTTAAATCTAAATTTTTAAGGACCGCTATTTTTATTCTGCGCCGGGCGCCAAAATATAATTACGAGTTCAGACATACCTCATTTGTTACCATACACGCATAAATTTGAAAGATATTATTTTCAATAGGAGTCAAAACAGGGCAGCGTAAGGCTTTTCCTAAAACCTCTGTATCTCAAAAGGGATGGATTTTCGATCCCACACGATTTTTTTTATCAAAATATGTCAAGGAATCCACCTTAAAGTCTTCGACAGATTATGCGGACATCCTGTAGTGATGTAAAGTTTGAAGTAAAAATTCCCAGTTATGGTTTTCAGAGAGGGCAGGAGAATTTCGGCACATATTTACTTAAAGCCTTCTCTTTGCATTCCGGCGAGAAAAAAATGACATAAAAGTGTTCCATTGACATTCCTCTCATTTTTTTGAGAATCAAAATATTTCTGATTTTCATTTCAGAAGCAAAATTTCTCTTTTGGATCTTATGTCAGAATGTACTAACACACATCCATAAATATAAACGTCAAATAGTATTGTGCGTCAAACTAGATTTCTGGTTTCATGCAATCGGCTGCGCTTGGCCAATTTATTATTCTGAGTGTTCAAATTGATTCGCAAGCATATATATTTAAAAATTAAAGTCCAAAGACATTTTTAGTGTTCCATTGCAATCAAAATTGGAATACACAAAAAAAAGGCTTCTGACTGCCTAAACGAAAACGCCATTGTGAATGTTTACATTGGCGACGGGATGAAAGTCCTCACCATGAACGTCGTGTCATGGGGTTGAAAGACTTTTTGACAAGTGGAACACTTGAATCGGAGCATTTTTATTTTTAAATCTGAAACATACATTTTTTCTTATTCTTCACACTTCCTTTCTTATCAACGATCAAAACTAAAATGAAAAAATATGTCAGAAATGGAACGATATGGAAAAAACGATGTGTTGCACCCGAGAATCCACTTTAGAAATGGATTCTCGGTGGAAGTAACCCTTCTTCTTCCCACTTCAATAAAAAGCGTTCCCTCTCTTTCGGACAATCTTCCTGCCACGCCAATGTGAACAGGCACATTTGCGACGGGATTTACGCCTCACCATGAACGTCGTGTTCACATTTTCATGGGGTTGAAAGACTTTTTGATAAGTGCAACACTTGAATCGGAGCATTTTTAATTTTTAAATCTGCGCAGCTGGCCTGAAACATACCTTTTTTCTTATTCTTCACACTTCCTTGCTCATCAACGACCAACACTAAAATGAAAAAATATGTCAGAAATGGAACGATATGGAAAAAAAACGACGTGCTTCATCCGAAAATCCACTTCAGAAATGGATTTTCGGTAGAAGTAACCCTTCTTCTTCTCACTTCTATAAAAAAGCGTTCCCTCTCTTTCTGCCCGTGCCAATGTGAACAGGCACATATAAATAGTACAATCGCAGATCTTTCCTCGTGTGTTTTTGAACGCACTCACTGCACACACGATCTTCATTTGTTCATTTGACATTCAAAAAAGTCATGTCAGTGCAAACTGAAAAAGTAGTATTCAGTCAAATCTTAAATTTGCTTTTTTCAAAAAAATAAAAAACCGTTATTTATTTTTATGGTACATTATTTCAATAGTTCTTACATCTTTCCTCTTCAAAAAACACAAAACTATTGTGTACTAAAATCTTCTAAATTTTTCTGCAGCCGCAATAGAAATCCCTAACTAATCTGCACAAGTATGACGATATGCTGACGTTTATGAATATAAGAGTAATACTGTAGAAAATCTGCATTATTGAACGCAACTAATTTAGTTCTTTTTTAATATGGCGTTTTTGGAAACACCCAAATGACTTTCCGCTGATTGCCTCAAATCGTGTAATTATGCCTGTGAATTGTTTACAATCCCAATCTATAGTTGATGCCATAGAAACAAGTAGAAGTTTTTTTTTCGACACAGAAGAAAAGGTTGCATCTTCAGCCCAGAGACTAGTTGGTGTCTGTTCCGCCAATTTTTTCTTTTTACCGTCAGTGTTGAAGGAATGCTGCTTTCGGTACTTGAACTGTCAACTCAAATTGGCGTCCTCCTATTTCCACCTGCTTTTGAGACGGGTTCTCGAGTCAATACTTTTTAACAGTTCAATTTCAATTTGGCCTTTAGTTTCGTATCTCATCTAGGCTCTTGGACTCTTGAGACAAGGCAAGCAAAAAGGAGAGAATAAGTAGCAATTCACATCACAAAGCAGATGTGTCCCTTTCAGAATCTAGATCAAATCGAATGGTTCTGCTGTTTTTTATGACAAAAAAAAAAAAGCCATTAATATTGTATATCGCTATTTTGTTGTAAAATAAGATTTATAGAAAGAAAAACTATAAAGATAATAAAAACGGTTCTCCAAAATTAATCTACATTTTAACTTCATTCAAAAATTTAAAATTCAGTATGTGTAATAAAGAATGAAAATTATTACTTTAGTTTTTTATTTATTGATATAAAAAATCTGTTGAATCATTCTCATAACAAATGTCTTTTAGCAGTCACAATTAAAATGATAATATTTATTATTATTGATATATATTAATATATAAGTTTTTATTTTTTCGTTTTTTTTTTAATTTGTTTTGAACAAAGTTTTATTTAATTTCATTATAGTTTTCATTCAAATTGTTATTATAGTTTTTTCTCTCTTTTATATTTTGCTTTTTATTGTTTTTTTTTTTCTCATACTCTCTTATTCGGAATAGGAAAATAGATATTTTACATTATAACGAATTTTACCATTTTTTTGTTTTGTTTATTTTTATTATTAAAATTTGATTTCCTTTATGAGTTAATAAAAATCAGTTAACGAAAAGAAAATCAATAAAATTTAGTTAACCTCACAGGAGCATAAAAAACGAAATATAAAATATTTATTGTTGTTTTTATATTTATGTATATATTTTTAATAGAAAATGAAAAAAAAAAAAAGTTTTACATATATGTATATATATATACATATGTTTCATAATAAATTGTATATAATTTTTTTTGTTTGTTTTCTTTTTAAACTACATTACTAAACATGTGTTTTCGTATATAAATTTCGTTTAGATAAAATTACTTTTAACTTATCGAAGAAATATATTTCCTTTTATTAACTTAAACAATATTGTTGATGAACTAAGCTGAAGTAAGAAATACACAAGTTTAAGGGATTTTTTTCTAAATGTAAAAAAAAAGAAGTAAATAATAATAACAATTGCACAAAAATTGGGAACTAGAAAACAAAAATAAAATAAAATTAACTTGGTGACAAACTGTTGGCGGCGAACATAATTAAAAAGAAGACTTACAGAAAAAGAAATTTAATTATAAATGAGAAATCGCTAAACTGACCGGAATTTGTATTTTCTGTAACTTCTAATCAACAAAAACGCTTGAACTTCATTGAGGAAATTAAATGTTTTTCTTTTGTTGATGAGGGAAGGAAACTAAAAGAAATCAACTTTTATTGTGTATATATTTTGACGGAATAGGGGAGGGAGGTTGTTAAATTAAGCTTTGGGTCCCCAGGCAGAAGATACAGGAGCTGGCGCGCCAAAGTCAGGGAAGTCTTCCTGCGATTGAGTATTTGGAGCTCCTTTGTCGTTGCGACGTTCCCATGGCCCATCCTTAATAATGAAACCATTTTCAGCGGTGGTGTTATTACCAAAGATAGCTGTGGTGCCGGTATTGGACGGTGGGAGAGTATCGACAAAATTGCTAATATGCTCTTCAGCGACTGCTAGAAGATGTTCCTTGGCATTTTCGACATCTTCCTCTTTGCCAGTAATTGTGACCGCATCTTTGTTAGCATCAGTTGCTGTGGGGAATCTCACATCGACTTTGTATTCTTCGATGATGGCTCGAATATTTCTTCCACGGTGACCAATAATATGCGAGTGTACACGCTGGTCAATTTCGATGACTTCCTTGTGCAGATCGTCCAATTCATGGACCATATTTAAAATGGCATCTCGAGCGGCTTCAGCCTTTGCTTCGTAACCAACAATTGTTATGACATGTTGGTTATCATCATCACGTTTTGGCAGCGAGATATTAACATCATGATCGGCACGTAATTTATTAATCACAGCACCCTTGCGTCCGATTATTTTCGGATGGTAGACTGGATCAACCTCAACTTTAAGTTCAAAGGAACGCAACTCACGATCCTTACGATCGTATTCCAATTCCTCAACCTTGGCTAGGAGGGCTTCTTTTGCCTCTGCCACGTGAATTGGGGTTCCAGTGATTTTTATCAAATCTAGCTGCGATTCTGGTGGTGCCAGTTCGATGTGTACGTCATAACGGCTCATAAACTCACGTACGTTACTTCCTTTTTGACCAATTATTAAACGGTGGAGATCGAAAGGAACATTTATTTCCTCAGTAATTGGAATCAAGTTAATTAATGCCTGCTTCGCTGCATCGCATTTCTCAACTCGTCCTGTTATACGAATGATGTCACATTGACGTACTTCTTCCTCACCACCATTAAACATACCCTCTACCGGGTCAGTGGCTTCCCGATCAGGGAATTTGATTTGTACATCATACTCTGAAGTCACATTTTGCACTTTAGCGCCTCGTGCTCCCATTATGGTACGATGATGTTTTTGTGGAATGATGACTTCAATAGTTACCTGTGCCTCTAAATCGGCGACAATCTCTTGAATTCGTTGTTTAGCTGCTTCAATGCAGTCCTTGGCACCTTTAAGTGTAACTCGATCGTTGTCGGCCCCAGGTCTTGGGAAAGAGATCATCACACCACCACACTCTTCTGAAATACGATGAAGAATCTCTCCACGCTTTGCAACGAAATGCTTATGATATTTAGGATCAACAGCAATTTCTCCCTCAGTCACCTTATCAATATCCTTGATTATTGCTTCTAACTGCTCTTTAGCAGCCAATACGTTTTCTTCTTTTCCAATTATTGTAATCACTTCCTTGTCTTCGTCATCATTACTGGGGAAGATAATGCGTGCCCCAGTGGCATCTCTTATCTTTCGAATGGAAGCTCCATTCTTGCCGATAAGGAATTTATGATGTTGTTGTTTGGCACGTACTTCGGCAGTAAATGAAGCCAATTGTCGTTCGCTGGCCAAATCCAAGAGTTGGGTTTTAGCCTTTTCGACATCATCTTTGGGCCCACGGATAGTAACCTTATCGCTTTTTGATTCGCTGGTTGGAAATTTAATCGAGACACCACCGCATTCCTCCATGATGGCAGAGATCAATTTTCCACCAACTCCAATGATCGAGTTGTAGAATTTGGGCGAAATTTGAACATCTTCGGTCACAATATCAGACAATTCGTTTTGAATTTTCTGAATGCGTTCCTTTGCTTCAATTACGTTCTCTTTTTTACCAGTAATCACAATAACTTCATTGGTGTCACCCTCATCGGGTAAATCGATTTTCGTTTGAGTTTCATCACGGATTTTTTTAATGTTTGCTCCACCTTTGCCGATGATGAATTTGTGGAATTGCTTGAAAATCGGCACTTCAATAATGTGCGAAGACTCTTGAATCTCTTTAACCAATTTCAAAAGATCTTTATGGCATTTGTCGACCTCGTCTTTAGGACCACGTAACTTCACAATATCGGTATTCTCATTGGGTGATGGAATAAAAATAGTCACTTGACGGTAACGATCTTTCATTTCTCGAATTTTCTCACCCTTCGATCCGATTATTGAGCGATGAAGACGACGATCAATGATCACATCTTTTGATTTCTCATTTTCTAATTTATCAATTTTTTCCTGTAGTTCACGTTGGGCTTGGGCAACACCTTCTTTAGGTCCCTCGATGCGAATGTTGTCTGTGCCTTCGTGTTCTTCAATATTTATATTCACTTTCAGTTCGTCCTTAAGGCGGTTAACATTGGCACCAGCTTTGCCAATGATGTGCTTATAATAGCTAGGGTTCACGGTCATCACAACAAAGGTATAGTTTTCCAAATAGTTTTTAATAATATTTTCTAGGTAAGCAGTGGCCCTTTCAACACGTTCTGGATCACCTTCAAGTTTAATCTTGTTATCTAGATAGTTAACATTAACATTGGGGCAATCTTGTTCGAGTTCTTTCATATTAGCGCCCTTTCTACCAATTACGTATCTGTGAATCCAATTCGGTGCGTCTATTTCAACAGACTTAACAGAATTGGCTTTCTCATATACAACGGTTAAGGCATTACCCAGAGCATTTTGAGGGCCACGCAGCGTAATTGTTTCAATGGTCGAATCGGATGGTGGCATTTCTACAGACACACCGGTTAGCTGGAAGATCTCTTGAATAGTTGTTCCCTTGGGCCCAATAACATAGCGATGCTGAGCTTTAGCCACTTCAACGCTAACAGTGGAGCATTTCTTTTCCATTTCTTTGTAGATTTGCTCAACTTTATCCTTAGCAGCCATAACACAGTCTTTTTCGCCTGCAATAACGATTTCATCTTTATGTACATTTTGTGGCGGTACATTAATCTTGGCTCCAGTATCTTCGCAGAGTTTAATAAGGTTCTCATTGCTTGGTCCAACAATGAAGGGATGATATATTTTCGGAATAGAAATTCGTTCGAATGTCCTCTTGAAGTATTCTTGCGACATGGTGCGAATTTCATTTTCAGCTTTTTCAATACCTTCCTTTGTTCCCGAAATGGTTATAGTATCACTCTCTTCACTAATGTTGGGCACATTAATTTTGGTGGCTGTTATCCGTTCAAGTTCACGCAAACGTTCACCCTTTTTGCCCAAAATCAAACCATGGTGCTCCTTGGGAATCACAACAGTTTTGTTAGCTTGAGTTTGGAAATGAATAAGAATTTTGCGACGTGCATCGATCACTTCGGCTGTCTTGCCTTTGATGAGGAAAGTCAATGATTGGTTTTTGCCACTTGAAATTTCGATGTTAGCTCCAGTTTCCTTAGTGATTTGCTGGCAAATACGCTTGGATTCGCCTTCGCCAAATTTTTCCGAATCGGTGGATTTGCGCTCTTCTCCGGGTACATGTAAAATCTACAAATTGTTTAAAGAAAAACTCATTTCAGTATTGAATTTTGTTGAGTTAATTGAGGATGTGCCATACTTGAGTTACCACAGAGCTACCAACTCGCATGCTAGCTGGAGTGGCTTGACTTTGCACTGGTGCTGCCGTGTTTTGAGGCAATGCCGGAAATAGATCGTCATAACTAAATGATGAAGCTGTTTCCTGGGTTTGAACGGTTTCGTTAACTAAAACAATAATTGTTTATTGTATATAACAATACACAAAAATAAATGATGACTAAGCTTACCGTTTGATTCGTCCATAATTGCTGCTTGCATTACTTATAAAAAAGAAGAGTCCTTTTTCGTTCCAAGTCGTTACAGCACCACTAAAGAAAAATAATTTCATTTATTCAAAAAAGGAAAATATTATGTTGGTGTGTGGTATTTTATTTGTATGTAGTTTGGTGATATAAATGCTATGGCGATCTAAATTTTCAAAAAAAAAAAAACATCAGATAAAGTTATCGTGGTCTCATATGCAACTCTTGGTTTTCATAAGACGATAAATAGATTCAGCATTCTCTGCTCTGTTCTAATTTTATACGGTAGTAGTCTGAATGCAGAGTCCATTAATCGAGGAAATGAGATCGGAGTAGAACCGAAGTCGGTATCTCGAAAATCTAAAAGCGACGATACCTTCCTTTTAGCAAGTAATGGTAATCATACGAGCGTATGAACATTTTTCTACAATAAAAGCGATTGCTTTTAAAGTGTTTGCACATAGCGTGGACGAGAAAAAATTAACGAGGAAAGAAAGAGAGATACCATTGTACGTTGGTATTGAATGTTTGCAGATTATAATGACTAGGAAACAAAAAGCTTGGCAGGGCGTTTGTGCGGCTTAGTCTGATGTTTCATGGTACATCCGAAAATGGACATGAAGTGTATTCATAGCAAGACGGATGTTATTGTTGTAAGTTTGAAGTGGCGGAATTTCGTTAGAACAATGTAAATGCAAGTAGCGCTAGAACAAGGATTTACTGTAAAAGATTGACGTTACATGTGAGTTTTATCGCACGGTTTGGGATTCCATCTAGCAAATGCATTTTGTAGGGACTCAGACCAGATGTTGACATTGTATACAAATTTCTGGCAGACAAATGCATTAAATTTGATGCCAAATCAGACGATGATGTGAAATATCCCTTACATTGCTTGAGGAATCATAGGCATTTCGCAGCATTATTGCCGACATCGGTTATGTGATCATTCCAACGCAGCTATCCATGGTGTAAGTGCCGTAGATCTGCAGGAGGAAAAAGAAATAGATTCGCTTTTCGTTTTGCCAAAACAGGAAAATATAGCATTTAGATCATAACAATTTTCGAATACTCCTAGTACTACACGAGTGCGAAAATGAATTCGCTTCATAGAAGGTTCGACGTGCTCTAGTACAGGTGGAGACATCTGACAATTATGAATGCTTACATCAGTCAAAATAGTGGCTATGGCGTATTCTTTTAAAATAACCACCTTAACCACATTTTTACATCAAATTTATCAGAGAACTCGCGAATAAATTAAACAAAAATAATATTGTTTCCACTTCACGATTTCTTTTGCAACTCAATATACCAAGAACTTAAATAAGTCACATTTCCCTATAACTTCAAATACACAAAATTTTCATGCGTTATGTTACAATACTCGTACAAGAAACCTTAAGTGTCTATGATTGAAAAGCTGTAACAATTTAATTGTGTACTCGAAATTTGGCAGCAAATCAATATGGTTTTCATGATAAGAGTTGTTCCTTCCTTTTTTGTTTGAAATCGATGGACATATTGAGTAATGTTAGCGCGAAATGATAAAAGAATTAATTTAATTTTTCCTATATATGCGCTTGGGATTTAAAGTTTTTTTGTTTGGTTAGAATTTATACTACTCGTATTTTGTAATATATGTACTTCATTTATTTACTCTTTCTTTCTTTTTATTATTATTATGATAATTTATTTTATTATTTATTATTATGATTAATTTATTTGTAAATAAATTACAAAGCTAATAGTAATTACTTAGACTCATGTTAACTGCCAGGGCTTTCAACTAGGTAGTTTTAATATTGTGCAAATATGAGAATGTATTAATGTTTTATCAATACTTATAAATGGACTACAAATAGTAGATAAGAAGTTCACGCCATTGAGTTTAAATTTATATGTATACACATACGTATAGCTCAAGCTCAAGTAGATATTTCAACAAATGAATACAGAATTCAGTAGGGCGATGGGTATTGTAGATTTGATCAAAAATTAAAACGAATGTTTGTTAAATTTTAAACGTGGAAAATATTATTGGTTTTTTTTACAATTTAAAGCGTCACTATTTCGGCGCGTTTTTTCGGGTAAAGTTATCACCGTCAACCATCGAAGCCGATCGGTTGAGAATTGTGAAAGTCATTAAACATTTCCATACCGAAACCCCAGATGTCGAACTCCAAGCATAAAAGCACAACCAAAACGACCAATTTTATATTTACACGAGGGTCGTTCACTTAAAAAGAAGGGAAATAAATTTGCAATAGAAAAAAACAGTATTTAAACATATTACTTATCCCCTTAGCGTCAAACTGTAAAAGGAAATAAAATTATTTCTTTATGTCAATCGTATAGCTTAAAGCTTTCGAAAGAGGCAGGCATTTACGATAGTAAAGGGTTTTTCAATAATCATCAAACTGTCACTGTCAATTTATTCAGTAAACTCAACTCTTTCATCATGGTAAAGTACACGAACGAGCAACGTCTGCTAATTATAAAAATTTTCTGCGGAAATTCGGAGACGGTGACTGCAACTTTAAGAAACAAACAAACGATTCAAATCAGTCAATTCCAAGGCGTTCTCAAGAATTGGGCATCGCTCAGACGACATTATGGCGCCTTTTGTGTAAGGATTTTGTTTTACACCCATACAAGATCAAGCTGACTCAAGAATTGAAGCCGATGGACCATTTGAAGCGACGTACATTCTCCGATTGGGTTCTGGAGAAGATGCGCCAAGATGAAGAATTCCATCGCAAAATCATCTTCAGTGACGAAGCTCATTTTTGGCTCAATGGGTTCGTCAATAAGCAAAATATGCGTTATTGGTCGGGTGAAAATCCACATGTGCTTCATGAATCACCACTTTATCCACAAAAAATAACTGTTTGGTGCAGTTTGCATGCCGGCGGCGTTATTGGGCCATATTTTTTCGTCGACGATAACAATCGTCACGTTACTGTGAATGGTCAGCGTTATCGCGCCATGATCACCGATTATTTTTGGCCCGAATTGGAAGATATGGACTTGGTCGACATGTGTTTTCAACAGGATGATGTCACACAGCACACGTATGATGAGCGTGTTATCTCTATAAATGGGCCAGTCGATTGGCCGCCTCGTTCGTGCGATTTAACGCCGCTTGACTATTTTCTGTGGGGCTAGGTTAAGTCATTGGTTTATGCCAACACGCCGACGTTGGAGAGCTCAGAGCCAACATTGAACGCGAAATAGCGGCCGTTTCGGCCGAAATGTGTGGCCGAGTTGTTGAAAATTGGGTCCAACGAATCAACCGCTGCAAACTTGCTCGCAGTGGCCATATGAAAGAAGTCGAGTTCCATTCATAAATGTTTTGATTGTACTTAAAGCCGATAATAAAGTTTTTGAAATATCTCAAATGGTTTGCGTTTTATTTAAAAAAAAAAAAAAAGTTCTCAAGTCCTTATTGGAAAACCCTATACTATACGATAAGAATTATATATCAGGCACAACACCATTATACGTATGACTGCTCTAAAGTCTCGCGCTTTTGGATTTATCTTTTGTTAGTCAAATAGGCGAGGAAGTAAGAGCGTACTAGACAACGAGTGATGTTCCGTTTATATATAGAGCTGGTTTCTTGCGCAGCTCGCACGTATAGGTTATGCATAAATTCAAATGGTCTGAGTAATATAAATAAAAAATAAACTCTGTCGTCACCACCCTTCCTCAGGATCTCATGGAAAAACACAGTAAATGAACCGAATAGGGCCGATCCACATCATACTGTGTCACTATATTTTTTTGGAATTCCTGCTCCAAGAAACTCTAAAGAATTGGAATTGTTAAACAGCAATATTACTAAACTCAATAACAAAGCGGATTTGTGGGAGGGAAATTCGTGCAGATTTGTCACGTTGGCTTTGGTCCCACCATAAAGGTTTCAGAACAGTTACTAAGTTGGTTATTATTACCCGAATTGCAGAGAATTTGTTCATGGACTGCTTTTTAAGATTTTCTAGACAAACAAAGACATATACTGATCAATTAAGAGCTTAATTTCAGGTTTCATTTTGTCTGATAAATTTGTTCATATTCAAGACCGCAGTTCACAATATACTCACAAAAAATAATCGTAACTTTTATGGGTATTTGGTGAATGAGTTGGTAAGCACGGGTAATGCTAAAATTTACTCAGTAAGTGAGGCCTTGTCCCCATCAGACTGCTGCGCTATAATCCTACGATTCGATAAGAAAGATTTTGTAAATGAGAATGACGAAATTTTCTTTAAATACCACATATTCTTATAGATCGGTCGATGTGATAAAAAAATCGTCCATGATGTGATATTATCACATATGCCACCCCTGCTTTGAGCGAAACAGGAGATTAATTTGCAACTAGGCATCACAAGCTTTTCTGTCTTTGAACTCTCATAAAGAAGAGAGCTGATCGAGGTATGTATATACCACTGGAATGCATGTAAGAATAAAGATTAATAGAAGTTTTCATGGTGAAGTTATTATTTTTATCTCCTACACAGAAGAATCAACAGAATCAACAACGTGATTAGGTTCCTGGTCAGTAAGACATAGGGAAATGAAATTGAACAATTTCACCTCTTTTACTATGTAAATAGGAAGTGGATATGAGAAATATTTTTGCATCTGGAATAGATACCACCAATGGCATGAATAAAAAGGAAATGCGACGCAGTTGAAGACGAACCAAGTGCATGCAAGTGGACGTTCTAGCCAGTTAAGATACAAGTACAATTTAATACACTGATGACAATTCGAATTACTCCCCTTAAAAGGATTAAATAGAAACCTATTGACTTAAATGAGAAATTGCTCACTAGATAGAGAAAATATTTCGACGCAGTTAAATCATTTAGATAGTAGCGTCTTGTTCCCAGGCGCAGACGCGATTTCCACTGCAATAAATACCCCAATTCCCGGTCACCCAAAAAGAGAATGCTCGTGTCTAGTGTCGGAATGTAACCTCCAGAAGGGTATGCTGCGGTAAAATAATAGTCAAAGAGGATCTTAATACAACGGTTGAAAACGAACCGACTGGCTTTCAAAAACAATATCTTACCAATCGTTAATGAACAATGCGTCTAATTTAGATCTCTGCTTCATACACTTTTCCTAGATTTTGGTAGACTTTGTCAAGACAAACAAGAAACAAGATGCTAATACCGAGATTTGCGCAGGAGCTCTTATTAAGGCTAATCACAAGGAGACAACCTAAGCACTTTCAATTCTAATCTTCAATTCAACTATGATACGACAACTATTCGGGAGAGTTGAGGGCTTTTTGTACTTGGAAGTATAGTCTCGAAGGATGGTTGTATCGAATTAAATGTGAACATTTGAATATGTAAAACAACGCTGTCATGGATATGAGATCAAAGATATGGAGAAAAACATGAGAACCAAGCTGAGACTGATCACATCGAATTTCATCTTTTATGCGCCGTTATCGAGGAAACACAACGACCAGTCAGAAATAGCAGCAAACTCGTTAAAAGTCTGTAATTAAATAGTAAGTAGCAGTGAATAATTTGCTTATGGAAATTAAATTTCAACAGACATCTATGTATGAAGGGAAGTGATTAATTCGTAGCCCGCGTATGCATATGCAAAGTGGCCATGTCTCACACAAAAGGTGCAAATCTTTCTAAACAGATGTCAACGCAGCATCTTAAGCATTTTCTGAATAATTGATTATAATTGATGGTGCGAAAGCAGTTCCATCAAAAAAACACGCAGGTATAGATAATAGTCGAAGTAAAGTAAGATCCCGTAGTAAAAGCTGGATGAAGCTAAAATCAGACATAGTGCTCCAAACGCGATGCGTGCAAGCGTCTTTACCGCTTTATGCCACATAAAGCACGAGAGGACCTACAAGTAAATGATGAACTTTGACAAAAATGAATGAAGATGAAGAAAGAGATTTTTCCTAATTGTCCCAAACTAAAGAAAATCAGCAGCCAACAATAAGAGTTGAGACTTGAATTCACTCCGGATTCTGGTGTCACCCTAACAATTGCCAATCTATAACGTATCGCAAACCACACAAACTACTACAGTTGAAACTGTCCATTTTTTGCAGATATCCGATTAACCTTTCGTTTTAGAAAAAGATATGATAATCTATCTTGGCTAAGCCCAGGTGACAACGTAGCAATTAGAAAAAGCTCGGTATTGTCCAAGTCCCCGAAGTTACTTATCAATTGCAAAAATTCTAAAATATACCAAAGTACTTACACAACGAAAGAATGGTAAGCCCTGTCAACTTAAAATACATATATGGGAAGGAAAACGAAAAAGGAGAACATGTGAAGAAAGCTAGCTATTGATAACGCGTCTAATAAGTTACGCAATCAAAGCAAATGAAAGTGGCGAGATTCTGTCTGTAGAACAGCACATATGTATGTACATTGTACATATATAGATGTTTCAATTTCCTGTACATATTTAAGGGTTAGAAGTATTAAAAAAAAACATGACCACTGCAGGATCTAATCATTCCTATTTACATATAATTTACCACGATTTCAGGAATTTCAAGTTTCCCATCGTGGCCGATGATCGTATTCCCAAACATCGCCGGACAGAGAAGAAAAGATAAGTCAGAGAATTTGTGTTCACAAAAATAACAAAATGATCACTTCGCCATTCGCACGCACACAATGGGAACACTAATCAGCCGGTAAATATTTACGTGTGCACTGTGTACGTGTACAGCCAGCGCTAGCATAAGTTAGCAGAGCTGATGATTGCTGGTACTGGCACTGGTGTTGATGTTGATGTTGACGTTTCTACAGGCACAGATACTGTTGCTGCTTGCTGATGGTATCTATTCGGTCTTCTATGTGTAATAACCTATTTTCGAAAATTGTTTAATAAACGATTGTATGTAGACAAAATCACATGTGAACCTCTGTATAAAAGCTGTGGAAGCTACATTTCATATTCACATCCACATCCACTATTTCGAAGGGAAATACAAAAAAAAATTAAATACTTTCATGCCGCATAAATAATGCAAGAAAACGCGGCCAATAGCCCCAAATAGCGAGACTGAGAGTGGAGCGGAGTTGAATTTCTGCTGCTACTAGTGCTGCCGCGTGGGGAAACTTGCGGACGTGTCGTGAAAAAAGGACGAGATGTGGATCGCTTTCTATATGTGTCGCTCGAGCAAGAGCGAGACACGCATAGGCGCAAGAATACAACAATTTCAATTTTGACATTTTGAGACTGTTTTTTTTTCCCCATTTTACTATTTTCCCTTCCCGTACTACTACGTACGGCACAAGAGTATGAAGTAGAAAATGTGGAAAGTGTGAAGACATGTAAGAGGCACGAGGAGGGCGAATCCAAAGTAGACTGATGGCACGGCAATGGATGGACAAACGAAAGAACGAACGAATAAGCTTACAAATACACGATACAGCGACGACGACTGTGACTACGACGACGACCGACAACGATAGATACTTTTTGTTGGTTATGTGATTTGATGAGCACGTTGTGTTGTACAATATTGCAATGAAGTTAAAAAATACATTTATTTCTACTTACTGTACTGTAAATCCAAAAAATCCGGCCTATTTAGTTGCTACCGTATAATCCAGTTTGAACTTGGCGTGTCTTCCTCTGGAATGGAATGAATTTTCTTTAACTTTTTCAAATAAAATTTGCAATCGTTTTTTCGGTTTTCTTTTCTTTCTTTAACACATTCACTCACTGGAATATTATTTGGAAAATTAAGAATTCGAGAAATTGGATTTGTTAAAGGAGAAAAAAGTTTTCCGGTTTCACAAGCTCCTTTCACGAGCATTCACATATTTGTAGTCACTTTTTCTTTTCTTATTCTTTTTTTTTCTTGCTTCCGAAAAGTAGTCCTTTTTTTCTTTTTTGTATTTTTCTTTAAGACACCCAGCAGAGAATTTTCCAAACAATATTCGAGTGAAGTTGAGATGATTTGTGAGGATTTTTAGTTGCAAATGTCACAGAGAATGATGGTAATTAGCGGTTAACGATGAAGGTAATCATTTGTTAATGAAATTCACCGATGAAAAATGTTAGTTTTGATCTTTTTTCTCTTTATTTGCTTTTGAAATATGCAAAATCGTAATAGTAATGAAGTGAGAAGAAAAAAAAAAACTACGTACGTACCGACTTCCAAGTGTTAAATGATGTCGTCGACGACGGAAAAAAGTTTGGCATATCATAGACTTTCTCCTCTTTTTCATAGTCGACGTAGGCAAGTGAAGTCGGTAATGATTTGAAGTGGTTCCTTATTCGAATACTAGATGGCTGAGTTTTGAAGCAATTTGAATTGTGTTAATTGAAGCAATATGGAACAAATTATTTAAATTCGGAACTGTAGAAATATTGCTATTGTATCCATATGAGATTGGATGATAATTGACAACTCCTTATTGATAAAAAATTAGCTGCCGTCCTCTTTTATAGCAAAGGACTGTAATTTGCTGTAGGGACGGAAACTTCGTTTATTAGGGCGCGGAATTGTCATACGCGGCAGACTTAAGCAAGAAGTCTTGGACTTCCAACACGTGAGGGAGTGCCCTATGACAATCCATATTAAGTCTAAATTCGCTATATGCGACCATGGCCTCACGAAAGACAAGGACGACGCCACCGAATAATGTTTCTACTGGCTACTTGACTAGTATTTTACAAACATATGTACATATGAATAACCTCAGTTTAACGTTCAAATCGGTTAGCACGATAGGAAAGGTGGACACCTTTGGTAGGACAGTTGGTAACCAAGGCTTACACGACACCACGTCTGGCAAGGGCTTATTGAATTTGCAAGCAAGGATCTCAATATATACAAGGAGACATGGACGTCCGAATCCTCCGGCAGCCAAAAGTTGCAGCCTAGGTGCGAATGCCACAAGTGCCACAACAGAGAAGAACTACTGTCAGAAGATATATCGTAGAAAAAATGCAATCGCAAGAGACTACCAGAATCTTTACCGAATGCGTATTCCGACATCTATCAACATTTGCTATGGCGTGAGCATCAAATACTTAAGACCAGTGGCAACGCTGCCAACGTGCAATCACAGACGCCGCAACTGATATGCTAACTTTCACCCGACCGATCACCAGGAAATCCCTGGTTTGATGAAGAGTGCCGCCAAGTACATGCAGCTAAACATGATGACTACAAAGCGGTGCTGCAACAAAGGGGGAGAGCCGCTCTTGAGCTCTACGACCAAAAAAAAGGACAGGAAGAACACCGGCTTATCCTCAACATTGCGTATAAGATCTTATCTGCCATATTGTGTCACCGTCTGAAACCCTTCGTCAACAACGTGATTGGCCCGTTCAGTGTGGTTTTAGGCCAGGAAAATCCACAATCGGCCAAATTTTCACACAGGCAGATCCTATGCACAACTCAAGAAGCCCAATCGACACTCACTATCTTGTCACCGATTTTAAGGTCGCATATGACAAAATATATATAGAGACAGAGACGAGCTGGATAGAGCCATGTCTAGTTTTAAACATCCCTGTCAAACTCGTCCGTCTGTGTCTGTGAATGACAAAACGTTCACTATTCTGTCAAGGTGGGTAATGACACATCCGAGACCTACTAGACTACCCCGATGACATAACTAGCAGAACTCAGCGAGCTGTCACCGGTGCGTTTACAGGTATTGAAACGGAGGCTGCCGAAATGGGTTTAGTGGTAAATATAGATAGAACCAAGTATATTCTGTCAACAAATAGGGACACAGAACATTGACGGGTTGGACAGAACGTCGCAGTCAAGAGGTTTACTTTTAAGGTAGTAAGAAACGTGTCTACTTAGGCTCTGCTATCAGTTCCGCTAACAACATCTCAGTAGAAATAAATCTTGCCAATCCCTGTTTCTTTGGGCTAGGAAGGCAATTAAGCTTTAAGAACTTGATCATCCCAGTTCTAGTTTCTGGTGCTGAACCATGGACTCTATCGAAATCAGATGAAGATAGCCTCGGTCGTTTCGAAAGAAAAACTCTTCGTAAAATATTCAGTCCGGTTTGCATTCGCGGACTTTGCTTGAGACCCGTGGAACAACGGACAATGCTCCGGCCAGCAGAGTCTTCGAATCTAAATTTGAGGACCAACGCAGTAGAGGAATTGACCGGAACTTAAAGACTTGGAAATCTATCTGTTTGTCTATTCTTTTATTTTTGTACTTATCTTTCTATTAACTGTTGTAATATGTAGTTCTTTTCTTGAATTTATTTAGCTTTTCAGACCTTAAGCTGCGATTTTGTGCTGAAAGTCGACTAAAGTATGAACTCCTATAGATTACAGTCGTCATAGTACTCTAGGGGTGATATACATATGAATGTATCTCATTAGGTGACAAACAACGGTACAGTCATACCATATAGGATATGTTATGTGGTATTATCCTTAACAGATTCGGCGTTCAGATTTGGGAGGCAGATTTCTTTTATGTACTTAATACTCGTACGACAGACCGTGTCCGTAAAATAAATAGGAGAGACAATCATATTTTTTTGTTCAAATATTCAAGAATGTATGGTTCTCTTAACCTCGCTAATTCCACGAATATTACTCCACTATGTTAGGTGTTGCTCCTTGACGACTGAAGAGTTGTGGATATCGTTGTAGAGTTCCGCGCCTATGTAATAAATTTCAGTAGAGCAATTTGTTGCTACCTTATCATCCGCTACGTGAAACCCAATACTTTTTGGACACTGCAGCCTGCTACAGTTTTTTAAGTCCTGCAATAAGCGCTTCTTAATTACCAGTGAGTATATTTCTGGTTACACCTTGTATGCCGTCTGTAGGTTGATGTTGGTGCACGTATGCACATATACGCGAATATTGAAAATACTCGTAGTTCGACCTGGAAAAAATATGGGCATGTCCCCAGTGCCCTGGAAGCTTGTTAATTTGGAAAAAATATGCAGCAGCCACACTAGACAAACTTTTTGACCCATCAGTATTCTACAATACATTAGACCTTCACTTTGATTTTCTTTGTTTGCATACAGGGAGTGACAGATCTCAAAAGAGACGAGAGGGCTTGATCTTATGGGCATGCCTTGGATGCGGATACTGTTAAGAAGACCTCTTTAAATGAGTTGTGATTCTTCAACCATCGCTATATCTCACTAGTTAATTGGATGATATATGCCTCTTCTGGAAAGGATATTGGTGATTTAATGAGAGCAAACCTTAATATTTAAGAAAGCGGAAATGAGGATTTTTTAATAGATTCGAGGGACTTGCGGAGTTGTTAAGGATATCTTTGCTTAAATACTGTAACATATTGCTTTCAAAATACATACTTCTTATATGAGCACCTAGCAGTTCCCCTAGTGTTTTTTTTTTCTTTCCTTTAAATAAAAATCACGTTCATCGTATGCCAGGATTATAGCATCTATTAAAGCTTATCGGAGGTAAAATGCCCAAATCAGCTGGTGGGCTTAGCTTAGCTTGAATATATTAAAACGAAAAAACAGCTAAGAGTTTATTTAAGAGGAATCCAATTCAGACGATACTTATAACACCGAAAAAATTAACCTGAAAGGCGAAGTGCAAATAAATATGTATAAACGGCACATAGATAGGTGTCAAACTATTGTAGATTTTTGTTTTCGTAAATTTGGCTGATTGGGCGAATGAAAACGGGCGTCACTTGATTTTTCCTTTACGAGAGAAAAAAAAGGAAAATCTTCAGCGAAAAAAAAAATTTAAAGGACAGAAGAAATAAAATTTTTCACTACGTTATAAAAGCTCCGTCGGAGCTCGACGATTTATTTCTGTTGCTTAAGTGGTACACTCGTCGATAGTTTGACTTCTATCCCTTCTCGGTCGTCATCAAAGCTATTGCCAGATCTTTATTGTTCCACAGCTCTCGCCAGACACATACACGCTCACTCACACATTCATTCAGCTCTAGCGGACCCAACAACGGGATTATTAGCTGCACCCGTGTCCAACTAGGCCTCTAATTCATACCAATTTTCCACATTTACACTAAACTCCGCAGTCTCGGAGCTCTCTCCCACTTTTAGTAATAACTGGGATCCCCACTGTTTATGGAAGCTGTGGATCCTAACTATGTCTACTATTTCCCCTACCATTGGATTCTACAAATAAATTGCGAAAAGCAGAGTGTCTTTTCTTTTTGCTGCGCGGGTACTTTTCCCCCATCGAATTACACTAATACAATTTATTACAAACAAAAACTACTGCCCAGGAGAAGGGAAATTCGATGGAAAGGTAGCTGTAGTGTTGGGACGAAGGTAAAGAGTGTAGATATGCAAAAGGGATTGTATCTCGATCCAGCTATCCTCTATACCGCCGCCCCTAACTAAAGCTAAGTAAAGTGCCTGTGGAAAATTTATTGAATTGAAAATTGGATTGAAATCTTCTGCCCTCGGGCCACGGCCGGTTTCGTGGTTTGAAAGTTAACGTGGTTGCACACCATTGATACTCCTCTGTTGCTCCCTATCGCCCCTATCACCCACCTGCCCACCTATCGATCGATTTTCTCGGTGCTAGCTCTGCCACTGCATCCACATAAGTTGTGGGATGTGATGCCGGTGTCCGTAACCCCATCGGTTGTAGGATGGGGTGTTCCTTAAGTCTCTGTATTTCTTGGCTTTCGTTGGGTTATAAGTTCCAGGGATGATCTTCCCCCACCCGTCATCATCGTGTTGGTGTATCTGGCTTGAAAGGACCGTCCTTCCCCACCCGTCGGCGATCTTCAGTAGTTCTGTCTGATGCAGCCCGTTGCGAGTCTCCCGTCTATCTATGGGCTCCGACAGCGGTGTTCCTGGTAGACCTCCTGTCGCACCTTGGTCTCCTGGTTCGTCGTGAGTCTCCTTACTGTCCTTAGGGCTTCACCGACCGAACTTCCTCGTTCTCCTCTGCGGGAAAAACCACCCGTTAGACCTAGGTGGGTTGTTTTCCGAGGTCTGGGGTTAGTGGACCACTGGCTGATGGGACCATGGCTGCCCTCTACCTCCGCCAGAGCTCCGTGTTCGCACCCACCGAAAAGAGGGTCCGAAGGGAATTGCAAGTAAAAGAGAGCCAAACTTGTTGCCGGGAGAGCTACCGCAACAATATTTAGCCTTTTGAACATACTTAGCGCTTTACCTACAGGTTCTTAAATCAAACATAGCTGGAAAAGTGTCAAATCAAAATCATCTGTGAAAGAAGTCAAACGAGATTTGTCATATAGTCACAACATTTCACAAAAAGTTTTATAATTTGTTAAAAGATCCTTTGCTCGGGAAAAAGTACGACAAAAAATGTCTGAAAAAAGTGCTAGTCCATATGATATGGATAGTACAAGTTTTGAGGCGGATGTCTACTTGGAAAAACTCCTCAAGGTACGTCTGTTTGTCCTTTCTCTCGTGGATTATCAAAGCACCTTTGTTTACTTTAAAGGAATGCACACTCAAGCAAATAATGGACACAGAAGCAGCTATCATAAAAGACACCCAAACTCTTCACAGTGATATGCAAACATTGGTTTATGAGAATTACAATAAATTTATATCGGCCACAGACACGATACGAAAAATGAAGACTGACTTTAAGCAAATGGAAACGGATATGAATCTTCTGAAAACTAAAATGCAGACCATTACATCATTTAGTGATCAAATAACAGGAACTCTTCAAGGAACACGTTCACAACTGTGTAAACTCTCTGAAAAACACTCATTACTCAAGCGGTTGCAATTTCTGTCGTCTCTGCCTGGCAAATTGAAAACTCTTATTGACGAAATGAATTACAATCAAGCTGTCCAAGATTATATTCATGCCAAGAAAGTATTTCTGCAATATGGTAATCAGCCATCGTTTGATGGCATTCAGAAAGATTGTGAGTCTATAATAGATGATTTGAAGGAAAAATTGCGAAGGGATTTCCATTTGGCTGGGAATACAGCTCAGTCTTTGACAGAAATTGGTGAATTGCTACTGCAATTGGATGAGAAACCAGCTGATTTGGCTAGTGAAATGTTACAATGCGCTTCAAAGCGCTTGCATGAACAGATTGTTATGTTACAGGTGAGTTTAAGTTTGAACAATAGGAGGCTTCCTTTATCTTGGGCTATTTTTTAGGATCAGACTGAGAGAGATATGATTGAATTTGTGGACATGGGAATTGAAGGATTCTTAAATGATTTGACTCTAGTTGTGACGTCTTACTTTGACATGTTTTTGGCTAAACATATTGAAAGCGAAAGGTAATAGAACCAAACCAATGTAACAGGGTAAATGATTAAGGTATGAGGGATGTAAATGTTATCAGCAAATGAAATGCAATTTCCACAGAAAATTTTTTAAATGGCAATGTCCATTCGAGTTGTTTACATTACATACTTGTCTAATAATGCATATTTTCATTATGTTGATTATCGGACCAAATGACCATGAAAATACGAACATCATTGTACGCAGACATATGTATCATATGATTTAATTTCGTTTATATAATTGTTAGAACGTCGCGTTTAGTTGAACAACTTGAGAAGGCATTCAGAAATAGCACTTGGATAGAGGGTCTGTCTCCAATCTTGACATAATGGTAGAGACTTCGTTTAGGACTTTATTTTTAGAAGAAATACCAACCTTTGTAACTGCGTTTAAATAAAGTTGATATCTTGTTTGAGTCTTTATATATATATATCCAATTTCTAAGCCTGTTCCATTTTTCTTGCCCATAATAATTTTTGACTTCACATTTGTTCAGGAAATGCGTTATACTCGTAAACATAACGTTTTACTACTATTTTCTTAAGAACTTGACAATAATAAAAAAAATCATCAACAAGTTTGCAGCGGATAAAATTTAAAAAAAAGTTTTTTTTTTACTATTAACCTCTAAAAGCTATGAATAAAAATGATTTTGTGTAGTTTTAGATAACTTTTATTTTATGTGTGTACTAAAACAGTTGTAACAGGTGCTCAACGTATCCCCCTTGGTTTTTTATGCATGCTAGAGCCCGTTTATGGATTTCACTGCAAATGTTTATTGATGCTAACTGCCGCCCGACTTTTGAGAATACGCTCTTCCAATTCACTTAAAGTTGATATTTCGGTTGAGTAAACAAGTTCTTTCATTTTTCCCCATAAAAAAATCCAATACTGTAAGGTCAGGAAATATGGCCCATTTCTTTCTATCCAACGATTATCGTACTCTTCACCTAGCCAATTCTTAACCTAACGACCATAGTGGGCTGGAGCACAATCCTGTTTTAAATATGATAAAGCTAGTTAAATCAGTGGTATGTCCGCCAATAGTTCTGGTAAATCATTTCGCAAACACTGCAGATAGTTTGTGGAATTCAACCTAGGTGGTAGTTTAACTTGTTTCCAAGTAGACCTGGCCACATATTGACGCTGAATTTGTGTTGAAATTATTTATGTCTCTTTGTAAGTAAATTGTCCGCAGCCCGTGTATGAAGATTATGAAAATTTGTGATCCCATCTCTTCGTCCGTTCAAAGAATTCTGCAACCAGTTTATTAGGTTGTCATCCAAGCTCCGCCCCAGCAATCAGTTAGAAACCTCAAGTCTCTTTTCCAAATCATCGGGAAGTATTATAGTTATTGCACAGATGTATGGTGGTACGGATAAAGATTTTCTCCATGCATTGCATTAGAAATTTTATGTCTGGAAACATTGAATTGCAGAGCTAATCGTCTGATGCTGATCGATGGATCAGTTATCAGTATTTTTTCATCCCGTTTCTCGAAGCCTTCGATACGTACTCCTTCACTAGGAAGTCGTCTGTGGTATATTTGTCGCGCTTGAACTCTCATTGCACAGCCCATAAACGTTTGGCTTGTAAATGCAGACATTTCAAATAGCGTTTCTAAGCAACTGTAACCTTGTCGTAAAAAATTAAACTCCAAAGTAAGCCTTTTCTTAAATCCCCGATAACCGATGTCAACTTTGGAGATAGACCCTTACTGTATAACCATTGTTTTTTTTAGAATATGCTCAAGAATCATTTCCCAAATTGTCCTTGATGAATTGGGGGACACCCTGTATATTAGAGGATAAACATTTTAACGATTTTGTTTTTAAGCCACCTAATAAGGATTGAAAAGGTTGTTGATGGAAGATTTTAGTTATTCATAGAATATGGAAGGTAAGATCCTAGGAAGTTGTTGAGGAGGCTGGTGTTTTTGGAGTTGACTCGCTTGAGAAACTACTTTTTGTGGATCGGGCAAGTTATGCAGAGGTTTGATTTATGGGTTGCAACCTCATATGACCAAATGATTTGGTACGTGCTTCAGACATTTTAAGAGTAGTCGTATCCTCTTGAGTGCTGGTTTTTTTGTTTTTGTTACAAAAAGGGCATGCACTTAATCAAATACTTTTAACTGCTTTAGAGAGCTGTGTTCTCTAGTCGCCACACTTCGTTTTGCTCAAGTCGACAGTTTTGGACACACAATTCTGGCTATCATCTCCTAAATTAAATGTTTCGCTCCATCTGACAGCAGAACGTTGGTGCTTATTTTGACTGTACTGCCTGCAGAAGTCGTCTTTTCACATTTTTGGCATCGGCAAACAAAGTTTGTTTTCCATACCCACAGGGATTTGAATCAGACACGACCTTGTTATATTCTGGCCAAACAATACATTTAAAAAAAAAAGAAGAACTTAACACTCAAATGGGAATTACTACACTTAAAGTGCCTGAGCACGTGTGTTAAATTTTTTAGAAAAATGGGACAGACAGCGAAAGAACGATTTTTGGTTATTTCGCTCCATAGTTGGCATCCTACATTTAATGAGGACTAAATTATTAGTGCAATTGGACTTGTTTTCGTATTTCAGGCAACCACTCGTCTCGAGTGACCACTTTTCATATATCTTCGATCGACGGAGTTTTCAGATTTTTGAATAATTTCAATATAAATTTATATATATATATATATAGGTGCCCCAGGCTCCGTTCTATCTTCGACACCCATTTTGATTTTCATTTTTCTCTTATCTGCTACTTCTAATCCAATATATTCCTTTGCTGACAACAGTACTCCCCGCTTTTCAAATTCATTCGCGGACATATGTACGTCCCTGCTCTTTGGCTGCAGAACGGGAACGGCAGCGTATGTTAAGCTCATTAAATTCTGCTATTAACTGCATAACAGCGGAATGCCTAGGTTTCCTCAAGCTATGTAAGAAATACTTCATCCCCTCTGATCTGGCCACAATATATGAGGCAATTATTCCCCCAAAATTGGAGGACAACGCCCACATATGGTCAAGTGCTTTTATAACATCTCTGTACCTGCTAAATAGGATTCAAAATCGTGCGATAAGACTCGTAGATGATGCTAATATCCTCAGTCAATTGACAACCTCGAACACAGGCGACATGTGTCCTCCACTGAAATTGGCTCTAGCATTCCGCCTCTCCAAACCTTTAACCCGTTTCGCTATGAATGTTCATCAGTTTACCCTCAAGCCCACTGACTTATGGAATGGCCTGCCGAGCTCTTAGTTTCCTCGTTATTATAATCTGCAAACATTCAAAACCAACGTGGATCGATATTTTTTTTTTCCCTCCCAAACTATGTTAAGATCGCTTTAGGTAGCTTTGATGCAAATGACATTTTAAGCTGATGATTCATTCACACCTATTATTTTTTCCACCACTGTATGTGCGTACCTTGGCTACAGGAACAGTGGTCCGATTCAATGACCACCCCTCGAAATCTGCAGAACATTGGAGGAGTGTCTTAGACGACGACAATGTGGTCAATTTGGTCGACCGAGGAAACCGTGTGGTTTTTATGGTTAGGTATCGTACCGCCACAAAGTTATTTAGTCTGAATTGATAGTCATCATAACGACTACAAACTGTAGCGATTTTTTCAAATTGTCTCCAAATAATTCAGATCAACGTTATTAGCGGTGGTATAGAAAAACTAAAACTTAGTTTGAAAGCAAGCTTACCTTCGACAAAATACTTATCCAGTGAGATTTATTTATTTGTTTCTCCTTTTTAGGGATGACTTTCAGGAAAATTCAATGCGGGAACTTAATGAATTCTTAAATAAAAACATTGACAAGTATCTAAGTTTGATCCAAGATCGTGTAGAACCAGAAATCGGCTTTGGTGATACTCAAATAATGCTACGTGGGCTTGATCGCCTCTATAGGCGTCTAATGGCAATGCGTAACATGTGTCGAGGGATCCAAATTCAACGTAACGCTATGGACATTATTATTGGAGCTGCTCATCAATTGTGTGAGGTTCATACAAAGAATTTAAAAGATCATTTCTCGGACAGTTTAAGTTCAGTACGATTGTCATTGGTATCAGCCAAAAGCGAGAGCGGGTGTACTAATTTAAATGATTTAATAACAAATCTGTATGTCTCTACGGTTGAGAAAGTAAAAGGTGTTCTCCAGGATTTGTTAGTTTTTCTACAGACCGAATGGTCATTTAACTTAAAAGCCGAATACAAGGGCACATTATGTGTGGAAGGAATACGAGAAAATCTACTCATTGGTAATATTCTGAAGAATCGTTCTGAATGATTTGTGAAATTTAAATATTTTAAGGTTTTTTGAGGCACATCGCAAAGGTCATGTCTTCTTTTGCGGACACTTCATCGTCAAGTCCTCCTAACCTTTTATTAGTTTTGTCTAAAACCTGCTTAGAAATGGAGCAAAATGGCACACATGTCTTGGTAAGAAAAAAATAAATTTTCATAAAGTAAAGGTTTATATGTAAAATTTCGATTGAAATAGATATCACTTGGCGATGACCTATATGAAATTGATTCCGAAAATAGTGCCATTTTGACGCATGAGACTGAAATTTGCAGTGAAATGAGAGAGACTGCACAAATGCTTCTGGACGCATATGTACGATTGCAAGGTACAAATATCTCTCAGGTAAAGTGTTCCCTCTTTTCAATTGAAGTCAATCATCTCCAAATAATGTAAATATTTCAGATGCTCCGAAAAAGTGTGGAAACTAGAGATTGGCTGAATTGCCTGGAGCCACGTTCAGTGCGGGCCGTTATGAAGCGTGTGGTTGAAGAGCTATCAACTATTGAAAATGTTGTAGCTAGCTTATATGAGCCCGGCACAAGGACAGCAGCTAGCAGTGACTCTAGTCGTAAAACTCATTTCAGTAACATTACAACATCCAAGCAACAATTTCGATCGAATTGGTCCAATTACACGCCATCGCAATTAGAATCGAGCTATGTTTCGAATATTCATCGTTTGTTCTCCGAAAGAATAGATATATTTACATCTGTGGAATTTTCTAAGGTTTCCATAATCACAGGTATAATTAAAATTGGATTAAAGGTAAGTGAAATGGCACTTTGTTTGAATTATATACTTTCAATGTAGATTTTCTAATAGACATTGTTGGAGTGTGTACGCTTGCGTACATTCAGCAAATTTGGGCTTCAACAGATTCAGGTAGACACTCACTATCTACAAATGAATCTCTGGCGGTTTGTTACTGATGAGAAGTATTTAAACTTGTGATTCTCTTTGAATGCCTATTGTACTAATAGGTTTTCTTTTCTAGTCTCGTAAACTTTCTCTTGGATGAAATTCTTGGTTCAGCAGTACACCGATGTCTGGAATCAATTTTAATGGAACCGAATGCTGTCGAAATAATTTGCGAGCGTGGTTAGTATTTGAATCTTTACTTTTAAAATGACTTAGTTACATTCCTGTGCAACGGTTGTGTTATATATTTTTTAAAAATAATTTATTAAAAATCTCTATTTGACCTGTTGTTTAATATTTTACAAGCTTAATGGAAAATAAAGAAAATGTTGAAAGATCTTGAGTTTTTGGAGTTTGTGAAGGACAAAACAAAATTTTGTAATTAGCCTGGATTTCAAACGGTTTTTTTTTTGCAGATAGGATATTTTCACGCGTTAAAACGAATATTTTTTTTTATAGTCTAGAATTCATTAAAAAAAAAACTTCTCTTTCGATTACAGCGTTTATTATAAAAATACAAACCTGAACCACCGTGTGGCGCTCCCATTGTTCCGATTTGAGTTATGTTTTTTTTTGTTGTTAAGTTGGTAAATCTGTTGTTGACATTCCCTCTAAATCTTAGCTTCATAGCTTGACATTTGCAAAACTTACGTAGCCAAGAGTACATCTATCTCTGTGTTGGCGATTTTTTACAATTTTAGAAATGGATTTAAATTTGCACCAACGAACTTGTATTCAATTTTGTGTAAAAAACGGATATTAAATCCGAACGTTGGAAATGTGGCAGACCATCGACATCAAAAACCGACGAAAACATTGATGGAGTAAAAGAAATGTTGGTCAATAACCGCAGAGACATAGAGGAGGACTTGAACATTGACTATGGATCCGTCAAAGATATTTTGGTTAATGATTTTGTGGAGCAAAGTTTGTGCCAAAAGACCTCAATTTCATGCAAAAAACAGACCGTGTTGACGTCGCAAAAGAGATGATTTGCGAGGCTGAATCCGATCCCACATTCATCAAAAGGATCATTACTGGAGACGAAACGTGGGTTTATGAGTACGACACGCAATCCAGACATCAGGCAAGTGAATGGCGTTTCCCAAATGAGCCGAGACCAAAAAAACCACGTAGTTTTCAGTCAAAAAAAAAGGCAATGCTCATGGTTTTCATGCATTACAACGGTGTAGTGCATCATGAGTTTTTACCAGAAGGCCAGACAGTAAAAAAAGAGTAATAGTTGTACGTTATGAGACGTTTGCGTGAAGCAATTCGCCTAAAGAGACCAGAATTGTGGGCAGAAAACTCGTGAATTTTGCACCATGATAACGCACCGTCGCACAGTGCCATCATTATTCGTAATTTTTTGACGAAAAATGCAACAAATACCATCCAACAGCCACCGAATTCACCTGATTTGGCTCCCTGTGGCTTCTTTCTGTTCAATTCAATCCTCACTACAGGGAACGCGTTTCAGCAGCCGAGAGGAAGTAATGGAAAAATCGCAGGAAGCACTGATGGACATACCGAAAACCGAATATAAAAAATATTTAGGATTGGATCAAGCGCTGGCATAAGTGTGTTGCAGTCGATGAGGATTACTATGAAAGGGTCAATATGGATTTAGATGAATAAACTTGTATTTTTAATTTTCTGAATTACTTCCGGGAACTTTGTGAGCTACACTTGCATGCATCTAGCTCTCTACAGGGCGTTTAGGTGAACGCTGGCCAATAGTTACGTCCTAATAACAATACCGCCTTAAAATTAGATTTAGAAGATTGTAGATAAGAACTCTCTCTCTCTCTCTCTCTGTTGCAACCATTAGCTAGTAGCACTTTTGGGTGTTTTCTAAAACGTCATACCACACTACTACTAGTTTTGTGTTTTTTGAAGAGGAAAGATGTAAGAACTATTGAAATAATGTGTAATAAAAATAAGTAAGCTATTTCTTTTGAAAAAAAAAACACGAATGTAAGATTTGGCTGAATATTACTTTTTTTTATGGCACTGAATGATGTTTTTTAACGCAAAACAAATGACGATTGTAATAAGATATGTCTGCGCAGTGAATGCGTTCAAAAACACACGAGGAAAGATTTGCGATTGTACTAAGGCACAAATGCTGCTGACGTTTATGAACTCACTCCGCGTTTGTCAGCCAGCGCGCGTCTGTAAATTCAAACAACAGACCCTTCTGGCCCCAGTTCTGCAGTGTAGCACGTAAGGATGAACTCATTGAAATGCAAGGCGAATATTCCTTCAGATTCTTCAAGTGATATTCGGTCCCATTTATATAAATAGCATTTTTTTACTTATCGTAAAAGACGACTACTCGTAAATAGGGAAAAATCATATTCATGCACTTTAACACCTAAGATGAGCTCGAAGCGCATTAACAATTAATGTGACCACCCGAAGTCTGTATGTCTGAAAGGAAAATAGTACAAAAATACGGCACAGCAGACGACTGATCCTGTGGCACAGACAGATTGGGAGGCAAGCAATATGATGATTTCCAGAAATAAATTACATACATATATCAGCACGAAGTCAAGTGGCAAAATTTTGGAAATAGAGTCCGCTACTTGAACTTGAAATCAAAATAAGTCAAAATGTATTAATACGGAATAAGAATAAACACGGAATTGCCATCATCTTGACATTTGAATTTCTAGACAAGATCATTAGCGTATGAAAAATTAGCGACCTAGTCGACTGATGACTAAACATGAAACCTGGCATATAATTAGCGTATACGCCCCTTAAGTAGGCAGTAAGCAAGCGGGTAAAGAATTATTTTAGGACGACTTTGATAATCTTATAAATAAAACAACAAGAAAGGGAAAAGCTGTTCTTCAGTGGAGATTTAAACTGACTTATTTACACGTTTACGAATACGAAGACGAAAGTTAAAGATAATTATATATAAAACTCATCTAATTATACTCAAGGATCAAATATATTTTAAGTATAAAGTACACTTAAATACGTACTGCAGCGGTGAATATCAGTTCCAGATAGATTACCAGATCCATGCCAATACACAATGACAATTACAAGTTAGAATTTTTTAATTCCTTAAGTAAAAAGTAAGCACATTGGACGATGATACCGATATGTTTGCAAAAGTGAAGATATTTCTTTTCTTCGAGTGCAACTTGCCACAAGTTTATCAACGTTTACAGAAACTCCCCGTTCTGATTCCAAACTGAACTTTAGATAACACTCATATGAAGAAAAAATAAAATAAATGTAAATCATAGGAATACACATTGGAAAACACTATTGAATGATTTATTCTTATTTGTACGAATTTCATTACTTAACCTAATGAATACTTAAAATATATTATGCCTTGACAATTAAATTTTTAAACATCAGCCTGCTGAGTTTGTTTAGCTTTCATCTTCAGGCAGATCATTGCCACTATCATTAGGTTGTTGTAAATTAGAAGATCCTGCAACTTTACCTTTTCTATGCTTTCTATTTGCTTCCCATTCCATGGGATGCACTTTTTTTCTATGAGAATGCATATTTGCATTTGAATTAAATGTTTTCGGACAATGTGGACACGAATAAAGAACTTCGCCCGTATGCGTTGTCATATGTTCCTGCATACAAAATTACATAACTACAATTTTTAATCTAAGAAAATATTAAATAAAAATTGTACCTTTAAGTTGAGAGCTTTTTTGAATGCTTTATCGCAAACACTACATGCATATGTGCGTTCAGACGCATGTACATAACGAAAATGACTTCGCAGAGCACTTTGGTTTGGGGCAACTTTCCCACAAATGTTACACGTGTGTAGTTTTCCCTCTTCGTTGTGGCGTCTCAAGTGTTTTTGCAAACTATGTTTGTTCTTTAGCCAAGATCCACATTTTTCACATTGAACTTCGGGCTGTTTAACTCCGGCATGTTCCAGTTGATGTTTTTCAAACATTGCTTTGCCTCGAATTACCTTTGCACAAATATGACACATTTTACCGTACTCGTGTGTGTGGGAGTTTTTCCGATGAGTATTGAGAGTGTTTTCACTGGGAAAACTATAATTAAAGAAAATATGAATTGATTAGTTTTGATTGATAATATTACGAGTACTGCAATATAAAATAACAAAAATATAAAATATGTAAAATGCAGTTAATACTCTTTTATTTTTGGATGGGAATTTCTTTTAACATATGAATAAAAATGGCCGGATTTGAAGTAGCCACTTCTTTTGTTTTAGTAAGGTGAGACAAGACTGTCGCCTGTCGACTATCTAGAAATTCTAATGTTTAAGTAACTATTAGCATACGGATAGGATGCTTGACATGCGATGACAACAAAAGCTGCAAATGATTTTTTTTTTTAATTTTTGGAATCCCTTGCTGTAAGGGTGACAATTACGAGGGGCGTTCAACATATTCTCGGTATCGGGGTGAAGCTGTGGTTGTATATATAAATTGACTTATTTATCAAGTAATACTATTACTTTAGTGCATTCATGTAAAATTTCATATAAATGTGATTATTAATTCGCGTTTTATCTCTAGTTAAACAGAATCATAATGGCAACTGACACGATGATGGTGAAAATTGAGCATCGCGCTGTAATTAAATTTCTCACTAAGTAAGGAAAAAGTCAAAAAACTATTCATGAAGAGATGGTGGCTGTTTACCAGGGTTCCGCACCTTCATTATCAACTGTGCAAAAGTGGTCAAGTGAGTTCAAGAGAGGCATTGAAGACGGCCTCCGCTCCGGCGCTCCGGCTACTGCTTGTACGGGAGAAAGCATCAAAGAAGTCGAAAAACTTGTTCTTGAGGATCCCCGAATAAAGGTGAAAATGATGGCAGAGATCACCAAGCTTTCAATTGGTACCATTCACACCATTCTTCATGACCATCTTAACCTTTCAAAGGTCAGTGCAAGGTGGGTGCCACGAATGCTCACAGTGCCTCAGAAAAAAGTGAGAATCGCATGGTGTAGAGAGCTTTTGGAGATGTGTAGTGAGAACCCGGACGGTGTTATGGATCGAATTGTTACTGGGGACGAAACATGGGCCCACCACTATGACCCTGAAAGCAAACAAGAGTCCATGCAGTGGCATAAAAAAGGAACAGACCCCCCGAAGAAGTTCAAAGTCACTCCGTCTGCCGGGAAGCTCATGGCCACAGTTTTTTGGGACTCAAAGGGATTCTTGCTCATTGAGTACAAAAAAAAAAGGTGAAACCATCAACGCCACATCCTACGCTTCCACTTTGCATAATTTGCGGGAGGAAATTAAAAAGAAAAGACGGGGTAAACTCGCAGCGGGTGTGTTGCTTGTTCATAACAACGCTCCTGTTCACACGGCGCGAGTTTCCAAGGCTTTATATTGATTATATTGAAAAATAAAAACAATTTAAATTGAATTCGCATTTTCCCTTCATATCGATACCGAGAATATATTGAACGCCCCTCGTAATTTTTACTGGCTAAAGCACACAGTAGCTCAGAAATACTTAGTACTAACAGCAAAAGTATGTAATCACGATAGCGAGGTTAGAGTGAGAACATTAGAACATTAGACACCATATACAAGTACGCCGTAAAGGATTTATCATCAGTGTCTAAACAAACAGGCGTAGAGCACACAAAATTAAACTGAGGTGTCTAGAAGCAACTTCCGTACTATGAATATTGGAAGAAAAACTGGTAAAGGCGCTTTAACTAGAAAATGAAATTAAGTAAAAATATGTCCAGACCAGGTGCTGATCTTACATCCTGAATGCGTACTTATTAAAAATTGTAACTGAGTGTCCCAAACCTACAAGGACTCAATACAAAAACAATACATGTCGCGACATTATCAAAAAGGTTGCGAGGGCAATCGTAGAATATAAACTAATCCCGAATAAGATAATGAGGGCGTTCACTGAAACACAGAAAGGAGGAAGAAGATGAAAATGAACAAGACCGACGCAGTCTTCCATCTCGAGGATATCAAAAAATATCGATCAAAAAACAGTTTTTTTTTAAATGCCAAAGAACTTAATGTAAGGCCTTTATAATAGCAAAAGTGGTCACCGATACACAGAGCATAGTAGACGTTTTGGAGCGCCTTCAACCAGCATCTGAAATGGGTACAAACAAAAATTCGGAAATTTAACACGACAAAAGTTCATTCGCTCTCAGGGCTTTAAAGTATTTGTTGTTGTTTTCTTTCTCCTTATTGAATACCCTTTCGCAAAATAATAGAAGGGAGGGAAAATAGATCAGAAACTCGTTTTATTTTTGTAGGTAGATTAAAATCACATAAAAAAAGAACAACGTCGTTGGGTTTAGCAGCATTAAAAATACAATCGATTGTATCAACAGCTAGCTGGTAACAAATATATAGGTTGCGCTTGCAAATAGGAATTCTAGCGCAAACACCACGGCCATATAAATTCTCCTCTCCCCTTAAGAGCAATCTGTAGTCGGTATGGATAATTAAACGTAGCTGTATGTCGGGCGCCGTAGAGACTAAGTTAATCTAACTGAAATTAAGCGGCGGAAACAAAGAAAGTCCAGAATCGGCCAAATCTTCATACTTTGGCAGATCCTGGAAAAACTCAAGAAGTCCAAATCGATACCCACCATATGACAGCATTTATGTAGAGCTATATCTAGATCCCTGCCAAACTGGTCAATCTGTGCAGAATTACGATTGAGAACGCTCGCTGCTCGCTTCGGAACTTACAAGCGTACACTGGACGCACAATTTTTCGAAATTCTGTAAAACTACTGGCGTACGCCTGTATTGGGCATACGTACGACGTATTGGGCAGCACGTCATAGTCGACAGCTATAATTTCGAAATAGTATCTTACTTTGTCTACCTTGTCCTTGCTATCAATTCTGCTAACAACACCTCAGAAGAAATAAAATAAAGATCCACTCTTGCTAACCGCTGCTTCTTTGTGCTAAGAAGGCAATTAAGTAGTAGGGCCTATCCCGAACAATTAAGAAGACTCTATATAAGACATTGATCATCGCAGTCCTATTTTATGGCGATGAAGCATCAACTCTATCGAAAGCGGATGAAGATAACCTCAGTTTTTGAAAGTTTTTGAAAAACTAATAAAAATACGCATAGTATCATTTTTAAATAAAAACAAGTTTTTTAGCAACGACCAATTTGGTTTCCGCGAAGGGAGATCTACTGAAGACGCTATTCTAAAGTTGTGTAGTGAAATTTATGAAAGCTTTAATTATAATAACACTATCCTAGTACTTTTCATCGATTTGTCAAAAGCATTTGATATGGTCAATCACGATATACTTTTGGATAAATTGTATAGAGCTGGACTAAGAGGTGCGATTCATAAGTGGTTTTCAACGTACCTATCAGAGAGAACTCAACGAGTAAAAATAGAAGGGATCTTTAGCAGTCAGCTAAAAACCACAATTGGTGTACCGCAAGGTTCAGTTTTGGGACCAATCTTATTCTTAATATATGTCAATTCAATGTTTTACCAGAACTTCAGTAGTCGTATCACTGCATTTGCTGATGATATGGCGTTGACATATGATAATAAAAGTGTCTTTGACTCAGTTGTTAAACTACATAGGGATTTAAGTATCCTGCGACAATGGTTCGCCAAACATAAGCTACTCATAAGCAATAAAACAAAACTTATGATATGCAACTTAAGAGGTCCTTGCCCACTTAATTGTGATGTTATCTTCCACTCTAGCTCTTGTAAAAAAATGTCCTTATCTGTTCATACGTGTGGCAATACCAACTTCCACAAAGATTTAGTGTGCTGTTCAAACTGTTTTCATATAGAAGGTGTTAAGAGTTATAAGTATCTTGGTGTCCTAATAGACAACAACCTGTCTTGGAAGTTACATGTCGAAGAACTAAAAAATTATATGCTATCTGTCACTCGCAAAATGTATCTCTTAAAAGAACATTGTTCAAGAAAAATCCTACTAATGTTTTATTATGGACTTGTACACTCTAAACTTCAATATGGTATTGCGAGTTGGGGTGGAACTTACAACAGCATCATCGAAATACTAAATATTGCCCAAAAACACATAATTAGAATCATTTGCAATAAAAATCGTCTAACTCATACCTGGCCATTATTTTCTAGCCTACGCATACTTCCAATAAAGCATCTATACATCTTTAAGGTTCTTAAAGTTTTTTTTCATGCGAAGCGGCTACAGTGCTACACTAAGAAGCTCGAATATATACGGACTAAGAGTAAATCATATGGCAATCGTTAACATTCCAATTTCCAATAAAACTCATTGCTTGAAATTTTACACTGCGACAGCACCAAGGCTTTTTAATAAATTACCAATCGAAGTTAGATTTATAGTAGAACCCACTTTATTTTTTAGCGAAGTAAAAAAATTTCTTTTTAGTATGGATAGTTCTACAGTCAAAAGATTTGTAAATACAGCCGCTTAATTTGTTAATTATATAAATAATATATCTAAAATGTTTGTAAAGTAATATTACCTGTTTTTCGTTATTATTCTTGTTTTATTTATCTTATTCTTGAATTTACCCCACATGAAATCTAAAAATTGTATTGAATTAAAGGATCATTCGCCTCTAGTCACTTAAGTGCTACAGAATGACCACTATTCGGTTTCTTAAAATCATAGTAAAATTGTATTATGCTATTGTATTTTATACAAGTATCTTTATTGTGAATTATATTTATAATAACTTGTACCAACTAGCATTTAAGAAATTGAAATAATAATAAAAAAAAGAAAAAAAGAAAGTTGTTTCGAGAGAAAAATCCTTCGTACATTTTTCGGTGCCATTGTCGTTGCCGGGATTTGGGAAGAAGATTCAATGACGAACTACGAGCTTTACAGAGTCATCGACCTAGTCAGACAACTGCGGATCAGTCGTCTGAGATGGCTAGCACACGTAGAGCGAATGGACACCAATGCTCCAGTCCGTAGAGTCTTCAAATCTAACCCGGAGCGACAACGCAGTAGAGCAAGACCTCACCTTAGGTGGTGCGCACAAGTAGAAGGGACCTCAGTGCGTAACTAGAGGCAGTCAGCTAAGGATCGGGCGAGAGGAGCTTGTTAGTTAAGGCCCATGTTCACCCCGAATTTTAGTGCCACCACAAGTGAGTAAGTCTTCAGTTTACGTGTTGAATTAAAGTTACTTGGAATTCCCCTTTTAATATCTATATATTAGATGTAGTTTCTTGATGACTAACTGGAAATATTTACAGAACTCGTAATGTTTGCCCCGGCCAAAATGTTGGATAGCTATTTGTTCAAACAGAACTGCGCGAAGTTGTATGTAGATGGCATGCTTTTAAACTGACTTTCAATTAACCAATTGCAATCCTAATTAGAAGAACTTGACCATTTTGACTTTTAAACTAAAGTTAGAAGCGTTAAACATGAAGTGCGGTGAAAGTCTAGACTTTGAATAAGTTAAAACTTTTTGACATCAACTCGACATACGTTAATGAATGTGCAACACTGCTTAAGTGGATGGGCAATAAAGCAAAGCAACTTACACTTTCGGACAGATATCACAAGGAAACTTTCTCTCCTCCATAGGCACGTGTATGGCTTGATGCTGATCTAGAAGATATTGTTTTATAAAACGTTTTGCACAGTGCTCACATTGAAAGGGTTTCTCCTCATCGGACTGATGCATTATGAGCATATGATTCTTCAAACATTGTTTATCTGCAAATGATTTATTACAATCGTGGCATCTAGAAAGAAAAGTAGTTTTTGGATTTGTTTTTTAGTCTTTCCGTTTCACCTACTTGAAGTATTCTGGATCCAGGTGTTTGTTGATATGGTCGACCAGAAGCACACGTTTGAAGAGCTTTTTATTACAGCAAACAACATAGCCTTTCTGTCCGTGAACATTCCAAAAATGTTGACGCAGGGTCGTGAAATCCGATAATTCATTTTGGCAAAGTTCACACGTTAGCTTCATGTGTTTCGCTATCAACAGGTCATACTCCTTTGCGCGCAAATTATATTTCGAGAACTTTTTAGCAAGAGCAGTCTCTGCTGGAGACTTTTTCAATTTCCCAAATTTTCTTCTCCTCGATTTTGATTCAATTTCAGATGATATTGACACCAGACTAAATGTTCTTGATCGCAGAGAAATTCTTCTATCAGTGATTTCACCGTAGCCATCAGTTTGCGGTTTGATATCCTCATCTAAATCAGAATTAATCACATATTTTTCTTGTAAATAAAAAAGAAAGAAGAAATTCTAAACATATTCGTACCTTTCAGGTCCTCTTTAAGGTTTTCCACCGATTGATCAAAATCAAAATCTTCCGTAGTTCCATTCGGTTTTTCTTCTAAATAGAAATCAGTTATTTGAACAACATTAAACGTATGAGAACAAACCTTCCTCAGAGATCTGATAGGTATAATTGATTTCAGGAATATCCCAATTCAAATCCTGTTGTTCGGTTTCTTCTTTCAGCTCGGTAGAGTTATCATTCTTCTCGACACATTCATCTAAAGGTAAAGTAGCTTTGACGAAGAATCTTTCGGCCAACAAACGATGAGCTTCCTCTACCGATAAATAGTACTCATGGAAGTTAGTTATTCTCAGCCAACATGTATTACATATTGCCGTTGATATTGGATCATCAATTTTCGGCTTTAAAGAGGTGGAAAAGTTGATTTTAAGAGTTTTTAAAAATTGCGTCAATGGTCTTACTACCTCAAACCAAAAATACTTCTTAAGGACATTGGCGACATTGAGTTCGGTTCCGATTTCGTCGAATATATTTATCACTTCCAGAATATCTTTTAAACAAAGTCTACAAATCATATTTTGTAATATTTTTTAGTTAAAACTTTGAACTTGAAGTAAATACAACAGAAAACAAATCTATGACTTTTTCTTCCAACATTTGATAAACAGTGAACTGTCACAAAGGGAATGTCAAAGTGATAAGGGATGTTAAATAGATCAGATGTGTTTGATTTAGCGAATATGTACTGAATGTTTAACAAAACTTAGATCTAAAATGTTTACCTTACATCAGTCTAGATGATATCTGAAAAGAGTTGAGGAAGTGCAACTCCAACACTGAAGTTTTTTGAATTAAAAATACTTTCATGATTTTCTGAATGCTGACGGAAGGGTGAAATTATGAAGTCTTATGTCGTTTTCGTTTGGACTTTTCTCCGTGTTCCGGAGAAGAAAACTGACGTAAAACCATTTCCCCTCATTTTTTTCAGAATCATGATTTTGCTTCTCGTTTTCATTTAAAAATCAAAATTCCTCTCCTGGATTTTATGTCAAAATGTATAAAAGTCAAATGGTATTGTGGACCAAACTAGATTTCTGTTATCGTGCAATCGGCTGTGTTTGGCCAATTTATTGTTCTGAGTATTCAAATTGGTTCGCAAGCAAATATATTTGAAAAATATAAAAAGTTCAAAGAAGTTTTTAGTGTTTTATTTAAATAAAAATCAGAGTCCACAAAAAAAGCATACTTTAAAAAGTATTTTGGCTTCGCTTCGCTGGATCGAATACAGCGTAATTTAGAAATTCAATTTTCAAACACTTTTTCGATCTGGTGGTGTCTTATATCGGCAATAACGTAGTGAATGTTGGTTTTCAATCGTCCATAGTCTCTGGTTTATCGGCGTGGATCACCGATTTACCATATCCCCTCAGAGATAATTCAAAGGAGGATCAAACGATCCAAGAGGTTATTCCATATTTCGGTTATGAGAAACTATGCGCTCACCGATTGTTTCGTTTTGTTGAAACCACAACTCTTTCATATTAATGTCATTCAATTGGCATGGAATGAGAAGGTCAGGAATCGCGGATTTATAGCACTCTCCATTGACTATAACATTCTGACCGGTATTATTTTTGCAGAACTATAGACTAATAATTCCAAAACCCCATAAAGCATACCAAACAATGACCTTTTGTGGATATAATGGTTTGTGGAATTTCTTAAATAAAAAATGAGTCTTATTGCTGAACAAAAATTAAAAAGAAGATCAAAAGCAATACCCTTTTCGGCCCATTCACCGAACATACAAATACGATGGTCAAGCGGTTTCCATGAGATAGGTCTTGTAAGGAAGTGAAGATCTTTCCCCAATATCATCCATAAAGTGGATAAACATAGCTTCAATTGCTGTGCATGACGGCGAACCGACACATCCTTGTCCTTGGCAATACTACGCTCCACAGCACCAACGTCTTACCTCTAAATGCAAAAGCCTGAAGGTCCATGTAAGCACAAACAAAATTTATTCGCTTCAATCTTAAGCTGATAATCTTTGGATAGGGAATGAGAAGGAAGGGGAAGGCGAAGGAATCATTTAGCGGCAATTCTCATTTCTTACGATGATAATATTTTGATAGTGAGCACGAGTAAATCGTCTGTAGTAACACCTTAGCCAAAGCTATTAATTCCAAAATCTAAACTGTGAATTACAGGAAATTCAATGAAATATGTGGAAATGTGGACATAGAATAGCAATGGTTGTAACACATTTGGTGCTGAAAATATAAAAGGACGATGAGTTCCAGCATCCCAACGTCGGGCAGAATAGACCATTCAACTTAGACGATGATAGCCCAAACTTCCGTCTAAACAAAACTAAGTAAGGACAGCAATATCAAACAAAGCTGCTGGACCTAACGGCTTATCGGCCGATGTATTCAAACTGGAACTGACTATGTAGAGATCTGGTCAGCAGAGCCTACAAAAAAAGAGAAAGAGAAAGATGTATACGTCTCCTCAACATTGCGTATGAGATCTTATTTTGTAATTTTTTGTAATGTATTTTGTAATATAATTATATGATCCAGGAAAAAACCCAAAAAGTCCAAACCGATACCCATCATCAAGGTCGGTAACGATATAACCTAGACCTTTGATGACGAAGAAGGTTTTAGACAGAGTAACACGATTCCATGTGTTTTCTTTAACATCATAACTGAAATAATTGTGCGGAGGTCACAAGCGAACACCGGAGGCACAATTTTTCAAAAGTTTATGCAACTACTAAACTACCCCGATGATACTCGTATTGACATAATTGACAGAACTCAGCGGGCTGCCACCGGTGCATTTACAAGTGTTAAAACTGAAGCTGCCGAAATGGGTTTAGCGGTAAATAAGGGTAGCACCAGGTATATGCTGTTAACAAGAAGGGACACACAACATTGACGAGTTGGACAGAACGTCACAGTCGAGAGGTTTAACTTTAAGGTAGTAAGGGACTTTGCATTGGCTCTGCTGTCAATACTGTAGAAATAGAAATAGTGGGTGGCCGTGGATCAAGTGGTAGTGTATTGGTTTGTCAATCGAACGGTTCGGAGCTCCAAAGACATTCTTTTTTCAGGCAACTAATCTCGTGAGATGAATGGCTGCCTAAAATACAACAATAAATCAATTAACATTAATAAATTAGTCTCCTCAATAAATGTTGGACGCCATCCACGGAGCGAAAGAGCCCAAACATCTTTCTATCTCTCTGTGTCCAATTTTATGAAAAACTTAACATGTGGCCTTTCATTTCAAGAGTAGTCTTATCCTCTTGAGTGTTAAGTTTAAAAAAAAGAAAAAGAAAAAAAAAGAATGAAGAATCATTCTCGCCAATCGCTGTTTCTTCAGGATAAGAAGGCAATTGACTAGTAAGACCCTATTTCGAATAACTATTCAATATAAGACATTGATCATGCAAGCCCTTCGTTTAGGTGTTGAAGCACTGACTCCATCGAAAGCGGATGAAGATATTCTTGGTCGTTACGAGAGAAAATTTTTTAGTATGATATTCGGTCACGTTTGCGTTGACGGGCTTTGGAGGACAAGATTTGACGATGAACTATTCAAGCTATACGGCGGCATCGATCTCGTTAGAAAACTGCATTTTAGCTGCCTGGAGCTAGTACATGTAGAGCAAATTAACACCAATGATTCAGGCTAAGAGTCTTCGATTTCCAACCGACTGGAGACAGTTAGCTTAGGATCGGGCTAACTGGACAGGTTTGTTAGTTAAGGCCCAGTTTGGTACTGTAGCGCCACCTAAGTAAGTAAGTACTAGGGCTATTTATATCTGTTTTACTCTAACGTCAACTAAATGAATCTTCATAAATCAATTATTGTAGCTGTTGATCAGTCATACCCAACTTCTTTTACGATCGACTTAGCGCTAAAATGTCCTGTGAGGTAGTCGCCGTAGTAGAAGTTTTCTAATTGATGATGCCCTTAGAACAAAGCTTTTGTAAAGCAAATTAATTTGAGTTTCATAGAAGTTGTGCTTTTAAATCACGCTAAATATATTTTGCGAACAAATTTGAAACTAAAGTACACTTGCTTCTGGTAATTCTGATCAATTATGTTAATGAAATTAACTATTTTTAAAGCCTATGCATTCCATATTTACTTTATTTTGCACTCGCTGTATGCTTGTATGTTTGATAGGAACAAGAGAACACTTAAATAACTTCCGAAACAGCAAAGGAAACATTAATATTTTTCTTACGAAGTCAATGGTTTTGCATCCTAACACAGGACTAGGATTGTAAACGTTTGGAAATTGTAATTTAGCTGTTTGAGAGAGGGCATTACTCACTGGTGTCTTTACCTCAAAATTCTATCCATTATTGCACTCTGCAATTGAAACAAGCACGCTCATATGGTTGTAAGTAGTAGCGAATATTATTATTATTTTTTGCGGTTTCTCATTAATATTTGACATTATGTTACTACAATATATTTAACCCTCCATTTTGTAATATTAAGATAAATCTATGCGCCAGCACAAGTGCTGCACGAGTTCCACGTTCAAGTCGAACAGCAACATCATTGTAAAACACGTCATCGACGGAAGTAACAATTTAACAACAAATTCAAACAAACGGCACACTGTGGCTCATTCAATTGTTGGCAGCATCTACAATGCAAAATTTTTAAGTTCACTGCATTAACAAATGTTTGGAGTTCTGGAATTCAAAAAAATTATTTCTTTTAGATTAATACTTTTGCTTGCAGAGCCAGTCAAAGTTGAGTAATTTGTAAGGTCGCCTAGAAATAAATTTTTGAATTTTCGTTTTTTATTTTCATTTTATGAAATAAAAAATGGACGACGTTTTTTTTATACTTATTTAATTAAATTTGTTTTGAAACACTTTTTACGGTGCAACTTTTTAGGATTTAGGTTGATTTAATTAAACTAATTCCTATATACTCGTTTTTGTAAATGTATAAAGGGTTTTCCAATAGGGACTTGACAACTTTGAATTTAATTTGTGAACACACTCTTTCACTAATCATCAAACTGTAACTGTAAATTTATTCAGTAAACATCATGGTAAAGTACACGAACGAGCAACGTCTGCAAATTATACAAATTTTCTACCGAAATTCGGAGTCGGTGACTGCAACTTTAAGAGCGTTAACTCCAATTTTCGGTCGTAATTCTCGCCCTAGTAGACAGGCAATAACAAGTTTAGTGCAAAAATTTGAGTCTACATATTCGTTGTGTGATGTTGCCGTGTCAGTGAGACAACGGGTTGGTCGAAGTGTAAATATCGCTGCCGTTCAGGCGTCCGTAGCAAACGATCCAAATCAGTCAATTCCACGGCGTTCTCAAGAATTGGGCATCGCTCAGACCACATTACGGCGTATTTTGTTCTTGGTTTCCACCCATACAAGATCAAGCTGACTCAAGAATTGAAGCCGATGGACCATTTGAAGCGACGTACATTCTCCGATTGAGTTCTGGAGAAGATGCGCCAAGATGAAGAATTTCATCGCAAAATCATCTTCAGTGACGAAGCTCATTTTTGGCTCAATGGGTTCATCAATAAGCAAATATGCGTGAATCCACTTCATCCACAAAAAATAACTGTTTGGTGAGGTTTGCATGCCGGCGGCGTTATTGGGCCATATTTTTTCGTCGACGATAACGATCGTCACGTTACTGTGAATGGTCAGCGTTATCGCGCCATGATCACAGATTATTTTTGACCCGATTTGGAAGATATGGACTTGAACGACATGTGGTTTCAACAGGATGATGCCACAAGCCACACGCTACAATCGATTTATTGAAGAGTAAGTATGGTGAGCGTGTTATCTCAAGACATGGGGCAGTCGATTGGCCGCCTCGTTCGTGCGATTTGACGCCGCTTGACTATTTTCTGTAGGGCTACGTTAAGTCATTGGTTTATGCCAACATGCCGACGACGTTGGAAGAGCTCAGAGCCAACATTGAACGCGAAATAGCGGTCGTTTCTTCCGAAATGTGGGGCCGAGTCGTTGAATATTGGGTCCAACGAATCGACCGAATGTCGAATTCCATAAATAAATCTTTTGATTGTACTTCAAATTTAATTTGTTTCTCTCTCTCTCTCTCTCTCTCTCTCTCATTGGAGAAGTAGAGCGCTGTGCAAAATTATAAAGTAAGACCCAACTTTTTTTATTTTTCTTGTAATGAGTAATATACAGTGAAAACTCTCCTAACGGACACCTCTAATAGGCGGACAATCCTCTTAGACGGACATTTTTCACTGTACATATATTATTGGTTTCGTTTCAAAATATTGCCCTCCGATACCAATTCAGGGATTACGATTACGAATAAGATTCGCGGTAAAAGCAGAATTACACCATTAAAGGATTTTCCGTTAATTGGTATCGTTTGGCAATATATTGGAACAAAATGTTATTTATTACTCATTACAAGAAAAATTAAAATTCTGGTTTGGGGTTATAATTTTTCACAGCGCTGTATAAAAAAATGTACCGTTTTGTTCAAATGATCAGTTAAAATCGAGCAAACTTTTTTATTAGAAAATATTAGCTAAAAAGTAAAAATAGACATTTCGTCAACAATTTATTTGAAATTTTTGTCAACGTCTCGAACAAAAAAAAGAGTTCATGTGTTTCGTAAAAAATTATTGTCAACTGTCCGATGAAAACCAATCAGAAAGGTGTCCGAAATTGAAAACAAATTATTAACACATTATGCGCATCTACAAACAAAATGGATTGCAGCCCATAGATCGGGAAAATACTTCGAAAAGAACAGGGAGTGGTTGGAAAATTGTCTCCTTATCGATACTGAAAAAACAGAAGAAACGTATGATTTACTAATACATCAAAGTCATCAAGAGGAAGGCCAAGGAAATCAATAACTGAGTGCTCGATGTTCACCAAAAAACAAAAACTAATAAATGCTACCAAAAACATAACCACTGAAGATCATTCTAATGCCTTAGCAATATATTCTAATAAAGATCATGAAAAGATGAATGCTGATGTAATCAAAACAGTCTCTGTCGCAAGTCTACTTCGAGACAAAAGAATAAAAGAAAGCATTTGTATTCCACAAAAGGATCCTATCAAGTATAATAGTGAGAATGCATTGGCTTTGTATATGGGATTTGGGTATGTCAAAAGAAAAAAATAAGAAGTTCCCTGAGAAAACACAAATTAGGTGTTCTTCCATCCTATAGAATTTTAACAGTTGCCAAAAGAGAGGTGGTATTATAGTTCCAGGAACTTACGAAATCACGGAAGTATCAGCTAGAGTGAAATTTCAAGACAATATGGATCATACTGGAATTCGGCTTTTAGAAAGCAAAAGAGAGGGGAAATTAATTGTGATGGTGCGGTGGATTATCTGGGCAAGAAGCCTAGAAGCAAAAAATAAATGACAGATATATTGTATATAGTGACACAGATACAAACATGTTTATAGCCTCAGTGACTGACGCTTAACAGTTCAAATAGTGAACATTAGAGGTAACCTCGCGGATTATCAGTTCATTTTTGTCTACCCATAATGTTCAAATATGCAAAAGCACATAAAATAACTTCAACAATCAAAATGAATCAAATGATGACGAACATAATTACGAATATGGAATCTCTCCACCACATGCAAAAATCAGGGGCATGGGATTTATTTTGAAACTTACATATACACTTCGACAAGAGGGAGAGAATATTGTTGAAATTGTTGGAATCAAGGAAGCCCAAAAAAGAAGATATCAAGAACTGCAAAAGTTTGGGGAGTATGCCAAGAAAGCAGCAGAGCTATTAAAGCAATAATATCTCAAAAAACAACTCACCCATACTCTTCATAAAATGTTGGCTCATAGTCAAAATATAATCGAGTATCAATAGTTAACACTTGGAGAATTGTTAGAAGAAGCACAGGAATCCAAAAATAAAGACTACAAAAAAATATAGATGCCAAAATCCGTGCAAGGTTTCAAGGATGCGACAGAATGAAGATCTTTTCAACATGTTTGCAGCCTCATCGGACCCTCCCATTTATTTTTTTTAAGGAAAGTTAGATCCAAAAAAGATCTAAAACACAATACCCACCAGAAATGATAAGTTAATTAGATATAAGATATTATTCTACCAGTGTTGGAAAATATTATGAGGAGCTGTGTAGAACTTATCCACATTCCACTGTTATGGAGAAAAGTCAATGTAGTATTCATTCCCAAAGCTGGAAAATGTTCTCATGTAGTCCCAAAGGACCTCAGACCTATAAGTCTATCATCATTACTTCTGAAAACTTTAGAACGACTGATTGATATCCATATTCGAGCTAAAGTTGATCCAAGTCTTCTGTCTACGGCTCAACATGCCTACTGTAAAGGAAAGTCGGTGGAAACGGCTTTGCACTCTCTGACTAGCCACATCGAATGATCCCTACAATATAAGGAGTACACAATGGTTGCTTTTCTAGACATAGAGGGCGCCTTTAACAACGTCAACACATCCGCAATCACGACTGCGCTGTCAACTCTGCAGGTAGACGGCTCACTTGGGAAGCTGATCAGTCTAATGCTAAAAAGCAGGATAATCAACTCCAAACTGGGTGAGACTTCTGCTAAAAGATATGTTAGTAGAGGTACGCCGCAAGGCGGTGTCCTCTCTCCCCTTCTCTGGAACTTAGTAGTTAACGAACTACTGATATACCTGGAAGCGGGTGGTAGCAGAGTGATTGCCTATGCGGATGACGTTGCCATAACCGTCTCAGGAAAACATCTAAATACCATTAAAGAACTCCTCCAAGTAAATCTCAACAGATTAATCCGCTGGGCAGATAGCTGTGGATTGGGAATAAACCCCCATAAAACTGATCTTGTCCTCTTTTCTAGGAAATATAAAATTCCAATCATAGACCCTCCTTCAATAAACGGTACCAGTTTAGTTTTCTCTGATACAGCAAAATATCTGGGTCTCATTTTTGATAGGAAACTAAACTGGAAACCTAACATTCAAGAAAGAGTCAATAAAGCTACAATAGTTTTATTCTCTTGCAAAAAAGCCATTGGGAATAAATGGGGCCTTCAACCTCGGATAACCCACTGGCTATACATTTCGGTAATAAGACCGATACTTACTTACGGGGTGGTTGTCTGGTGGACGGCCTTGGAAAATGCAGTCAACAGCATTAAACTAAGCAGAGTCCCAAGAACAGCATGTCTATGCACAAGCGGAGCCTTGCGGTCTACCCCCTCTGCGGCATTAGATATTCTGCTTCACTAGACTAGACTTCACTAGACCCCTCGACATTTTTAGCAAGCAAGTAGCTGCGACTGCAGCTATTCGCCTTAAAGCGACTAAACAGTGGACAAATAATTCATTTGGCCACGCCAATATTCTTAATACATTAGGAATCCTCACAGAGAACATCGATTACACCATACCTGAACTTTGGTTTGACAAAAACTTCCATGTAAGCTTCCACTCTAGATCATTCTGGGAGGAGGATGCTTTCATGGAGGACAAGTCAATCCATCTCTATACAGATGGATCTAAAACCGATAGCGGAGTTGGTGGCGGTGTTTTCTCAGAAAAGCTAAATCTAAGCCTCTCTTTCCGCCTTCCAAATCACTGTAGCGTGTTCCAGGCGGAAATTTTGGCGATTAAAGAAGCTCTGTCCTGGCTGAAGAAAAACGTGATATCTGCAAAGGATATCCGCATATTTTCGGATAGTCAGGCCGCCATCAAGTCCCTGGACTCGGTCTCATTATATTCTAAAACCGCCCTTTAATACCGATCATCTCTCATGGAAATGGCAGAGCAGTTCAACATTCACCTTTGTTGGGTGCCAGGCCACAGAGACCCCTGGAATGTCTCTGCAGAGCCGATGAACTCGCCAAAATTGGAACCACTCTACCTATCCTACCGGACAAAGGTAGTATAGGTATACCAATCGCTACGTGCAAACTAACACTAAAGCTAGATGCCAATAAAATAACAGACCTTAGGTTGACTGCTGGACAAACATGTCTAGCGACCAAACAGATCTGGCCAAGGCTGGATCTGAGTCGCTCTAAGTGTCTGATCATTTTAGATAGGAAACATGTCAGCGCCATAATAGGTGTCATTACTGGACACTGCCTCATAGGCAAGCACGCAAGAAAGCTTGGCGCTTTTACAAATGATTTCTGTAGAAGCTGCATGGACGAGGAAGAGGAGGAGACAATCCCCCACCTACTCTGCACATGCCCAGCTCTCTCCCAGAGAAGGAAGCTTCATCTAGGAGCTTTCTTCTACAACGACCTAAACGATCTAGAAAAAATAGACGTTAACAGTCTCCTACGCTTTATTATAAGCTCAAACTGGTTCCAGTAGTAAGAAGATCATAGATCCACGTGGTATCACAATGGTCCAATAGGCCTAAGTGGGTTTATATTTCCAACAGCCACTCTTACCTAACCTAACCTAATCTAGACATTAAACTGGATGTTGACGAAAGTTTCCAAGAAATCAATTTTTTTTTATTGAAATGTTTGGTCCGTTCACCTTTTTCTCCACTGTTTGACTTGAAATGAATTACTGAAATATTTTATTATGTACTCTGATGTGCCACAAACTAAAAAAAAAAATCCTCTTTTGATACACCTACAAAAAAACATTTAAAAAATGGTTCGTTTACTTTAATTCGCCACTGTTTTACTCGGATTACCTTTTAGACACCCTGTTATAACTTCAATCATGGACTTTTGAATACATTCAAAGTAAAATATTGTGTTTATCCCCTGTGGTGAGAAAATCTTAATTGAGCAGAAGATTCTTGAACACCCTATGAAGCATTTATTTCAAAATTCACTATTTTCATAGCCCTATGAATATGTGATAACCAAGCGTTTTTGGTGATCTTTAATAAATATGCTTTTAATTTAAACTTCAATAAATTTTATTAGATTTAGATTTATTAAATATTTTTGATTTAACCTCTTCGGAGTACAAGTGAATAATAAAAAAAAACAGGAAATCGATCCTTTCGAACAATGTGCTTTTTTTGACTCAATCAGAATTTCGAATAGGTAGTTATTAACAAGTTAACAAGTACATATTGGGCGAGTTCAGAGCTAGATATCAAGCAATAGTTTTTTATAAATTTAATAATGTTATTTGTGTTAAATATGTTGAACAATACCCTTATTCGTTTAAGAGTTATGACTTTTGCAAGTAAAAAAGTCAAAATGAGCCACTCTGCGATGTTGATTTTCCTTATCTCGTCATTTATAAAAATAAGCCGTTTAAAAGGACGAATAAGTTTAATCGCTGTCAAACTACAGAAGTTGTATTGACGAATCTTCAAAAAAATCAATCTGAGTTCAAAATGTCTCACAAAAATTTCTCCAAAAATTTTTCCAATTCATCCCTGTTCGAATGTCGTTTTGAAAACAAAATCGAAGTGCATAGTGGTTGCATCCGAGTATATTACTCCGGTTCGACATTTGATCCGTTTCGCTATCAAAAGAATTATGGCCCGTCTCCCATTAAAACTCTCTGTATCGCATTCCTGGTTCTTGTATACCAAACACTAACTGACCAAGTACGGCTGGGTGGCTATGGTTGTCCTAATGCAATAAATTCCCCCAAATCGGCATTAAAGCTGACTGTAAACAGAAAGCGGTCCGATGGATGATAACATTGACAGAATGGTCAAACAAAGGGTTGCGGTTTAGGGGGTTGGTTTGATTATTTGTTTGGTCCTGAGTTTCAGGTTGTTTTTTACTTGACTGCTCATTTTGTGCTTTAGAGAATGATGGCGGTTAAATCAGATTCAATCTTCCGTTAATTACGGGATATTAATTTTCCACACATTGTAAGGGTTGATATTGGGTGGTAATTCGGACATCACCCTTTGTTGGATTGCTTTTGTGATGATGAACTTCTGTAAAGCTTGTTGCTGAGTTAAATCATTTTCACTTTTTGTGGTTAATTACAGGAGTAGCTAAAGCCCTTCAAACCACATAACCAAATTGGTAAGAAGGTGCGAGCTCGATGAAGGCACCCTGAAGGTTTTTTTGTCGGAGTACATGGACTTTATTATGAGAGTTTTGTTATGAAATTTGGAAGACTTTTTCAATAAAACCAATATAAATCTGTACAGTCAATACAAAAAGGGCTAACTCTTATATATTGAGAAATATCATTAACAAATATTAAAAAAATTTTATGCATCGAACTCGTTGCAGATTACTCTTATAGTTCCATGGATTTGCATGGAGCAAATATCTTTCTTGTCAAAATGTGGGTGTTGAAATAATAATAAGCAAAAAAAAAAACTGATGTAAACAAATGCAAGGTCGAAAGCATACCGCTAAAAGCGCAAAACCTTTTACCAAGTAAGTTGTTCTAACCTATGTTATCATCAAGAATACGACCAATGATGCACTAGGTTTTAAACCGTATAATATGTTATATAGGGTGCGGTTGATTGAAAGTCATAGACTGTTAAAACTAACCGTAACCATAAAAGAATTCTTAGAAAAATATTGTGAATAGAGAAAATTATAAAAAATACTTACTTATTACTATTAATATCCAACCGCAGAAAAATTAACCAGGAAAGAGAAGAAATGACGTTTCAATCTAAAGACTTCACACAAAGACATGAAAGTCCTGCATGGAGTTTACACATTCCCAATATAAAATAACTGAAGTAAAAGTGCAGAGTTAACATGAGAACTACAACTCTGCACTTCCCAACTATATGTGCATGCAATACGGCAACTTTCATCCGCTTAACGCATGAAACAAATTGATTCAACATGAAAACGTTCCCAGGTTCAGAGAATGTTGACACAGCTGCTCTTGAACTTGCACATTACCTGTTATGTTAAGTTAGCTTTTAAGTTGCAGTTTGCAATCAGCAGTCGAAGAATAAACATATTAATCGGGATTCATTTCGTTTTGTTGATTGCAAGTCGAACAGTTAGCGGAGGTTCAGCCTCCTGGTTCGCGTTTTTTTTACGATCCTGTTGAAAGGATTCTTGAACTGCAGCTAACAGACTTATATATTGTAATATGTTTGTGTGGGTACAAATAATAGAACTTATTCTTTTCAATACAAATCCCTTTATTCAGTACAGTTACAATTCACTATTTAATTCTTTCTCTCAGTACAATTCAATTTCTCAACCACTTATACTTTTCTTATCTTTTACTTAAACCACTTCACTTCTCCTAATTAACACTTCAAATTACACTTTAGAACTGATCTGCATACCTTTGGGATGCTGGTATTTATACTCGAATGACATACTTCGAGAACAATCCTCGCCATCCAGCGTCCCATACAATTTCCAATTTGCTAGAAAATTCGATTCCACTCTCCAGTCGAGACTTTGTTATTCCAGTATCGAAATCTTCTGGTCTTCGAATATCGACATTTTCTGCTAGATGTCGCTGCTCACATTTAAGTGGTCATCACATTGCTCCCTCCCTACAGTTGTTCGTCCCGAACAACTTCGTCATTCAGCATCCCGTTGAAATGACACATTCTATCCAAATGGACCACTTTCAATTTTCCTCGATCCCCACGCTGGATCCGGTAGACAACGTCATTAATGCGGGTTATCACCTTGTATGGTCCTTCCCAGTCCTGTTGCAATTTTGGTGACTTGCCTTTCTTACGCTGAGGATTATACAGCCAAACCAGATCTCCTTCGTTGAAACCGGAAGACTTCGTCATGTATTTCATGGAGCACTTGGTTGACTCTGGACCGTGGCACAATTAGCTGCATACGAGATGTTGTCCCATCTGCACTTTCCCATTTTCTCTTCAGCAATCCATCTTGCACAAAAAGCGAGTCCCACTGTGCCCAGTATGCCTTCAGAGTTTGGCTCCGATCTGATATCTGCTGCCAGCTTGGTCTTTCCTCGTGTTCCTTCCAGGCCAATATTGGTTCGATGTCATTGTCTGCCTGTTGGGAGGAACGGATTTCGTCTATACTCCAACCCTCTATTGGCTCAGTCCTGATCATTTGGACGACGTTATCTTCATAGGTAAGACGTTCGAGGAGCACGGCGAAAATCTAAAAGAAGTGTTTGAGAGGCTGCGAAGTGCTCATTTAAAACTCAACCCAGAAAAGTGCGCCTTGTTCCGTCCGGAAGTAAAATATCTGGGTCACATTATATCAGCGGAAGGAGTAAGAACGGATCCTGACAAAATCGAAGCCGTGAAAAGTTGGCCCTCTCCAAAAGATAAACACCAACTGAGAAGCTTTTTGGGACTCGCCACGTATTACAGAAGGTTCGTAAAGGATTTTGCTGGCATTGCAAAGAGCCTGCATCAACTTACAGAAAAAGGCCGACAGTTCAGGTGGTCTGGAGAATGCGAAAAAGCATTTCAAGAACTGAAGCGACAGCTGTGCAATGCCCCCATCATGGGTTACCCGACGCCCGGAAAAATGTTCATCGTGGACGCAGACGCTAGCAATGTTGGGGTTGGAGCTGTGATTTCCCAGATTCATGATGGTCAAGAGAAAGTGGTCGCATATTACAGTAAAGTACTCTCCAGACCTGAAAGGAACTACTGTGTAACCCGGCGCGAGCTTCTGGCTTTAATTCTGGCTACGAAGCATTTCCATAAGTACCTCTACGGACAAAAGTTCATTCTCCGGACAGACCACGCAGCTCTGAAATGGCTACTCCAATTTATTCTGAAGGCCAAGTTGCAAGATGGATCGAGCAGTTGCAGGGCTACGACTTTGAAGTGCAACACCGCAAGGGAACACTCCACTCAAATGCTGATGCTCTCTCTCGTCGACCGTGCGGGGTAAAATGCGAACACTGCGACCGTAAACAAGACGTTGGAAAAGGTAAGGGAACGTTTCTATTGGCTAAGCGCTAAACAAGATGTCGAGAATTGGTGCAAAAAGTGCATAAGGTGTGCGGCTACCAAGGGTCCAAAAGTAAAGCCACATGGACAAATGCAACAATACAATGTCGGAGCACCTTTCGAATGAATAGCCATCGACATCGCTGGGCCGTTTCCCGAAACCTTTAATGGAAACCGATATACTCTCGTAGTCATGGATTACTTCAGTAAGTGGCCGGAAGTGTTTGCCATCCCAAATCAAGAGGCTAAGACCGTAGCCGAACAGATAGTCAACAACTGGGTGAGCAGATTTGGGGTCCCAATGGAGCTGCACTCTGATCAAGGGCGAAACTTTGAATCAAAAGTCTTCCAGGAAATATGCCAATATTTGGGAATAAGAAAGACAAGGACAACGCCACTACACCCCCAATGTGATAACCACTTAAATGTGAGTATCGAAATCTTCTGGTCTTCGACATTTTCTGCTAGATGTCGCTGCTCACATTTAAGTGGTTATCACAATATTTATTTTACTTTATTTTACTAATATGCTGCGTCTTTTTGTGCGTCTACGGCTTCTACTCTATTATACATGAGTGGTAATATGTACGGTTTCTAACAATGGGCCGTATGCATAAAGACTAGTAAATGCTTTTACTAGACGATTTTTAAGTAAATACTTACTTGATTTTCGTATGCATAAAACTTAGGCAAGTGCTTGAGAACAAGCATTTACTAGGAGACAAAGTAATTACAGTCGACTCTCGATAATTTGAAACTCAAGGGACCAGAGAAAATTTTCAAATTACCAAGGTTTCAAAATAGCAAGTGTTCAAATAAACAAGAGGAAGGAAGGAAAAATTCAAGTAAACGAGAGTTTGATTAAAGATCGTGATTTATTCCTTCAAACATGTTCATTTTGAAAAAAAGACCGTAATTTTCTGTTCCTCCCTAGCTTCAATCACACGCTTTTTTTCACTTATGGAAAGACACTTGTTTTTTCTTGAACTCATTTTGATACTTTAAAATACACAAATAAAAAATTAACGTAACCCACTTCAACGTTTGAAAGAAAACTAGACTGCGAACCTATGCATATGCATATCTCATTCGACAGGTCTGAACATACATATATGTAAACAAATGACAGGCCGGTTCATGAAAAACGCTTCAAGTTATAGAGAGTAGGAAAGCCTGACTTCAAATTGTTGAATGTCGTCGGGTAAGATGTTAAACTGTATTCCTTCAGTGTGTATTTCTTCAACTTCAAATTACCGAGGGGACCAATTAATATTGATTGTATTCAATTTATCGAGTATTTTGCAAGGGACCGGGAAAAAATTTCAAATTAACGAGAGATTCAAATTAACGAGTGTCAAATTATCGAGAGTCGACTGTACTAGTTTCGGATGAATTTCACTAGTGGCCGTGGTGTAGTGGTAGTAGCAAACGCTTCTCACTCGGAGGGTCCAGGTTCGAATCCTGCCCTTGGCAAGTCAGTTTTTCATGTGTAATTGGAACTCAGACAGAAAAATTCTGCGTGTGAAGGCATAACACTGACACGTAGATTTGGCTGTTGTAGAGTTTCAAGCACAGAAAAGAAAAAAACTACTGTGATATACCTCGAATCACTCTGAGTGAAGAAAAAAACTCTCCGTCCTGTTCGGACTCCCACCCCTGGAGAGCAAACACAGAAACCAAACACACCTGAGTTTCAAACCACTACAAAACCAATTTTCCTTCCTTCTCCTTCTATCTTTCCGCCCGCGCCATGGCAACAGTAAAAGGGTATCTAACCCCTTAGGCGCGCGTAAATTATAAAAAAAAAAAACAAAAAAAAAAAAAAACTTAATACCGTATGCATAAAAACTAGTAAATACTTATACTTTTGTAGTATTTACTTGACTTTTTTCAAGTTGATGGGTCGTATGCATAAAACCAAAGTAGTTACTTCAAGTAAAAAGTTTAAGTAAATACTAAAATTTAAGTAGATGCTCCGATTCTTAGTATTTACTTCGTTTCGTATGCATAAAAAAAGTTTTTACTTGATTGCAAATACTTTAAGTAAATACTGAATTCCTTCAAGTACTCGTAAATACTTAAAATTCATCGGAAATCATAGTAAATACTATCTTTTTTTATTTGGTTTACAATCTCTAAAAAATTGTTTTGAAAAACGTTTACATAAGTAACAATTACAATTACTTTGTTTTTTATTATAAACATCCATCACGTTTAGCTTTTTCGTCATTGTTATTTCGACTCTTCAAGTGACAACCAAAGTGATGCAAATATAGTGAAGGAAAATTTGTCTGTTAACCAAATGCACCTCGAATTTGTGCAAATATTAAAAGTGCATTATGTTTTACTGAACAAATCTCAGCAACCATGCATTAAACGTGCTAAGGTAGAACAGTAGAGCTATTCATTAATGAATATAATAACAAAACGGGTGTGAAATAAAATGCAGACCAAATAAGCCCATTAAGCTTAAAGAATGAGAGATAATCTTTCTTGATATTCTCAACGCCGGTGAAAATCCAACGATCACTTGTATTCCTGGAAAGTATTGAAATAAAAATTATACAAGACTTTAAATAACACGCGTTTTATAAACGTGGCTTATCTGTCGGGGCAGATTATGCCAACCAAAGTCTGGCGGAAGAAAATGCATCGAACAGCACAATAATATCTAAAAACGTTGCATCAACAGAAGAGACAGAAGGAGTTCCAGCAAAAGAAAAAAAGATGGAAGTTCAACGAAACAGAAGAAACAAGAAGTCTTATAAATGGTGAGCTTCAGCGTTTGGTTTTGTTGGAGCAATTAAAACTCATTCGGATGCAGCAAGAGGAGATTGAAAGAAGGATACATAGCGACAATGAAGAACGAGGATCTTATCATACTTCCATCAACATTCTAAGCAACATGGAATTAAATTTTATTTTTTGGAAAATTAAGTTTTTGTTTAAGTATATATAAAAAAGAAAACAAATCATTTGAATAATTAAAAATACATATCTATAAATTAAAATTATTTTGTATTATTTCAGCAATTTCCATTCTTCTTATTTGGCCTAATCTTCGAATTTGAAGAGAGCTGTTAGAAAGAATTTCACTTTCTCCAAGAAATCTATTATTTTCTGTTTCTTGAAATGGTTGAAAGTCATCGTTGTCCTTAAAATATTTTGCAATGTTGTGCAAGACAAAGCATGCTACAATTATATTTGGAACGTTTTCCAAATTTAGACGTACGCAGTTTTGTAGTATTGGATATCTCTTTTTCAACTGCCCGAACTCTCATTAATATGGAGTTTATTAAATGCTTTTTCTTGATTTGTCGTTGCATTATTAAAAGGTGTCATAAGCCACGGTGTAATTCCATAGCCCTCATCTCCGAGCAAAAAAACGTCAGTTGAACTTCGCATAATGGATTCCACGGCACTATTTCTCCAAATTCTGGAATCATGGACTGACCCTGGCCACCTACAATCAACACTGGTAAAATATTCCATCCCATTGCACGTACCTTGAAAATTTATGGAAGCATAACCTTTTCGGTTTATGTATTCTTCTGGATGGGAATGGGCCTGGAAAATTTCGTCATGAGTACAGTCTAAGGCTCCTATGCATGTAGGGAAACGATATGTGCCACTCCATTCTTGCTTCGCTCTGAACTGTTCCTCATAGTTCGATGGAAATTTTATCCAATTTGATGCCTTATCTTTAATGAGTCCTGCAACACCGTCAACTGTTCGAGAGACAGTACTCTGGTGCACGCCTATATCCTCACCAACACCAGTTTGAAATCCAAGATCTCCAATGTACCGCAAAAAAAATCCGCATCTTTTCGAGATGGGTAGTAGCACCTCCCCTTGTTTCAGTTTGAAAACCTTTGAAAATAATAATAATAATAAAACTAAATTATAAATCAAATTAATTCTAAGATTTACCTATGAAATGTTCACTTAACCACTTTACATTTTCTCATTCAAAGCGATAAAGTTGCTTGAAATTTGAGTCAGTCCCCGATCTTCGTTCCTTATATATTTTTGTGGAGTTAAAACGTACATATATACTCTGCCATTCTGATTAGAATATAAAATTTTCTTTTATGACCTTACTCGCTTTAAACTCGATCTGTGACTAAAGTCTCTTGGTATTGCACCTTACAAAATTACCAAAAGCAAGCAAAAGTAAATGCTATAGAATTTTCAAGTTGGTCGATAGCAATTTCAAAAATTTGTATACTATTGCAGAAAAAAAGTACATACTAGTTTTTATGCATTCCAAAAAAAAGGATTTACTACAAAAATTCATCCTAAAAAGTATATGCTTTTACTTGAAGCAAATACTTAACTTTTAGTACTTACTTCATTTTTATGCATACCAAAATAAGTATTTACTATGAAAATCTGAAGTAAAAGCATTTACTGCCTTTTATGCATACCACTAGATGAATAGCAACTTGAAAATTCATTAGTATACACTTTTCTGCTTCTGCAGCTATAATATAAATAGGATTATAGTCGTGAGTCTCACTTTGAAGCAATCAGGTCGCTATATTTATCGAAATGGCTGAATTTTTACGAATTAATTCCGAAAAAGTTTACAAGAGGCGAAGGGTTACGGAGTCTAATTTTAAAATGCTTTACCATTTTGAGAAGGAAAACGTAAAGTGATTAAGTGAATGCTGTATTGGTAAGTAATTACTGTATGACTTTACTTGAATGTTTCGTAAATTCATATATTTTAAGTCATTCAAACTTAAACAAGAGTAGGGGCAGTATTACCTCAGGAAAAGATGAGGATCTTTTTAAGATACGTTTAAATGCTGTTGCAAAACTTATAACAGATAAAGCATCTCATTGGATAAAGTTTCCTTCCAATTCTGAGGAACACTCTAACACTTTTGTTAAGGTTCTGCCTTCTTCTTAATCTCTGTCTTACAATTATTTAGACTCTTTCTAATTTGCTCTTCTGTTATTTGAACACCTGTCGTAGCCTTATATTCACTAATAAATAATTGTATAGCTTCAGCTTCTCCTTTTTAATGCACGGTTGTTGTGACTTATTCAAAAGAATGGTATGCTTTTTTCGCACAAAAGCTAGTTGCAATTGAGAAGCTTCGCTTGTCATGGCTGTTTCTTTTGAATATGAAGATTCCAACGAGATTGTTTACAAAACAAACATTAAAGAAACAGTAAGTGACAATAAGAGCTAAAGGTATAGTTTTTAAAACAAATTGGGTAAAATAAGTATATACTACCAATTGTTCGATGAACTGTTAGTATTTACTTGAATGAATTCATTATTTACTAGAAGTATTTGTTGGCAAGTCAAAACTCATGTTTATGCATACCACATCTAGTAAATACTTAAAATATAAGCTTCTACCAGTAGTACTAGTACTTACTGAGACCTTTTACTACTAGTAAATACTTAATTTTTATGCATGTGTTTGGACCGTCGCACAGTGTGACAATTCGCTCATTTAGCGGGATTCAATTAATAGCGCTTAGATTTAAATGTTTTTGTGAAATGCTTTTTACTTACTTTTATGAGAATTGTTTATAGAATGAAATGTAATAAATTTTGTAAACATATCTATAACAGTTGTGATGAAAAAAAAACAAAATACAACAGCCAATAATTTGCATTTTATTACTCAGTTGGTATATTTAACAATTGTAAAACTTCGTGTTCAATTAATGTTTTTTTTGTTTTTGGAATACATCGAAGACTTACTTCGATTTTCCTTGTTTCTAGCTTCTTGAGCTTCCTCGGAAAATTGTCCAATTGGAAGTATACAAGTAGAAATTATTTGTTTCCCATGAAATAATACCTTATGTACACTTACTGACATACAAAACCAGCCATACTTTCTGATATATAGCTCTCTCGTTTCTCTTGCAAATGTTTCGAAGGCATCTATGTCAATTGGAAACCCAGACCCAATCGCTTCTACGAGGGGCGTTCAACATATTCTCGGTATCGGGGTGAAGCTGTGGTTGTATATATAAATTGACTTATTTATCAAGTAATACTATTATTTTAGTGCATTCATGTAAAATTTCATATAAATGTGATTATTAATTCGCGTTTTATCTCTAGTTAAACAGAATCATAATGGCAACTGAGACGATGATGGTGAAAATTGAGCATCGCGCTGTAATTAAATTTCTCACGAAGCAAGGAAAAAGTCAAAAAACTATTCATGAAGAGATGGTGGCTGTTTAACAGGGTTCCGCACCTTCATTATCAACTGTGCAAAAGTGGTCAAGTGAGTTCAAGAGAGGCAGAGAGAGCATTGAAGACGACCCCCGCTCCGGCGCCCCGGCTACTGCTTGTACGGGAGAAAGCATCAAAGAAGTCGAAAAACTTGTTCTTGAGGATGCCCGAATAAAGGTGAAAATGATGGCAGAGATCACCAAGCTTTCAATTGGTACCATTCACACCATTCTTCATGACCATGTTAACCTTTCAAAGGTCAGTGCAAGGTGGGTGCCACGAATGCTCACAGCGCCTCAGAAAAAAGTGAGAATCGCATGCTGTAGAGAGCTTTTGGAGATGTGTAGTGAGAACGCGGACGGTGTTATGGATCGAATTGTTACTGGGGACGAAACATGGGTTCACCACTATGACCCTGAAAGCAAACAAGAGTCCATGCAGTGGCATAAAAAAGGAACAGACCCCCCGAAGAAGTTCAAAGTCACTCCGTCTGCCGGGAAGCTCATGGCCACAGTTTTTTGGGACTCAAAGGGAATCTTGCTCATTGAGTACAAAAAAAAGGTGAAACCATCAACGCCACATCCTACGCTTCCATTTTGCATAATTTTCGGGAGGAAATTAAAAAGAAAAGACGGGGTAAACTCGCAGCGGGTGTGTTGCTTCTTCATGACAACGCTCCTGTTCACACGGCGCGAGTTTCCAAGGCTGCTGCGCGAGATTGTGGTTTCGAAGAAATCCAACACCGACCCTATAGTCCAGACCTTTAAATTGAATTCGCATTTTCCTTCATATCGATACCGAGAATATATTGAACGCCCCTCGTAAAATTATGTGAAATTTTTTGATAATTTCTTTATCTATACCTGTTATTTCAGCAGTTTTTTCCTCATCTCTGAAAAATCTTCTGACCGTGTTTCCATCATTCGTATTGCCTGACTGTTGAGTTGGCATATCAACTAATAACCCAGTTTCCACTCTAAATCTATCCTGAATGAACTTTTTTCTTGCTTTAACCTTTTCTTTACTCTCTTGGTCTCTAACCTGCCAAACTTTAACATCCAATCTATAAGCGATATGTAGGATACATTCCATAAATCGGATCCAAGAGTGAAGGCGACTTAGCCCATAGGACATTGCTTGTTAGTCCACTTGCTTTTCTGAAAGTTTGGTTGAATTGTTCATTTCAGATGGTTTTGCTGCGCAAATGTAACAGGTTTGTGACGAAGAAGTTATAGGTGATAAAGCAGTACATATTTTGCCGTCGATCATTGTAAGTAAGAAAATTGGTTTTATTTGGATATGAAAGCTGTCATTATTTATCTCAACTGGCTGTAACATTTTAATTTGTTCTTGTATTGAATCTACTTCCAATTTGATCAATTCTGTCGTTTCTTTTGCAAATTTCAATTTAATAGGCTGGCAGTAACTTGTGGATGATGGAGCTGGATTTTGCCAAACCACTTGCTTATTTTCTTCCTGTAAGAAATATAGCTGAATTGGCACCATGGAAATACTAAAGAGGTTTTCATCGAAATGATGACCTGATGAAAATTTTTGTTTGTATTGTTTTTGTTGAGCACCATCGCAACCCCATTTTATGAGCAGGAAAAATTCTTCAAGCCCAGTTTTAAAATCCGAAACAGAATCTAAAACATCTTTTTGAGCTAAGCATAAACGTTCAGTGCTATGATTTACCAAGCTTTGTAAGCCGCATTCAGCAGAATACTCACAGTTCTGCTATCGGGATAGCATTTTGCATTGGCCTCTTTAATTTTGTGGTACGAAGGTAGTAGATTTGGAACATTTATATTAATTTTTTGACGTATTATATCGTACTGATTTGATAGCTGTGCGTCTGTTATCATTGCTAATGCATCATCTGCAGATATTGGCAAAAAGTCAGATGTATGTGTTTCCAGTGTTTTCTTTACAATTGAACCTTAGGTATAAATGATAAAATTTATAAGAAAAAAAAATTTACTTAAGCAAAAAACTAACCTCTTTCTGGAGATCATATTGATAATTGCTTAACTGCAATAGCTGTATTTCTCTTTCCAGCTTTCCTGTGCGCAAAAACTCAAAACACTTTTTGGTTCCACATATATAAGGCTTTAAAACAAAAATGGTCTCAACCTTGAAAAACACTGAACAATTACACTTTTGGTCTAATGAACACATAAAACACATAATTTATCACTAATTTTTTACTCTCAAACACCCCTAAATTTTACGAAAACACTTTTTATCTCAAAACATCTTACCTTAATATTCAACAATATTATATTTATTAAAAGAAAATTAAACTTTTACTTAAAGCCACGCGAACCACTTGAAAAAAAAAAACTTTACCGCTTGCTCTTAAAGCTGACCTTCTTATGAATAATTGTACACAACTTGATCTTTGATGTCATTTTTTGTTGTTGCACGTGTTTTTAACATAAATTTTTTTTTGCAGTCATTCAGTGGGAGGTTTAAGCTTTAAGAGAAACCGTTTTTTATTTACATTTGTGCATGTCGATTTTTGAATTAAATCCCGCTAAATGTGCGAATTGTCACACTGTGCGTCGTCAGATTTTCCTTAATTGCACACCAACTCTTCGACTAGACTACGCTATATATATGTATATGTATGCAGAACAAGCAATAAAGGTTTAAAGCTGTATCTGTAGCTTCAATCTACTCGTACAGTTCCTGTTTTAAATTATGATTCGTAGTATCTAGACCTCCTCTATCGCAGAGCGAAGGGTCGGAAATGCAAAACAATCAGTCAATCTGCGATATTTATTTATTTTTTTATTTATTTCATTATTTCATTTCAAGTTATAAATTTAATACAATATATTACAATTATTATATTCGGTATAGTTAGGGACATTCTATTGACCAAGGCCAAGTGGCGAATGTACCATTATTGTTCAGCAAAAAATTACTTATTTAAACATTGATGGGGAAAAGGTATTTAAAAATAAACAAATACAATAGAAAGCTAAGTGCAACAATTTAAGAATTATATGTAAAAAGCAAAAATTTTAAAATTATTATCTAAATAAGAAATTGATCTACTGTACAATGATCGTAAGCAAAAAGCCAAGTTATGACATTTTTTAAGAACAAAGATTGCCTTCTTTCGCACCTAATACTTTCCGGTAACTTATTAAATAGGCGAGGAGCAATGACGGTGAAAAAACGAGAAAAAAGTGCTTTATTGATTCTAGGTAAGGATACAAAATTCATGGAATTAGCTCGCAAGTTAAGATTGCCATACAGTCTAGCGACGTTATACCCAGAATTCTGGAAAAATATTTTCAAGACTTTATAGTAGTAAAGGTGTCTTAAGTGTAGTATTTTATGTTCCTTGAATAATCTAAAACTGGGGGTTGTACGATTAACTTTGCAGATTAATCTCAAGCAGTGTTTTTGCTTAACTAGCAAGGGTTGTACTTTGTTGAAATGTGTACCGCCCCAACAGGCTATACCATACTGCAGCTTGGATTTAAAAAGACCATTATATACCAATTTTAAAATATCGGATCCGCAATATATACTAAGGTGATAAAGCTGTCTTACTACTAAGTTAAAGTATTGTTTTAAATGCAGGGTATGTTCACTCCAACTAAGCTTTGAGTCTAAAATAACCCCTAAGTATTTGAAACATTCGACACGTTCAATAGCAAAGCAATCTGTCGAGCAACTAACATCGGTATTGTAGGTTGATACACCTTGATTATGAGGATAAACAATTCTTAGATTAAATTTAAAACAATTTGGTGAGTGATATTGAAAAGAAAAGTTATCAGTCAATTTTCCCTTAATTTTAAAAATCATGTACTTTGTTTTGTTACTAATTGCTAGTTTATGCTTGTCAAACCACCTACGAAGCAAATCTAAGTCAAAATTAATGTTTGCATTGACATCAAAAAGGTTATAACAAGAGTAAGTTAGAGCTGTGTCACCTGCGAACGCGGTGATTATTCCTTTAAAAGGCTGGATAAATAAGGAGTTAACGTAAATTAAGAACAATATCGGACCCAGGACAGAACCTTGTGGTATGCCTAAATTTATTGTTTTCTGTGAGCTCATACAACCTTTTACTCTGACCATTTGTTTACGGTTCCGCAAATAAGACGAAAGCCATGTATAAATAAAACCTCTAAAACCTGCATTGTTCACCATTTACTGAGTAGAAGCGAATGATCCACCATGTCAAGAGCCTTATAAGATATCTATAAATAACGTTGCAGCAATTTTAGAATCATTTACGCTGTTATAAATTTCTCCGCAAAGTTTTAATAAGGCATCTTCAGTTGATCTTCCGCTCCTAAAACCGAATTGATGTTTACTGAAGAATCTAATTTTATCTAAAAAAGACAGTATTCTAGCTTTCATACCTTTTTCAAACACCTTGGAGAAGGTGGACAAAAATGAAATAGGACGGTAGTTATTCAAGGACTTAGTATTACCTTTTTTATGGAGAGGAATAACTACAGCGGTTTTAAGGGATTCGGGAAAAACGCCCTGTTGAACACTCAAATTGTATATGTGACACAAAACATCACAGATAAAAAAAGAAATAATTTTAAGACCGTGACTTGAAATATTGTCATGTGAAGAAGAGTGTGAGTTCTTTAGGGATTGTATAATTTTGTGTATTTCCAGTGGTGTGAAATTTTCAAAGTAAAAACAAGCAGACTGGTGTTTCTCCTGCCTTATTGTTTTATCACAGTGACACGAAAAATTATTTTGTCCCAGGATACCGCGGAAATCATTGAGTATATTTGAAAAATAGTCATTAAAAACATTAGCCACCTCACTTGGTTCAGTTGTATCAACATTACTATCCATATTTAAAACAATTTCGGCATTCGGCTTTTTTCTATTCAAAATTTCATTAACTGTGTCCCACTCTTTCTTAGAATTCCCAATATTTTCAACCAGTTTTCTTCTGAAATAATTATCTCTACAAAGTGTTATTTCTAATTTTAACTCACGACAGATTTTAACATAAAAACTTTTAAGCCTAGTATTCCTAGGATGTTTGCGAACCCGAATTCTAAGTTAATTTTTTTGTTTTTTCTTCAACAAATAAAATATATGTATTGTATATAAGCTACACACATATATACTCGTAATTCGTGGGTATCAATTGAAAAACGTTTACTCACCCGTTTTCTGATGATGATGATGAAGATGTTCTTTTTTTTAATGAACATTTTGCGAGAAGATATCGACCTAGTCGACCTAGACCTAGCTTATAAGATCATGTAGGAACTAAAGCCACGAGACTATGGTACGCGATGGGATTTCGCAGATTGGATTCTAGAGAAGCTTGCAGTCGATTTTTATTTTGATCGAAAAACCATGTTTAATGACGAAGCTCACGAACAAGTAAGTTGTCGTATCCTGAGAGATCCAAATTCAGAAGGCACTCATGAGACTCAATTATACCCACATAATCGGTCCTTATTCTTGAAAAAAAAACAAAGCCAGAGCCAACGTTAGCGGAAAAAGATCAAAGATTACTTCGACATGGATCCGGACGATATAACCATTGATTTACTGAGGATTCGATTTAACGACAACATTATAACGTATAACGTTTCACGTATCGAAGCCAATATTCAGCGCGTTATTGATAGGACAAGTCTATACGCTTGAAAGAGTGGCCCAAATTGAATCGAGAGGGTGCACATAGACAGTCGAGGAAACCATATGACTGAAGTTATTTTCGAACAGAATGTCATGAACCATTCTTCGTAATGAACAACGTTGTTATTGTTAAACAATTTTATAGTTCTTAAAAGTCTGATTTGGGGGGTTCAATAGTGGATGCCTAAGCATATCGGAAACAGATAGAAATATAGAGAAAAACTGAGTTTAAAGTTGTGCAATATGACAATGCAGAATACAGTACTACCATTACGGAAGGAGTGGAAAACAATTTAGCACACAATCACCTCCAAAAACAAGATCTTGCTAAGAATAATCCGGGCAAAGTGGGATGAATACAGAAAAAGTAACAGCGATTTCAAAGAGTCAAGAAGGGATAAGTGCTCATGATTTTACCTGGGTAATACACATCTCAACATTTAATGCGGGTAATACCCAACGACAATATCGGGTAATGGGTACTCAAGTGTCACAAATATTCTAATTTAATAAAGTTGGTAATGTTCACCTTTGGTGAGGATGGGGAACATATTCCACAGAGACAACTTGGCTTGCATGAGCTAAAATTAATACAAAGTTGCCCTGCAAGATGGAATACATCTTATTTAATCTGTGAAAGGTTCTTAGCAAATCGAAGTGTTGTTATTGCAGTTTAATATTGTTATTGAGTTCTTCATCATCCGAAAATCTTTTTCCACGAAGACATTTTTTCAAATCCGGAAACAGGAAATAATCACTAGGGGCAAGGTCTGGACTATAGGGTGGGTGTTGGATTTCTTCGAAACCACAATCTCGCGCAGCAGCCTTGGAAACTCGCGCCGTGTGAACAGGAGCGTTGTCATGAAGAAGCAACACACCCGCTGCGAGTTTACCCCGTCTTTTCTTTTTAATTTCCTCCCGCAAATTATGCAAAGTGGAAGCGTAGGATGTGGCGTTGATGGTTTCACCTTTTTTTTTGTACTCAATGAGCAAGATTCCCTTTGAGTCCCAAAAAACTGTGGCCATGAGCTTCCCGGCAGACGGAGTGACTTTGGACTTCTTCGGGGGGTCTGTTCCTTTTTTATGCCACTGCATGGACTCTTGTTTGCTTTCACGGTCATAGTGGTGGACCCATGTTTCGTCCCCAGTAACAATTCGATCCATAACACCGTCCGCGTTATCACTACACATCTCCAAAAGCTCTCTACAGCATGCGATTCTCACTTTTTTCTGAGGTGCTGTGAGCATTTGTGGCACCGACCTTGCACTGACCTTTGAAAGGTTAAGATGGTCATAAAGAATGGTGTGAATGGTACCAATTGAAAGCTTGGTGATCTCTGCCATCATTTTCACCTTTATTCGGGCAACCTAAGGAACAAGTTTTTCGACTTCTTTGAAGCAGCAGCCGGGGCGCCGGAGCGGGGGTCGTCTTCAATGCTCTCTCTGCCTCTCTTGAACTCACTTGACCACTTTTGCACAGTTGATAATGAAGGTGCGGAACCCTGGTAAACAGCCACCATCTCTTCATGAATAGTTTTTTGACTTTTTCCTTGCTTAGTGAGAAATTTAATTACAGCGCGATGCTCAATTTTCACCATCATCGTCTCAGTTGCCATTATGATTCTGTTTAACTAGAGATAAAAAGCGAATTAATAATCACATTTATATGAAATTTTACATGAATGCACTAAAATAATAGTATTACTTGATAAATAAGTCAATTAATATATACAACCACAGCTTCACCCCGATACGGAGAATATGTTGAACGCCCCTCGTATGTTAGATTTTCGCTCAGTCGGAAATATTTATTTATTTGTGGAGGTTCTGGTGGCATTGATTGGAACAAGCCAGCTTCCCGCATTCTTGCAGCTGATGCTGAAGTTCTCGAGTAAACAGAACGTTAAATTTTCGTTATTTATAAAATAAAGTGGTACGTTTGCTTGCCGTGTGAGAATTTTAAGGTTCGTTACAAGAACCGTTTTTTTCTAGGAATTATTTACCATGATGTCCGCAGTTGAAATTCGAACCCTTTACGAATTTAAAATAGGACACAATGCGTCATTGGCAATGAAAAACATTAATGACGCATTGTGGGATGTAGCGGTAAACGAACGCACTATACGACGTTGGCGTGGAAAGTTCCGTTCGGGAGATGTCAGCCTCGAACATGAACCACGCGGGAAGCCGGAAACGTTAGTTGACGGCAATGTATTAAGAGCAACGGTTCCAACGAAATCGGCGCGGAAGATTGGACAAAGCATGGGAATATCCAAAATGACAACAAGTCGACACCTTTCTCTTATAGAATAGGTAAAAAAACTCGATAAGTGGGTACCCCATGAATTGAACGAATCCCAAAAACTACGGCGCCTGAAAGTCTGCACATCGCTTACATTAAGAAACCAAATTAAACCGTTTTTGCACCGGATAATCACCTGTGATAAAAAGTGGATACTGTATGATAATCGTAAAAGATCTGGGCAGTGTTCAGATTCTGATGAAAAATCAAAACACACCCCCAAGCCCGATGTTCACCCAAAAAAGGTTACGGTGACAATCTGGTGGACCTCGAAAGGACCAATCCACTTTCCATTTCTTCAACCAGGGGAAACGATAAATGCAGCCAAATATTGTGAGGAAATCGACATATTGCATACGAAATTGGCTGAAAAGCAGTCTGCGTTGGCAAATAGGCATGGTCCGATCCTGTTGCATGACAATGACCCCATACATTAATCCTCAGTTCCGACCACTAAATATATAAAAGTAATGTAATAAAATAAATTTTTCCAAATAATTTATAGACAAAATACAGATGTTTTCCAAATAGAAAATTTTACTTACTTAACATAATATAATAGTTTGTCTGGTCTTGATATATGAGAAACATGAGAAATAACGCGGGTACCCGAAATATAATGGGTACCCAAAATCTGCTTGATGGGCCCTACCAGGAGGGATTGATGGAATTTAAAGAAAACTCAACATTCGTCGATGTAGCGATTCTTTTACCCAACCTAGAGGTCGACACTTCTATTAAAATACTAAAACGGTCAAATGGTTAGTCATCCGATTTCTTCAATCTTGTGCTAGAGTACAAAAATAGCAGAAGGCACTATGACATAGTTAATAAATCTCTCCAGTTATTAGGAAATATAGGCGATATCGACATCATCGTCCGTTTTCAGTATGCGAGTATTATAATACAAATATAAACTTTATAACGATTGAAGAAAATGCTAAACGAATTGGCCTTGCGATAATTGAGTAAATTTGTGCTTGCTAGTTCCACAAATACGCAATGATTGCTAAAGATGGGCAAGTCATGTATAGAGAATCAGTAATAGAAAACTGGATCAATTCAAACCACTCGTACTCGTAGTCTTTTTTTTTTAAATCCCTTAAGTTCTTTCCCTTTAAAAAAATATATAACTTATATAGAGAAAAATAAAACTACATTTAAAATATTTCCATATTTAGATGTACATATATTCGAGTGCATGTTCCATGTTGCACAAGATAACAGGATTTTAAATAATATACCTGAGTATAATATAACTAATAAAACTCATTAAAAACATGTAAAACAATTATATTATTATTAAGTCATAAGTCTAATCGTAAACACCCCGAAGGATAGTGAAGTACGAGTAAGATGCATTTAAAAGAGATTGAAACGTTTCCAGGGTCATTGGATAAATGTTGCCCACCATTACCTGCAATCACCACATGGATACATTTAATTTTTATTTTATTTCTTAGTTTTTTTTTTAATGTAAAAATAAAATCGTCCGCATACCATCAAAGGTTTTTGGCTTCTCATTATGAAGAAGAGTAATGTCCTCTTAAAACGTGAGCTGCAATGAAACCATTCCATGTCATATGCTGCCTCGGAGACTTTAATGCTCTTTTATTGAAGTGGTGGTTATTTTTGTTATAAAATAAAAGTTTCCAGGTGATTGAAATAATGGATTTTTTTATTACATTTTTAAGTTTCCTTCTCATTGTTATCACAACAAAATGAAACTTACCTCAGTTAAGAGTTCGTTGGCTTGCCAATAGTAAGTAAAAAGGACATACAACATCGTAATAATGTACATGATAACCGAAATGATTTGCATTACAGATTCAATCTACAACGAAACAGGAAAACTTTTTAATAATAAAAAAATGAATAATATAATTATAATGCAATAGTGTATTATTTTGAGCTCACAATATTCAAACAGAAGAGTAATGCACAAAGGATTGTGGAAAAAATCAGAAACTCTGCAAACACGATGTACGTTACCAAAGAGTTTAAATCCTCGACGAACCTTTCCATCAAAAAATATATAATTGCGATGATGATAGTGAAATAGAGTTAATTGAACGTACTCATACCTGGTTATGCGGATGTGATATTCTATGCATGCAACTAGGTCACGATATATATTTTCCTCTGACTTGGTTGGACTGTAAACCTGCCTTAGTCTATGCTGGATAATTTTCAGGACAGCTTTACCAAACATTGCATAGGAAGCAAATAGGCTCACAAATGGCATATACATGGAGGTAAGGACAATAGGCGAAGGGATTTGCAGTATGTATATTATTTCATAAAATGGAAATGAAGTTAAATCGACTCCGGGAATGGCAACTCCATAGGGATGCACTAGTGAAAAGATATAAATAAAAGTTAGTTGATATTTTTTTTTAATTTGAATTATTACTACTTTTTGTATCATATATGTTTTATTGAATATCTGAAAATCATACTTGGCTCCCCTAGAAGCCAATAATTTATAAAAGTACTTGAAATGGCTGCTGGAGCTTTTGAAAACTTCCTCAAGTTTGATCAGTCTTTTGTTAATGATCAAGGAGGCAAATAAAACTTCTGAAACCAGATATTTGATAGTCCTCCTATCCCTTTGCGGTTGTACCTCAATAGACTTTCAGCCATGGAATTTAGTTGTGATAGCCAAGATTTTAGGTTTTTGTTATATTTAATAAGACAAGAAAACCCATGTTCGTCTATGTTCAGCTACGTGTATATGAACAGGTATTTTGGTTTTTGCCTCCTTAATGAACTTCCCGGGTAGACCTTTATTTCGAACGCACAAAACTTGAATCAATAAGTGTGAGTTTAAACCTCTTCGGTTTTTCAGTTCTGTGATCTGCTTGGTTGAGTGTTCAGATTTACGATGTGGTCAAGCAATGTTATTGCATGTTTTATGAATGTTCACTATTTTTAGAAAATAATAAAATTCTCAGAAACAACGTCCTAAGGAGCAACTATTTTGTCTTCTATTCTAGTAGTTTTCAATCTTTCGATCAATTTTTGTCGAATATGAATTAAGGCTTCATTCTACTACTGAATTTCATGGAGGTTCTATATGGCTATCACCAGCATGAGATAGTGTCTGATTTTTAACGTAAACCACCTGTCGTGTAGACTTATCTTTACGGGATGCCCATACATCTATGGGGGCAAGGATACGCCTTGCCATCGCTCTCCGTCATTCCATTGATATCAATTCGGAAGTGTGTTGCCGGCACAAGTTCCACCCTTGGTATGAGTCGAGACGACCTAAAACCTCTTACTGCTCTTAGGGTTGCAGCACCCAGTACTTATTGCAACTCTACATTGAGTCAAAACAACAGGAAGACCCTTCCCGCGACTTTGGGTTTAAACCACAGCCACCATGACGTTCCCACAAGGGGACCTACCTCTTCAAGTGAGGCCCGGACTGGGATCCGGGGGGCTCCTGACTCCCATGGTACCGTGATTTAAGTCCTGGTAGGAACTACCGGTGGTCCAGCTGCCAACAAGACCTATGACCGGCAACTTGTGACTGATCATATCTTAGCAACCTTCTGTAGCGTCATCTGAAGATGTTTACTATAAGACCAGTACTTTTTTCTGCCCCCGTTTATTATTAGACAATGTCATTAATGGGCGAAGCCTTAATAATTGGGCGGGGGCCCCACCAGCATGAGATGTAAAGGAAATCAATAACGGGTGGTGGGTCATAAAATTCTGTGAATTCTTATTACAGAAATAGAAGATATTTCCAAAGTACGTCCGCTGAACACAAGCAAGAGACCGACCTTCGCTGGATGTAAGTTTTGAGTGTCGCTTTTATCTGCTGTAGAAAGAGGTTGAAAAAGTCACATAGAGCACACCCATTTAGCGGAATCAATTTTAGTTACGTAAGTTACGTATTCAAATTGCTGAGAACTTTTAAACGTTGACTGGTATATTCGCTATCATGAATTCAAACATTGTCGTATAAGATTCGGTGAATCTTAGAGAAGATCTACAAATTCCAAGCCGACTGTCACTATGTTTGCAAAATAAAAATAATAAAGAGAAAAGCTTTAATTCCCTTTAGCACTACAAGAAAATGATTAAGTTTAGGATCCCAGTAAAACTGATCCAGTGGTGTAGAATTACGAGGAACATCATTTCGGCAAGACAGCTCGCGTTTATGAGGTTTCCTTGATGTCTTACTGGGGCAGTTTGCATGCGGAAGGATCTGTTTTCAACATGTTCATTTAGCTGGCAAAATATTTTGGTATTGCAGTGAAGGAAGCTAAAATAAACTATGTGTTGTTAAAATGCAACTGGGCAAAAACAAAATACGATCCAGGGTAACATTGAAATACATACGAGTAGTTAGATATTTGAACTATATATGTACATAATACTGAATATCTATGATAATATGTGTATAATCCGATGAAGATTTACCGTGGAAAGTTGCTGCAATTTCTGTTTGGCAAGACAAAAGGGTTTGCGCATGCTCTGTAAAACAAAATCTTTCTAGTTACCGAGTACTGGAAGAAAAGCATGTGCATAGAGCTACTATGTATACGATCTAATGCCCTAACGACGAAAACGAACACGATCTTGACTGCAAATATGTTCTGAACAATCAGCAAGAATGAACCTCTGTCTTAAAAAATAAGGAACAAATTAAAACTTGCAAGGGTCAATAAGGCTTAAAGCACAATGCATCTATCTGGGTCATATCCGCTGAAATCAACGAATTTATCCATTATCCATTAACGATTTCGACCATGATAATCGGGTCTGCGGTTCTGATAAACGTACATGTGATGCCATGTGATTGATTAGCCACCTACATGGCCCTTATCAGGCCCATGCTGGTATTTGGTTGTCCCGTGTGGTTCAATGTACGAGCAAGCTTAATGGAAAAGATTCGGGTGTTTGAGAGGGCTTGCTTTAGAGCTTGTCTTCGCTTGTACAGAACACCAGAGTCGGAGTACAAGAAATTTTATCAGTCGTTCATACACCTCCACGGAGAGCAGAAGTGTTTTGTGTTTCGGCTTAAAAATGCAGAAAAATAAGTAGCATACTTTTAGCCAGTGAAATTTTAAGTGTTCGGTAGCCGAGGTGGTAAAGACTCTGACGATATTATACCTAGTGTAACGATCCCGAGGCCTGGGTTCGATTCCCATCGTCGGGCAACAGCTTTTATTTTCAATTTTTATTGAAATATTAACAAAGAAGTGTACAAAAAAAAATAAAAAAAAAACAAAAAAAGTCCCGTAATGGATAGTGGAGAGCGGTCCGCTATGTCAATAGCGGGACCTGCTGAATTATTATCAGTCGAGGCTTCAAGCGGGTCAAGCCAAATACCCACGGCTAAGAGAAGGAGGAAGCTTAGGCCATCCTCCAACATAGTTCACCGTCCCGCCCAACCAACTACCACTGTAAAACTGCTTGGTGGAGTGAGGGAAGGGAACAGTTTCGCTACATTGGCACAGAGCGAAACGGAAGATGAAGAAGAAGAAATGATGGCCATAAGTAGCAGCATCAAAATGCTGCAACAAAGGATACTGGCCATGAAAGAAAGGCAAATGGTCAGAAGGAAGAGAGAAGAGGAAGAATTATCCCAGCAACAACAGCAGACGCTACTTGCTCCAAAGCAGAGCCAACAACAACACCAACAAAAGCGGAAAAAACACCAGCAACAACAAGAGCAGCCACAACAACGGCATCAACAAAAACAACAGCAACCACAAAAACAGCAGCAGCAGCAGCAACAACAACAACAACAACAAAAACAACAACAACAGCAGCAGCAGCAGCAACAACAACAACAGCAGCAGCAGAAGAAGAAGGAGAAGGTGCCTCCTATAAACACCTATAAACTAGAGGTAAATGAAACCAAGGACCTGTGTAAGTTGGTCATTGGTAATAATTTTAAAATTATGAGATTGGGGAACGATCGCCATGCCATCCACTGTAATACAGTGGAGGGCTACGCGAAAGTGAAAGAGCTCCTAAAGGAAACGACGACGGAGCACTACTCATTTACACCAAAATGTGAAAAGCGGCAATCGATGCTGCTAAAGGGGTTGGAACCGTCTTCTGATCCTGAGGGGATCTTGGCACTGCTCAAAGAGAAGGAGTGCGAAGGACTCAAGTTTGTGGGGGTAAAGCCGTTTACCACAGCTAGAGCCAGGCGGGAGAAACGGAGTCTGCCGTTCTTCCTGGTGCAACTCAGTCCCGAAAGCCGTCTGGATAGTCTAAGGAGTATCAATGTCCTAGACTACCAGGTGGTTCACTGGGAAAAACTAAAAAGGAGCGAAGGCGTTATACAATGCGTTCGCTGCCAGAGGTTCGGGCACGCCGCGTCGAACTGCCAAATGCAGCCTCGATGCGTGAAGTGCGCAAAGAACCACAGTTCCGAGGAGTGTGCTCTGGGTGTTGACGGAGCATCCGATAGGTCGCAGCTCTCGTGCGTATTATGTGGGAACGTAGGACACACCGCAAACTATCGGGGTTGTCCTAAGTTCACCGAAATTAAAAAAGCAAAATTGGCTCGGCAGCAGAAGGTGGAGATTAAACGTTCACCTGTGAGGTTTCAAACACCAGCCGTCACGCCCCAAATTTCCTACGCCCAAATGGCGTCAGGTAGGGGGGCTACGGTACAGCAAGCGACTGTTGCTTCTCCGGCTCCGATGACGAGAACAACGGAAGCTGCACCCAACATGCTAGCCATCTTGCTCGCAATCCAAGGGCAGATGGCTCAGCTGCAAAAGCAGGTTCAAGAACAGGCCAAGCGGGTGGACCAGATCTACGCGTTGCTGCCGGGCCTAACGCAACACATGACGTAATGGGTACGCACATGGTGGAGCAAACTTTGAAGGTCCTTGCGGTGAATGTGAATTCATTGATTAGGATCGAACGAAGAGCCGCGATGTTTAAATTGCTACAAGACCAAACTCCTGATGTGCTTTTCGCTAGCGAAACAAAGCTAACCGATAAGCACAAACTGGAGTACAATAATTATATTGTTAGAAGAAGAAATCGGCCCAGATCCAAACGTGGAGGCGGTGTCGCGATCTTCATTTAGGAAGGTATAAAATTTCACAGAGTGTACAAGGGCGTGTTGCGCAGGTTCCGGGTGTTGGAGGCAGTCGTCGTGTACATCCCGCTCCGCAGTGGAAAGCGGCTGTACTTGGCCTCTGTTTACGCACCTGATACTTCACAATCCACCCTATTCATTACAGAGCTCGACACGCTTTTTCGACTTCTGAGGCTGGAATCGGGGGAGAATTATTTTATAATCGGCGGGGATTTCAACGCTAGACATAGAGATTGGGGAAATAATTTGCCAAATACTAGAGGGAACTTACTACTCGATTGGTGGGGTCAGCACGATGTCATGTACAGACTCGGTCTTAAAGCGACGGATAACCCGTCGTTTCCCAGATGCGGGTCTTATTTGGTTCTACTGCTGTACGACGAACGTATACGACTGACAGGTACGAATTTACAAACATTAAACTGTATGCGCACATTCGTATATGACAGCGACCATTGCGGTTTTAGCACCGAAGTTACAGTTCCCAACGAAATTGCGGAATTGGAGGAGTTTGTTCAAAGATACACTTACAACTACAGTAAGACTCGATCGACACGCTTCTCCGCAACCTTGACAAGAGCGCTCTCCTCGAACACGCTCCACCCACCGTCCAATAGGAATTTGTCAAACGAGGAGATCGACAATTACCTAAAAAAAATGGACGAGACAATTAAACAAACTATGGACACTACAATACCGCGGTATCGACGTACAACTAACGAAGACCTGTTCCGCAATCCTACTATTGACGCACTGCACCGACAGAAAAGTAGACTTCTGACAAGACTTAAAAACTTGTACAGACAGTTAACTGACCGACAAGACCCGGAGATTAGGACACTGAAGTCGTCGATTAAAAATATCCAAACGCTAATAAAAGAAAATTACAGAATTGCTGTAAGCTCATATTGGAACAACAAGGTTCGGGCTGTAAACACCAGCAACCCGAACATGTTTCCACAAATCAATAAACTATTTCGGAGAAAAAAACAAAACGACCTTCAGTGTCTTAAAATAGCCCGGACAACAGACAACGAACGGTTACTGACAATAGCAGGTATTGATCCAAATGAAGCCGCTGACGATGACGACTTCTTTGTGATTGAGGATCCACAGGAGAAGGTTGAGGCCATAGGGGCGACTTTCCAGGAAGTATACAAGGCCACTGATACCATTGGCCCTAATTACGACCTGGACAATCGCGTCTTGGTGCACGACTTCTGCATTCGAAATGAAATAGGGAACTGGCGATCCGAGGGCTCTGGTTTCACCCGGTTTAGCGACGAAAATATGGCAAATAATGTCATTGCCAGAGAGGGTGACCTACTCCCGTTCATTTTGAAGGAGGAACTCCATGAGATCTTCGACACAATCAGGGCAAAGAAATCAGTGGGGACCGATGGTATTCCGAACATCGTGCTTCGACATCTTCCTCTAGAAGCGGTGGACATTTACACCACCCTGTTTAATAATGCAATGAATAATGCACATTATCCAGCGCATTGGAAAACGGCGGTGGTTCAACCTATCCCCAAAAAGGGGAAGGATATATCCAATCCGGCGAATCTCCGGTCGATAAGTCTCCTTCCGAATATCAGTAAGGCCATCTACAGGCTGGCCAGACTGAGCATCAGTAAACCACTTTTGTATATTCTTCATAATATGCTCAGCAGCAGACAGTTCATCGTGAAAAATGGCGATGCGACTTCTGTTGGAATATTTCAAATTAATAATGGTCTTCAGCAAGGCGCGGTCAATTCGCCGATCCTTTTTAACATTTATACAAGCGACTTGATAGGTTCACTTTCCCATACTATTGCGTACGCAGACGATTTGGTAGCGTACAGAACAGGTCCAAAAATCGAGGTCATTAATACTCTCTTGCAGCGTGACTTCGATAAGATAAGACGATTTTGCGATGACTGGAAGTTGAAAATCAACTTTCAGAAGTCGGAAACCATTCTTTTTAGGACGCCGTTGTCTGGAGCCTCTAGGGATACCAGAAAAAAAATATCATTGGACAACACGGACAATCTCTTGCCTGTCGAAATGTAGTCATATACCTTGGAATCTGGCTAGATCAGTTTCTGTATTTTGGCAAAAATGTAGATGCTGCTCTGGACAGAGCTAAAGGCGCTTTTGCCCTTACAAAGAGACTGTTTTATAGCAGCCAACTCGATGCGAGGGTAAAGGTAATCTGCTACATGGCCCTTATTAGGCCCATGCTGGTATTTGGTTGTCCCGTGTGGTTCAATGTACGAGCAAGCTTAATGGAAAAGATTCGGGTGTTTGAGAGGGCTTGCCTTAGGGCTTGTCTTCGCTTGTACAGAACACCAGAGTCGGAGTACAAGAAATTTTATCCTAATGAGGTCCTTTACAACAGGGCGAACCTAATACGAGTGGACAACTTCGTAATTAAGCTGACTCGAAGGCACATTGCAAGAGCAATGAACTCGACGAATAACGAATTACCTTTACCACGAGAGTGTGCGATCTGACGGCTTCGTTCCACCGGAAGCATTCCTCTACCTAGATCAGAAAGGGTTGATCCAGGATAGATCAACGGTGCCGTTAATCTTCCATGTCGCTCGGACAGCTGGGGACAGGCGACTCAACTACAACAGAGACGTCGCACACGGCAGTGTGGATCGCCTCAGGTTCAGTAGGGCGGTGGGGAATCGCGATAAGAGGGATGTCGTTCGGCAGCACCAGCATTTCTGGTGGTTGAATGATGGAGAAGATGTTTCGTCATCGTTTCCGTCAATTACGGACCAGCCTCACTAATGAGGCAGAGCTGACCAATTTATTTGCTCTGTAAATAGCGGTGGCAAGCTTACATAGGTTTAGGTTAGCATTTAAGAAACATATACATATATCAGTGTATACAAAGGTGTATAATTGTGTATAATGTCTATTTGTATTTATGTGTGTATTGTACATTTAGGTTAGGTAGGCTAAGGTTTATTTTAAGTTAGATATTAATTTTTTTATAAAAAATAAATTATGTCCATATGCTAAGTTTTTGTAAACAAATTTTTTTCTTAGCCTTAAATAAGTATTCCTAAAGCAAATGTAAATAAAGTCGAAAGACATAGTTATAAGAATTTAGAGTAGCTTAGAGTGCCTGTGTGGGGCCAGTAAGTTAGTATAAGGTTGTTAAGTAATTTAAGCATTTTTTGTTAGTATGTAAGAGTTAGTTAGTATGTAACTGAAAAAACTGATTGATTAGCTACTGCCTTACTTAAACCACAAGTTCGTTTTCACGGTCATGTTTCTATAAAGAGTCAAACAAAAACATCAAATAACGTAATGGGGAATTTATGCTTTAGATTTCCTTCAAAACTAGAATTCTAAGTAGCGAGAGTTGGAGTCAGGATACAGTATCCTCCGAATGTGACGTTCTATATTGATAAACAAAAATAGGCATTTTGTGGAAACGATATAGAGGGTAGTGCCCTTGAAATGAATCAATTTCCATGGGTGATGATAGAAACTAATTTCCAAAGTGATGACGAAACTTGCACATGTTCACCCAGTGCACATTTTTGCTTTAATTCTACCAATAGTGTGAACTTAAGCGTGGGAACTTCAACTCGCCACATATCTGTCAGGAGCTAAACATTAGTCGAACTAATTTGACGAGGGTTCTTCATGAAAAACGTCGCATTATATGTTTACAAGGTCCAGCTCAGTAATTGAAGTGTTGGCCACTCGCTATGTTATTGTTTCTAAACAACTCGAACTTGATGCTGTCGAAATCATATTTTTGGATGAGGCGCATTTTCATATTTTATCCTTTTAGGCACGTAGGCTCGCACGTAGCCATAAACAAATCATAATTTGGTATAGTTTTAGGAGAATGATCCATTCTTCTTTAGTGATGAAGATGGCAAGAGATCGTGATAACCGATTTGTTTTTGAATGGAAATCGAAGACATGGACGTGGGTGGCTCTGGAATTATCTATCGTATAATAATTAATCTTTTAATAATCGTGCAATTAGTCGTTTTGGTGAAATGGATTGGTCTCTGCAGAGCTGTGATTTAAGGCCGTTGGACTTTATTGGACGGTACTGCCAATAATCCAGAAAAGATTCATGCACTTAAGAACAATATGGAGCGGACTATTCTACAAATACATCCTCAAAAGATCGAAAATATACTGCAAAATTGAGTTGATGATATGTCCTACAGCCAAGCTAGACTTAGTTTCCATTGAAATGAAAGCATATTCTATAACACATCCTAACACTTTTCAATAAAGTAGAAAACTTTGAAAAATATAAAATAAATAGTTATTTTAAAGAAAAACCCGCTGATGATATGGTATACTCTACTCGTTAGAATTGGATCAGTTCTTTTTAACCATTTAACTAATATAGTATACGTGCCTTGTCGAGAGTTTTGGCCGGACATTATCAGGTAGTTACTAATACTAATATTTAGCGAAATAAACTAGCTTAAAATTCATGGTACGAAAAGTAAAAAGAATTCTCTCGTAAGCTTCTTTGTCAGTGAGTACATCTGGCGCAGGTTTATTGAAACTCTTCGTAATCTTGGGCTTAACTATATCAAAGACCTGATACATATCTTTTTAGGCACGGGGGTTGCCGTGGTGTAGTGGTACTACGAGTAGCAATCGCTTCTCACTCGGAGGGTCAAGGTTCGAATCCTACTCATGACAAGTTTTTCATTTATGTATTTGGAACTCAGTCAAAAAAATCTGCGTGTGAAGGCATAACACTGACATGTAGATTTGGCTGTTGTAGAGTTTCAAGCACAAAACAAGCGTGAAAATTGATAACCTTCGAATCATTCCGAGTGAAGAAAAACCTCTCCGTCCTGTTCAGACTCCCACTCCCGGAGAGCTAATATCGAAACCAAATATTCCTGAGTTTCAAACCACCACATCACAACAATGTTTACCTTTCTCCTCCTTCTATCTTTCCGCCCGCGCAATGGCAATAGTAAAAGGGTATCATAACCCCATAGGCGCGCGTAAATTATAAAAAAAAATTAGGCGTTTCGTTTCCTGTCAGAAATAAAATTGTTTCCATTCGAGTTTTAGAGACTTGATGTTCACCAATTTACAATAGTAACCGGTAATCAGTGGCTTATAAAACCCGACTGAACACATGTAGGTCGGCCAAACTAAGCCTTAAACACTGCTTCTTACATTTTACGTTAATTTTTTTAAATATGCGGATGTGTTCAGTATCTGGAATAAATACATTTATTCAACCCCCAATAGGCAGATTGGATTCAAACCTCTTCATCATGATAAGTCAGCCGTTTTGGTCGAAAATCCAAGATCTAGGAAGTGATTGTGATATTCCGAATTCTTACAGTAATCAAATGGTCTTTGTTAATGGAAACTGAATTTATCCTTATGCAAAAAAAAAAAATCACAATAAACCTCTACTCACTTTTAGCGTGACTAAAAAGCGGATACAACAAAGCACCAATCAGGTCCAAAAACGACGCACACAAATTGAATATTGAGACTTTTCTAGCACCAATTGTGGCTTTCTGAAGGACGCTCTTTGCAAAGTCATCACTACTTTCCTGGGAAATAAAACCAAGTAAAAAAGAAGAGAAACGATATCATTCAAATAATCCACAAAGGCCAACTAGTTTTACTTGAATATCCATGTAGAGTGCAGCCAATTCCGTCATGAATGCTTCAAAGCTCTTCCGATTGATTATGACCAGGCACGTTCGCAGCAAAGCGTTCAAGATGGCTATGGCGTAGAAGGCATTTAAGATGAAAGAACTTATCTCCCCCCATTGTTGGCAAAGAAATATGAACTGCATGGCATTCATTATGGCCACTGGACCAACGAACAAATAACGACGACGCCAATTATCGGACAGTATAACCGAAAAGAATTTCCAAATTTTCACATTTATTGACAGTATTGGGATATCTTCAATCATTTTGACTTTGAAATTCGAACAAAAAAACTAATGGATATCCAGAAATACTCCAACCGAAGTGTTCAAAAATTGCAGTCTCCAATGATTTATATCGGTTACGATGGCGGTAATGTATGCCGTCCGGATTATAGTGACAGTATGTTGCAAAATTAATGCGGCGAATGCATGCACCTGCTGCTACCGACGCGTGGCTCGTTTATTAGGATATAATGAAATTTATTATTCCAACGAGAGCGGATTACTTTTAGCATTGCCTTGCATTTACATACGTACGTACTCGTATTTCGATCGCAATCGTAAGTAATTATAATTCGTAAACGGTGTAAATTAGTTCTTTAATAGATGGTACCTACGACGGCATCTGCATTTTTAGGAGTATAATTTATAGCACCAGATAGTGGGGTACGGATACAATTCAATTAAATAGATTTGATAACAGTGATATTGCACTATAATTTAGTTAATAGTAGAGAGCTATAGATGTCTTCCTATTGTGGATTATATGGAAGTTTTGAACAGGTCCTTCTACTTACCTTAATAAAAAATGGCAGAAGATAGTCAGTTTGAGGTGGTCAATAATGACGTTTCCATAGGAATAGGGAGATCTAATCGTGAGGTTATCGGTTTATATGAAATAATTTTGCGGAAAAATGAAGAGAGAGTTAAATGCGGAGATCAACTATCGTATTCAAGCAGAGAATATCGATATGGAAAATGGGATTTTCAGAGCGAAATGCTTCACCCAGTAGGACCTTAAACTGCTAAGCTTTAATCGGTTCAGCTAATGAGACTTAAATAACTCTGAAAATTATCCGCAAAATAGGCTTCGGTACAAAATTCAGTGTCGTCCGTCATTGGCTTCAGCCGCCTTCATTTTTCCAGGTTTGTATCTTAAAGGGGACACATTTTGAGTGTATCACAGACTTAAATCATTATTATGGTAGTTAGGATGTCCATTAGAAACTTTGATTACATGCCTTTTAGTTAGATACATTTTTGAGATAGGAGAATATCTGGCAGTATCAAGCCCAAACGAATTGTTAGAGATAAGTTAGAAAAGAATTTAGAAGTTGGTCGTCCAACGGACACGTGCAGTTAGGACAGATACACACTCTTTGGAAATCAAACCTCCTTAAATCCAATTATGACCTAGAAAGTCCATGGATGTAATATGTACTGTAAGGAACCCCTGCCATACATTTCTAAAGTTGGATCTGTATTCGCTTAATGTAGGACGGGCTTTTATGCGATCCAGATAATACGATTCATAAGTTCAGACATGCAAAAACGAGAAAGCTGCTTTGTTTATTCAGCTGCTTAAAAAGGTTGCACAAGCTAATTTGGCACGCATATAATTTGGCAAAACCGCTGTGCTTACTGCTTCCAGTTACGCACACAAAGATGGATGCGGTCCTCTTCCATTTATGTGTGGCACCTAAAGCGAAATCTTTTTCTGCCGCATTGTCTTCACTTCCGTCTGCGGCGTTAATATTTATGTTGCTGTACAACTCGTAGATTTCGATGTAACATCTCTGTCAAAGCTGTCAACGTAAAATGGGACCAAAAATTACTCAAAAATTCTTGCGTTAAAAACGATCAAGGGCTGTGAAGATAAGCGTCTTATATAGAGTCTCCTTTGGGTTTCTTGACAAGGCCTTTTTCCTTAAATGTTGTGCTATTATAAGACTTAATAGAGGTTTCGAGGAAGAATAAATCCTTAACAAATTCAAAGTTATAGTTATTGTGACATTCTATCCGATTCATCGATGTTGTATGTCCCTTCCTGTTGACATCATTAACTTGGTTTTGCCTTCAATCATAGTCAAACACATTTATGCGGTTGATAATACGCTGTGTCCTGCCGGTGATATCAATGCCAAATTTCATGAGTTTTTTTAATTAATTTATTTCGGGTGGGCAGAAATCTTGTTTTTCATCGCCCAAGTTGAATGGATCTTTCTGCTTGACAACGTATTAAACAGCCGACAGAAGTAGATTCTCTAAATTCTCAGTACTGAACGTCAGTACTCTACCATTAAATTTCATTGCTCATCTTTCTTTTTTTCTCCTGAAAAATCGAAGTTCTTCCCTCCTCCTTTGCTCATAGAGCGCAGAATTTCCTCTCGTACTTATACGACCGCCATTTCATTGGCGAGTTGCTTAGCAACATGTGGTTATCTGCCCTCTTAATTAAACCATAGTTTTCGTAATCGTGATCGGGTAAAACTCAAAAAATCACTTGCGGTATCTATGATAGCTTCTTGGAATCAATGCCGTCAATCTTCAACCCTTTCAGCACGAGAGGCTGAGGGTTATTCGATCCGATCAAAGCTATATCTCCTCATTTCCTCATTATTGCGGTATTTCAAATACCTCAAGTTATACCTTGCCTGCAAGTAGGTAATAGTTAGAGTCCACATTGGCGGCACAAAATGTTCCTACTTAATTAGATGGCGCTACAGACCGGGGCGTCAATTAACTGCCTTCAGTTCAGCACACGAAGTTGGCTAAAGTCTCCTTCTATTTGTGTGCGCCACCTATGAAACCGTTCTCTATTGCGTTGTCCCTCTAGGTTGGAATCGACAACTTTCTGTGCTGGGACGCTGGTGTTAATCACCTAGCCATTTGAGCCGGGTTATCCGAGCTTTTCTGATGAGATCGGGATCGCTGTACAGCCCATACAGATCGCTGTTGAAAAGTCTCCTCCATTCTCCATCAATGCAAACGGCAAGAATAACTTTTTCTCGGAGCGTCCGAGAGCATTTCGTGTCGTTTTTGGATTTGAAAGCGGAACCGAGGTAGATAAAGTCCCTACCGAAGGGGCTTAGCTGCTTATCGTGACGTTTAGCTAACAGCATGTACTTTGTTTATCCTTCAGTGACCACTACACCCATTTTTGGCTCTTTTGCACCAGTAGTCGCAAGCGCTCCACTTATTCTTCCTATTATTATTATTATTATTTTATTATTTTCAAGGGATCGATACAAATGAATTTGTAAAGGCCGGGATTTTACGCCGGAGTACTACTATGCCCATGTGGCGTTTGTCAACAGCACGCGGTGTACCGTCTGCATATGCGATTAACTGAACAGATTTTTGAAAGAAGGTGCTTCTCTAGTTGAATTGTGAGCTCTTAAAGAAGTCACATGACAGCGCGTCACATGATGAAAGGCGTGAAGCTCTTTTTGACATCAAAGGTCTCGGTTCTGTCGTTACCGACTTTGACGGAGCAGCGACCGTCCTCAATCGGAAGGACGAGCTTGGCAGCGCTTCCAAAACTAGGCATGGATGGATATAGCTCGTCTCTTTAAATGCTGTTATATGCGGCCTTAAAATCGATGAAAAGATTGTGGGTATAGATTTGGACTTTCTGAGTTTCTTCCAGGATCTGCCGGAGTGTGAAGATTTGGTCGATTGTGGACTTTCCTGGTCCGCAACTGATAGGGACCAATCAGCTTGTTGGCGAAGGGTTGCAGTCGTTCACACAATATGACAGATAAGATCTTGTATCTGTTGGTTGCAGTTGAGGGGGTCTACTTTTGTGGATCGGGCAAACGATACTGAGATTCCATACACTCTTCTGAGAAATGAGTTTGTGTATGCTTTCCACAAAGTCATTTCCAGCAGCTTTGAATAGCTCGGCCTGTAAGCCGTTAGGTTCAGCTGCTTTTTTTCGATTTCCTGCTCTTTATTCTTCTTCCAGAGAAGCCAATGTTTTTCTCGTCTCTTCTGCTTGTAAAGCGTACGAGCAGCTCTCGACCTTCATCTCAGCGCCTGTTTTTATGCTCCTTGTTTAGCTGCATGTGCTTGCCGGCTTTCTTCATCAGTTTCCACTTAATGCGGAGGCGCTAATGGAAGTGTTGCCACTGGTCTTCGGTACTTGAAGCTGGCAGCATAAGTGTTCCTGAGAGATTTCGGTCTCTTGCGATTGCAGCTTTTCAATATTATATCTTCTCACAATAGTTCTTGTTTCTTGCAGTGCTTAGAAAATCCGCATTCGCACCTTCGCTGCAACAAGGTGGTGATCCGAGTCATTTTAGGTGGAACGGAACTTTCATATGTCCAGAATACTGCCTTACGCAATGTGATTAATTTGATTTAGCGTTTCGTGATCCGAAGACCGCCATGTCCGCTTGTGTAAATTGAGATGAGGAAACCATGTGATTGCAATAGTGATATTTCGTCCCGCCCCAAAGTCCATTGTCAGACGTGGTGTCGTGTGGGCTATGCTTACCAACTATACTACCAAAGATGTTCTTCTTTCCTATCCTGGTGTCAAAATCGCTTAGTACGATTTTAACGTCATATTTTGGTCATTGCTCATTTGTCTTGTTGAGGAGTTCGTAGAAACATTCTTTGGTGGCGTCTCGTCCTTGTCTCCAACGGAAGAAGCATGGGCGTGTATTTGGCTATGTTAGCGAATTTAGCCTTGATGCGGTTTATCATAAGATGCTCGCTCACTTGTAGGGAGCTCAAGTCTCCTTGCCTAAGCCTTGTTTCTTTCTTTCTTTTCCCTATAGCAATCACCATATTATATAATATATCACAGTTTTTCATCCTCCTTATGTCCAACACATCTCATCACACTTCTCGCATAGCGGTGATATTTGCGAGATAGCAGCCAAGGGCCTCTATTAAATACTTGGCAGCACGTGGCCTGTTAAGGGTCCGAACATTCCAAGTGCAGATCGAAGATCTTCAATTGTGAATCCATTTTTATCCGAAGTCATTAGTATATTCGTCATATGTTTTCAATCGGTCCCGTACAGGATTGTTAACTCTGTGATGTATTATGCTACTGCCAGTATTATGCTACTGCCTGGGCATGCCCTTGTCGTGGTAATGGTTTGCTCATGCAGTAACCAGGGATTACTACTGGGAGGTAAGGCAAGCACTTCGCTACTAACTTAATTGTTGCGGTGCTGGCCCAGTCCAAGTTATAAGACAGTCAGCAGTTTCCCATTCAATTGCTGCGAAGTTCCCCGATGGCTATGCAACAGCAGAGTTTATACGTGGCTCGATAGTAAACCCAACACACAACTTCCAACCTGGAGAGACAGACCCTCTATGGGATCTTTTTTGCAGAAAAGGCCGTATTCAGTTCAGTCAGTTTTTCAGTTTGAATGCATTTTTATTTATATACTCGTACTTAAATTACTCTTACATGCTAGACAAAAAAATGCTTAAAAATTAGCTTAAATAACTTACAAATAATCTTATTCTAACTTATTGGCCCAATGCGGGCACTCTAAGTTAAACCTAACACTTAAACTATGTCTTTCAACGAATCTCACAGTCTAATTTTATTTTTATTTTAACATTAATTAATACTAAAACTAAGAAAATAAATTTTAAGTAAAAACTTAGTGAATAAACATTTTTGTAATTTATTAATAAAACTTAAAACTAAAAGCCTATAAACTATCTAAAAATAAATCTTAACCTACTTACATCTAACACAAACATAGACATACATAAATATATATATATACTTTAATAAACTAATTCAGTAGGGTTTTTTATACTTTTAACCCAGGATGTTTCTTATTTTGTTGGATCTTTATTGTCTTAAAATAATAAAAATGTTTACAAGTACCACAGAATACGTGCTTTCGGTACGACGTTCGCTTTAAGAGAGAGAATATCTGTTCAGTTACCAGTTACTACCACTAGTTTTGCTAATCACTGAGCTACTACATTTTGGATGTATTTCAGATGACAGCAGAAGGTTGTCTCTGTTTCTTATATACTAGTACAATATGCTACTACAGTTCGGCCATTCTGACATTTAAATTGCCCTCAATTTGCTGAAATTTGATATTAAGCGATTTATACAAAGATTACTTATTCTAAGTTTTGTTCATCAGTATTAACTAGCTCTATTTCTAAATCAATAAGTGTCTCTTCAGGAGCCCCATATTCTTCAACCAGGTCCGCATCCCCCGACACCCATCTTCTAAGTTTATTTGCCTCAAGAATTCCATTATATGGAATTTGAGTAACTTGGCACCCATCGACGTCCCGAACCACATACCTATCATGCGGTAGAATTTTTTGGATTACATATGGCCCACGATATTTAGGTTCAAGTTTTTTGTTTACCCCCGTAGTAGTATTACTGTGTTTAATTGCCACATAATCTCCCTCTTGATACACTTCCGCAGGCATATTACGCTTAAGAAATAGATTTAAATTGTAATCCTGTGCTTTTTTTATGTTTTCAGATGCTTTTTCTCTTAACACAGGTAAATCACGATCAACAACAACATTTCGCTCATCCAAATATTCAGTCAGTTCGTCAATTGTCTCTCCACGTTGTGTGACACCGAAGAGGAGAATAGAAGGGGTTTCTCTGGTCGTTGTGTGAACGGTATTATTCAGAATGTATTCAGCCTTTTGGAGTGTGTATGGCCAATCTACGTGACCATATCGCTTACAGGATTTAGCCATTAGCGGAGTTAGTACACGATTAACGCGCTCTACCTGGCCGTTGGCTTGAGGTGATGCAGTTGCATTCAGAATATGCCGAATGTTTCTTTCTTTCAGAAATTGTTCAAATTCGTTTGATGAGAAAGAAGTTCCACGATCACTGATAATACGACGCGGGCGACTGTAATTGTCAAAGTAGTTTTGTAAGGCATCACAGCATTCTTTAGAACTAGTGGTTGCAGTGGGATACAATTTCGTAAATTTTGTGAAGGCATCAATTACAACCAGTATGTATTTCTTTTTTGAAATAGCAGAAGGTAAGGGGCCCAAGTGGTCAATGTGTACCGTATCGAAAGGTAGAGGTATTTTAGGAATATTGAACAAATTACGCTTATTGGTTCTTACCGGTGCTGAATAAACAATGCACTTCAAGCAATTACGGATAAAATTATGAACACGGGTTTTCATCTGAGGAAACCAATAGTGTTTCTTTATTTGCGCGCAACATTTGTCGACTCCCAAGTGACCGATTTGTTCATGAGTCCATCTAATAACATTATTAATCATTTCCCTTGGAACATATAGTCGACGATTACCGGAAGGAGAAATCTGGTATACTATTCCATCTTTTAACTCGTATTCAGGATTTTCAGAAGTTTCTAATTGAGAACGCAGACAGCAAGTTTCAGTATCCCGACTCTGAGCGATTTGTAATTGAAAATCAATGTCAAGTTCACCAACCGCTCCCACTGTCTCAATTCTACTTAATGCATCAACAAGACCCATGGTCTTGCCCGGCCGATGTTGAACAGTATAATTGAATTGTTCGAGAAAAAGGGCCCAACGATCTATTTTTCCAGAGCCAGATTCATTGGCCAACGTTCTTGCCAGTGCGTCACAATCAGTAATTATTTTAAAAGGTCTTCGGTCAAAGTATGTCTTGAAACGTCGCAGAGCATAAACCAAAGCCAAAGTTTCTAATTCATAACTGTGTAATTTGGATTCTGAAGGAGAGGTGGCTTTTGAAAAATATGCTACTGGATGGAATTTTTTATCGTCTTGTTTCTGCATAACAGCTGCACCAAATCCCCGTGAACTTGCATCACATTCCAATTGGGTTTCGCGCAAAGGATCAAAAATGGCTAATACCGGTGGTTCAATAAGTTTTTGCCGAAGTGTGAGAAATGCTTGGCGACACTCCTCACTAAATTCGAACTTTCTGTCTTTTTGCAGAAGTTGGCTCAAGGGGTAAGCTATTCGAGCAAAGTTTGGCACAAATCGTCGGAAAACAGAAAAAAGTCCATGACACGACTGTAATTGTTTATAATTTTTTGGCATAGGGTAATTGTGTATGGCCTCAATATGTCGCTTGCCGGGCCGAATGCCCCCCGAATTTGCACAATACCCCAGATATTCCAACTCATTTTGTCCGAATGTACATTTCTTCAGATTAAGCTCAAGTCCAAATGACCGTAGTCGTCGAATAATTTCAGTAACCGTTTTCATATGAGTTTCAAGGTCAGAAGAGGCAACCAAAATGTCGTCCATATACACTACTACTAGTTTGTCGTAAAGTAAGTCTCTTAATATGTTATGTACAAACCGCTGAAATACAGCCGGCCCATTTTTAAGTCCATATGGGACTCTCAAATATTCGTATTGTCCGTCTTGTGTAACAAAAGCAGTGTATTTAATTGAGTCATCATGCATTTTGATCTGATTGAAGCCACTTTTTAAGTCCATAAGGGTGAAGAAACTCTTGTTTCCCAAATGTTCTAAACAGTCGTCAGGTAACGGAAGTGGATAATTGTCACGTAAGGTGTGTTTGTTTAACGGCCGATAATCAACACATTTTCTCATTTTGCCATCTCTTTTGCGTACCGGTACAATAGCAGAGGCATATGGCGAATTGCTAGGTCGGATAATATTTCTGGAAAGCAGATCATCAATTATTTCTCGCACCTCAATACGTTCTTGATGTGAAAGACGACGTGGTCTCCGAAAGATTGGAGTTTGGTTCGTAAGGTCAATTTTCATACAATATTCGTCAGGAAAAAATGGGTTGTATTTGGTGTTGTAAAATGCGTCATGAATGGAAAAGCGAAATGTTTCATATTGATCAGAGGGAAGCGTTGTGTTTATGTCAAAGGGTGATTCGGTGTTCGAAGCAATATCGATAGCACACAAGCCATTAAAAGTGTCCGCGAAATGTTTTTCATTACTACAAAGGTTTACGTCTTTGGTGGCCAAATTACTCTTATTATCAATTTCAAAGGTGTCAGAAGCACGAACAAAGTTATCAGAAGACCTCAGTATGCCAAGTGACTTAAGGGTGTTTTTTAAATTAGAACTAATGCGGTTATATTTATTTAATTTTATAATTTTATTCTTCGAATAACATTGTTTAATACTGACTAATTTCACATTGGCCTTCTTAAGACAATCTCGACCAATTATTAGTGGTGTGAATAAAGAACAATCGGGTACTACAATGAAATCGTGTTTAATTATTTTTTTATTAAATTTCAAATAGACTGGAATTTTGCCATATGACATCAGTGGTTTATTTCCCACGCCGTGATATTTAGTTTGCATTAACGATTTCCCATCAACATCAGGTAGGACAGAGCGTCTCACAAAACACTTAGGGCTACCGGAATCAAAAAGAGAACAAACACTTATGAACTTGGCACACTTAAGGTCAGTATATCCCAAAGCAACACTTACCATTTGTACTGCGTCGAGCTCTTGTTCAATGCAAACATCACCCTCTTGCTGGATTAGTCCAACACCCCGATTAACAGCAGCTTGCGTTGGGCGATTTGGGCAATTTCGGTAAACATGATCGGTTAATCCACACCGGAAACAGGAGCCATCAGGTCGCTTTGGTTTCGGGCATGCACTTTGATAGTGCCCAAAACGAGAACAATTAAAGCAACGGACCGAAGTGTCAGCAGCAGGTTGAACAGCAGTTGTACGAAGTGTACTTAAGGTACCGGTTGCACTTGACTGATTGGTGGTGCTTTGAATTGGCCGACGCCATTGAACGGAGTTGTTGACAGGCGTGGTTGTTCGTGAACGCAATCGTTCATATCGAATGACTAAACCCTTCAGTTCCCGCAGAGTTGTTGCACCATAAAGCATAGCAGCATGGACCGATGTGTCGCCAATTCCCTTCAGGATGATATCGATTAATTCCATCTCCTGGATACTGCCGCGTGTAGCAATTTCTTGCATTTCGATAACATATCGGTGCACTGTTTCACTTGGCTTCAAACGTCGGGACCGCAGTTGGGTGTATACTTCATCAGTGGAATAACGACGACCAAATTCATCCATTAACGCATCTCGTAACCCTTCATAAGTGTATTGCGAAATAGTTCGGAGGAAAACTTTGGCTGTACCACCCAATAATCGACGTAGTCCAACAAAACGAGCTCGATCGTCAAAATTCAGAATATCAAATGCATCTTCCACATCACCAATCCATTTGTGTATGTCGTAGTTGTCATCAGCAGTGTACTGCGGAACCATCGATTCAATAACACTGATATCCATTCGCACAGCAGTTGTGGTTGGGGCAGCAGTTGTTGTTGGGGCAGCAGTTGTTGTCGGAGCAGCAGTTGTTGTCGGAGCAGCAGTTGTTGTCAGAGCAGCAGTTGTTGACGGTGATCCCATGGCCAACCGCAATTGTGCAACCTCCCGTTGCAATAACAGCAACTCACGCTCTTGCTTCAATTGAATCAGTTGCTCAGTGATCGACACCTGGCCAATTCCTATGGAAGGTGAAGTCATACATGTGGGAGTCGGGCCTGGTTGAACCATTTCCGTTGCACCCCGATTCGTACATGATAAAATATTGGCCGAAGGAGCACTTGAAACAACTGTCGGACACACGCACACTGAGTTGGTGTTGGCAGAAGGGTTTGGTACAGCAGTTTCAACAATTGTTGATACATCGGCGACAATCGAAGCACTTGACACAGCGGCAAAACTCTCACTCGGTAAGACAGGAGCAGAAAAGACACTTGGTGGGATAGAAGAACCCGGTGCAGCGGTCGATGACACAGTCAGCGGTACAGCCGAATCAATTACAACAGCCGTCATCAGAACGTTTGAACTAGTGCTGTCTATTCCAAGATTCGTGCGCAATTGCTCATACAATTCCCGTATTTGTGTTAAGGTTGCCGTCGGTGGGGTGTAAACCGAATGTGCTGCTAGCAACGCCAGCATGTCTTTTTTTTCCGTACGTTGCGTCATTTTCCATAAAATACTCACTTCTATAAAAAGTTAATATTTAATATTTACTGTATCCTGTCCGCAGAATTTTAATAAACTAATTCAGTAGGGTTTTTTATACTTTTAACCCAGGATGTTTCTTATTTTGTTGGATCTTTATTGTCTTAAAATAATAAAAATGTTTACAAGTACCACAGAATACGTGCTTTCGGTACGACGTTCGCTTTAAGAGAGAGAATATCTGTTCAGTTACCAGTTACTACCACTAGTTTTGCTAATCACTGAGCTACTACATTTTGGATGTATTTCAGATGACAGCAGAAGGTTGTCTCTGTTTCTTATATACTAGTACAATATGCTACTACAATACATAATATATAAATACATATATATATACATTTTCTTTTTTGGTTTTTATATTTTTTTTTTTAAAACTAACTTAATCCTACCTAAAATTATGTAAGCCGGCCATGGCTAAAAAAAAGATTAGGCTGATCCGCTATCTATTACTGGAGGCATTCGACGACGAAACATCCTCTCCTTAAACTGGCCACCAAAAGTGTTGGTGCTGCCGAGCAACATCCCTCATGTCGCGACTCCCTACCGCCCTACTGAACCGGATACGCTCCGCACTGCCATGTACGATGTCTCTGTCGTAGTTGAGTCGCCTGTCCGCAGCTGTTCGAGCAAGGTGGAAGATTAGCGGCAGCGCCTCTTGCTCTCACGTTGAACCACCCGGGGCACCCAAATACAAGCATGGGCCTGATAAGGGCCATGTAGCAGATCACCTTCACCCTTTCATCGAGTTGGCGGTTATAAGGGCAAAAGCACCTTTGGCTCTGGGCAGAGCAACATCTATATATTTGTTAAAATACAGAAATTGATCTAGCCAGATCCCAAGGTATCTGACTACATTTCGACAAGCAAGTGATTGTCCGTGCTGCCCCACAATCGAGAACTTTCGCCAATTCTTTCTGGTATCCCTAGAGGCCCCAGACAAAGGCGTCCTAAACAGAATGGTTTCCGACTTCTGAAAGTTGATTTTCAACTTCCAGTCATCGCAATATCGCTTAAATTTGTGGAACTCGTCTGCGTGCACTTTGGCATGGTGAAGTGAACCTATCAGATCACCCGTGTAAATGTTGAATAGGATCGCCGAATTTACCGCACGTTGTTGCAGACCGTTTTTAATGTTAAATGTTCCAGCAGAAGTCACATCACCATTCTTCACGATGAATTGTCTACTGGAGAGCATATCAACAAGAATATACAGCAGTGGTTTACTAATGCCCAACTTGTCTAGCTTAAAAAAAGAATCCTTCTAACCATACGGTATCGAAGGCCTTGTCCAAGTCAATTAGGCAGGCACCAGTGCACTGGTTCTTGGCTTTGTTCCATTGGATATCAGAAACCAGTTTAGACGCAGCATGAATGATATCATGTCCCGCCTTAAAACCGAATTGATTATCCGGAACTCTATGTTTGTCCTCAACCCACCTAGTCAGAGCTCTATGGATCACCTTCTCGAAAACCTTACTGATGTTTGGAAGAAGACTGATCGATCGGAGATTCGCCGGATTGGAAGTGTCTTTATCCCTTTTGGGGATGGGATGTACCACCGCAGTTTTCCAATGCGCTGGATAATGTGCATTATTCATTGCATTATTAAAGAGAGTGGTATAAATTTTCACCGCTTCTAGAGGGAGATGTCGAAGCACAATGTTCGGTATTTCATCGGTTCCCGCGGATTTCTTACTTCTAAGCGATTCGAAGATCGTTTGGAGCTCTTCCTTCGAAATGAACGGGGGTAGTACCCTATCGTTGGTGATGACATTATTTGCCATATTTTCGTCACTGAACTGGGTGAAACCCGAGCTCTCGAATCGCCAATTCACAATTTCATTTCGAAGGTAGAAATTGTGCACAAGGACTCAATTCTCCAGATCGTGGTTCGGGCCAATGATAACATTCGCCTTGTACACTTCCTGGAAAGTCGCTCCTATAGCCTCTACCTGCTCCTGCGGATCCTCGATCACAAAGAAGTTGTCATCATCAACAGCCTCATTTGGATCTATGCCTGCTGCTACCAGTATTTGTTCGTTGTTCGTCGTTCGGGCGATTTTAAGACATGGAAGGTCGTTCTGATTATTTCTCCGAAATATTTTATTTATTTGCGGGAACATATTCGGGATGCTGGTGTTTACAGCCCGAATTTTATTGTTCCAATACAAACTTACAAATGCTATGTAATTTTCTTTTATTAATGTTAGGAGGTTTTTAATCGACGACTTCAGTGTCATGACAAGGTTTTTAGTCTTGACAGCAGTCTACTTTTATCGGTGCTGTGCGTCAATAGTTGCGTTGCGGAATAAGTCTTCTTCGTCAGTGTGTTGGTACCCAGGTATTGTTTTGTCCATTATTCGTTTGATTGTCTCGTCCATTAGTCTTAGATACCTGTCAATTTCCTCGTTTGACAGATTTCTGTTGTACGGTAGAGCGAATTCGAGGAGAGTGCTCTAGTCAGTGTTCTGGTGAAGTGTGTCCAACGCACCCTACTATAATTGTAGGAATGCCTTTGCACAACCTCATCCAATTCCGCAATTTCATTGGGAACAGTTATTTCGGTGCTGAAACCGCAATGGTCACTGTCATACACGAAAGTGCATAGACAGTTTGTAGTTTGTTGGTTAGTGCATGTCAGTTGTATTCGTGAATCGAACAGCAAAAGATCCAAATAGGACCCGTGTCTGGGAAACGACGGACTATCCGTCGCCTTGAGCCCGAGTCGATACATCACACTGTGCTGACCCCACAAATTGAATAGTAGGTTCCCTCTAGTATTTGGTGTATTATTTCCCCAATCACTATGTTTGGCGTTGAAATCTCCGCCGATAATAAAATAGTTGTCTTCCAATTCCAGCCGCAGAAATGGAAAAAGTGTCTCGAGCTCTGAGATAAATAAGGAGGATTGAGTAGCCTTAGGCGCATAGACAGACACCATGTACAACCGCTTTCCACTACGGAGGGGGATATATACGATGCATGCTTCCAGCACCTATAACCTACATACTACACGACTGTATACTCTTTTAAATCGTATACCTTTTCGTACGAAAATTGCAACGCCACCTCCCTGAATGCAGTTGGGTCGGTTTCTCCGTATTATTTTGTATCTTCTGTGCCTCAATTTGTGTCTCTTGGTAAGCTTAGTTTCGCTAACCAAAAGCACATCAGGGGCTTAGTCTTTAAGCAACTTAAATAGTGCGGTTCGTCGTTCGAACCTAATCAGTGAATTCACATTCACTTCAAGGACCTTCAGGGTTTGCTCCGCCACGCACGTACCCATTACGGCAAAAGGTGCGTTAGGCCAGGCAGCAACGCTTATACTTGATCTACCCGCGCGGTCTGTTCAGTTATATGACGTTGTAGCTGAGCCATTTGCCTCTGGATAGAGAGCAAGATAGCTAGCACGTCAGGTACTGGTTCCGGTGCTCTGGGCACTGGGGCCTGAGAAGCAACCTTCGCTTGCTGTACCGTATTTCCCTACCTGCTGCCATTTGAGCGTAGGTAACATGGAGAGTAACGGCTGGTGTTTGCAAATGCACGGGTGGACGCTTAGCTTCTACTTTCTGCTGCCGGGCCAGATTTATTCTTCTGATGTACTGGAATTTAGGACAACCCCGATAATTTGCCGTGTGTCCCGTATTCCTACATAAAGTACATAAAGTCCTTACCCAGAGTGCATTCGCAGTTCGAGGCAGCGTACCCGAACCTTTGGCAGTGAACACATTGTAAAATGTTTTCGCTCCTCTTTAGCTGGACCAGGAAAATCGGCAGTTGTCGATTCTCCCTTTTGGCTCTGGCTGTGGTGAAAGGCTTGACCCCCACGAATTTGACCCCTTCGCACTTCTTTTCTTTCAGCAGTGCACGGAGCTCCTCCGGATCAGTCGACGGTTCTAATCCCCTCAGCAGCATTGTTGGCAGCTTGTCCCCCTTCGGCGTTTAGGAGAAGAACTCCTTCGTCGAATCCTTCAATAAACTTTTAATTTTATGGTAGCGCTCCGCTGTGTCACAATGGATCGCATGCCTATCTACGCTAAGTCTTTTAATATAAAAATTATTGCCTATGGCCGACTTACATAGTCCTATCGTTTCGTTTAGTTCCATCTTAAATGTACTCGTATTTATGCGTGGAACCCTTTGTTATTTCTGTTTCTGTTGCTGTTGTTGTTGTTTCTGTTGTTGTTGCTGCTGCTGTTGTTTTTGCTGCTGTTGTTGTTGTTTCTGCTGCTGTTGTATTTGTTTCTGCTGCTGTTGTGGCTGCTGCTGCTTTTGAAGTGGTGTTTTTGTAGGTGTTGTTGTTTTTGCTGCTGCTGTTGATGTGGCAGCTGTTGTTGCGGCGGCTGCTCTTGTTGTTGCTGCTGCTCTTGTTGTTGCTGCTGCTCTTGTTGTTGCTGCTGCTCTTGTTGTTTATTTAGTTTTTGTTGGTGTTGTTGTAACACTTGTGTTATTGTTTTTGTTTGGTGTTGATGCTGCTTTTGTGGTTGGGAATGTACTTGCTCTTCCCTCTTCCTTCTAAGCATTTGTAGTTCCTTTATAGCAAGAACTTTTTGTTGCAGCATTTTGATGCTGTTGGTTAGAGACTCCATTTCTTCCTCTTCGTCTTCTGATTCGGTTGGAGCCTAGGAAGCAAAGGTGTTCTCTCTCAGATGGTGACATTTGAGTTGTCGTCAATAAATTGCCCGGTACGATTATTTGCTGCTATCGATGACGTTGAATACGCCCCTCCCCTCACTCCGCCCAGCAGCTTTTCAGCGGAAGTTGGAAGGTTGTGACTACTGGCGTTTGGTTTGAACAACTTGATGCCTCACCCGATTTTTCAGCAGATCCCGCTATTTGCATAGCGGGCCGCTCACCACAATCCATCACGTGATGTTTAACACGTAGTAACGGTTTAAATTAATTTTTTTATTTAATAAAAAAAAAAGAAAACAAAATGCCACTACACACGGAGTCCGAACCCCACGACTTACGACTCGTCGGCCGAACACACTCATCGACAGCGCTAACCGCTTGGCTAACGAAGAAATGGAATGGAGATTTATTGGAATAAAAAAAAACAATTTTTATTTTAAAACTTTTTATTTTCAAACACTTTGTTGTTACAATTTATTTTTATTCGCGGAACTTTAGACTAACGACCGAACTAGTTGACCGAACTCAATGATAACCAAAATATGAACCAACCGTTGTGATCCAATTCACCTGTATTTATGCTTTATTAAATTGCTGACATATTGTCTGTGTTTGCTACACGTTCCTGGAATAATGCAATGACTTTTGACTATTGCAACGTCAGGTGTCTTGTGCATGGGAATATTGAAATGCACTTCTTGGAATTGTTTCTTTGCGTTTCTAGGAATTACTTTGAGGTGAATTGGTTTACAACGGAGAGAGAAAAAAAATGATATATGATATATTTATATGACATTCTTATGAATCTCCAATTTAACTCCCCCACCGTTAGTCTGAGGCTCCGACGAAGTTACAAAATTAATTTTCTTATTTTTCCTAAGGCATATGTTCTTTTTTATGAAAACTAATACAATGATAATTACAATTACTGGATATACTACAAAATTAATAACATATGATTTCTTATTTTCTATAATCATTTCTTCAATATGTTTTCTGTTGTTCTGTATGTTTTGAATGTGTAGTTCTTCTAATTTTATAATGTTTATTGTCTTATTTTCTCTCACTTGAGTTATAAAGTACGGAAGTATAATACTATCCTTTATTTTAAAGAAAGAGTTTTGATATGTTCTATCGTTAATATACAGATTACAATTTTCAAATTTAATAAGTTTACTTCCCATAACATCGATTTTTAATTTATTACAGTTATGTTTAATGTTTGTTTTAGGAAGATTTTTCGTTACAATGATTCCTGAAATAATTTCTTTAACAAGAGGTGTTGTGAAACTTTGCAAGGGGCAGTACGCTTTAGTAAAATTAATTATGTTTGAAATACAGTTGTCATTCACTTTCTCTAAATTTTTCTTTAAGTTATCTTTTACATTGATATTGTATACATTGTTTATTTCGTCTATTATAAATGTGTTTTCTTCTAATATAATTGACTTATTTTCCCTGTTCGGCATTGGTTCTACAACAATGGTTGAATATGACATATCAGAATACTCTGGTATTAACAAAACAATTACTATAAGATCATGCTCGAATAATACTACTATTCTTATGTCCTTTAAACTTTTCAGACCGTTTGTCAGTGTTATTTCTTGTTCTGTCAGAATATTCCTAGTCAGTATACCTAGTTTACTAGTCAGTATGACTTGTTCTATGTCGTCGAGATGGTTCCTGAATAAGTTAATGTCAAAATTAATTTGATAGATTTCTTGAATGTAATCTATCTCGTTTTGTAATTTATGAAAGTCTCCACCGGTTTGTTTATTTAATTCATTAAGAAATTGGGTGATATTGTTTTGTTGCGATCGGATGTGATTAGTTATGTTTTCTATTCGTTCTGATAGTTGGTTATTAAGATATATTTGTTTGTTAGTCTCTGTCGTTAACGCTTTGTTATTTGAAATAAGAGCGTTTAGTTTTGTCTTAATCTCTAACTCGTCATTGGCGTCCATTGTGCCTGCTAAATATTTTAGCCCTGTGCCTAAAAGGTTAATTAAAGCTCGTTTTTCTTTTGGATGGGGTTTAAGGTTTGATATTTTTTGTTCTAAAAGCCTAAAGTTGTGTAACGCTGTGTTTAACATTGGGTTAGTGGTACGAATATTTCTTTCGATTATCTGTATGTTTTCTAAGATATGGTCTTTAGTATTTTCAATTTCTGTAATATTTATAATATGGAGGACTTTCTTAAAATTTTTGATGATGTCGATTTCGTCCTTTTTTATGGTCATAAAACCGTTATTGTTGTCAAAGTCGTGAATTTCCAGTGATTGTCCGTTTGTTATGTGTGGTGTTGTCAAGAGGAACAGAGGTAAGATTATGGTAAAAGGGTCCATCTGTAAAATAAGTTATGTTGTTTATTAAGTGGGGATCTAAGTTTCAATCGATGAGGAGTTGTTATTTTGAAATTTCTTTTTTCGTTTAACATGGGATTTGTAATACTTTAAACCTGTTCGTTTATCGGTAACATGGGTTTCATCTAGTTTTTCGGTTTCGAGTTTCCTAAATTTTGAATGGTTTTTTCCTCCGCGTTCGTCCTTAATAAAATTAGTTCCCGGTTCTATTTTTATTTCTTCCCTATCTTTATTGAGTTTATCTATGGTTAGCTGTTTTCTTTTTAGAATTCTTTCTTTAATGGATTTATATTCATCGACCGTTATAGTTCCGTTTTTAAAATCGATAGGTTTTTTGTTAGTTGTAGAGTGTATACTATTGTTATAGAAGTTTATGACCTTAAGAATTTTTTCCTCAACTGTATCAATTTCCGAAGTCGAATCATGTCTTAAAAGACGAAGGTGTTCGTTGATTGTGTTGTGGAGCCTTTCTATGTCCGCGTTGGACGAATGGTTGTTATTTGAAATATAATGAATTTCTATATTTTGGTCCTGTAGAAATTCTCTGAATGGGAGTGCTTTGAATCCTAACTCATTGTCAACGACAATTTTATTTATTGGTCCTACTGCAGAAAGGAATATCAGAATTGCTCTTTTAAATTCGGTCCACGTACGTGCAATTATTCGGACAGCTTGGGCGAATTTGCTAAATTTGTCTATGAAGGTTACAAAGAGTTGTCTTTCTAATGTGTAAAATACGTCTGCGTGTATCACTTGGTTTGGGGCTGAAGGTGTTTCTGTTAGTTGGAATTTCTGTTTCACGGGCTTTCTTTCATATTTCTCGATGTTGCATATGTCGCAGTTATTAATAAATTGGGCTATTCTTTGTTTAAGCTTAGGGTGATAATATTTTAGTTTGAGTTCTTCATACACTTCAATAATTCCTCTATGATTGTTCCGAAGGTGTTCCTGTTGTATGGTTTCGACTAGTTTTTCCTCGTTTGTAATGTCTATTAGTACGTTCTCCGTTCTAATGACTTTCAAACCTCCTTCTGCGAAGTGTGCTTTAAAGGTGTTCTCTAGTATTTTTAAAAATTCCATGTCGTTTATATATATAGCGTTTAAACATTTTGGATTAAAGTGGGTCTTTAAAAGAGTTATTGCTGTTTCCGTGTCTAACATTTTGAGATTAATAATTTTTCTTGATTTATTGAAAATCTTAGTTTGTTTAATTCGCAAGGAACCTGACCCTGATTTCAGGATCGATATCTGGGTTTTGAAGACGTTAAGAGGGGATTTGCTAATGGGGAAATTGAATATTTCATTCTCGGGATTCGTATCAGTGAAATTAATTTCGATGCGGGAAAGAGCATCTGCGTTGCCATTCTGTGTCCCCTTTTTGTATTTGATTTCGTAATCAAATTCGGATAATCTTAAGCGCCATCTTACTAATTTTGAGTTTGGCTTTTTTATAGAAAAAAGCCATTGAAGGGGTCTGTGGTCTGTTTCAATTATGAATTTTCTGCCGAAGATGTATGGGCGGAAATATTTTGTTGCCCAAACTATAGCTAGAAGTTCTTTTTCGATAGTACTATAGTGTTGTTCGTGGTCGTTTAGTGTACGGCTAGCATAAGATATAGGATGACCTTCCTGGGACAAAACAGCGCCTAGAGCGAATTGGCTTGCGTCTGTGGTCAGAGTAAATAGTTTTTCAAAATTAGGGTATTTCAAAATTGGTTCGGTAATTAAGAGGCGTTTTAGGGTTTCAAAACTTTGGATGTAATTTGGATCCAATACATTAACCTTTTGGTCTTTTTTGAGGAACACAGTCATGGGTTTTGCAATTCTAGAGTAGTCTTGTATAAATCTCCTATAGTAGCCGGTTAAGCCTAAAAATTGCTTAATTTCCTTGGGATTTTTAGGAATAGGAAATTTTTTGACGCACTCTATTTTAGATGGATTGGGTTTTATCCCTTCTAATGTCACAATATGACCCAAGAACTCTGTTTCCCTTTTCAAAAATTCGGATTTGTCTAGCTGAATCATCAGATTTACGTCTTTGAGTCTTTGAAAAATCTTTTTCAAAGAGTCCAAGTGTTCTTCTAGGGAGGATGAGAAGATAATGATGTCATCCATATATACCAAACAAATCTTATTAATATAGTCCTTTAGTACGTAGTTCATAAGTCGTTGAAACGTTGCGGGAGCCGTTTTTAAACCAAAAGGCATTCGCAAAAACTCATAGTGTCCATCTTCGACACTGAATGCAGTTTTATGAATGTCCTTTTCATCAATTTCAATTTGATGAAAGCCTTTGGCTAAGTCTAAGGTTGTGAAGTATTGGCTTGTTCCCAGTTTTCCCAGTATCTCCTCAATATTTGGGATTGGAAACTTGTCATCGATGGTTACCAGATTTAGATTCCGATAATCGATGACTCACCTCCACTTTGTTTCTCCGCTCGCGTCCCTTTTCTTCGGAACAATCCATACTGGTGCCGAATAGGGTGAACTGCTATGTCTGATGATGTTTTTATCCAACATGTCTTGGATTTGTTTTTGTACCTCCTTCTTGTGGATGAAGGGGTATCGGTAAGATTTTGAGTATATAGGGAGGTCGTTAATTGTTCGTATTCTGTGCTTTATAATATTTGTAAAAGCTAGATCGGAGTTTTCATTATAGAATATGCCAGAAAATTGTTTTATAGTTCTAAGCAATCCTTCTCTTTCCAGAGGGCTTAGATGGTTGGTTCGAAGTTGTTCGACTAATGGTTTTGTTTCTTTTGCTTGAATTATATTAAAATTTTCAAACGTAACCTTTTCCGTTTCTAGGGGTTCAAATTTAATGGTTTCGGGTCCGGCAAATGCATCTTCGCATTTTTGTACTTTTGTTCTTATTTTGTAGTCTTCCACTTCGTAAATTCCTTCTTTTACAACTACTTTACCTTCTGCAGACTTCTGCTCATGCAGGTAAGCAAGTCCTTCTCGTTGCAAGACTGGAATCGAAAGTTCTACGGTTTCATTTCTATTAATCTTGTAGCTTCGAGTAGTTCCTTTGGAATCATAATTTAGACCTATGTTTTTCGTCCCGATACTGAGGACATGGTTTGCAAAGTCAATTTTGCACCCTAATGGAATGAGGACATCGTTCCCAATTAGTCCATCAAAGTCGTCGTGAAAGTGATGAACAAACATTTCTATTTTAAATTTACTATCACCTAATTCCTTGAATAAAGGTATAACTGCTTTCTGATTGATATAAACTACTTGGCCAATTGTTTTAAGTGGTACACTTTTTTTTAATTTTGTGATGAGATTGGGTGAGCAAAGGTTAGGATTGACTATGGAGTGGGTAGCGCCTGTATCTACAATAAACTTTAAGGGTCTTATGTTACCATTGATAATTATATATGGTAACCGCTGCGAGAGGCTTCGGATTGAAAATTTTGTGGCTCTGCTTCCTGTGTTTCGGTAGTAAGCTGAGCTGTGTTTATATCCATTGGTTCTGGAGGTGGGTTATTATGTGATTGGTTGTTCACGAGTCCCTGAGAAGTTGAGGGATATACGATATCGGTGGTTACCTGTCTATGTGTCTGAGCATGTTGTGAGTAATTGTCGTTGGAATGATATGGTTGTCGATGTTGGTTATTTGTTTGTTGGTTGGGATAGTTTTGTCTCGTTTTGTCATATTTATTCGATTTATAGTTCCTATTGTTGCTGTTATTATTACTGTTGTTATTACTATTGTTGTTGTTGTTGTTATTTTGGCGGTTGTTGTTGTTTCTAGAATTATTTTGAGAACTTTTTTCGGGATTTCCGTATGGGTTATAATAAGCGTACCTAGATTCGTGTAGAATGTTTATAGCCGCTTCAAGGCTATCCGGGTTTCGGCAATAGAGAAGCGAACGCATTGGTTCAGGGGTTTTGTTTTTAAATGTTACTAAAGCTGACAATTTGTTTTGCAAAATGTTCGCTTTAGCGCTCTCATCATTCATAATTTGTTTAGTTTTGACGTTAAGTCGCCTAAGGATCGATTTAATATCGTTATAGAACTCGACAGAGTGTGATCTGAATTTTATAGCCCTAAGTTCGTCAAATAACTCTTCTAAAGTTAAGCGATCTCCGAAATTATTAATAAGTATATCCTTCATTTCCGACCATTTTGTCGTGTGATTATTTATTTCAATAACTTCACGCGCCTTTCCTTTTAACCTCGATTTGATTGTATCAGAGAAAATACTCTGAGATAGTTCATCATATTTTAGCAAAAGCGGGTATATTTTATCGATGAGATCCACGAAGTTTTGTAGGTCTCGAAAATCACCGCTGAATTCAGGTAGTTTGGACAAATATTTCAAAGGGTCAATTTGTAGGGAGAGCACGGTTGGTTGTGCCATATCGTTATTTGTTGGAAAGAAATTGGACACTAAATCTGAAAGTTGTCGTGATTGTTCTCTCACGTTTCCTATTTGGTCTTCAAAGGTGGACATAAGAATTTACAGGAGGGTTAATTAAGATATATAATATAAGACTTAAAATACATATAATAGAGAGAGTGTTGACTGTTAGTATTGTAAAATTCCTTACCGAATAGACTACTTAATAACAAATTGACTGACTGCCGTTGGTGTAGTTTACTGATGATACTGGGTTCTGAGGATTTCCTTGGTGATGTTTGATGACCGGTTTCTTGATGCTGCACTGATTCTAGTATTTTTATGTAGTAACATACACTGTTCAGTTTTAATTCTTCCTTTGGGAATTTATGGAGTTTGTGTGGGTTTTTTTTTCACAATCCACTCGTTCACGGTAAAATATGACAGAAAAAAAAAAACGTTGTGTTTTGGCAAATTTGATTTATGTTTTTCACTATGCAACAATTCTCTTGTTTGCGATGTGATGGTTTAATTAATTTTCTCGTTTTATGCACCTTTTGATTTAAAGATTTAAATGTAACTTTTATTCACTTTCAATCTCACTGCGCGACAATTCTCTTGTTCGCGATCCTATGTTTGTTCTAAGCGGTTAATCGTTAAAACGAATTAAATAAAAAAAAAATCTGATTTTTTTTAATACCGCCTATCCTACCGACTGCGCCAGAAATGGAATGGAGATTTATTGGAATAAAAAAAAACAATTTTTATTTTAAAACTTTTTATTTTCAAACACTTTGTTGTTACAATTTATTTTTATTCGCGGAACTTTAGACTAACGACCGAACTAGTTGACCGAACTCAATGATAACCAAAATATGAACCAACCGTTGTGATCCAATTCACCTGTATTTATGCTTTATTAAATTGCTGACATATTGTCTGTGTTTGCTACACGTTCCTGGAATAATGCAATGACTTTTGACTATTGCAACGTCAGGTGTCTTGTGCATGGGAATATTGAAATGCACTTCTTGGAATTGTTTCTTTGCGTTTCTAGGAATTACTTTGAGGTGAATTGGTTTACAACGGAGAGAGAAAAAAAATGATATATGATATATTTATATGACATTCTTATGAATCTCCAATTTAACTTAACGACTCAGATAATAAAGCTCTAACCAATTATCTTTACTATGAAAACTGTAGCACTAACTTTTTCACTTTAGGAAAAGCCGAAACACGTCTATTCTCTGCTGAGATCTGCGAACGACTGAGAAAAGGCCGTATATTCCAGAGTCTGTGAACCGCTTTGGGGATATGAGTTCTGCTCTTGATCCATTCGCCACCATATGTATTTCATTATCGTAGGTCATATAAGGAATCTGCCAGTCTTACAATAAATCTTACCTTTTATCCATTTATGCAAATCCATTCACCGTCGTCCTCCTTCTGAGGTTTAATCATTTCTGCAATTCACCTTTAAAAATTTGGTAAATTAAGCCCGATTGGATCAATTAGTACAATTGATATGTATACTTTAAATAGTTCATATAAAAAATTCAATTGAAAACTACTAAAACTTTTAAATTTCAGAATTGCATAGCGCTTTTCACAGACGTTAATAAATCACGCGCCTGTCACAGCGCACAACTTTTGCTTTCACATTTTTCTTCCTAAATTGCTGCGACATTCCTTACTGACATTTGCTGCATTGGAATTTTTTTTTACCTATTCTCTACAGCAAACTAAAGTGTGGATTTTTATTTATTTCTACAAGTTTACTAAAAAATTTGGAGAAATTTAACCACCATTTCCTGCAAATAGAGGTGGTAGTACAATATACGAAATTCGTTTTTTCTTGTACAAACATATTATCCTTTTGAAGACGAAGGAATCTAATTTAAATTTAGAATACACAATTCTGGAAAAAATCCTAGCCTCTACTTACATTTTTTAAGTTTAATTTTATCGGAATTCATTACAAGGCAAAATACCGTAAGCATGACAAAATTCTGAGGGTGCCAAAGGTGGTTAGGAAAATGAGAGCCGTTAAATTAGAAAATAAAAGTCCACAACCGGAAAATTAACAAAATGAAAAACCACAGAAAAGCCACATAAAAAAACACAAAACAATAAAAAAAAAACGAAAATCGTTATGTTATTCCCTAAAGGTTAAAAAGGACATCGCTGTCTGAGCGAAAACAATCCAACCGCAACCGAAGCAGATGCACAAACATATTGACGTCGTCGTCGACGTATGGCGAAAGGATCCCGAGCAGAAAGGACGTTGTATACTTAAGTGAAATGTGAAAGCTTTGAAAAACGAAAAACCAAAAACAGAAGTTTCAAATGCCTTTGAGGTGCTTATAAGTAGTTTGGTGCTTTGCAAAATTACGGAAAAGTCAACATGTCATCTTTCCGTGTAATCACGAAGGCAAATAATAATAAAATCCTAAACATTCTGTTTAACTATCGCTACCAGGGTATGTCGACTAGAGGCACTCATATCCTTATTTAAGAAAATAAAAAACAATCCTGGAATGGTACTCTGGTGCACCGAACAAAGTGCTGAGATTCCAGACTACTCGTACTTGCATGCTGATGTGGATAACGAAAAAATTAAAGCCAAACAGGGCATTTTGAGGTTGTCATAGGAAGCCTTTATTTGAAATATTTGAAATAATAGCACTATAAGATAATGACGTGAGATATGAAAAAAAAAACTCTTATACTCGTATGTATCTACTTTAGCAAAATTGTTCGCTTTAAATAGACAATGAGTCTCGTGCCGCATATCTATTGTACAATATATCAAAACCAGGAAAGGTGGAATTTAGAATTTCGCCATGGATATAGAGGCCTATCTAATGGTCGATGAAAGCTTCCTTTTTTAAGGGACAAGGATGGTTTCGTTTGCTGGAAAGCTGAATACAACTGAACAAAAGTTTCATATTGACGAATTCATTAAGGAAAATTTCCTGTCAACTTGGTCTCCGAAAAATATCATCTAGATATCTGGAAGGGATATCCTAAAGAAGGACTAGTTGTGGATGGATTCTTCCAATGGATCAGGTCAATGTATTGATCGCAGCAGCAAACCTTTCATAGGAACTAATCCGATATATTCGAATCATAGATTCGTAGTCAGGATAAGTTTCGGAAGAGGCTTGGTAATCTGTTGAATACAATACCCTTAGTAATAAGGATAAAGTTCAGATTCTGGCATGAAATATACTCGTAAGGTCGCCATATCAGATCACAAAAAACGAGATAATGAGTACATGACTTTGACTGCCTCAAAACACATTTGACCTCTATTCGAGGAGTATGAATGCAAGGTCTGGAAAAAGGATGATAAACAATCGCAATATTTTTAAGGATAAGTCTAATGTGTATTGATGCACCTATTGAGGGAAAAGGCGACAACATCATAGAAATCTTCAAATCCTAATTATGACGTTGAATAGTCTTGGTTCACGTCTAGAAAGACTTTCCGGCAGAATATCCTCAATATTCTTATGCACTTAAGGCGTTGACACCTGTATGGTCCAAATCACGGAGAAATAATTTAGCAAGAAACATATGTTAAGCCATGTTAATCATGTGAAGTTTTGGTATATTTTGACCTATACAGGAATATTCTAAGAGCTATTCTGTCTACTGACTATTGCGTGGGTTATGTATCATATTTGCATGCCGGTGGCGATGTTGGATTGCTTTCAAGTTTGTTCATTACGATTTTGTTTCCATTTTCCCTTTCGTTTTATTGTATTTTTGTTTGTTTTTTAGAAATCATGTATTTAATTGGAATTTTCTCTATATCTTTGTCTTCCATGATGCTGTTCCCATAATATTCTGATGCACTCCGCACTGAGCTAAGAAATGCACTGGTTCCACAAGTGCTTTTGTACCTTTTTTGGTTCTCGAGAATTTTGGTATGGTGATCTCTATTTGTATTGTATGTCAGAGACTTGCCATTTTGACTTTCTCAGTTAAACTTGTCTGGCCTAAATTAGTTTGATGATGAAGCCGTATCTGTCACAATTGAGTGTATCTTTAATTTATTGTTTAAGTATCGGGTTTTCCAATAAGGACTTGACAATTTTTTTTTTTAAATAAAACGCAAACCATTTGAGATATTTCAAAAACTTTATTATCGGCTTGAAGTACAATTAAAACATTTATTTATGGAATTCGACATTCGGTCGATTCGTTGAACCCAATTTTCAACAACTCGGCCACACATTTCGGCCGAAACGGCTGCTATTTCGCGTTCAATGTTGGCTCTGAGCTCTTCCAACGTCGTCGGCGTGTTGGCATAAACCAATGACTGAACGTAACCCCACAGAAAATAGTCAAGCGGCGTTAAATCGAACGAACGAGACGGCTAATCGACTGGCCCATGTCTTGAGATAACACGCTCACTATACTTACTCTTCAATAAATCGATTGTAACGTGTGCTGTGTGGCATTGCTGATTGCATTGATTGCTGTTGAAACCACATGTCGTCAAAGTCCATATCTTCCAATTCGTTTCAAAAATAATCGGTGATCATGGCACGATAACGCTGACCATTCACAGTAACGTGACGATCGTAATCGTCGACGAAAAAATATGGCCCAATAACGCCGCTGGCATGCAAACCTCACCAAACAGTTATTTTTTGTGGATGAAGTGGTGATTCATGAAGCACATGTGGATTTTCATCCGACCAATAACGCATTTTTTGCTTATTGACGAACCCATTTAGCCAAAAATGAGCTTCGTCACTGAAGATGATTTTGCGATGAAATTCATCATCTTGGCGCATCTTCTCCAGAACCCAATCGGAGAACGTACGTCGCCTCAAATGGTCCATTGGCTTCAATTCTTGAGTCAGCTTGATTTTGTATGGGTGTAAACCAAGATCTTTACGCAAAATACGCCATAATGTGGTCTGAGCGATGCCCAGTTCTTGAGAACGCCGCGGAATTGACTGATTTGGATCGTTTGCTACGGACGTCCGAACGGGAGCGATATTTTCGACACTTCGACCAACCCGTTGTCTCACTGACACGGCAACATCACACAACGAATATGTAGACTCAAATTTTTGCACTAAATTTGTTATTGCCTGTCTACTAGGGCGAGAACTACGACCAAAAATTAGAGTTAACGCTCTTAAAGTTGCAGTCACCGACGTTGCTCGTTAGTGTACTTTACCATGATGAAAATGTTGAGTTTACTGAATAAATTGACAGTGACAGTTTGATGATTACTGAAAGAGTGCGTTCACAAATTAAATTCAAAGTTGTTAAGTCCCTATTGGAAAACCCTTTATTACTAGGACAAGGCTAGCAATTGCCTTCATCAATTTATCGCCTCTTTTGTCCTTGAACTACCTCATTCTACTGCTTGTGAGTTAATAGAGAGCAATTGCTTTTGTTTCAATCGTCATCAGTGAAAAACACGTCCAGCAGCTTCTTTGCCTCAACGGCTAAAACGATGGATATCCTTGGTTTCAGCGAGCCCATTTCGTTATCTTCTTTGTAGAGTCATCTGGGAGTAAGGGAGCTTATTTGGATTCGGATTTGTTTAGGTAGCCTAATTTAATATATGTTTATCGTTTTTTTTTTTTTTTTTAAGCTTCATAGTCACATATATATATATATGTCTGGCAGTTGCATGGTTGTTTTCCCTTTCCTATTCGCGCAGTAACCTTAATTGGCAAACCTTAAATTCGCAATAAACTTTTTGGGGTTGTGTCCATAGCTTTTGCAAGGTATGCACATTCTTCTATTTTTGCAGCGCCTTGAGGGATGACCGTATTCAAGACACTTGAAACATTTTGTAGGTGTGATGTGATCGGGTACATTGCACGTTTGTATAGTATGTATCTCTCTAGATTTTTATTCGTTCTGCAGCGAGTAATTTATTGGTCCTTGCCAATTTATGACATCTTTCGTAGTGCCTGCTGCCAATGGAGTTGTTCGTCTTATTGTGTTGTGTCTTCGCCTAGATCACATAACTTAGGATTTTGCCCATGCCTCCCCTGTATATGACAGCTTCTAAATATAGAAGTGGAATATCGCACGGAATAGAAAAAGCCAAGTTAAAAAGTATGGGTTAGTGAGTGGGAACAAAAGGTACATCAAAAACTTGATTTTGTTTCCCTAATTCATAGGTTAACTTTTGACTTCTGGCATGAAGTGAAGAAATTGCATTGTCTCAAGCCAATGATGACTATCCCACTCTTAAAATGAACAAAACCGAAACAAAAGCTCTGCACAAAAGTTGTGAAGCATCCTATATTTCCTTTTTACAGAGATACGAATTTCAAAGCTAAACTAAATGAAAATGCAAAAAAAGAATGGGAGGTTGTTAATGAAATTTGAAATAGGAAGAAACCCAAGATTGATGTAGTTTTACTTTTAAGTAACAATAATGTTCCTGTTGCTGAGCCTTTTGAAATTGCTTTTTTAATTAACAACTTTCTTTGAAATATAAGGTCATCTAAGGATTTCGATCCAATCGAACGTGAACTTGGTTATCGTGGACTACCCATCCAAGTCTTTTCTTAATAGAAACGCGGCGCCAATCATTGGCTTCTTTATATTATAGCAGTAGTCCCAGCTTCCAGCTATTGATACCAAGTAGTAAGCGAGGCCTTTGGGCAATATAGGAAGTTACAGGTAAACCTCTTAGGTATGCATGCTCATCTCAAGTAAGGCGAGGACCTTATTCGCGATTTCCTGGCCGTGAATACTGCTGGTGGTCTAGATATATTGGTAACTGATAAAATAAAAGAATTTCGTAAAATGTTGCTATTTTTGGCCACTAGTTCAGCTTTTGTGAGCAAACAAAAGGATGACACACGGGCGGCAGAGTCCAAAGAACGGCATGTCTATGCATAAGCGGAGCCTTGCGGTCTACCCCCTCTCCGGCATTAGACATTCTGTTTCATTTGACACTCCTCGATATTTTCAGCAGCCAATTAGCTTCTAACGTTAAAAGTTCTAAAATCGATAGCGGAGTTGGTGGCTGTGATTTCTCAGATAAGCTAAATCTAAGCCACTCTTACCGTCTTCCAAATCACTATAGCGTGTTCCAAGCTGAAATTTTGGCGAAGAAGTTCTGTCCTAGCTGAAGAAAAACGTGATATCTGCAAAGGATATCCAAAATTGGAACCACTCTACCTATTCTACAGGAAAAGGGTAGTATATGTATACCAATCGCTACGTGCAAACTAACATTAAAGCTGGATGCCAATAAAAGAACAAACCTTAGGTGGACTGTTGGGCTAACGACCAAACAGATGTGGCCAAAGCTGGATCTGAATCGCACTAAGTGTCTGATCCTTTTAAATATGAAACATATCAGCGCCATAGTAGGTGTCATCACTGGACACTGCCTCATAGGCAAGCACGCAAGAAGACGCTGCATATTCCTCATTCAGGTACTATAAATGATTAATGAACTTATTTATTGCAATTTCAGCTATAGCTTTATCATCTTCTCTATAGGAATTGAGTCTTTTTAGAAAATTAATGTCATTTAATGGTACTTGTAAGACATCTGGCGCAGAAATGATTGTGTGTAGCATTTGATAATAAAGTAGCAAATAGTTGACAAAGCTCTTTTATCGTTCGCGATCAGCTCGATTTGTTGCTGAAATAATATTATTTTATGGCAATATATTCCTTTTGCCATCCATCGAGCCAAATGATAAGCTCCTGGTGCTCGAAATTTAATGCCACTTGGAGGACTTCCACCCAAACATTTGCAAGGAAGTTCACAGCCTTTTTGTCCATCGACCGTATGAAAATTTTACTTTTATCAATCGTTTTCCACTGAGTTTTAAGTCTTTTAAACAAAAGAATATCAGGTCCAGAAGATGGATCCAATTTAGATGCATTAAATATTCATTGAAGAACAATTTCAAAAATGTGATGTCTGCAAGCTAGGTAGAGTATGTCTCAACCAATTTTAATATCTAACAGGACACAAGCTTCGTTCAAACGCCCGGTGTTAGATGCAGTTGTATTAAAAACAAAAACTTGCATTTTATCCATCAATGACCAATCTTCCAATACTTCATACACTGCAGATGATACTTCAATACCAGTTCCAGCTGAAAGTACTGGTATTTCAAGGAGTTGTTCAATTTTTGCAGCTGTTGCAATAATTGGAAGTCTGTCGGATGGAGTTTGGAGTCCCAGTGTATTACGGCAAAGTTTATACTTAAGTTGGCAAATTTTCTTTTACTTGCTGTAGCTCTTTGTTCGCGAAAATATTGACGAGAAAGCCTTATAGAGGTGAGGTTAATCACAAATTTTAAAGGATCCAAGGAAAGTGGTCTCAATGCAGGCTGTCGAGAGGTGAACGGCATTTCTGTCATTTATTTTCATTTATCTAACACTGCCTGGAAGTTAAAATATCTACTCTTTTCAAGCCTGACGGCCCTAGCACTGGCAATTCAGAGATAGCATTTTTTCAACTTCAAGATTCTCTTCTTCAGATGAAAAAGTAGTATCTAATTTTACTAGCAAAACAATTTGTTGGTTCAAATATTTAAAAATAACAAAACCACTACATACCTTTCTAATAATTGAATGAACTTTGATCTTCAACTCGTTGTTTGGTTTTCTTCTCACGATCCTCTTTCGTTTTTTCCATAGCGGCAATATTGTAGTCCATTCCAAGCATACACCCAGGTCGACCGTTAAAAGCAAACACTTTTTATCCTCTGCAATTTTCATCAAATAATTCATGCGCGATATCAAATAAATCGTTTAAGGTTTCCGCAAAATCATATTCTTATTTTTTTCCGTTGTCTCAGTGTTTCTGCTTTTACTTACAATGTTTCGTAGCTCTTCGTTAAGTTTTTTTCAATTGCTTTAAGCAATGACATCGATCACGAGTAGGAATTCTAGCTTTTCTCCAAAATATAAAACACTCTATCTATTACTAAACTAACACTATTTGCTAAACTTAACTTCACTCTTTGCATATTATAAAAGAGAACACCAAGTACATCCCGTTTTGAACGTAATTATAATTTAAAATTTGATTTTTCATAACACCGACCAAAAATAAATTTTCACTTGGCGTTTTTTAACAACTTAACTGATCGCTACTAAAAGCTTCGATTGACAGAAATAATGAAATGCATTTTAAATTCCATCACCTTCGCCTGCTTAGAAAAAAAACTTTATAAAGGGTCTTCCAATAGGGACTCGACAACTTTGAATTTAATTTGTGAACGCTAATTTCACTAATCATCAAACTGTCACTGTCAATTTATTCGGTAAACTCAACATTTTCATCAAGGTAAAGTACACGAACGAGCAACGTCTGCGAATTATAAAAATTTTCTACTGAAATTCCGGGTCGGTGATTGCAACTTTAAGAGCGTTAACTCAAATTTTCGGTCGTAATTCTCGCCCTAGTAGACAAGCAATAACAAGTTTAGTGCAAAAATTTGAGTCTACATATTTGTTGTGTAATGTTGCCGTGTCAGTGAGACAACGGGTTGGTCGAAGTGTCGAAAATATCGCTCCCGTTCAGGCGTCCGTTACAAACGATCCAAATCAGTCAATTCCACGGCGTTCTCAAGAATTGGGCATCACTCAGACCACATTATGGCGTACTTTGCGTAAGCCGATGGACCATTTGAAGCGACGTACGTTCTCCGATTGGGTTCTGGAGAAGATGCGCCAAGATGATGAATTTCATTGCAAAATCATCTTCAGTGACGAAGCTCATTTTTGGCTCAATGGTTCGTCAATAAACAAAAAATGCGTTATTGGTCGGATGAAAATCCACATGTGCTTCATGAATCACCACTTCATCCACAAAAAATAACTGTTTGGTGCGGTTTGCATGCCGGCGGCGTTATTGGGCCATATTTTTTCGTCGACGATAACGATCGTTACGTTACTGGGAATGGTCAGCATTATCGCGCCATGATCACCGATTATTTTTGGCCCGAATTGGAAGATATGGACTTGGACGACATGTGGTTTCAACAGGATGATGCCATAAGCCACACAGCACACGTTGCAATCGATTTATTGAAGAGTAAGTATGGTGAGCGTGTTATCTCAAGAAATGGGCCAGTCGATTGGCCGCCTCGTTCGTGCGATTTACCGCCGCTTGACTATTTTCTGTGGAAGAGCTCAGAGCCAACATTGAACGCGAAATAGCGTCCGTTTCGGGAGAAATGTGTGGCCGAGTCGTTGAAAATTGGGTCTAACGAATCGACCGCCGCAAACGTGCCCGCGGTGGCCATTCATAAATGTTTTGATTGTACTTCATTGAAATTGAAATTTTGAAATATCTCAAATGGTTTGCATTTTATTTAAAAAAAAAAGTTGTCAAGTCCTTATTGGAAAACCCTATACAAGAGAGTGAAAGAAAGTTACATACATTACATACGAATACAATAGGTACTAGTACAGTAGATGAACTTTCGTAAGAGCGCACAGTGGGGCAAAGTGGCCCAAAAGCTGGCATTAATTCAAATTACTAAATTGAGAATATTTATATTTTTTTTTTTTATTTTTAGATCAAGTATATCCACATTATTAAAAAATGCAAATGATTTCTTTTTAGACTTATCTGTTTCATCACAGCGCTTGATTGAAGCTTGTTTTTTTCTCAGTTGACTCAGAAATAAAATTTATGTTTTTTTCTTCTTTGTATGAAGCCCGAATTTTTGTTAATCTGTAAATAATTTTGAAATCTTGGTATGGAGTCTTCAACTTCGGGTATGTAACAATGTCTAAGGCACAAAAAAAAACAAAAAGAAACAAAAGTCAAATTGTAAAATAGAGGTGATGTCCTGTGGTCAGTTTTTATTAAAAGTGTATTTTTAAGGATTTCCTAAATCCCGTAGACTTTTAGTTGGGTTCCGGGTTCGTCCGAGTTTTTATTTTTGTGTCATTTAAATATGCGTGATGTGTATTTTGTATTTTCGTCAAAAAATCCTGCTACTTTTCTGGATTCTTCGTGATATTTGGGTTTTTGTATGGTGCCTTCGGTTTATACATTTTTTTCGTTGTTATGACTTTCTTCAAATTTCATTCTTTTGGTAAGAAGTGAACTAGTTGGTATGATGAAAGGCTTTGGGAGTGTAATTGTTGAAGAACGCTACCTGTTAACGTGCTCAATTGTGCTACCCAAATGAGCTTAAGAGCTTCCGGGCAGATTCAAGCCTCCAAACTTCTAAAAGAAGCCCCAATCGAGCTGAAAAATACAGATCGGCCAACTTTCGGAGGAAGCGCAAGAAGCGCACAACAAAGATTTTAAAAATTTCCGCGAGAACTTCTCAAGAAAATCAAGCCGTGAAAAAACGAATGAAGATGTATTTAAATTGTTTTTACTGAGCTCGGATCCCATTATAACATCCAAGAAAGAATTGCATAAAAAAATCAAATCTTTTCCCAAAGAAGCACTCAACTTGCTAAAATCCCCAAGTGTCCAGGAATCAAACGCTCTTCCTGAGTCTGATGATAGTAATGATGACAGCGATGTCAGTGATGATATCTAAGGATATAATAACAACTTTTGGTTTTGTTTTGTATTTAATGGACAAATTTAATTTAATTGTTTTTTTTATTTAATTTAAAAGTCTCAATAAATACCTATTAACAATTGAAAAAATGGTTTTACTAATTTATAGTGTAGTTGTAGTTGATAAAAATTAGATCTTCAATAAATCTTCTTCAAGTTTTTAATATTGAAAAATAGGCACATTTCAGAAAAGTGGGCGTTTTAGAGGGCGTGCCGGATGGGCGGGTTTAAATATATCTTGGGACTGGTCTCAGAAGCTATCCTGAAAAATTTCAGGTTCTTAGCTGTAACGACTGATTTGATATCACATTTTAGGGCATTCTGCCTAACTGTGGAGCGTATACTTTAAGCTCAGTGCGGCACGTGTTAGGATAATTTTATTTTATTTTATTTTCAGGGGATACAATACAAATAAATTTGTAAAGTCCGGGTTATCACGCCGGGGTACTATTCCCATGTGGCGGTTACAGATACTTATTCATTCTGAGTCTTATATCTTAAATATCTAGTCGTACATATAAATTTAAAATTTAAGTTTATGTTTTGCTAATAGAGGGAATAATTTTGATTTTCCGGGGGCTATTGATGGATCTAATAACGTTTGGAGACTAGGAACATTTCCCTCGAAGTGTTCCTTAGTTATTTTGCAGCCTTGTAAGACATGATTAACTGTAAGTAGCTCGCTGCACATGGTGCATGGTGGTGGTTCTTCTCTGTTAAAATTGTTCGATTTGTTAAACATCGTATGTCTTAGTCTTGGTCTGGAGATCTGTAGTGCTTGCAATCGGCTTAGCTCTTCGTTATAAGCAACAGGTGATAGATCAAGTTTGTGTGTCCTCAAAAATGATTTTGACTGATCCCACCGATTTTTTAATGATTGAATCCAAACAGATTTTGCAAATGGTGGTGTCTTGTATTCCAAAGGCATTTTAATTGCATCACGTGCACCAGTGTCTGCCTTTTCGTTGCCTGGTATGCCAACATGTCCTGGTGACCATATTAGGTGGATGCGTGGATATTCTGAGCAGAGATTGGCTCTTAGGGCTTGCATGATTGGTACATTGCCTATATTGTTTTCTATAGCAAGAGTCGCACTTAAGGAGTCACTACACATAGCTGTTTTGACAGTTGAAGTTATAGCATATTTAAACACTTCTGCAAGTGCCATTACTTCTCCAGTGTATGAATTTTCATCAGGAGAGTAAGTAAGTTGTTGCAATATTACTCTGCTGTTAGAGTTGTCAAGTCTATAGACACAGTAACCGGTAGCTCCATCTTTGCAGGATGCGTCTAGAGTAGAGAACACATTCGAAATTGCCAGTTTCTAATATTTCCGCAAACTTTTTCCTAATTACTTCGTTTGGAGTGCTTTCTTTGGAAGTTTCGTTTAAGGAAGTATGTATGAGGTATCCAGGAAACAGCCAAGGGGGAGTTTGGTTGTTATAACTGAGAAGTTCGGGGTTCGTTATCTTTGAAGGTTTGACATTACAAATAGAACTGAAGATAGCACTTTGGTTTTTTGAGGTTTCAGATTGAGTCCAACCCGATTTGTAAATATCATGCAGAGCATGTTCTACGTTCGTAATACTTTTAGACAGAAGCTTATTTTGACATACAACTTTCATATCTTTAAAGCTTAGGGTGTTAGGTTCTGCCAGTAAGGCTTCGATAGGCGTTGAATGTAATGCACCTAATGCAGTTCTTAACAGAGCATTCATTTTTATTTGCACATTTTGGTGGTTTTGCTTAGTCCAATGGGAATATATAGTCAAGCCGTGTTGAATAGCTCCTCTTAAGAGTGTCTTTGCTATCATGAGTGAAGTGTTTGTATGGGGTCCCTTGTGTTTGCTACAAATTATTTTAAGTAAATTATTTACTCTGCTTAGCTTTACCGACACTACTTTTTGATGAGAATTCCATTTCCATGTTTTAGTGCACACAAGTCCTAAAATCTTAGCGTTGTTTAGAAGAGGGATACTTGTATTTCCAATGTTTATAGCAGTTCCTGCGCAGTGCCTTTGTTAATGTTGAATTTAGTGTATCGTTTACTTCTTCTGGTTTGCCTGAGGCCGAGACAAAAATATTGTCGGCATAGGTTAGCAAGATTTTAGTTTGTACTAGTTCTGATTGAAGTATTTCAAGAAGCGCATTAACATAGGCGTTATATAACACGGTAGATATTGGTGAACCTTGTGGTATTCCATTTTGAATGACAGTGGGACTTGAAAGATGTCCATTTATTTTCACCGAAGTATCTGTTTGCTGATTCCCCACTTTCTTATCTGGTTGATTACTCCATAGTTAGTTACCCTTTCAAATGCTTTCTCCAAATCCATAGACAAAATAACAGAATGGTGACGTAGAGCTATCTCTGCGTGCACTTCGTGATCTAGCATGTGCAGCAAAGTGTGGGTGCCTCTTCCTGGTCTAAAGCCATGTTGACCATTTTAGCCTGTTCCCTATTATTATCTCGAATAATTTGGACAGTACTGAAAGGAGGGATATTGGACGATAGCTGTCTAAAGAGCTCTGGTTCGCGTTGGGTTTGGGAATCTGAATTAAATGACTTTTTTTCCACTCATGTGGGTAAATGCCATTTTCCAAAATTTGATTGTACAGTCTTACTAACCTGAGTATTACCTCCGCTTCTAGGTGTTTAAGCATTTTGTAAATAATTTTGTCCGAGCCGGGAGTTGCAGCTTTTGTTTTGCCAAGAGATTTCATCAAATCGTTGAGTTGACATGCTCACAGTCTTCGTCGTCTAGAGCTGCCCTTTGAAACTTGTTTTTTTGTTTCAGAACATGTTCTGAAAAGCTATTATCAGAGCTGTACCCAGTCAATTTTTTCGCAAAGAGTTCTGCTATTTGATATGGGTCTAAAACAGGGGTAGATTTATATATTATTGCACTGATACCTTTTCTTGAGTTATTTCCGTTGACCGCCTTTACCTTATTCCATAAAGTTTTGGCTTCCATTGACGGGTTCCCAAGAAGTTTTTCCATCCATGTGTTTTGGCTAATCGCAAATCTCTTTAATTTTCCGGCCATATGCCGGTAGATAATGACATTTTCAACGGTTTAAATAGCAACCATGCCTTTCGCTTTTCTTTCGTCATTTGTTTTAGATGCGGGTTGAACCAACTAGGTTGAGAAAGATTGCATGGTGTGTGGGAAGCTAGAATGGAAGTGGATGCAGCCAACCTTATTATTTTCTTTATGGAAGCTGCTTCTTTGTTGATGTTGTCAGATATTGGAGTAGAAACGTTTCCTTTTTGGGCCTTGTTTGTAAACTTTTTCAAATTGGCTTTGGAATCTATAAACCTGGAGTGAAATATACTTGAAAATTTGCAGGTTGCCGAAGTCGCAAGTAAGATCGGAATGTGATCGCTCCCTTCTAAACAATCATATTTCCAGTTTGCGTTAATTGCAATCGTAGGTGAGGCAAGCGATAAATCAATGGCAGTAAAGGTGTTCTTTGTTGAAAAGTGAGTAGGAGACCCCGTATTCAGGAGTTCAAGGTCAGAGTTTTGCAACCAACCTTCTATGACTGTACCAGCACTGTTAGTATATGGGTAGCCCCAAAGAATGTTGTTGGCATTGAAATCACCAAGGATCATGCTGTGAGAAAGATTTTTTGCAGTACGGTACAGACGCGATATTTTGAGATTGTCGATAAACTTTCTGCACAGTAATCGGCTGAGGCAGGTTGATTGTTAGCGTTTGAGTTAGGAAGATGTTTTGTGAATACGAGTATGAATGGTGAACACCTGCTTTTATTAACACAGCTGTTCCATCTTTATTGTGATCATGTGGCGTGTTGCGAAAGTATGCAATATAATCCTTATATTTTGTCTGAGCATTTTTCGTTAGAGTTTTTGTTTCTTGTAGCGCTATAACCGTAGGATTGAATTTTTTAATCAGAATGTCTAAATTGGGAAGATTGTTAAGAAATCCCTGAATATTCCATTGTAGTACTTTGAGTTGAATTTTTTTATTTTGACTGTTCACTTTTATGCAGAATAGTTTCGTTTGTTTTGGGTAGGTAGGGGAAGGTTTCGAAGTGAAGAAGATGAACCTGGTTCAGATGCCAATTGCCAGCTATTTTCAAACATGGGAGATCGTCTTTTACACTGTTAATTGGCATCGATCGGTTTAATAGGTCGTCTGAACTTATTTTAGGTACAAACGGGGAAAGGGGTATAACAAGGTTTTTTGATTTGATTAAAGGTTCTATTGTTTTGGAGTTGATTGGTTCTATTGTCTTTGAGTTGATTTTTTCTTGGTTGGTTGTGGTTTGATTTATAGGTGTGTGTTTTGAATGTTGCTAGGCAGCCGGAATGCTGTTGATTTTGGTGTAATGGATTTTATTGTGGTGTTAAAGTCATGTTGGCTATTTTGAATTGTATGTGAGAAAGTTGACATTGTATTCGGTGTGGACGATGTTAAATCATCTGCAATCGATTTGTTTGAATTTCCTAATGGGATATGGGGTGTATACAAATGCCCGGACTTGCCGTACTCTTCCTTAGCTTCTTTGATAGTGCAACATTTCATAGTTCTTATTACCATTATTGTCATTACAGTCATGCAGTTAACGCAAAATGTTCGCTTGCATTCTTCTTGATGTGGAGCAATTTCAGCGCAAGTAGCGCAGATATTGAGAATCTCTTTGCAATGGTTCTTAGTGTGTCCGATACGATGGCATTTTTTGCAGGTCATTGGGTTAGGGTAGTAGGGATCTACCGCTAAAATCTGCCAGCCCATTTTTATTTCTTTAGGTGGCTGTGGTACATCAAACGTAAGAATTGCGGCTCCTGTGGCTTTTAGATTTCCATCCTGGTTTTTTAACATTTTCCTGACTTCTATAACGCTAAACTTTTTGAGGGAATCCAGGATTTCGTTTTCGGAGAGATCAATGATGTTGTAGGAGTATATTCGTCCCTGACAAGGGTTTAGGGATTGGTGATACTTCATTTCTAGAGGGATTTGGCCTATCTGCGATTTCTTTTTTGTTTACCTGGACTAATAAGTTCCCGTTCCTAAGTGCTTTTATGTCCTTATGTTGGGTGGTTACGGAATCTATGGCTTTTCCTATAATAATAGGATTTCGATTTGCGATCGGTGTTTTATTGTTCGTAATTATTAGGAAGCGAGAAAAGTCCACTACATTTTGCTGAGGGGTAATTAACATTGGCCACTGATCTATTGTGTCTTTATTGATTTTTTTTTTGTTGGATAAGTGGATCGTTTGCATTCAATGCACCAAACCGGTTTCTAACGTTCACCGCCATAGCGGTGGGAAGCGGAGAGAACACTGTTTGCACTTGTTTACAATTTTAGAACAAGAAAACGATATCTCGTTTGCTGTCATCACTGATACAAGTGATTTGTGAAACTTAAACAATACCGCACTCTACTACCCGTCTGCTCTGATCGAGCTGCTGTCGCGTACTGAAATTAGGGTAATGTTTTTAGATGTCATGAAACAAAAAAATTAGGTGCTCAAAAACAAATTCCGACTTTTGAAAATAAGACCACCATAATGTACAATATTATTAAATTATCACAAATCGATTATTAGTTGCATGTTGGAACAATTTTTTGCAGGTACTATATAAATTCGATTCGATTCGACAACATGCAAAAAACTGTTGGAGACATCGTAACCAAAGTTAGGGAACTTTAATTATCATAAACTGGACGTAAAAAAGAATAGTAATGCTATCCACTTTTTCTTGAAGTTCGCAATGTTAGCTGCTTATGCAGTACATACTCGTAACGTCGGCCTCAAAATGTGGTGGGTTCTATCTGATAAGCTTAAAACTACCTAATTACGAAACTGTACTCTTTTACTGCATAAAAAAGTAATAAGGAAGCCGATATTAGAGTGGCAAGGGTGACTGATACCATATGATATTCAATGGAACTATAGAAGGCGCTGCAAAAAAATCAGAGATTAGATCCTCTTTTAATAATAGGAAAGTGCAGAGAGCAGTTAATGTTGAGATTAGATAATAATACAGAGTATAACCCAGGTTTAGATGGAATTTTCGGATGGATGAGCAACTCAATAGAACATAATAATAATAATTAATAATAATTTTTATTGTTTCATGAAATAACAGTATGTGGTCGCTCAATTTGCATTGTACAATTTTCAGAGATTCGACATATTTTTGTCTTTCAACTGTATCATTATGTATAAACTTATTTAACGTATAAACAATATGAAAAAAATAATTAATAAATATTGAGGAAAATCATGAAAAAAACCTCAAATCAAAGCAAAAAAATAAAATAAATAAATAAATATGTATAAAATGTAAAAACTAACAAAATAAATAGATAAATAAATAAATAAATAAATAAGTAAATGACGAATATATAAATAAATAAATAAATAAACAAAATAGCAAAGAAACAAAAAAAAGGACATTATATGTCAATAAAAAATAGTATACAATGGATAAATAAATAAATTATAAATTACGTTATGCACAGACATAGATATATACAGATATATAATCACATAATTCATAAGCAAATAAATGTAACAGAAGCTTTGTTACAATCAATTAAATATATTTAATAAGCAAAATACAAACATGTAAATTAATGGGAAGTCGTAATAAACATATATCGATATTTAATAAACACAAAAAGAATTGTGATACGATTAATTGAGTTGATTTACAAGAGGATTTTCACAAATATAACATCTTAGCCTGAACGAGTCACTTAGCTTGCATATTCTAGAAGAGATCAATTCAACATTAGCTCTATCATGTTACTCTGCTGTGGAGTACTGCCAGGGGAGATTAAGCATCATCTTTAAAACTCTATTTTGAGATATTTGAAGCTTTCTAATGTAGCACTTAGCGCAATTACCCCACACCATGCAACCGTACAATAATATAGGTTGGAAAATCGTTTTGTAAATTATTCTTTTGTTATCATTTGAAAGTGTTGATTTTCTATTAATAAAGGGATATAACATTTGTATTGCTTTGTTTACTTTGTTAATTGTTTCAAAAACGTGTTTTTTTAAATGTCAATTTTTGATCAAGGAAAAAAACCCAGGTACTTTACAAATGGCTTCCATGCTATTAGGTGGTCATTGATTCTTAACTGAATTGCTGGAAGAAAACAAGACTTTCTTTTTCGGGTGAAAAAGATAGCTTGGGGTTTTTCCACGTTCAGTTTTATTTTCCATTTGGACAAATAGCTTTGCAATATTCCAATCGCATTTTTTAAGTTTATCTCAATGTTGAGACCGAACTCATGCGAAGAAAGTATAGCGATATCATCAACATAAATAGCAATTTCACAATGCGGAATATCTGACGTAAACAAATTATAAAGGATAGGACCAAGCAGTGAGCCTTGGGGCACACCTGCACAAAAACTGACTACATCAGATGCATTACTATTAACAAATACTTTAAAGCGACGATTTGACACAAAACTTTGAACGATTCTACAAAGAAATGGAGGATAGTTATTATTAATCATTTTGTAGATAAGCCCAGCATGCCAAACGGAGTCAAAAGCTTTCTCAATATCCAACAAAATCATCCCAGGTGATTTACCTATTGCACGATTACTCTTTATCAGATTGCATATTCTGAGAGCCTGATGCGAGTACTCGTACCATAATTACGCCTAAAACCAAACTGCTCATCAGGGTATATTTTTTGTTCTTCGATATGTTTGACAATTTTATCTTTCAGTATTTTTTCGAATATTTTACTCAAATTGCTAAGCAAACTAATTGGCCTATAGCTAACAGGATTATTAGGGGACTACCTTTGCTAGTTTCCATGCATCTGGAAAGTATTGCAACTTAAGACAGACATTCATGAAAATTGTAAGAAATTTTATTCCAATTTTAGGCATTTCTTTTAGGTAACGATTTTTGGTTGTGTCAATACCACTCGTTTTTCTTACCTGCAATCGGTTTATAATATATTTGATGTCCATCTCAGTAACAAATTCATTTGGAGGAGTATTACAATTAATTTCATTAAAAGTACTTAGTGCGCCCTCTACAAGCGTAGTAGTGTTTGCGTTGTCTATATGTTGAGATACCATGTGATTTTCTGAAAACTTTTGGGAAAATACATTGGCCTTTTCGTTGTCCGCAACAAAGACATTGGTGTTGCATTTAAGAAAAGGTATTTGCTTGTTTTTATTTCTAATTACTTTGACTAAATTCCAGAATGGCTTTCCAGTTTTATCGACGGTCTTCAGCTTATTGTTCCATTCTGAGTTTTGATGTGCCTTTATATTCGTACTTATTAATCTATTCAAATATGCTATGAGAGATTTTGAAATTGGTAGGCGATAGTTTTGCCAATTTCTCCTGTGGGTATTTCTAATTCTGATAAGATTTAGAATATGGCTCGGTAATTTCATCGCAGTTACTTTTTTACAATTTTGGGGGATACTAGAACTTGCTGAAGTATTAATGTGATCTGTAAATTGTTGAAGGATATTGTCAATGTCTCGTTTGTTTGTTAAAGCTTCTATGTCTGTTGGCATAGTTAGAAGTTTTTCTTTTAGTTCTTTTCGAAATTTTACCCAATTCGCATTTTTGATATCTGCAAAGTATTGCACTTTTTCTACACGCGACCAAGAAAGCTTACAGAGAACTGGATTATGATCGGAACTAAGATCATTGAAGACAACAGGTTGTGAGACAAAATTAGAAACATTTGTTACAAATAAATCTATTACAGAAGGACTACTACGAGAACTGGTTGGTACAAATGTAGGACTAGTGGGAAACATTACAGATATTGGTGACATAATAGAGAGGTACGACAGAACATTCCCCCAGGAATTTGCTCTTACACAGTCCCAATCCCTGTGTCAGCAGTTTAAATCACCTCCTATCAAGAATTTGCAGTTCATATTGAAAAATTTTCTAAGCTCAACTTTAAATCTGCGCTTTTTTTCCTCTCTATCAAGGTTTCCTACTATTTTTCCTGGAAAATAGACACAATAAATCTTGATCGTTTTATTGTTTCTCAATGTTACTTCAATCCCTATATTTTCAATGTAGTTTGTTTGAATGCAAGGTAGAAGCTCATGTTGAATCGACCTCCTAACCAGAATGGCAACACCTCCCCCTCTTCTATTATCTCTATCCACACGATAACATTTAAAAGTTGGGGTCGATATCTGATCGTTTGGTTTTTACCACGTTTCAGTAACTAAAGCAATATCAATTTCGTTTGTGTTCATGAAATTTACAAATTCAAAATGTTTGCTACATATACTCGTAGCTCTGGCATTCCAGGTTATAATATTAATTTTGTTTCTTGAATTACTTTGCATTATACAAGAACTTAGATGTTAATTGAGCGACAACTCTAAATTGGTCTAATTTAGTTTTACATGTACTTAGCTGTGTAATCATCTCTAGTACGAGCGAATTCAATTCGTCTATTGAAAAGAGTTCCTCATTGTGATTGATGATGTTGCTGTTGAATCCGTTCAAATTACTCTGGCGTGTAGATGGAGCTGCTGCTGGAAGGTTGCACCCAAGCTTTCTGGAAGTTGTTGTTGGTTTCCTTCGGTATCCGCTTGGTAGGATGCGTTGGTAGTGGAGGGAAATCATTCATTGTCATCGGTGGAATATTGTTGTTGCTTTTTTTTGAGTCCAAACAATTGACTTTAGTTACAGTTTTTTGCCGCATTTCCATGTATTTAAATCTGCTAGCGCATGCACTATCTGTGGACTTATGATTTACTTTGCAGTTCGCATATTTGTATATACCCGAGTTCTTACAATCAGTAGTCTTGTGATTACCGGCGCAAGTGGAGCAGTATGTTTTGATGTGGCAGTTACGTTCACCGTGTCCAAACATTTGACAGTTGCGGCATTGTGTTGGTCTATTCTTTGGTTTTCTTTGATAGTTCCAATTGATTTGGGTATGAAAAATGGCGCGAATATTCTTTTTTAGTTCACTGAGTTTGATTGAACCACGTTCCAGGAAAACTAGATAAATGATGTCAGTGTATTGTTCGTATGTTCTAGTTATCATTTTGATTTCCTTGCATTTAAGTCCAAGTCGTATTAGTTCATTTTTTAGTTCATTGATATCATATGCACCTAAACCGCTTTTCAATTCGTGTGTGAAATATTGGCAATTTTCAGATTTAAGTCTATTGAGTAAAGAACGATATGAAACCATACTTTCACATACAATTTTGATACCGATCGACATCTTTTTGATGGAATAATCACATATCTTTAAAGTTTTCATAAGAGTATGAACGAAGTAACTAGATTTTTGCAGCAGTTTTATCGGAGGGATAAATAGATTTGTAGTTTTAGCTGGTAACACAATATCAATACTATCAACATCGCTATCTGGCAAGCATTGCAGAGGACTCCAGTAGTTGGAGTCTTTCCTGGTCAAAACCATTTTGGGCACTGATTTAGGTTTTTTATCTGAGGACATTAATCTGCCCTCAGAATTGGGCAATCTCGCGCGTTTACTTATTTTGACAGGATTTAAGAAACACTTAGAGAAACAGCAAATTTTTCGTATCAATGCGAATGCGATCAAAGCTCCGACAGAACTGATCAACAGAACATGTTTTTTAAATCTTGTTCACATTTGGTATGATTTTGAAAAACAGATTTTGAAACATGTTTATGTCAAACTGGAGGAAATCTTCATAATGAAAGGAGTGACAGACATTCTAAAGGTTTCAAAACGTAACTCTTAGTTGACCAAGAGCCTAATAATAATCTAATATAGTTAAACTAAACCACATTCATTGCATTTTTGGATGTCTGTAGTAAGTGCATGTGACTACCCGCATCCTGAAGCATTTTTATTTGTTTCCAGTACTCAGTACAATTAACTACAACAAGAACGTTAACTACTACTTATCTAGAACAAAGCATGTTGGGTAACCTTAATTCGCATAACAAATGGACAATAAAATAACACAATCATTCATAATAAGTAACTTCGAAATACGAGTACTGGCAAACATTCCCATAGTTTGAATAACGAGCATTCCGTGTGGTGAGCATAATGTCGTTTTACCAAGCGTTTTTATCTTTATCCTTTAATATGCTTTGACGTTCTGGTAGACCCGTCACCCCAACCGAGAATAGCCTGAAAATGCCCAAAATAACGACTGGCCTTTCTGAAATAAGCTTAAGAAATATATTTTACGATTATTGTTGCTTATGATGTCAGCCATAAATGTTGGTCTAGGCCACATGCATTTTTTGTATCTTTCTTTTAATTAGATTTTTCCACCACACGTACTCGTATTTCTGTCGTATTGGCTTTTCTCATATGTCCAAGCATCGCGCGTTCGGAAGGAGGGAAATAAACCGGCTGGTTTAGGGTGGAAAACTTACTCGTCGCTCAGGCTATCCTCCACTTTTGGTGCTAATTGAATTGCCTTATATAAATGTTCTGATGAAATTAATTAATTTTTTTTCCCTCAGACGTGTTAGTCGTAGATGCCACCCACACTGTGAGCCATCATATATCAAGGAAGTATGTCGGTAAGCCTGTTATGGTTATGACTTTTGCGCTTATGAAACTAATAAAGTCTGTCATAAATCCAGAGTTTATGAATGGTGTTCACTGCTGAGAGCAGTGAATATGTGTGGAAAATAAAGTAAGAGTTTGGTGAATAATTGCCTCTGGTATGACTCTTAGTAAAATGTTCCGAGAATGCTTAGTGTACTCTGTGGCAACACAATTGTTTATCATGGATTTGTTAGATTTACTATCGTTGTCTCTTGTATGGCAATTTGTGACCTTGACTCTAACCGTTAAGATTTTATTTCAGAAAATATTTGCGTTCCTCTTTGGAAAACTTCTATTAAGATTGCACTTCACAAAAAAGGTTTCAAAAGTACGAGTACAACGTTCACGTAATGTCCCATTGTGCAATTCTCATGCATAGTTTACGACTTTATGTTCTTCTCTCTGGGCAAGCACGTTTTTGTTGAGGAAAGATAAGTTGTGCGGGTATTATACGTCAATGTGCGGATTGAGATATACCCGTGGAAGGAAACACCGAGTTTATAGTTTTAGTCTTAGAATTAAATTTTATTTATTTAGTTTACAAAGTTTCAGAAAAGCGTGTCTGCGGTGAAGCCGCCAAAATTGATCTGTGTGCCAGAGATATTGCCATCAATTATTTCAATTAAATTTGACGATACTAACTTAACGATAAACGCCGCCACCACTCAGTTGTCAGTTCTGTTCGTTTGGTGTTGTCTGAAGGTGCGATCACATTCCTGCCACAAAGTAACTTTCATTTTCATGGAACCGTATATCTTCGATATATTTTCATAAGATATTAACCTTCTTAAACTAAAAGTTTTTGGCTAATATCCATCAACAATACCAGTGTATACTTGAGAAAGGGAGAGAGAGAGAAACAGATTTTTCAATTTGTCGTAGGCACAGCCTTAATGTGAGAAAAATTTCGGCAGCGGCCTGAAGGATTCTTTAAGGTGCCCTTATAGGTATCGCAGTCACATTGTGATTTAGGTAGTTAAGCAGAATTGAAGTTCTTTCAACTCTTGCAGCGTAGTTCTTGTAGTTCATTGGTACCTGATCCTTAGCTAACTACCTAAAGTTTCGCACTCAATGTCGGTTGAGGTCCCCTTCCACTTTCCAGGTTTTTAGTGAATAAGAGAGGTTATTGGAGACAAAGATGACGACTTTCTGGCCTTTTTTTTTGGAATGAAAGTAGGGTTATTAGCTATGTTATTGTTTACAAGATTAGTTCCTTCTATATATTTATAGATTGACCACCTCTATCGCTAATGTCTGTTCTATCTCGTGCGTGTTGAGCATTTACCTCGCAGCCTAACATGATTTCTTTCTGATCTAAGGTGACTTCAGATGTGAACCTTGTCTTTGGAGGTGAGCAATCCAACTGACAAGTTGTTCGGTCTGTATTGATGTATCTTTCTTACTTGCCCGGTGATAGATGTTATTATTAGATGCTTGGCTTAGGGATAATAGCCACAGGCGTGGCTCCTATAATGCACAAAATTCGTACTACCATTAGCTTCTTGCCAACGTGGTATAGATATATCGGCGATAGTGGCGTCCAGGCTATCCGAAGAGACGATATGTCTTTGGTCACAGCATTAGTTAGAGTTCGATTTTTTAGAAAGGTGGGTTTGTCTGGCGATGTGAAATGTTGAGAACGAGTGTTCTATCATTCAGACACGGGATCCTCTTCTATGTCAAGCAGCATTATCACTACACTTTTGAATCTAAAGTCAATAGCGACATTCATTGCTTGAAGCAAGGGAATGGATTCGGCTGTCAAAGATAGGGCAATGAACCGCTTCATAATCAACTTTTCTGCCGTGGATTATTTCCCAGAAATCAGAGGATGTTACCTCACTGTTCACACTGTTCCAAATGCTAACAGACTCTCCTAAGCGCCAGATATCGTTGGAATAAACTGAGACGGTTGCCAAGAGGAAACAAATTTATAACATCAAAACCCCTGGGCCATCCAACAGCACATCTCTGAGGTCTTTTAACTAAGTCCTAAAAGGCGCAATAACGATAGCCGGAATCGATAGAAATAACACCGATGGATCGATAAAACCTGAACAGTGGCAGTTGGTCAAGTTAAAGCTTTCGGGCAACAGGTTAGAACTTGTATATTAGTGAAACGTAGTCTTAATGCATTTTTACTTCTAATGGCTGGCATCGGCATATCTTGGCCACGATCATGTGACCCTCTCCCTGGGGATACCCTAGAAAGGTATGAAAGGCTAAAAACTGACCTCATCATCGGGTGCGACGCTAACGCTCATCACACGGTATGGGGCAGTACCGACATCAACGATAGAGGTGAGTCACTTTTTGATTATATTATAAGTACTAACCTCATCGTTTGCAACATAACACTGACAGGAAGTGCTAGATATCACTCTTGCCTCAGACAACATCACTCAAATGCTATTGAACTGGAGGGTATCGTCTGAATATTAATTTTCAGACCACAGATACTCAGGCTGAAGTGATGCTCTCCCCAGCCAACCAGCTTTCCTGAATTATCGAAAAACTGATTAGACTAAATATAGAGGAATACTGTCAGAAACACTATCCTCTGAACTCTCAAGTTCCCCCCGTGACACCAACGAGCTTGACATGAAAGTCTCCTTGACTTTCACCCTTGCTCTCAAAGTGCAAGAAAAGTGAATGACTGAGACTCATACAAACAATCCCTCAAAATATATAAAAAAGAACTGAGGAAGGCAAAGCGACAATCCTGGAGATCATTCTGTGACAAAATTACAGAAACCTCTAAGGCATCGAGGATAAGAAAAATCCTCTGTACAAATCCTATGATGCTCAACCTGCTCTTGGACACTCACTTTCCAGGTAGCTCCCTATTCGCGGCCATTAGCAACCCAAATAGGACTACTGCAATTGTGACCAAAATTCAGGGTCTGATTTCAAGAGATATACTGCTTTGGGCGCTGCATAGCTTCCAACCATACAAGTCTGCTGGTCCGGACGGTATAGTATTTGCCGAACTACAAAGGTCCTTAGATCTTATCCTGCATACGCTAAGTTGTGTCGGACTGATCCACATTCCACTGTCATGGAGAGAAGCAAATGTAGTTTTCATTCCCAAAGCCGGAAAATGCTCTCATGTTGTTCCAAAGGACATCAGATTGTCAACTGCTCAACATGCTTTAATTCACTGACTAGCCACATCGAACAATCCTTAGAATATAGAGAGTATACAATGGTCGCTTTCCTGGACATAGAGGTTGCCTTTAACAACGTCAACACATTCGCAATCACGACTGCGCTGTTAACTCTGCAGGCTTACGACTCACTTGGGGAGTTGATCAGTCTCATGCTATAAAGCAGGATAATCAACTCCAAACTGGGTGGGGCTTCTGCTAAAAGATGTGTGAGCAGAGGTATGCCGTAAGGCGGGGTCCTTTCTCCCCTTCTCTGGAACTTTTGGAACTTAGTGGTTAATGAACTACCTGGAAGTGGGTAGTAGCAGGGTGATTGCCTATGCGGATGACGTTACTATAGCTGTCACAGGTAAGCATCTTAATACCATTAAAGAACTTTTTAACTAAATCTTAACAGATTCACACAAATGCATCTAAAACCGATAGCGGGGAAAAAAGGGAAGAGTCTACACTTCGGAGAGTTTGCGACGGCGGCCTTCTTCGATATTGAAGGAGCCTTCAATAACGTGGAGTGCACCGCCATTAACAAATGCTCTAGTAGACGCTAACATTGAACATGTCATTACAAACAGGGTTTGCAACATGCTTGCAAGCCAGAAAATAAACTGTTCCACTGGGCACAGCTCGGTCAGATCATGTCCGTATCCAGGGGAACCCCTCAGGGTGGTGGGCTGGTTATCAATGGCAGCCTCAAAAAGTGGGTATAAGTAACACGGCATACGCAGATGACGTGGTCATAATAGTGCAGGGAAAATACTTAAATATTTATTTTATGGATGTTGCCCTGAAGACGATCAGCACTTGGGCAAAAAGCTGTGTTCTCAATGTTCTCAACCTTTCGAAAGCGGAACTGGTTCTTTTTACCAGAAAGTACAAGATACCGCAATTTAAACTCCCAAGACTCAACGGAATGGAACCGTCCCTTTCCGAATTGGAATCTTAACGTGGCAGAAAGAATCAAAAAGGCGTATGATCTTTTTATCTGCAGAAGAACAGTATGAACAATTTGGGGCTTAAAACCTGCTATGGTGTATTGGCTGTATACGGTGGTGGTAAGAGCCATACTTACATACGGCCCACTAGTATGGTGGAAACCAACAAACAAGAAAACGATTTACGGAAAATTAGTGGCGATTCAAGAACGGCTTCCATAACCATTACACGTGATGGCTCCGTACCATCCCTATGGCAGAAGTGGACACCTTTTTATACCTAACACCGCTTGATTTACAGATCAAAAAACTGGAAACAGTGCGATACGACTCACTATACTGGGTTACTTCAAGAGCAGTAGTTTCGGACATGGCATGGTCTCAACTGAGCTACTGCCAGGCAATCCAGTTCTAACGGATGAAATTCCTTCCCTGGTCGACTTTGACATTCCGTATGATATAATATATTCGGAGACTGGCAAAAAAATGCAATAATCAGGTCAAATGAAATTGCAATTTTCACAGACGGCTCAAAAACAGAGGAAAGAACAGGTTCTGGTATTTTCTCAGAAGACCCAGAACTAAGAGTGTCTATAAGACTACCGGACGCAAGTAGTGTCTTCCAATCAAAGGTTCTGGCAGTCCTCAGGGCGGCTGAGATAATGCAGATGAGATCGGAATCCGAAAGAGATATCGCTATCTACAACAATAGCCAGGCCGCACTCAAGGCAGTGGAATCAACCAACGTCAACTCTGATACAGTCAGGGGCTGTCGCACAATGTTCAAGGCGCTATGCAGTCAGAATCGCGTGAGACTGTGCTGGCTGCCACGACACTGCGGTATTAAAGGAAATGAACAAACGGATGAGCTTGCAAAAAAAAAGAGGGCTACTCGACAATAGTGAGCTTGCCAACATCAAACCACCCCTTTGCATAGTGAGGAGCACTATCGAGGGAAAAATCACAAAGACTGCCAACCTAAGGTGGTCAAGTCTTGAAAGACACAGGGTATCCAAGGCTCTTTGGCCGCTTTTTGACGGAAAAAGATCTAAGAAGCTAATAAAATTAAACAGGAATCCTGACTGGACATTGTTTCCTGCGGTAGCACGCAAAGAGACTCAAATTGTAAGATACAGATATCTGCAGATTGTGCGGTGATCTGCAAGCTGTTGAGGACATAACATTTTTAGGAAAATACTTTTTCGAAAACCTAGAGGAAATAGACGGCACGAACTTCAAAGGTCTTGGGGCACTATCTGTCAATTTTGGGGAAGGCAAAGCTCTTGGATGCTCAAGGATGCAGAAATGAAAGCCAAAAGGTAATCGTTCGCAACATTCAGAATTTCTTCTGTCGATGTTGCTGTTGTTTTCTACAAAATTGTTTTGAGCTATGAAGCTCATGTATGTCGTTACAGGTTCTATAATAAACTACGCTTCGGGGCCAAGATTATTTTAAATAATTAGTCTTGAGTTAACAGTTCTCAGAGTTAACAGAGTTCTCAGTTAAGTCACTATTATATTACATTAATATTCGAAGACACACTCACCAATTACAGGCACGAAGTGACCACGAAAAAAGAAAGCAACTCCTGCAATTGACAAAGATGACAGCACAGCAAAATATCATTTTTTTTGAGTACATCTAAAGCCTCTTTTGTCTAAATAATTGACGAAGCTGACAAGTGGACGAACTGCCACGACAACATCTACGCGGATAATTTGAAAATGACTTATTTGATTTAGTAGGTAGCAAGAGACCACATTTTGGTAGAAGAGCGCAAGGAAGAACACTTTATGGTAAATCGAATATATGTGGTTTTGGATATAATCGTTAAAACGGTGTTCTTTGTGATGTACGGTTTGAAAAACTCTGGCCCTACATCCCTCTCAGTGCTTAAGCGTTGAGGTGTCTGTAGTCGGAATTTAGTAGTTGGATCAGTAAGATATTTACGCAATAAATAACAAATACGGTACGTTAACTAGGTGAAATCGTTTTTCTTCGCCGACTGGATACACTCCTCCGAAGATAGTTATTGAACTTAAAAAGAGGTGACTTTGATTAAAATTCGTACCACAGCTTTGCGGTGGAAGACCGCTATCTTATGAATATTCTTTCTGAAGCAATAACACAAGATGTTTAGTTGCATCTGCAGTGATTATAACATTGACCTTCTGCTAGTTCAGAAATATCACTGGCTAGACTCGGGATAGGGAAAGAAATATCGAATCAATAACAAAATCTAAAAAATAAGTCTACAACCACTTAGGGCATCAAAACTAGTGTGGTATCGAAAAACAATAATAAAGAGGGTCCGCCATCTAACGTTTTTTTTTCAACTAGTGCTTATTTCGTGAACAGTAACACTTAGCTCATTCTGATTTGACAGATAATTAGTTTTATCCTTCCGCTGAACGAATATGGTTGTGTATACGCTTGAACAACGCTGGGAAATATTGCGACATTACTTTGAAAATCATGTTAATGTTGCAGAATGTGTGCGAAAATTGCGTACGGATTTTGGAAGGAGAGAAGCACCGTCAGCTCCGTATGTTCGTTATCTTGTGAAAAAAGTGAAAGAAACTGGCATCCTCATCGATAAACCAAAGCGTGAAAGGCCAAAAACAGTGCGTACACCCGAAAATATTGCTGCTGTGGCAGAAAGTGTGCGTGAAGCGCCATCAACATCAATTCACCGTCGTTCTCAACAATTGAACATTTCGGAGACATCATTGATACGAATTTTGCATAAAGACCTTGGTATGACGCCATACAAAGTCCAATTTGTTCAGGAGTTGAAGCCAACTGACCATCCAATGCGTTTTCGCTTCGCTAAGTGGGCCTGCGATCGACTTAGAGAAGATGCCGATTTTGCCAAAAAAATCATCTTTTCAGATGAAGCTCATTTTGATCTTGGCGGGTATGTAAACAAGCAAAATTGTCGCATTTGGGGCACAGAAAACCCGCACGCATACATTGAAAAGCCGATCCACTCAAAACGAGTCACTGTTTGGTGCGGATTTTGGTCCAGAGGCATAATTGGGCCATTTTTCTTCGAAAATGAGCAAGGAGTGGCCGTTACAGTCAATGGCGGTCGTTATCGGGCCATGTTGAACGAATTTTTGTTCACAAAAATTGAAGAGGAGGATATTGGCAACATTTGGTTTCAACAGGACGGCGCTACGTGCCACATAGCCGAAGCTACACTCGATGATTTGCGCCCTGTTTTTGAAGATCGCATTATCAGCCGCAGAGCTGATGTTGTTTGGCCACCTCGGAGCTGCGATTTGACACCGTTGGACTATTATTTGTGGGGTGCTGTAAAAGATAAGTGTTACGCCGACAAGCCAGAGAAAATTGACGCTTTAAAGGACAATATTCGTGAAGCCATTGGTGAAATACAGCTGCACACAATCGATAATGTGCTTAAAAATTGGACCGATCGTGTAGTCTACTGCATGGCCAGCTGAGGCAGCCATTTGAATGAAATTATTTTCCATTATTAACCGGAAAACTAATTATCTGTCAAATCAGATATGAGCTAAGTGTTACCATTCACGAAATAAGCACTAGTTGAAAAAAAAAACGTTAGATGGCGGACCCTTTATTACACGAAAAATATTTTTCAGTAAGTATACCTAGGTCTGACTTCGTAACATCCATTCATTCATTAAAAAGGATAAAATCCTAAAATTGGCTAAATTACCACTTTCAAAACAATGAAAGAGCCAAAAATCTCTTCGAATTCGATTAGAGGCCTTAATTCTTTGAAGTTCTCTTGGGTCCCAAGTCGAATCAGCATCCTCAGAAAAGGGATCGATCTCGATTAAACGGACAATACAGGGTGGTTTTGTTTTTGTGGTACCTGGAGATTTTTGTTTCGCTTAATACTCAATAAATCCTTTTTTCTGTTATAACATTTTTAATTTGGATCTTTTGTCGTTTAGTCACATCTCGCAAATGATTATATATCTGGAAAATGAGCACTATTTATGGCCAGGTAAAGATAGGCCCTTTTTTCGGCATTCTATTGTACATTACCTGTTGAAGTGTTTCTTGTGAAAGTCTGGTGATTTACGCTTAAGTTTGTCTGTTGGCATATTGCGCCATCCTGTTGAAACCAGTAATTCTTGATGCCATTTTCATTACCGCCCTCAAAAAAGTAAGGGCCAATTACTCTTCCAGAGCATACACCGCACAAGATCCTAGGTTAGGTTAGGTAAGAGTGGCTGTTGGAAATACCAACCCACTTAGGCCTATTGGCCCATTGTGATGCCACGTGGATCTATGATCTTCTTACTACTGGAACCAGTTTGAGCTTATAATAAAGCGTAGGAGACTGTTAACGTCTATTTTTTCTAGATCGTTTAGGTCGTTGTAGAAGAAACCTTCTAGATGAAGCTTCCTTCTCTGAGAGAGAGCTGGGCATGTGCAGAGTAGGTGGGGGATTGTCTCCTCCTCTTCCTCGTCCATGCAGCTTCTACAGAAATCGTTAGTAAAAGCGCCAAGCCTTCTTGCGTGCTTGCCTATGAGGCAGTGTCCGGTAATGACACCTAATATGGCGCTAAGATGTTCCTTATCTAAAAGGATCAGACACTTAGATCGACTCAGATCCAGCCTTGGCCAGATCTGTTTGGTCGCTAGACATGTTTTTCCAGCAGTTCACCTAAGGTCTGTTCTTTTATTAGCATCTAGCTTTAGTGTTAGTTTGCACGTAGCGATTGGTATACCTATACTACCTTTGTCCGGTAGGATAGGTAGAGTGGTTCCAATTTTGGTGAGTTCATCGGCTCTGCAGTTCCCTGGAATGTCTCTGTGGCCCGGCACCCAACATGGGTGAATGTTGAACTGCTCTGCCATCTCCATGGGAGATGATCGGCATTCAAGGGCGGTTTTAGAATATAATGAGACCGAGTCCAGGGACTTGATGGCGGCTGACTATCCGAAAATATGCGGATATCCTTTGCAGATATCACGTTTTTCTTCAGCCAGGACAGAGCTTCTTTAATCGCCAAAATTTCCGCCTGGAACACGCTACAGTGATTTGGAAGGCGGAAAGAGAGGCTTAGATTTAGCTTATCTGAGAAAACACCGCCACCAACTCCGCTGTCGGTTTTAGATCCATCTGTGTAGAGATGGATTGACTTGTCCTCCATGAAAGCATCCTCCTCCCAGATTGATCTAGAGGGGAAGCTTACATGGAAGTTTTTGTCAAACCAAAGTTCAGGTATTGTGTAATCGGTGTTCTCTGTGAGGATTCCTAATGTATTAAGAATGTTGGCGTGGCCAAATGAATTATTTGTCCACTGTTTACTCGCTTTAAGGCGAATAGCTGCAGTTGCAGCTACTTGCTTGCTAAAAATTTCGAGGGGTGTCAAGTGAAGTAGAATATCTAATGCCGCAGAGGGGGTAGACCGCAAGGCTCCGCTTGTGCATAGACATGCTGTTCTTTGGACTCTGCTTAATTTAATGCGGTTGACTGCATTTTCCAAGGCCGTCCACCAGACAACCACCCCGTAAGTAAGTATCGGTCTTATGACCGAGATGTATAGCCAGTGGGTTATGCGAGGTTGAAGGCCCCATTTGTTCCCAATGGCTTTCTTGCAAGAGAATAAAGCTATTGTAGCTTTATTGACTCTTTCTTGAATGTTAGGTTTCCAGTTTAGTTTCCTGTCAAAAATGAGACCCAGATATTTTGCTGTATCGGAGAAAGCTAAACTGGTACCGTTTATTGAAGGAGGGTCTATGATTGGAATTTTATATTTCCTAGAAAAGAGGACAAGATCAGTTTTATGGGGGTTTATTCCCAATCCAAAGCGATCTGCTCAGCAGGTTAATCTGTTAAGATTTACTTGGAGGAGTTCTTTAATGGTATTTAGATGTTTTCCTGAGACGGCTATGGCAACGTCATCCGCATAGGCAATCACTCTGCTACCATCCGCTTCCAGGTATATCAGTAGTTCGTTAACCACTAAGTTCCAGAGAAGGGGGGAGAGGACACCGCCTTGCGGCGTACCCCTACTGACATATCTTTTAGCAGAAGTCTCACCCAGTTTGGAGTTGATTATCCTGCTTGTTAGCATTAGATTAATCAGCTCCCCAAGTGAGCCGTCTACCTGCAGAGTTGACAGCGCAGTCGTGATTGCGGATGTGTTGACATTGTTAAAGGCGCCCTCTATGTCTAGGAAAGCAACCATTGTGTACTCCTTATATTGTAGGGATCGTTCGATGTGGCTAGTCAGAGAGTGCAAAGCCGTTTCCACCGATTTTCCTTTACAGTAGGCATGTTGAGCCGTAGACAGAAGTCTTGGATCAACTTTAGCTCGAATATGGATATCAATCAGTCGTTCTAAAGTTTTCAGAAGGAATGATGATAGACTTATAGGTCTGAGGTCCTTTGGGACTACATGAGAATATTTTCCAGCTTTGGGAATGAATACTACATTGACTTCTCTCCATAACAGTGGAATGTGGATAAGTTCTACACAGCTCCTCATAATATTTTCCAACACTGGTAGAATAATATCTGAGGATCTCTGTAGCTCGGCAGGTATAATACCGTCCGGACCAGCAGACTTGTATGGTTTGAAGCTATGCAGCGCCCAGAGCAGTTTGTCTCTCGTAATCAGACCATGAATTTTGGTCACGGTTGCAGTAGGCTTGTTTGGGCTGCTACTGGCCGCGAGTTGGGAGCTACCTGGAAAGTGGGTGTCCAGAAGCAGGTTGAGTGATTCATCACTTGAGGTTGTCCAAGAGCCATCGGTTTTTTTCAAACAGCTGGGCATCATAGGATTTGTGGAGACGATTTTTCTTAGCCGCGAAGCCTCAGAGGTTTCTGTAACAAGATCCTAACTTTTGGGGAATATAAAGGAGCTTCAAAAATTAATTCTGGGTTTTGAGTGCCCCAATTTATGGGTTTTAACGCTTCCACACAGCGTAAAATGAGCTTGGTCGGTCATGATTACACGCTCCCAAAAATCAAAAATAAACATAATTTTTTTGGATGTTGACCAACATCACTTTTTTCAGCATCAATGATTTCATTATTTAGACATGGACGGGGTTTAATCCTCGTATTTGATGTTGGCACACTACCACTTTTATTGGTTTGCAACTGTTAGATTTCGCATATGAAATGGCACCAGCCCAAAGAAAATGCAGAGACACTCTTAGATCCACGGAACTTTATGCGAAAATGCATGCGAATTGAACAAAGATCAATGACAATGATTCTGGGGCAGATAGCATCCAATCGATGATTCGCAGAAAAGTTTTGTCGTCGCTATAGTTCTCTCTTATATGAAAAACGTGAACTTTTTTCATGAAAACAGATCTAGAAAATCGATAACTTATAATGTTAACAAATTTTACTATCCATTTCAAACAAATACAGTTGTTAAACAAATTTACCCCAATAATACGACATAAAAATATTTTATAATCCTCTACGAGGCTACGAATATGTACGAGTACATAATATGTACGTTCAAATGCAGACAGTGCTGCTACGTCACTTAGTCCGTTACGACATTATGGCCAATAAAATGAAGCTTAGCCCCAACTATGGCTGCAATCAATTTGATTACTCGCTCTTCGTACATCAAACGTATTTTCTGCAATATTTATAATTTGATTTAAATGCACGCGAGAGGCGATCGCGCCCAGAAGTTTTGTAGGGCGGGCGTCGAATCACGAGTCTCAAATCTCGCTTCGGGTTAGTAAGAGATCGTTATTCTTAATCAAGAGTAACCTACGCGAGAATTTAAATTACCACCTGCTAACATACATAGTATGCATTCAGGCTTAAGAAGCGTCAATTATGCTCTTCGGTAGTTAGCCTATAATTAGTTGAAGGATGAAATGTATCCTACGCCGTAGTGGGCTGGATTCTTTTAGGTAAGATCTATTAAGAGCTACAGGAATTTATGCCTAGGCTAATGGCAGGAGGCGACAGAATGTATAAAAAGTGAAGGTGATTGGTCATAATTGCGATGGCGATCTACATTTTACAGATACCGAAGATGCAGATGTAGAGAGAGGCAAATGTTACTTTACTCAAACGGGTAGTTGAAAAAGTTCTTCTGGGATTCTATGAACCGTTAAAATGCTATTGCGATAAGAGTGCGTGTAGGTTATAATTTCATAAAATGATCATTATGAATAACGGTGAGTTTAATGGAACCAACTGGAGGCAAAAGTACGCGAGAAAGAAAAAGGCCAGATTCGTTTATTTTTTTAAATAAGTGAATGGAATGGAATAAAGTATAGGAAAAGGGATTTGAAAGGGATATATGATACTAAATAGTGCCGTAATGTGTGGCTAATAAATGTAACCCTATTATTTTTAATTTAAACAAATTGAGAAAACGTAATATGCTTCTTGTAAGAAAGAAACATCGTCAGACTGCAAACATTAAAAATATGACGTCCCTGGCATTCAGGAAGTACGAATATGGTATGATTGAGGCCAACCCCGGACAGTTTATTGAATGCTTAGCACAAACATATAACTTAAAAACTAAATTTAAAGCATTTTATGTCATCGTAAAAACTGCGATAAAGGCAAGGGGTCAAGGAGCTTGGGTGAAAGAATTTCGAAGACTGGTATTGCTGATGTTGAAGTCGAACCCATTAACCATGTTGTTCGCAGTTCGCAACATTTATTTTAGTTATTTGTTTGATTTTCTGAAACACGCAGATGGGTTCATGACTATTCAGCAAAGTGAGATTGCGAAATTGTAGAAACTTGTCCAAACTAAAATTATATATAAGGTCGCCCAAAATTAATCATCCAATTTTGTTTTTGAATTACTTTTTTACTAAATAAAAAAAAATGATTTTGAGTGATGGAAATCTTTATTTGGACATTTACAATTGTTTCTGTTAAGTGGAAAAGATGATATTTGTCAAGTGGCTGCCGCCAGTGTTGATACACATTTGTGCCCGTTTTATCGCATTTTCCATGACTTTACGCAAGATTTCCGGTGATAACTGTTCGCATTCCTGTCGAATATTCTCTTTAAACCCGATTGTCTGAGGTTTGTGGGCATAAAACTGCAACTTTAAGTAGCCCCAAAGAAAGAAGTCTGGGATGGTTAAATCGGGCGATCTTGCTGGCCACGCCGAATCGCCAAAACGGGAGATTACGCGACCAGGAAATGCTTCCTTCACAATATCCATTGTGGCTCGTGCTGTATATGCGGTTGCACCGTCTTGTTGAAACCACATGTTCACCAAGCTCCGCTCATCCAATTCGTTATCAGTCGTTTATCATGGCCCTGTAGCGTTCGCCAGTAACAGTGACTGAGAGTGTTGCCGATGGAGTCCTCAAAAAAATACGGCCCCATCACTCCTCTCGCGTGAACGCCACACCACACAGTGACCTTGAGTGGATGTCATGGCCCTTCGTGCATCACACGCGGATTTTCAGTGCCCCATAAATGAAGATTTTGCTTATTGAAGTAACAGCTTGAGTGGAAATGCGCCTGATTTTCGAGTCAAAAACATCGACACAATTATTCCACGCTCTTGCGGAGTACAGCGCTCCATTGCTTGTCTGTTTGTTCACAAACTGCAGCTGTCTAGTTCACAAATGTCAAACACTCGTATTATTGACGTACGACGCCATTTTATTAATTTTACGCCACCTAGTAGACACAACTAATATCTATATACGTGATTCCTATTTCGTAATATAAAAATATACCGAATTGTGTTGTTAAAAGTGAGAGTAAGCTTTATTTTGCTAATGTAATTACAGCAATAGTAAATTTCAGAGCCATAAACAAGGGTAGGCATCACTAAAGCTTTTGCGAGCATGAAACGCGTTTTCATTGATGTAAACTTTACACTGTAAAGTATTGGGCTGACCAAAGTGTACGAAGTATGCTATAGGACCTATGGACGATGTTAACAACCCTGGCATCCAGGTCAAAAACTCATAGAAGAGATGGCAGTTGACTCAAAAGTACTGTCATCATGACAACAACAATAAAGACTAAAAAGAAAAAAGAGCCAAGAACAAGGGGAGCTGAAAATCGAAGATAGAGCGGTAAAAGCGAAGAAAAATAAAATCATAAAAGGTTGTGCAAAACAAAGTTTTTCTTTGTAGTAAGTATGTATTATTATTTATGAATGTATGAACTGAATTAATATCTTTAATAAAAATAAGAATTTTGTAACGATGGATAACGAACTTATTGTGTTCCTGTTTTATTTAATCCTCCTTACAAAATCTGAATTTGTAGTTGTCGATAGCACGACAACAATTTACAAAATTCTTTTATTGTGAGTTGCACGTCAAAATGGCAAGTTTAGACCCTTTCTCCAAGTATAGAAAAATGCTTCGATTCGCAATTGTCAACGCCAACGAGAACCCAATACGAAATAAATCTCATGCTACTGAAGAGTACAACTGTCAAACTTGCAATGGTCCAGATTCACAAGAAAGTATGGTTCAGTGCGACAGTTGTTATATACATATGGTATGACTTTTTTTGCCCAGGTGTTGACAGCCAAATCGCTGATAAAGATTGGCTTTAACCACCATGTGTTAAACATACTGCTACTGGAGCCTCAAATCAGCGAAATAAAAGTGTCTTCACAGCACCATCTTACTCTGCCGTACCATCTAGGCGCGTTTTCACAGCGTCTAAATCTAAAAGTTCCAAATCCTCAAAGGCTTTTTCACGTAAACGGCTCCAAATAGAGCTGGAAAAGTTGGAAGAGGAACGTAAATTCGCAGAGAAACGCGACCGAGAAGAACTTGATCGAAAAAGAAAAGCTGACCAGGAGTACATTGACAAAAAATATAAACTCCTCAGTCAAATGGAAGAAGATTTGTCCACAACTGAGCATGAGGCGGAGTTTATAGCCAAACAAAGTGTTAATCACTGGCTAGGCGGTCCGCGAAACAACACATATAGCTGAGCTGAACGCATTCGATGAAGGTAACAAGTGCTCTGAATTTCGTAAATAAACCGCCAAACTATATCGATGGGCACGTAAAGGACACATGGCGCGGTGCACAAGGTTGTTTCCAAAAACCAGCACCACTAGATATTATGCCCGGAACATCACATGGCTTTCAAACATATGCCTCCGAAGCAAACGTCAAAACCGCACCGAAAAGACTGTTCCAACAATTGTCACTTACAAATGATCCTGCTCAAACCACTCCAGCTGTTCACCAGCAGCCATTTAATCAGCGAAGAGAACAACTACATGCTGCCGCTCATACGTCATTGCGCCTCGCTCCTCAACTTCCGCACGCTGCAAGTTCAACCACTGGTGTACTGAGTAGAAGCCAAATTGCAGCGAGACAAATCTACTCGGCGAATCGAGTGGACATTCCACTTCCACACAGAGCTACGATAGCAAGGCGTATGAAAGTAAGAATCAGAGCAGAGGTCTAAGAGGAAAAGGCCTTTTAAACGCACACTTAAATGATGAAGATAAAGATGCGGAGAAAACAGCAAAGACGGGTTGCATTATTTGCGGCGGCAAATGGTCATCAGTAGCAAAGTGTTTGAAATTTATAGAAGCGTCTAGACTTGAGAAATGGGCTGTCATAAGAGAATATAAACTTTGTCGAAGATGTCTCACTAAACACGGAAACAACAGATGTGCATCTTCTTCAGCATGCGGCAAAAATGGCTGTACATTTCAGCACCACAGCCTCCTACACAGCTATTACAAAGATGGTGCATTAGCCACAGGCGTAGATCCACAGCGAGCGGTCTCAACAACGGCACAGCAGCACTGTAATACTTACGATCATGGGGGTGAGTCTATCCTGTTCCGGATGTTATCTGTGATACTCTATGGCAACAAGGGTGAAATTCATACTTTTGCCTTTCTGGATGAGGGATCCACCGTCAGTCTTATAGACAAAGAAGTTGCGGAAAATTTGAATTTAAGAGGCACTCCACACCCACTTCACTTGAAATGGACATGTATGTATGACTGGTATGAACATGATACCCAAATTATAAATTTTCGAATTTCAAGCACAGGACACGGCGCCTACAAACATCTACTAAGCAACGTTCATACAGTGGACAGCCTTCAGCTTCCATCGCAAACAATTATTGTATCAGAGCTACAACATAAATTCCAGGATCTACGAGTTCTTCCGATCGAGTCGTATACGCGGGTAAGGCCTCGTCTTTTAATTTGGCTTAACAACGCTAAGCTTTGTTTGCCATTAAAATGTAAGGAAGGTTCGTTTGGGCAGACAATTGCCGCTAAAACACATTTGGGGTGGACAATACATGGAGAAGTCGTAGAGCAGAATAAAAAAAGAGCGGAGAAGAACATCCAGCATAGCTTCTACACTTGGGAATGTGAAACCCAATACGCCAACGCAAATCTTGAAAGGCTAGTTAAATCTTTCATATATATTGATAATTTTGGGATTTCAAATCCTACGCATAAGTTGATGTCTAATGATGACAAAAGGGTCTTAGATTTACTAAATACTCATACCTGTAGAAAAGATGGTCACTTTGAGATGGCTCTGCTTTGGAAATTTGATAATGTCAATCTTCCCGACAGACTCTCTATGGCAAAGAAACGACACGCTTCTTTGCTCAAAAGATTGAGCTCAGATCAAGAGCTTGCAGATGCTCTCGATATTAAAATATCGGAGTACCTAGCAAAGGGTTATGCCAGAAAACTTTCACAGGATGAACTAAGCGAAAGAAAAAATTTTTGGTATCTACCTATATTTCCGGTGAAAAATCCAAATAAGCCAGGAAAGCTTCGTATTGTTTGTTGGGTTTCACTGAATTCTGTGCTTCTTGAGGGACCAAATGAACAGAGTTGCTATATGTGCTGATGCTATGGAAATGTTTCACCAGATCCAGATAAGAAAAGAAGACCAGCATTTTCAAAGGTTCTTTTGAGGGAAAAAAAGCCTGATGTGTACATGATGACCGTGATGACATTTGGAGCGACTTGTTCTCCCTGCACCGTACAGTTTTTAAAAAATAAAAATGCTGATGAATTTGAAAGTGGGTTCCATAGAGCAGTAAAAGTCATCCGTCAAAACCACTACGTTGATGACTTAATGGACATCGTTGAAACAGGGGAAGAAGCTTTACAGCTTGCAAATGAAATCCGATTTATACACCAAAAGGGTGGATTTCTAATAAGAAATTGGATATCAAACAGCAAAGCGGTTCGAAAAGCGTTAAAATCCAACCCAGTTGATGAGATTAGCCTGAACGCTGAATCGGAATTAACAACAGAAAAGGTTCTTGAAATTTGCTGGTGTAGCAACACAGATATCTTTATTTATAAGATTGGTTCTAATAAAAAACTTGTTGCTCCTTTTTCCGGAAAATATCACATATGTATATTTAATGTTTTTAAGAGTCCTGTTACAGGAAATATGGCGAACCGGAATCGAATGGGACGAACAAATAAAAGACGAACAGTTTGAGAAATGGAGAAATGGTTGCATTGTGTGCGTCTATTGCCCGAAGTTGAAAAGGTAAAGATACCAAGATGCTACAGAACCACTAACATAGTCAGCTCGTTAGAACGACAGCTACACATATTCGTTGATGCGAACGAAAATGGCTACGCCGCTTTGGCATACTTAAGGTCTAGCTCAAGCGAGTCGATAGAATTTATCCTAATTGCTTCCGAAACCAGAGTAGCACCTCTAAAGCTTCTTTCAATTCCTAGGCTAGAACTAAAAGCAGCGGTTCTACACTATAGTCATAATAACAGTCACATAATATCAGGTTTGAAAGGTTTTTTTGGTCTGATTCAAAAAATCTGATCATAGAAAGCAAACGCAATTCGTAGCCTTTCGCGTAAGTGATATTCTTGACCATACAGATCTTGCTGAATGGCGTTGTGTACCCACAAAATCGGGCGTGGCGGACGAGGGTACCAAATGGAAGGGAAACCCGATCTTTAAAGAGTTAAGTAGATGGTACAAAGGAACAGCATATTTATATGAGTTCTACGAAAACTGCCCACATGAAAACATTAGAAAAGAGACCACAAACGAGGAAATAAAAACGCAGTTTGTCACTGTTCACATGCAAACCAAAGCAAACCTCTTTAATTTTGAAAAGTTTTCATCATGGAATCGACTGCTTCGAAGTACTGCTTTCCTTTTTCGGTACATAAACTACCTGCTCTCATCATTAAAACATAGCCAGAGAACAACGTGCAAGTATCCCTTTCAAATTGAGCTTCAGTCTGCCGAAAGAGCGCTTTTAAAAGAAGCACAGTCTAGCGCCTTTAAGGATGAGATTGCAGATCTACTGATTCGTAAAAAAGTGGATAAAACTAGCAAAATATGTAATCTATGCCCATACATAGATGCAAATGGGATTCTGAAGTCAAGAAGTAGAATACGCTCACCGACTACAGCTATGGGAGATCTTAAAGATACTATCATCCTTTCTAAGAGTCATCCTCCCACAAAGCTAATAATTATGGACTACCACGCTCGATAAAAGCACCATTTTCACGAGACCGTTGTAAATGAGCTTAGACAGCAATTTCTTATTCCCTCCCTAAGAACCGCTTTAAAAGGTGTACGAAGATCCTGTCAAGTGTGCAGAAATGATTACGCAATACCCGAACCACCAATGATGGGTGATCTTTCATATTCATTCATTTTCATACGTTGCGATCGACTATTTTGGCCCTCTAATGTAGTCGTACTAAGGCCAACAGAAAAAAGATGGATAGTATTGCTAACATGCCTAACTACAAGAGCCATCCATATAGAAATTGCCTACACGCTTTCTAGAGATTCTTGCTAGAAGCGGAAACCCCTTAGAGATCTTCAGCGATAATGGCACGAATTTTCAAGGAGCCGAAAGGGACATATATAAAAACCTAAATCTGAATACAATGGCGGAAGAATTCAGTTCTAGCATTACAAAGTGGAGCTTCATCCCACCGGCTTCGCCTCACATGGGAGGGAGTTGGGAGCGACTACTTCGGTCCGTTAAGTCTGTGCTGTATAAGATAATGCTAACCAGAAATCCGCCTGATGAGTTGTATGCTTATGGAAGTTGAGTATATTGTCAATTCTTGACCGCTAACATACGAATATATTCCTATAGAAAGTGAAAATGAAGAGGCCCTGACACCGAACCATTTCCTTCTGGGATCTTCCAGTGGAATGAAGCCTCTGGCAAGTTTCGAAGATATTGTGCTCAGAATGAGTTGGATAACATCACAGCAGTATGCGCAGAGCTTTTGGAAGCGTTGGTTAAAGAAGTATCTGCCTACAATTACACGCCGGACTAAATGGTTTTCCAACGTTAAACCACTTGAAATAGGAGATATAGTCCTTATTGTGGATCCGAACAGTCCAAGAAACACCTGGCAAAAGTTTTCGAAGGATGGTCAGGTGCGCAGTGTCTTTGTTAAAATCCAGATAAACATTTATGAAAGACTTGCCGTGAAGTTGGCAGTCCTCGACGTCAAACCTAAAAAGGAGTTAGAACCACAGGCGATAGACCTACCAAGGGGGAGTGTTAACAACTTTGTCATCGAGGTCAAAAACTCGGTACATCTTTCGAGTCTGGAGCGTAAGATGTAAAAGAGATGACAGTTGGCTCAAAAGTACTGTCATCATGACAACAACAATAAAGACCAAAATGAGATAGTTAAGCACCGTAAGATTACACTCTTTTGTAAGATTACACACTCGGTTCGTTCCAGCGAACTGCATTACTGATGAGCTGGCTAAATTCGGATCTTTAGAGACAAATAAAAGGCAGCTTGGCAATGCAAATCCATTAATTGTCTTACCACAAATAAAAGACATGCTTTATTCATAGATGAACTTATCAGTGAGACATCAAGAATACTATGCCTTACATCTTGCACAGGAAGATATATTTCCAAAATTACAAAAGTATAAAAACAGACCACTGTGCCGAAGAGAAATAGGAATTTGTGGCGTACTCCGTGTGCAATTGTCCTCCCTTTTCATGTATAATTATATAGGAGAGTAGCTATGGCATAACTCTCGCAGTTGTACAAGATTCAATACGCTATACATTGACCTAGAAGACGGAAGAAGCAGAAACAATATACAGTGAATCAATATTAAGACACTCGATCGATGGTGATGTCTTGCTTGAATCAAACGAGTATTCTAGAATGAACACAAATCCCTTAGCATCTCTAAGTAAGTACAAACCGTATCAAATACTGTTAGAGATTAACATGAGAAGTGAACTGCATAAGTATGTAAGAAAGGCAACGAGCGGCCTGCGCAGCGCATGTATGTATGCCCAAACATAGGGCATACAAGCCACCCTAACGCGTCAACCAGACACAACAACATGATCGGAGCAAGATGAATAGCGGTATCAGCGTGTGCAAATAGACAGAATACCTACTTGCACATTGTCCTTACGTGCAGAGCAACGGCGCCTCCAAGAAATTATCTTTCGGCCAGCAGATGTCTTTGGGTACGAGCGCAACAACAACCACATCCACCCTTATCAACAACGGTGCCGACGATCGAGTCGAAACCCAATTTATCGACATGCAAATGCAAGTTCGCACGCCACACCCTTTTTCATAGTGTCTCGGTACTTCTGACCGAGAACAACGTCAGCGAGGTTCAGTGGCAAGGTTACCAACAATTTTGGTTGTGCTGTGCCGACGACGACGAGGATGATGGATTCTATGATATGCGAATAGCGAAATTTGCTACCGATAAAGAAGTCACAGGCCACCAGCAACAAACAAAAGAGCAATGCTAAAGCAAAAACAAACAACATTGACTACCAGGCGTTGTGCGATATGAACTGGAATTCTTTTTATCGTTGTCGTATCTTCCGTGCTGAGCAGACGTGCAAGTTTACAGTCCACAATTATCCTTTGCTGTGCAATAAAGTTTTTTAATAATTTGTGCGTGTTTTAATTTACTTTTTTGTTTTCCTAAACTGAGCTTGAAAGGGGAACAAATACATTGGCTGAAATCAAACATAATCTTGAAACCCAAAACCTTGGAACATAAACCGGGAGTTGCCATCATATTGAAAGCTAAATTTCTAAATCGGATTGCAATCGTTTCAAAAATCAGTGATCGATTAGAGAATATAGCAAAACTTGAAATATTGGTTGCGCTGCCACTTCAATCCAAGAGTCTGAATCCACTTCAACGTCAAACCCTCTTTAATACAACATGGGAACCTTCTGAGTGTCGACTAGACAAAATTGGTTCAAAGAACTTCTCATAAAATTACTTATCAATAAATTACCAAGATCCGTTTCCAACTCCCATTTTAAATCTGATCCTAATTGGAGTCTCAAAACTAAAATATTTCTTAATTTTCTTCCTTCCACCTACATCTCGCCACGCCATGTCAATGCGTCTCTTTCAATTTAACTTTAATCTCCCATTAGGGCTGCCAGACGTCCCGATTTCGGCACATTTCAACCCTGTCCCGACATGTGTCCCGATATACAAAATGGCCCGACTTTGTCCCGACTTTTTTTTCATTTTACTTCGAACTAAAATTTTCGAAAACAAGAAAAAACCTTTTCTTTCCGCCTAAACGATCGTAAATATTTCGAATGTAGCCTTGAATGCATTCATCCACATGTCACAATGACATTTCATTGTAAATGTCACAATGTATGAAATTACTTTCAAATTTTAAACATTGTGTTTCTGTTTCTGTGTACCGGTTGGAGTTAATAAAATTGTTTTAAGAGTAAGTGGTTGACAAAATATTCATTGATATATTTCATTGTTATAATTATTTTCTACAGAAATGGCTTCTTCTGATTCAAGAAACATAAATCGTCCACAAAGCTACGCAAAAAGATTAGTTTCCTATAATAAAACGTGGAAAAAAAATCTATCCGTGGCTGAGAAGTGCCAGCAACGTACACAAAGCTATGTACAGATTATACCCAGCGGAGGTTTCTATATCTCATTCTGGAGTTGGAGACATAAAAACTCACATGAAGAGAGCTAAACATATATCTCGCGTCGAAGAAAAAGCTTCCAACTCCACCATACAATCGCGCTTCACAATAAGCAAGGAGAAGACATCTCAATCTATCTCCGAGGCGACATTTGCTTTCCATACGGTTAAGCATTCGCAGTCATATAACTCGGTGTCACTTCACAACTTTTTAAAGATTTGTTTCCAGACTCGCAGATTGCCAAAACATTTACATGTTCCAGAACAAAATGCACAAAAATTGTGGTCAATGTCATCGCCCCCGCTTTAAAGCGAAAAGTTAAAGAGGAATTGAATGCTATTGTATTTAATATAGCTACTGATGCTTCAAATAGGGGAAACATAACAACATTTCCATTTGTGATAAGGTATTTTATTTCAAAAAATGGAATATATGTAAAACTACTAAAGTTTTACTCTCTTACCTCTGAAACGTCAGTGTCCGTTGCGGAATCTTTAAAATCCATTCTTGTTTCTGAAAACTTACCTATAAACAAAGTATCGTCTTACTCAGCTTAACTGAAACATTCAGCCTTATTATTGTTTTTAGTTATATGTATGTACATATTTATTTTTGTTAATAAAATCACATCTGTTTTTTAATTGTTTTATTTATTTTTCTTCATCATGAATTGTCCCGATTTGTCCCGATTTTTTTATCCAGTTGTCCCGAAATTGAACAAATTTTATTTGGCAGCCCTACTCCCATACTGTTAAGCTCCCTATCGTCTTCACACAGATTCACTAACAACTAATCCCATAATTCCATAATTTCGACCCATCATACTAATACAGCTCCCCTTCCAATCTGTTCTTCTTTTACCACTGTCAATGATATCTGATTTGGTTTGGTACGGGGGTAAAACCAAATCAAGCGCTATTGTTGCCATTCAATAAGAAGACAACCTTTATATGTTAGGCGCCACAGGTTGGCTCAATCCCATCCTGCTGCACGAATTTTAAAACTGCAAGACCATAGTGTGCGGGGGGATGCCATACCGAAGATTATCTTAGGAATTGTTAAAGTCCTACGAGTATCAGTGTATCCTCTCTGGTATTTCTATCTCGTTTATTTAACATTGCCGTTGCAATGTTGTCTGCGTATTATTGTCTTGAATAGTGGGCCATACTGTTTTTAAGGAATCCTTCTTTACAGTTTCCGACACTTAACATACTCTGCTTTAATCTGTCTGGGTGTATTGTAAATATTTGAATCATCACATGAAAAAGAGTGAAATAATTTTGTTTACTCTTTCCGTATTCAGGTTTTTTGTTAATTTATCAAACCTACACTTTTATTCATAAAAGATCGACATGTGGATGTTTTGAGATAAGATACACGCTTTTCCGACAACACTCCCTTTCACATTTCAAAAATTCTTAATTACTTTATGGTGTCAATTGCGTGTGAATGAAGATTTACTTTTTTCGACATTTTATCCATTCTTCCGATGTTTTAATTCTGAAATGCTTCTTTTGCAACGAGTTTCATATTTTTGGGGGAAAGGAATTAATTCTCTTGAAACTTTTATAATATTTCCAAATGGAAAGCATCACCCAGGCCAATACCTTAAGTATTTCTAAAATAATGTTTTTATGTTTTTGAGGGCGTTCATTTTACTTTGATATTGGCATTTTAATTAATAACTTTGTAACAAGGTTCGGGATTGTAAACATTTGAAAATATGGTATTTCAGGTACGTCAAAAGTATTTCATTAAAATATACAATACTGTGCGAAACTCAAAGAATTTTTGGAGGGAGTCGAAGCTGACCCTTGACTTATTGACTGTTGCTGCGAGGTTCAGCTACATTTTACGTGAAAATATTTTTTTATGGAAGAATTATATAATTTTTGTGTGGTGGAATGAAATTTATTCTCAAATACGAAACAATATTTTCTGATTTTGCTTTCCAGAACAGAGAGAAATTTACTAACTTGCTCCTTTGTAGATAGCTTTCAACCAATAAGTCTAAGTACCGAAAAAGCGGTATCATTTATTGGCTTTGAAAATAATTTGCCGTACGATCCTGGTTATTGCAAGGCAAAACGTATACAAACTTAACTCGATGTTAATTTAATAATTTTAGAGATACCAAAGTAGAGGACTGGTTTCTGAACAATATTGAATATTTTTTAAAATTGCTTGAGGAAAAAGGCTTTGATATCTTTGATGGGACTGTCGCAAAGCGAATTGATTTTAGCTCCAAGGCAACATTTGCTACGAAACTGAGGTAACACGTAATCGACTTAACGCTATACAACAGGATCGCAAAGGAACTTATCGTATGTGCTATCGGGGGTTTTCATTTAAGACCACTGGAACATCGAATATTTGGTATCTGGTCACGCTTTAAGGAGGAACTTGTCAAGTCCGTCAATGCTCCTCCTAAGCTCGGAGCGAAACATCTCCTGCACTGAGTCGAAAGCAAGGACTCTCTGTTTTATGCTCGGGACTCATTCCCCAGGTAACCTGATCAAAAACAGCTCATAATCAATTTCTATCAATAAAGCTGCAATTGAGCTTAGTAATACAACACATTCCAGTCGTAGCTGGTATCTGACATCGGTTGTAGTATGTACAAGGTGCATCATTGAAAGCACACTCGACAATGAGCATGCGGAGGGCATTTAACAGACTCTGAGGTTGCTTTCGATAACTCGGTCAGGCAACACATCTTAGATGAATCACTTATTTTGGGAATAAGAGCAATGTTGGTGCGTAGGACCACAGAAGCTATAGGTTACATAGATATTGCACGCCGAAGGAAAAAATCTAACCATTTTTCCATTCAATGGGACGTACACGTACGTCCCAGTTCGATCGAATTAAAGTGAATCATACTCAGACATGATGTTACTCTTAATTGTTTTGTATTATCAAGTTGCGTGTCCTGTTTGTTGAATAGAAGTTTTCCGTTTTTCGCAACGTAATTTTTTTAAATCACATTTGACTGATAATAAACATTATATTTGAGAACCGTAGAAAGGACAAAGCAGAATGTGTTTTTCTATCTTCCACGAACAATGCTTCCGTAATAGAACGAGGAGAGCAAAGTATAGAAGGTCCTCGCGATGCTCATAGCAAGGACTTTTTTTAGTGGAATCATATAATAACTCACCTTTACCTGGTTTTTAAAGATGTATGGTTTCTGGATAAAGGCGACGTCTGGGTGATCCTTCTTAAATCTATGGCTGCGGACTGCCGAGGCGGCCTTATCATGTTGTAGATTAACTTTTAGTTATTGGTGTGTGATGCTGGCAGAGTTGCCAGTATTTGGAACTCAGACCAGCTCAGCTTAGGTCTTGGGATGACATCTAGTAGTTCAGGCATAAAGCTGTTTTCTTCTGATGTTCTGGCATTAGATCTATTGTCTACATCCTTTGAGATATCTGTGCCACTTTTTGTTGTGGGCCGGCAATCTATTTGTGCTCCAGATTATTTTAATGGTCTTGCATAAAACAGTTTTGGTTGTGCACTCGTCTGGGATTGAGGGACTGTAGTAGTAGGGTGTTTTTCTGCTTGTTTTAATCCTTTGAAGTTGATCTGTATCTGCAATCAGTTAAGAAATAGCTTGCGCTTGTGCTCCATCAAGCATTTTTTGAACTTTTCGTCAATAGAGAAAGTTACTGTCTCACCTCTAGTCCTGTTGTGAAAATGTCAGGATTTTGCTTGGCGATCCTTGACAGGAAGACTTTCTTGGGAATTCTATAATCTTCTGTGAGGAAGGTAATACAGGTGTACAATTTGGGGATTTCACTTCCCTAAATTGTACGGAGTTTCGCTTTTGAACATGGCTTTATCCTATTTACCACGAGGGTTCTGCTATTGTGAGGCTGGTCAACGGTCCCTTGGGGAGTTGTCGGCTGATCGGCATCTTTTTGACATGCAGGGCTTGTCGCAATCTTTAGTTTGTTTCTGTGCTTTTTCAAGCATGATTTCTTCCGGCATAGATCTTCTGTCATTCTCCGGTGTCATGCCGTCCGGTATCCGGGCTCCGGTAAAATAGAAGGCCTTCTCATTTGTTTCTTCTAGTTTTTACGCCTTTCCAATTTTGCATCGCTTGGTATTTTGGTAACCTGAGCGCTTGCCGCGTCCATTAATATGGGTGTGATTCCTGGTGGCTTCACTGGAGATGAGATAGTGTCCTCAGTCTCCATCTCTGTAGGTATTACAGGAGAACGGAGTAGAGCTTGTGTTTTTGTATAGTTTTTACTAGGTCTTCCATGTTTATCCTACTTTTGGCACGGTACGGATATTTGTTTCTTTTTGCGGGTAGGTGAGAAATTTTCATAGACACTATAAGCCCAGTGCTTATAGTAGTGTGAGATTTTTACTCACTAAAAAACACCTCCCTTATACAGACTACGACTGAGTTCACACTCAACAAGCGATTCTTCTTTCGCTTTTCACCTTGCTTAAGATATTTCGCAGGCGATTTTACATTGAAGTTTCCTACGTACTATAAAAATTAAGCGCTGCTGATCACCGCGCTAGATCGAGAGTCTTAGTCCTTTTCAGACGGCGCAATAAATTTGTCTCGTCAAGGATCTGTTGAACAGAAATATTCGGATGTACTTGTAGTCCATATTTGCGTTTTCGGGCAAACATTTTAATTTCGTTCTGAACGTTTTCAACTCCTAGGTCTCTGTGGATATCATCGTTTCTAATGTAGCATGGTGCATTAACAAACCCTCGGAGAAGCTGTATACAATATGTCCAGACCGGTTTTAGCTTGTAAAGCAGTAAGTTGTTTTCTAAACTGAGCTTGGAATACTTTCCAAGAAACCAGTACATGTCTCTATACTTAATCTCAAGCCCTTCACGTTTTTTCTTAACGTGTGTTCCGCATTTAAGTTTAGCGTCGAGTGTCATACCAAGATATTTGGCCTCGTTCGCGAAGGGAATTTGTACTGCATTGGTAAACACAGGTAGATTGTCAGTTTTCTTGAAAGTGAAGTTCACATGGACAGACTTGTTTTTATTAAGCGCGATTCGCCAAGTTTTTGTCCAATTGTTAATCCGTGTAAAGGCGCGTTGTAACTTAGCAGTTGCTCCTTCGACGGTTTTAACTGCCTAAATGGCAGTGTCATCAGCAAATGTGGCTAGAACAATATCGTCCGTTTGCGGTATGTCGCGGGTAAAAATCAAATATAGTAAAGGACCAAGTACACTTCCTTGCGGCACCCCCGCCCTTATTATCTTAAAATTGGAATATTCGTTTCCGTGTCTAACACGTAAGAGTCGGTCATCGAGGTATGGACTTAAAATATGAGACAATTGCTCGGGTAGAAGTTGTCGAAGTGTATATTTCAGGCCCTTGTGCCATGCCTTATCAAAAGCTTGCGAAACGTCAAGGAATGCGACTAACTTACACTCGATTGTTCGTTCAATTACATCGGTTATTCGATGCACTTGGTCAACAGTAGATTGTTAGCTCCTAAAGCCAAATTGATGGTCGGGCAAAAGGTGATTTGTGTCAATAATCGGTTTAAGACGATTAAGTAGGATTCGCTCGAAGACCTTCGATATAATCGGGAGGAGCGATATTGGTCTATATGACTTGACTTCAGTCATTCGTTTACCGGGTTTCGGAACCATATTAACTTCGACAACTTTCCACTAATGCGGTACATGCTCTAGTCTTATGGTAGGATTTACAAGATAGAGCAGCTTTAGCAAACCTCTTATCTGTAGCGCTTTAAGTATCTCTTCCGTAATTAAGTTATATCCGGGGGTTTTATTGGGCCCGCCGCAGTTTGCCAGTGTATTTGGGGCTTTCGAAGACTTTTAACGGCTCTCCATATGGAGTAATTGGTATCTCTTTTCGCTGTGAGGCTTTCTAGGTAGTTACTAATACCTTGGTTATTGAAGTCCGTGATCGATTTTTTCAACAAATTGCAGAGCCTATTAAAGAACGTTTTATCTTGTTGAGTCCGAGTTTCGTGCCATTTTTTCCACTTTTTCCGCGCTCGTCGTTTCTTCCTTATTATTTCCCTGATTTCCGGCAGGTATCTTATGCCGATACTGGCAACTTTGTTTAATTCCCGGGCAGTGTAATTCCAGGCCGCTTGCTGTATGACTTCAACAAACCGTTCAACTTATTTTTTAAGTTGTTACGGCGTTCTGAGCGGTACTTTTAACTCAGTATTTTCGACAACCTCTATTCGGAAATCTTCTCATTGAGTTTTTTTGTTGGATAATCTGGGTGGTCTTTGCTCCTTAACCAAGGATTCGCACAATGAAAGGATAATTGGAGAATGATCGGAGGAAAGATCGAAGCTTTCTTTAACTTTGAAGTAACTAGCGTTTACTCCTTTTCCGATAAAGAAGTCTATCAGATCGGGTGGTTTTGCTAACCAGATTCCAGATTCCATGCCATCCTTTGTAGAGAGTTTTGCCTTTTTGTGAGATACATCTTGAGCCCCAAAAGGTGTGCTTCGCATTAAGGTCACCACCAATCATAAAGATTGGTCCAAGATAGTTAAATAGGTCAATAACTTCGTGTTTTTCTATTTTGCAGAGCGATTGGCAATAGATTGAGGATATACTAAAAGAGTAATTTTTATTTTTAGCGCTCACCGTGGTCATTTGAAATTTGTCAAGTTCAATTTGTGCTTCCAGAGAGTGTTGAATGCAGTCTTTTATAAATAGGGATGACCCGCCTCTAGCGTTTCCCGATGGATGATGAGCGTGGTAGTCGCGGCATCGTTTTACTTTCACGGGTGATTGTGTCGTCAGGTGAGTTTCTGAAATTAAACATACGAGTATTCGTATATCAACTGATTTTTCCTGAATGAAAATATTTAGTTTATCCAGCCTTTTCTGTAGGCGGTTGGCATTCCACGCAAGAATATTGAGCTTCTTTGTCATGATTAGTTACACGGATCTGCTTTGAGGTTGAGAAGACGTTCGACTATTATCTTATTTGTTTTAGTCAGTTCTTGTAGTCTCTCGAGAATTACAGAGAAAATATTTGAGGCAGGATCAGGTGATCCACAGTTGGTCGTATTTGCTCGCGCCTCTATTTGCGCTTAAGTTTTTAAACTTTTCACTTGGTATTGGTGATTTTAGCGGCCATAACGGCGTTTGCTATCTTTGCCTTCTTTAAAGTCTTCGGGGTTGGACCGCTGTTACGATTTCTCGTACTCACTGGCCCTGCGTTTTTAGAATACATCGTTTTGGATTGATCCCGTCGTTTTTGTAACTCCTTCGCGACTTCGCAGCCTCGATAGTTAGCTGGATGTTTTCCCCTGCAGTTGATGCATATCGCTGGGGACTGTTTTGCGGCACTGCGCTCCCACTTCAGATGTCTTCCGGCGCATTTCACACAGCGAGGCTCCTTCTGGGAGTAGGCCTGGGTATGGCTGAATCTCTGACAACTTGTACATTGGGGAATCAGTCTCGAGTTTTTTCGCGGAGGTTCAATTTTGACAAGAAGTCCCAAAATCCCTAAAAAGGGGGAGACCGCGTTTTGAGGTCGTCCTCTCGCCTTCAACACGGCACTGATTATTTTGAAGCCTTTATTTTTAAGGTCAAATATAATGATTTCTTTAGGGTAAGAGGCGTGCAAGCCTCTAGCTACCACGCGTATTGTTATTTCCGCTTTATTTTCGTACTTATGCCATTGAATCTTCTCGACATTTAAGTTTTGCGAAAGCGAACGGTAATTGTCTGGATTAAGGACATTGACAGTCCATGTATCGTTATTGCGGGATCTTACTCTGTAGTCGGTTGAACACAGTGATTTCAAGATTGTGTGCAACTTGTTATAGTCCGAGATTCCAAAGACGTTTATTGGCTGCGGCGGTCATTATTTGGGTTGCTTATTTCCTTTATTGTCCTCAACAGTATTAGAGCTAGCTGGCGTCTCTTTTTGTACATTTTCAGGGGAGGAATCAGCTTTGTGTTTCTTACCCTGTCTTTTTGTAAATATCCAGTCTGTTTTTCGGACGAAGAAGAGTCCGTGTGAAAACTCGAGTTTTCCGGGCGGTCAAGTCGCGGATCAGACTCGGTTTTAGATTGCGTTATAATGGCATCTAATTCCTTTTTAAGTTCGGCGCAAAGAAATTCCATATTTTGGAGTCTGGCTCAGAGATTAGAATTTTCGCGTTCGAGATTTTGCAACTTATTCGGTGTAATACTATCGTCCAAACCTTCCGACCGTGCTTGGTACGAATAACACCGTAATCCAGCCCATGATTGGATCTTAGTTTTCAAGTCACATTTAGTTCTACCTGAGGAGTTTCGGTCGCTTCCCTGGTCTAACCTCCTCTTCCTCTACTTAAGCCGCCCCACTACGGCAAAGTGTCCAATCTTCAGAACGGACTCATTATATGTAGCAGAGACCCTGCGACTTCTCTGTATTTTTGATTTTCGCAAGTGTGAATCGGGAGTTAATTTGGAGAGCATTGCGCAAACAGAGGTGTTCCTGGTAAATTAATTACTATCATTACTATCATTACTTGTAAAGGTGTAATTTGTTAGATTTAGCATAACTGTAAGGTATCGGACACTTTTGCCACCCAATGAAGAATACGCATGCCCTCATCTTGTTACCGCTTCCTTTTTCAATAAAAATATGCGATTTTATCTGCACAGCGCCAAATGCAGTGACTTTCAATGGACAAAAATTATTATCTCAAATACCTGAAGTGCATTGAGATCATTCGCTTGGTCTTAAATAGGCTATGGACCTTCCCTAAATGATATACAATAGAATAGGGATTAAAATAAATGCATTAAAACTCGAAACTCTTAGCGTTTTCATCTCTTGCATTTAAATTGACATTGCATGGATAGTAAGTTAATAAGATTGTTAGTTTTAAACGATGGCGATAAAGCCCATTATGCCTTCATATACAGGGAACTATAAAATACAGAAAATAATAAGCTGAAACTTCCATCAAGCCGACTTACTAGTTAACGGCTTACTGGCAAAGCTATTTAAAGCAGCTGGAGATAGTGCATGCTTCATATACGAGCATGCCTCATGAATGGAATGTGAGCATCGTTTGTCTGATGTAAAAGAAATTATGTAATCCCAATCGCGCCAACTCTAATACGTAGGCATCAGTCTCTTCAACATCGCATATCTAAAGACTTACACATATCCAGAATCAAATTCGGTCCGTTTGTATGGCAAGCTCAGTTAATTGAACTTTTAGGAATGAACAAACCCGGATCCTCATAAAACAGATCATCTGTGCTAATAAAAACATGTTTTCCTTGAATCATTACACTACTTCCCAATCAAATCACTTAACTGATTCAACAGAGCAATATAAAAAGTTGATTAGTCACACTTCAACTCATCCTACAAAGGAGTACCGGCAATAACACCAATTCAATGGCGCACTTTAAAATAAAGCCCATTGACAAAGTCTACAATTTAAAATCTACCCTTCTGGGTAGACAGTCATGGCTTTGTCAACATTCCTCCGCTAGGCCGCTTAAATTCCAGAACATAACAAAATATGCAAATTAACCGAGAACCACATTTATAATGAAACAAGGTTGACGGCGGCCATGGTGGCAGTGACGGTGGGCGTATGCTCCAAACAAAAGGCCTTGCATGTCCTTGATATACGAATTCAATTATTATAATCCAGGAACTTCTGAAACAGAATTTTGTCGTTCAATCTCCCCCTGGTGCTGACGCTATTAATTTACCCCTTCCGTTGGAGCCTAATTTGCATATCACCCTTTTTCACTACGAACGAACCAGTATGTCCTTACAGAGGAAATCGAAAAACCGAATGCTCACGGGATACAATGACCATAATGCCATTGAGCTTCACTTTCTTCAAAGTGATAACTCAGACAGTCTGCATTGTCTTGGAGTTTCTTCTCCATTGTCTTTGAGAACGCTCGAGTGGCCAGAACGACGAACGTCACATCACAGTTTACACCACCTTACTGGCAAGGCGCACTTTTCTAACCATATACGAGTACGAGTACGAGTACGAGTATATGTCTCGTACGTATTGTTACGGTTTGCTTTTTGTGCAGCACTTCCGCTTCCGCCTGACATTATTTATGATCCCAACTCATTTTCATAACAGCAAACAGAAAGAAGGAGACCTCCTCTGGCTTGTTCGGGCCTTTGTTTTCTAAACGGAGTTTCTGACTCTGGCCACTTAGAGTCGTGGGCTCATAAATACGGATACTCGTACAGAGGCTAACGAAATTAATATTCATTAGGCGCTACGTTTTGCTGCATTCCTATTGGCAATGGTTCACCGAGAACGGATATACTCCGTGCGCCATTATTGTCCCTTGTTAACTGTTCTTTGGAACTGGTCGTAAGCAAACAATTTCGCTTTTATCACTGTTGAGACAGGTTTTCGATGTCAGGAAAAAGGGTGAAGTAGGAGAATGAGAGTAAAATGACGACGATGGTGAAGTTGTTTGTATTGTTCTTGATTTATACTTATCAAAGTGTGAATTACGTACTTGAGTGGTTTATTTTGTTATTGTTGTTCGTTTTGTATCGATTCTTCGGAGTGTTTGTCTGATGGGTGTTGTGTGGTTGACTACAATTTGCTAGGAAGCTTTAAACCCGACAAAGGTGTTTTATTTCAATCGAATATGACAGAGTAACACGGAATGCATATTTATTTACAAAAATGAATAAGTTGAATGACTTTGCCGTCGCAAAAGTTTTGTGCTACTCGTATTTCCATTTTTCCGTTTCTTGAGTTAACAATAAAATCCTTTTCATTTTGAGTGAAAAAAGCAGTGAATTTTACTTCCAACTCCATTTTAAAAATGAGATTAAGAATCAATAGAACACAACTGGGTCTGGAGAAGTAATCTTATTTAGCTGGTTCGTTTATATGGAGAATATTTCAGCCTTTCAGAATGTCGAAATAGCAGAGAATATCCTCAACAATCTACTACAACTCACATACCATCTAATTCTCGTTTTTGGGTGTTATTCTCGTTATTTGGGTGGGATGAGTCGAGCAAAAGGTTATTGTAAGACTTTGGCATATACTATGGTGACCGTAATAGATAGCAGAAGTACATCACTTTTGTGTGCTAATTTTTCTAAAATTTCAGCGAAATTGAGTGAATACTTTCCTGCAATCCACATCGAGGATGTGCTAACATAAGCCAGGTATGGTCAAATGCCCGAACAGAGAAAATTGACTGCTCTCCCAACCGATTTTTTCTATGAAGTCCGTGACAAAACAGAGAAGGTTAACAAACTTTGCAACTGCACAGAATGATATCGTAGCTACAATCTGTTTCCCACTTGTTCCATCAACCTAAACATCTACTCGTACAGGCTGTATTTGCGCCGTCGAATTGTCGACTACGATCGACACACACAGTATGTCTGACACCCACTCCAACAGCCAGAATATTCAAATCTCAAGGAGTCAATGTAGATCAGAACTGCTATCTTGTTGAAGTAAGGTATGAGTGCGGCTGTTCCGAACGCTAAAACACCAAAGAAGTGGCTTACAGAAATTAAACATCAAACGAATGCCGATCGAGTTTCCCCAAGTGATTTGGGAAACTTGCGATATCAATATTAGGTGGACAAAACTAAGGGGGACATTACCAACAAGACATGCGAGATGCATCGTCTTAAGAAACTTACAATCCATACAAAAATGGATTTTTATTGAAACAATTTGATCTTCAACTGTTTACAAGTGTGTTTTTGCGATTTCAAACTTACTAACTATTTGGGTGATCACTGGTCACTCCTTTATGCAAGATGCAAGTAATGTCATAATGGGGATGTCAAGTGTCATTGTGCTTAGCATTTATATTGTAAACCAGGGATTCCCAAATTATTTTGGGCAAGAGACCCGTTTTGCAAAATGAACTGAAACCTCAGACCCCCATAGCCAAATTATTCTAAAAATCCTATCTCTAGTTTTTCTTCAATTGATACAAAATACTTACCAATTAAAAAAAATTGCGGTTGGTTAAGTGAGTAAACTTGACATAATTTTCTCATCAAAATTTCGCAAAATGAAATAATACAAATAAAATTCAGTAAGTATCAAGTGTAATTAATAATTATTAATACAAATTAAGTAAAAGTACTTAAGTAGGTTATTATTTTTTGAAAAAACCATTAAAATAGTAAAGTATAGGGTTTTCCAATAAGGACTTGACAACTTTTTTTTTAAATAAAACGCAAACCATTTGAGATATTTCAAAAACTTTATAGATCGGCTACAATCAAAACATTTATGAATGGAACTCGACTGCGTTCATATGGCCACCGCGGGCACGTTTGCAGCGGCCGATTCGTTGGACCCAATTTTCAACGACTCGGCTACACATTTCGGTCGAAACGGCCGCTATTTCGCGTTCAATGTTGGCTTGGATCTTTTCTAACGTCGTCGGCGTGTTGGCATACACCAATGACTTAACGTAGCCCCACACAAAATAGTCAAGCGGTGTTAAATCGCACGAACGAGGTAGCCAATCGGCTGGCCCATTTCTTGAGATAACATTCTCACCATACTTACTCTTCAATAAATCGATTGTGGCGTGTGCTGTGTGGCTTGTGGCATCATCCTGTTGAAACCACATCTCGTCCAAGTCCATATCTTCCAATTCGGGCCAAAAATAATCCGTGATCATGGCGCGATAACGCTGACCATTCCCAGTAACGTGACGATCGTTATCGTCGACGAAAAAATATGGCCCAATAACGCCGCCGGCATGCAAACCGCACCCAACAGTTATTTTTTGTGGATGAAGTGGTGATTCATGAAGCACGTCTGGATTTTCACCCGACCAATAACGCATTTTTTGCTTATTGACGAATCCATTGAGCCAAAAATGAGCTTCGTCACTGAAGATGATTTTGCAATGAAATTCATCATCTTCTCCAGAACCCAATCGGAGAACGTACGTCGCTTCAAATGGTCCATTGGCTTCAATTCTTGAGTCAGCTTGATCTTGTATGGGTGTAAACCAAGATCTTTACGCAAAATACGCCATAATGTGGTCTGAGCGATGCCCAATTCTTGAGAACGCCGTGGAATTGACTAATTGTGGAGATAATGGGCGTTCCTGATGTAAATAATAGTAACGCTCTTGATTATGCGCTGCAAGTTTTCTCAAACGGTGTATGTACTGATGTTTCTGCAGCCGATATTGATAATTGTTTTGTCAAAAATTTTAAAAAGAAGAACAGTTCAGAAGGTAGTACAGTAAAGGTTTTAGTAGTTAAATTCATTTCCTGTTTAAAGAAAAATATGATTATGAAGAGTAAATCAAGTAATAAAAATAATTTAACATCAAAAATATTTGGTTGTAAGAATAATACAACAATTTTTATAAACGAATCTTTAAGTGGTGCAACAAGACATCTTTTAAAGGCTGCACAGACAGCTAAAAAAGAAAAAAAATGTATAAGTATTGCTGGGTAAAGGGTGGGAGAATATTTATGCGCAAGAGGGATAATGATAATTACATTGTTGTTAACTCGGAGGCTGATCTCCTAGCTTTAAATTGATATGCAAGATCCACAAGTCCATTGTGCATCTAAACTTGTTTGTGAACAAGCCAGATTTTATTTTCTTAACTGAAACTTGGATTTATAATGAAGAAAAAGAATTTTTTGATATTGATGGATATGAATTTACCCCATGTTGCAATAATAAATATGCTTCTGGAGGTGTTGCCGCTTTTATAAAAAATGATATAAACGTTGATGTTGTCCGCGAAAACTTGCACAGTTGTGATGTTTTAAAAGTGAAATTGTGTGAAAAAATGTTGACAATATTCTGTATTTGTAGATTTAATGAGAATTCTGTTTCTAATATGTTTCTAGAAGAATTGGAAAATCTGCTATCAAGTGTGTCATCAAATGACATAATATTATTGCGTGACTTTAATATAGATATCCTACGTGATTCTATTTTTGTAGATAACTACTTATTTTTGTTAGCATCTTATGGCTTAGAACCATGTATTAACAGACTCACTCGTATAACCAATTCATCAGGAACTTGCATTGACTACATCATGGTGCGATTTTTAAATTCTGAATAACTTTTACTCTGCAGCTCTGTTTTCGATTTGCAAATATCTGATCATTGCATGACGTGTTTAAGTTTCAATTATAATCCTGCTAAAAATTCAAATATCTCTTCTTCGTGTCCATATTCTGATATCACTGATTTTAGAAAGCTTAATAAATTTTTGCGTTATGAGTGTTGGATAAACGTAATTTACGAAGATAATCCTTCCATAGCTTACAGCAAATTTATGGATCCTTTGAATAGGTATGTCATCCTTTGTTCGAAAAAAGTAAAGAAAAGTAAGAATAAAATGAAAAGATTAAAACCTTGGATAACTGCTCAGTTGCTTACTAAAATTAAAGAAAAGAACAAACTTTACAAAAAGAAAACTAGATCCCCTCATAACGCTAAAATTATCAATACTTACAAAAAATTATGTAAAGATATTTCAAAAAGTGTTATGCGGTGTAAAAGTAATTACTATTCCAACAAGTTTCGAGAAGTTAAAGGTGACACGAGAGAGGAATGGAAATTGGTTAAATAAATTCAGAACAAAATGTCTATAAGCACTCTAGTCCATAGTATTAATGATGTAAATGTTACCATTCGTGACCCCAAGGATTTAGCTGAAAAATTTAATAACTACTTTGTTTCTATTGGTAGCAAAGTGGTTTCGGACAGCTGCATTGATCTTCCTGAGTGTGATTGTTCAGATAATGTTGTATCCTCCTCTCAGAGTTTTTATGCTGATCCAATAATGTCCTCGGAACTGTATAAAATCATTCTATCACTAAAAAATTCCAATTCTAAAACATCTACTTGCTTTTCAAATAATCTGGAATCTGGAAATGAAGTTGATGTGATTGCCACCGATTTCAGCAAAGCCTTTGATAGAATTTCTCATGATATAATCCTTCTAAAATTATAGGCTCTTGGTTTCCAGATAAACTTTATAACTTGGGTTCAATCCTATTTAAATGAACGACTTTACTATGTTCTATTTAGGTCAATGGTTTCTGACCCAATTAAAGCCTCCTCTGGTGTCCCCCAAGGCAGCCACCTTGGTCCCTTATTATTTATTCTGACCATTAATGATGTTGCTTGTATCATTAAAAATTCATACATATCTGTTTACGCAGATGATATGAAAATATTTGGATATCATCTTCCTCAGACAGCCTACTTCTGCAGCAAGATCTGGACAGGTTTTGTACTTGGCGTCAGAAGAATTTTCTTGAGCTTAACGTCAATAAGTGTCAGGCTATAACTTATACCCGCAAACGCCTCCCTACTTCACCTCGTTGCTATCTAATCGTTAATCTGCCTGTTCCCTTAGTGAATGAGTTGCGTGATTTAGGTGTTATCTGCGACAAGGAACTCAATTTCCGTTCTCACATTGATAGTATAAAAAAAAAGCCAACTCTGTCCTTGGTTTTATCAAGCGCTGGTCTAAGGAGTTTTCCAATCCTTATGTTACCAAATCTCTTTACATAACCTTTGTTAGGCCTCTTCTTGAATATGGCAGCCAAGTTTGGTCACCCTACTACAGAACTCACATCCTCCGGATAGAAGCTGTTCAACGCAGGTTTTTACGCTTTGCTTTACGTGGTCTTCCCTGGGATGATAGCCAAAACTTACCACCTTACACTGACCGGCTGAAACTTATAAATTTACAACCCCTTTCCATACGCCGAAAAGTTGTCGACATTCTCTTTATTCATCAAATTTTAGTAGGTAATATCGATTGTCCTTCCTTACTTCAAATTATTTCTTTTAACACCAATCCCCGCAATCTTAGGTCTGTGCCACTTTTCCGGCTCAATCTTCGCAGAACGAATTACGGACACCTGGAGCCAATGTCTAGGATGCTTCGCGAAGTTAACGATGTTCTGCCTCTCTTCGACTACCATCTCAGCAAACTCTCCCTCAAGAACATACTTATTTCCACCTATGCCTCACGTCCTAACTTTCTTTAACCGCTCCCACCCTTTAGTTTTTAAGTGAAAATGTTAGTTTTAAGTATATGTTTGCTTGCAATAAGCTTAATAAATCTGTCCGAGATTGACCCGGGTCGCAAAATTAAAATTAAAAAACTAATTTTATAAAAAGAATAGCTTTGAACATTTGTGACATTTTATGCCATATCTATAACAAAAGTATTTCGAGTGGTGTTTTTCCAGGTGACTTAAAACAAGCCGAAGTTATACCATTATTTAAGAATGGTGATAAAAATTTAACAAATAACTATAGGCCAATATCATTACTTCCTGTTTTTTCGAAGATCTTCGAAAAGGCTATTAAAAATAGAATGGTAAAGTTTTTAGAAAAAAACAATTTTTTTTAGTGAGAACCAATTTGGTTTCTGTTCGGGATACTCAACTGAGGGAGCCCTTTTAAATTTCTGTACAAATATATATAATGGTTTTAATAACAGGAATTTGACTGCGGCTCTTTTTGTTGACATAACAAAAGCCTTTGATACCGTCGATCACATAATTCTTTTAGAAAAACTAAATAAGTGTGGTTTTAGGGGTACAATGCAAAATTGGTTCGGTTCTTATTTATCTAATAGAGGGCAAAGAGTTAAAATCGGTGGTCATTTAAGTTCTACTAAAAATATTTCTATAGGAGTTCCTCAGGGTTCAGTGCTCGGTCCAATACTCTTCCTAATTTTCATCAATTCGCTATTTTCACAAAATTATCGTAGCAAAGTCAACGCATTTGCTGACGACATGGCATGTGCTTTCCAAAGTAATTCCGCGTTAAATCTAATTTCTGATATAAACCATGGCCTGGAAATCTTGGGCCACTGAAACACAAACATTTTTTGTACATGCGCTGATAAATGTTTTAGTATACAAAGCGTTTCATCTTTTAAGTATCTTGGTGTGTTGCTTGACTGGAGAATGAATTGGTCTGATCATACTAGCTCACTAAAGAGGTATCTTATAGCTGCCACAAGACAACTATACTTTTTAAAGTCCTACTGCTCTCGAGATCTTCTAAAATGTATCTATTATGGATTAGTTCATTCAAGGCTAGAATATGGCTTAATCTCTTGGGGTGGAACTCATAACAACAAGCACAACCCTTTTCTAGTTTCTCAGAAACATATTATTCGTCTTATTTGTAACAAAAAGAGTCGTGATCGTAGTCTGCCTCTCTTCAGAAGTCTTAAAGTCTTTCCTGTTAAACATTTGTATTGTTATAAAGTCTTAAAGATATTTTCTGTAAGGTCGGGCTATAAATTAAATAGATTCTCTGCTAACTATAACCTCAGAGTCAACAATTTAAATCTTACTATTGTACCAAATCACAATCTGCAAATTTTCTTTAACTTCTTTACGGCAACTGCTCCTAGGCTTTTCAACAGCTTACCTAATAACATTAAAATCATAAGAAATAAATCCATTTTTTTCAAGAAAGTAAAATCATGGCTGTTAGACGAAAGCTATGAGGATATTTCTAGTTTATTATCCATTATAATTTAAATTATTCTGTTTTACTTTCATAAACCTTATAAAATTTTTCTTTGTTATATACCTAAAGCTAATATCAAGCCTAATAATATACCTATATATAAAAAATGTTATAGAATATAGAAATTTTAAGACCCCACTAGATTTACAAATTCTTAGTGTTTATTAATTGAAAATTAAATGAAAACACATTGTTTCATTCTGCTTTCGCATCTAGTTCCCTTTGAACTATAGATTGCAGCTACTTTATTAATTAATGTTGTATGATTTATTATTAATTCTTTATTTTTACGAATTAATAAAATAATAAATAAATAAAATAAAATTTGGATCGTTTGCTACGGACGCCTGAACGGCAGCGATATTTTCGACACATCGACCAACCCGTTGTCTCACTGACACGGCAACATCACACAACGAATATGTAGACTCAAAGAATTACGACCGAAAATTGGAGTTAACGCTCTTAAAGTTGCAGTCACCGATTCCGAATTTCGGTAGAAAATTTTTATAATTTGCAGACGTTGCTCGTTCGTTTACCTTACCATGATGAAAATGTTGAGTTTACTGAATAAATTGACAGCGACAGTTTGATGATTATTGAAAGAATGCGTTCACAAATTAAATTCAAATTTGTCCAGTCCCTATTGGAAAACCCTTTAAAAAGATAAATAAAAAATTCAGTGTGATGGATGAATCTGGTGACTTTCTACCAATCTATCTAAATCCAGTTCAATATTGGTGAGTTGCAGCCTTAAATCTCCGCGTTTGTTGATTTTCAAACCGTTTCTTTGTTTTGTCAAAATATTTGTAACCACACTTTCGACTAGGTATCACATTGGCTTCTTCGATGGCTGTTATATTGTACGGATTTATTATCCATTGAGGAATTTGTAAACTTGAGAGATCTTCAAACCTTTTAGCAAAATCCTTGTGTAATGCGTCCATGTGAGTAATATATGATAAAATAACATCGTCTTGAAGCATTTCTGGTAATTTTGACAAATGCGGAAACTGTATTCTTTTCTGCTGAAATTTGGTTATAAATGATGCTTTTACCCACAAAGGCCGATATTATTGATTTTGCTTTAATCAAGTTGAGATCGACACCCTGCAGCTGCAAATTGACTTTTGTTGAACATACCGAAGATATCAGTTAAGTAATAAATATCTGTTTTACAATTGTTCTTTCAAATTTGGATCTTTCTCTTGTAAAAACTCCAATACAGGTTCAAAAATAGATGAAAATCTTGCTAAGCAAGAGCCTTTTGATAGCCAGCGAACTTCAATGTGCAGAAGTAACCGAATAAAAACTCCGTCGTTTTCCTCACAAAGCTGAACAAATAAGCGAGAGTTCAAAGAACTGCTTTGAATCTTGTTGACAGCATTTATTGCTGTCATATTTTTGGGACTGATGCAATCTAGAACTCAGATTTTTTGCTACTAAATGCTGTCTGTGAATCACGTTGTGAATGACCAGTACCTCAGGCAGTGGTCTCTTTAACCCTTTGTTCCCGGAGGTGTCAATTTTTTAAAATATTTTTATAAAACTTTGAAATTTAGATAAACTCTGTTTTATTAAGAATGAATTTAAATAAAAAATAGAAGTGGTTTCGCCACGTAACCGCCCAAAAAACAAATAAAAAAGGTTAAAATATAATAACAATTCGCAGCAAGAACAGGACCACCTTGTACGGTGAGGCTGTGAGGTGTTTCTAAATCTGCAGGAATAGCGCGACCTGTTTCTTCTTGAAACTCGTTTCTGGTACAAATATTGCAAATACACTGCAAAATAAAAACCACTTCAAATAACACGAATCATCAAACTAATGCACAAAAAATCACTTACAACGCACTGCAAATTACCCGAAAATTTATTTTTAAAGTTAGAAAATGAATAATACGAGTAGTTCGTAGAAATACACTTGGTTTTACCATAAAACCACTAGCAATATAGAGAAGAAATATTAAGTGTGTGGTTTCACTGCGAAACCACTAGGAAGCAAAGGATTAAGTGGCCTATAAAACCATAGATGGTGTACCATCAGTCGCAACAGAAATAATGTTCTTCCATGGAATAGCTTTGTCGATAAAAAAAAAACGTTCCACGGCCTGAAAAATCGATTGTCCTCTGGTATTAGTCTCTAAATAAGTAGCAAAAAGTAGTTCAAACAATCCTAACAACAGAGCCTCATTCCTAACAACAGAGCAATACATTGTTGAGGGCCTCCGCAATGGCTGGTAAAATAAGCTGATCTCCAATTATGTGGGCTTTCTCCGACTTCGCTATTAGTAAAGATATATTATAGGACGCTCGTAAACCATCGACGTCTTGCATAGATGATGACGCACACATCGATCTAATGGATGGCCTTATCTCTAGTTTTTATTTGAGAGCTTGAAAGAAGGACAATGGCTTACTTTTTTGTCAGCATGTACTCTTAATAAGTGGTCCTCCATTTTTGAAGGTTTCATGGTATCGTTACTGAATACTTTTTCACATATGTATGAGACAATCGGCAAGTGTTGATTTGATAGAGATGAAATAAATCCAAGTTTCAAGTAGTCCAAACTGTATTGTTGCATTTTTTTTTCGTGTCTGCCATCATACAACTGAACATTTATAATTTTAGGTAACAACTTTTCGAAAGTAATTTCAAAAAATAGTTAGAAAAATATTAAAGCGTTTTTGTGGTACTTACTAGAATTTTGTAAATTTTTTTTCAATCACTTTATTTTAATTCACATTATTTAGCTATGTAATCACTTTGTAATCTCTTGAAATAAATTAGTAGATGAGTGTATTACACTGCCCTACACACATTTTGGTGCCTAGGATTTAAGACCTGTTTCTAAGTATATAATAAGGTGATTTCAAAAATGTTAACTGTTTTTTTTTGTACTCGTATCAGCTCTAATTTATGAGATGGATAGAAAAGCAGATTTTTAAATAATACGGATTTACTCGTATTTTAATCTTCACGTATAATTGAAGAAATTGTCTTTTAAGGGATGGAGAAGTTGTCTTGGACAATCGCGCATAATTCCCCAGCAATAGTCTGCCATCATATGAACGTCCCAACTTACTTGATACCTGTTCTCCATTGTTTTTATATCTTGATAGAAGCGTTCTCCTTGTTCTTCGCTAAGATCTCCTAGGTTATGCTGAAACTGATCTATATGACTATGGAGGTAGTGTACTTTTATTCTCATATTACAGCCAACATTTTTAAAGTTAAGAAGCATTTCTTAAACTAACTCTTCATAGTCACTAGCCTTGTAATTTCCGAGAAAATTTTGCACAACCGCTACAAAAGTTTGCCTCGAATTTAGTAGAGCATTTAATTAATAAACGCATTTGGTTCGTTTTCTTTTTTTTTTCGTTTTTAATGCATTTTATTTTATTCATCTTAAATTTACTGAACTTACATGCTAACAGAAAAAAATGCTTAAATGCGAGCTTATTATAACTTAATTAACTTATTCTAACTTACTGGCCCGAAAAACGGGCGCTCTAAGCTAAACTATAATATATTTTTATTTTGTGTCTTTCGACGTATAATTTACAATTTTCAATCTTAATTACTGTTGATTAACATCTATTATAGTTAAACTAAGAAAAAATTAATAGTTTAAGAAAAAACTTAGTAACTGAGCATTTTTTTGTATTTACATAAAACTTATACTAAAGGCATAAATATTTAAGCTACTTAAACTAACTATTTTTGCTAACTTATACTAAACCTTAAACTACTTAGTCTAAACATACAATCTACCCTAACCTAATTGTTAGCAAACTTCAAGTTGCTAACCTAACAGCTAGCTAACCCAAGGTTATCAACCTTCATACCTTAAAACTACCCTAACCTATGTAAGCCGGCCATTTTCTAAACATAGTAAGGGAAATATGGCCCACTTTGCCTTCTGACTAGGCTAACCTGGACTTGAAGGAAACGACGAAGAAATCGGGTCTTCTTCATTCAACCACCAAATATTTTGGTGCTGCAAGACAACATCTTTTTTGTCAGTACTGCCGTGTGCGACGTCTCTGTTGTAGTTGAGTCGCCCCTCACCCACTGCACGAGCTACGTATAAAATTAGCGGCACCGCAAACCTATCCTGGATCGGCCCTTTCATGTCTAAATAGAGGAACGCTTCAGGAAGCACGAAGCCTTTCAAGCGCACACTCTCATGATATAAGTAGTTGGGGTAGTAGGCCCCAGATATCAGGTTATTGGACGAGGTCATTGCTCTCGCAATATGCCCTCGAGTCAACTTAATAGCGAAGTTGTCCACTCTTATTAGATTCGCCCTGTTGTATAGAACCTCATTGGGATAGAATTTTATGTACTCCGATTCTGGTGTTCTGTAAAGGTGAAGACAAACCCTAAGGCAAGCCCTCTTGGTAACATAGGAGTCAAAGCGTTAGGCCTGCTACATTTCGAAGTAGTTGCAATATGGTCAAGCAGATGTCTTCGAATTGCACGGCTTTGCTGATGCGTCAGAGTCAGCCTATGCCGCTGCAGTATATTCAAGGGTGGTAGGAGCCAATGGCGTACAAACTGCGCTAAAATGCGCTAAATCAAGAATTGCTCCAGCCAAGCCTCTCCTTCCGATTCCCCGCTTAGAATTATGTGTCTCTTTACTGTAATCAAGCTTCTTAGCAAGTTGAAAGAAGCCATGGCTATTCACGACCTCGTTTGTTTTGCCTTTTCAGACTCTACAACCGTTCTACACTGGATCCAAGGATATCCACGTGTGCGAAACGTCTTCGTGGATAACAGGATATCTCAAATCGTCGATCAAATCCCCGGGCCTATATGGCATCATGTGCGCTCCGCCACTCGTGGAATTATGCCGAATCATCTAGCCAAACTAGATCTATGGTGAACTACCCAGCGTAACCAATGTTCCTGCCGAAAATGAGATCACCTGTCTAACGGTAACAACAGAAACGGTAAAATGGGAAACTCGCATCTTCGGAAGGTTGTCGAACCTCAATCGTCTTTCCGGGTCATCGCTCACTGCATTCGATTTGCCGGAACTCGATCGATTCCTCGTAGCTGCATATTAACGCATTTCCTATCACCAAACAACAGATGACTAGCTAAACTGGCTTTGGTCAAACTTGCACAGAAGTACATATTCCAGAAAAAATAGCTCTTTTGGAACGAGGACAAACACTTCCGAAAAGGAGTAAGTATGCTTCTATGCGTCCGTTTATCGATGAAGATGGTGTTCAGCGGGTGGGAGGCAGGCTCGAAAACGCGCTCATACCTTTTGAGCAGAAGCATCCCAGAATTCTTCGAAAGGATCATCCACTAACTCATTTAATCGTCAATGATTGTCATCTCACATACCGGAATGCGGCAGATTACTTACCTGCTCTCGCTTAACTATCTGGTCATTGGTTTCCATCACGTCATTAAGCGATGCATCTACCTGTGTACAATATGCATGCGGCAGCGCGAAGTTCCTTACGAGCAACAGATGGCTAGCTTGCCAAAGCAAAAACTGGAACCTAATGTAACATATGGCAACACTGGCGTCGACTACAACGGCCCCTTCTTGGTTCGATCGTGGAAAGGACGAGGTTCCAAGCAGCATAAGGTTTATGTCTCCGTGTTCGTCTGCATGACCACAAAGGCCTTACACCTGGAACTCGTCTCGGATCTTTCGTCAGCTGCCTTCATAGCAGCTTTGCGTCGCTTTGTTTCTCGACGCTGCAAGTTTCTTTCTATCTTCAGCGACAACGGCACCAATTTTGTTGGCGGAAATCAACAGCTACGAGACTGGTCGAATCTCCTAAACTCATCAAGGTTTCAAGAGGATGCATCGAACGAGCTCACTTCCAAGGGAATCAATTGGTGCTTCTCGCCTCCCCATGCACAGCACTTCGGCGGTTTGTAGGAAGCTGCTATTAAAACTACCCAGTTTTACCTACGTAGAGTGCTAGGCCGGACTTCCCTGACATATGAGGAATTTTCGAGCGTTTGCAAATGAATGAATGCAAATTGAAGAATGTGCTAACCCCAGGCCATTGTGCGCACGATTTGAAGGAAACTAGGACCCATTAACGCCGGCGCATTGTCTCATTGCGCGACCTCTTACAACCGTACCAGATCCAAGCATCTTTTCTACGGAAACATCGCTGCGAGATCGATGGCAGTATTTTCAACGGTTGGTTCAATCATTCTGGCAAAAATGGTCTCAAGACTATTTGTCCCAACTCCAAAGGCGGCCAAAATGGTTCGATAAGATGAAAAACATTCAACCCAATGATGTCGTTATACTGAAGGGCGAAAATCAGCCGCCATAGCTGGTCATCGGAAGAATAAACAAAACGTACCCCGACAAGCGTTGCTTCTGTCACTACAACCAAAGGAGAGTTTAGAAGACCTATCTCCAAGCCATGTCCATTATTCATATATTCCAGTTGAACGGAGCTTTCAGCGGCAGGAGTATGTTCGCCGATGTAATAATTGTAATCTTATGTGGTCACCCTAAGTGGGCACTGAACGATAACTAATTTCAACTACAAATTTAATCATGTAGCTTGCTCCTTTTCCATCCAACTTTCCCCTTCCGTTTTCTTTCAATAGAAACTACAAGTCGAATTGTGAATTTTGATCGGTCCTCCTTTTTATAAGATCTCAGCCCTAAAAGTTCGCAATCGGTAAGCTAAAAAAATATCCGAAGTTCCCTAAAGCGAACGAACAAACAGATAGAATAATGGGAGACGCTGCCTTTTTGACAAGGCCTCTTTATAAGACCAACTTGAAAACAAATTTAAAGCAGACGTCCTGAAGTTATAGAATGTTGGGAGAAACTTTGCCAACAATGCAATTGCTATATCATCTAAACCAACCACAATCTCATATCTCATATCTCATTAAGTAAGCATTGCCGCAAGGCGGTGGCCTTTCTCCAATTCACTGGAACTTCTGATATACCTGGAAGCGGGTGGTAGCAGGGTGATTGCCTATGCGGATGGTGTTGCTATAGCCGTCTCAGGTAAGCAACTCAGTACCATTAAATAACTCCTTCAGTTAAATCTTAACAGATTAACCCGTTGGGCAGATCGCTGAGGATTGGGAGTCAACCCCTATAAAACTGACCTTGTCCTCTTTTCTAAGAAATACAAAATTCCAATTATAGACCCTCCTTCAATAAACGGTACCAGTTTAGTATTTTCCGACACAGCAAAATATTTGAGTCTCATTTTTGACAAGAAACTAAGTCGGAAACCTAACACTCAAGAAAAAGCCAATAAAGCTACAATAGCTTTATTCTCTTGCAAAAAAGCCATTTGGAATAAATGGGGCCTTCAACTTCGCATAACCCACTGGCCCTACATCTCGGTCATGAGACCGATATTTACTTACAGGGTTGCCGTCTGGTGGACGTCCTTGGAAAATGCAGTCAACTGCAGCAAACTAAGCAGAGTCCAAAACACAGCAGGCCTATGCATAAGCGGCCTTACGGTCTACTCCCTCTGCGACATTAAACATTCTGTTTCACTTGACACCCTTCGATATCTTTAGCAGGCAAGTAGCTGCGACTGCAGCTATCCGCCTTAAAGCCTTAAAGCGACACAGTGAACAAATAAAAATTTATTTGGCCACGCCAATATTCTTAATATATTAGGAATCTTCACGGAGAACATCGATTACACTATACTCGAACTTTGGTTTGACAAAGACTTCCATGTCCACTTTTACACAGATGGATCTAAAACAGCAAACCACTGTTGCTGATTAAAGAAGCTCTGTCCTGGCTGAAGAAAAACGTTATATCTGCAAAGGATATCTGCATCTGTTCGGGTAGTCAGGCCGCTATCAAGTCCCTGGACTCAGTCTCATTAAATTCTAGAACCGCCCTTGAATGCCGATTATCTTTTATGTTAGGTGCTGGGCCACAGAGATATTCTAGGGAATTTTAGGGCTGACTAACTCGCCAAAATTGGAACCACTCAACCTATTCTACCGGAAAATGTTAGCATCGGTATACCCATCGCTACGTGCAAATTAATATTAAACCTGGATGTTAACAAAAGAGCAGACCTTAGGTGGACTGTTGGACCAACATGTCTAGCGACCAAACAGATCTGGCCAAAGTTGGGTCTGAATCGCTCTAAGAGTTTGATCCTTCTAAATAGGAAACATCTCAGCGCCATCATAGGTGTCATCGCTGGGTACTGCGATGCATGCATGCAAGAAGGCTTGGCATGGAATTCAGAATATTTCAGAAGGCACTACTCGAGCACATTTTCAGTTTTGCTTTCGAAGCCAAGCAGGCAAGACACACTGCAGATTTTGCATTTCGTTTGCGTTTTTCTCGAAACAGTGTTTTCCGAGTCGGTACCAGAAATATCTCTTGAACCACTAGACCGATTTGCATGCTATTTCGCACGGATATTTTTAATACCATTATCTAGTCTCCTACGTAGGATTTTTTTGATATCTTCATTTTAAGATTTGTTATAAATAAAAGTATGACTAGTTTTTTAGTCAAAAATAGCCTTGTACGTTCAAATAGCTGCCATTTTATTAAAAATGAAAATTTTTGAAAACGGCTTTGATAGAGACTAGTTTTATCCATTTACTTTAACACGTTTTTTTTTTGTTTGTTTCAAATGAAACCTACCAGAGATATTTCTGGTAGCGTCCAGCACGTTTTTGAAGAGAGGTTTCCGGAGATGGGCGAAATGTATACTATATAATTGTTTTTCTTCAATTGTCCATAAAGTTTTGTATTCGTCAAGGAATACTTTACACAATGTATATTTTACTTTTTTTATATTAATTTAATATCGTAGCGAAAAAAAAAATCTTGAAAAACGCTCCGTTTTTGAGCGGAGAAACGTATGTAACCCCTTAAACGATCTAAAAAAATATAGACAGTCTCCTACACTCCATCATAAGCTCAGATTGATTCCACGAGTAAGAGGATCACAAATCCACCTGGCATTACAATGGGCCAATAGACCTAAGTGGGTTGGTCTTTCCAACAGCCACTTTTACCTAACCTATGGTAAGCATTCCTCCTTGTGAGATTTCTCAAAATATAAATCCTTTTATCAAATACTCAAACATTTTAGATCGTGTGTACCTCTCATTTCTTGGAATAAAGAAAACCTTCAATATAAGTGGCGAATATTTAAAACAGTCATCACAATGATTACATGGAAGCAAGAATGGAAGACTATACTGAATTACTGAAATTACATACCTTCTCTGTATTATGCTATTTAGTCGTATAAGGATCTTACGGTCGGTGACAATTTCTCTTGGTACTTCTTTGTATCTTTTGGTGGATGTTAAGTGTCATTTGAAGTTATATCATACTTCCTGGACGTTTTAAGAAGCCCAGGTGTGTCCGCTGATTTTGGGTGGTTTGGGTAATGCTTTCATAGTACTGTCATTCGTCTGTTTTTATTACATTTTTGGGGAAGGGCATTCCTCTTGAGATGATCACTCAATTTGAATTTCTTATGATGATATTTCTTATACTACATTCTAAGTCAAAAACAATTTAAATAGTGTTTCCCTTTAACCCATAAGTACGAGGGTTGTCTGAAAAGCTTCCGACCGAACAATGATACAAGATATTTTTTCTTAAATTTGTTTTTATTTTTCTACATAGTTTGCTTGTAACTCTACACACTTCTCCCAGCGATGCTCCCATCGCTCTAATCCGTCCAAATAGTACAAATACTACTTGGCGTGTTTCTCTGCAAAATAATTCTCATTTGACGAAAATCTCTGTCCTCCGAGGGTAGATTTTAGATGAGGGAACCATAAGAAGTCGCTTGGGGCTAGATCTGGTGAATAAGGTGGATGGTCAAGCAGTTCAAACCGTAATTCATGGATTTTCGCCATGGCAACCGCTGAGGTGTTGAGATGGCGCGTTGTCTTGGTGAAACATGTTTTTCTTTTTCTGCAAATGTGGCCGTTTTACCGCAATTTCTGCCTTATCTTTTGAAGATAATCGATTAAGATAACCCCTTTACTATCACAAAAAACAGACGCCATCACTTTCCCAGCCGAAAAAACAGTTTTTGCTTTTTTGAAGTCGGCTCGCCCTTTGCAGTCCACATTTTTGACTGAATTTTTGTTTCTGGCGTATAATGGTGTATTCAAGTTTCATCTACAGTAATCAATCGGCGCCAAAACTTGGATTTATTGCGCCTAAACTGCGCCTACAGAGCGTTGGAAATGTACATTCGAACACGTTTTTGGTCTAACGTAAGCTAACGCGGCACCCAAAGCGCGGACAGCTTTTTCATACCTAAAATTTGATTTAATATGTAACAAACACGTTCTTTGGACATTTTCATAACCTCTACTATCTCTCTCACTTTAATTCGGCGGCCGTCTAACACCATTTGGTGAACTTTAGCAATGTTATCGTCAGTGGTTGCATTTTTTGGACGTCCCGAACGTTCATCATCTCCCAAGCTCTTACGGCCACGTTTAAATTCAGCTGTTCAAAATTTCACTGTGGTAAGTGATGGTGCCGAGTCCCCATACACAGAGTCCAACTCATTTTTGATTTGCCTTTCAAAAACAAGAATTTGATAACAGCTCGATACTCAATTTTTTCCATTTTCAAAAAAAAAGTTCACATCGACTCACTCAAACGACTGTCAACTAAAAACTGCGCGTCCAAAATGACTGAAACTTCGGTGAGTAATTGTCAAAAGATGCACAACTAGCATTCACTAGCTTTTATTGACGAGTGCCTCTATCTTTACGTTACTGTCGGAAACTTTTCAGACAACCTTCGTACACCCATTTTTAATCATATACGAGTAACACCAATACGGAAATTCTCAATGTGATTAAAAAACCATCTTCAGCACATGGTACGAGAGTGTTAAATATCCCCAACCGCCCTGTAGTCCTTGAGTGATAACAAAACAGGAAACCAGCAAACAATCACTTTTTTTCAAGAGTTTAGTGTTGTGCAACTTCCAGTTGGCTAAGTTTAACGCAAACATCGCTTGAATTATGTGAGCAAACATGGCATTTGAAATATTCGTATCTTGGAACGCATCCCCCTTTCGGCTTGTTGTACAGGATAAAGGACTCGTACTCGTATTTGCGTTTGTACCATTTGATGCAATTTTTACTCAAGTAAGCGGCAGTGGGGTGAGTTACTTACATGTACAATACAGTCGTAGGTCCTTCGAAAAGGGTGTGCGTCATTAGATAAACATTGGAGTCAGTCGTGTGCCATTTGAAGTTAATCCGTACAAAAGAAAATGTTTACTGTAGTTTGCGGGTGTTTACTCTAGGGTTCGATTGTACGAGTACTGAAAGACATCCCCTGAGGGATTCAAATCCAGCGGAAATTGAAAAAGTTAAATAAGAAAAGATAAAGAAACGAATACTTTCCAATGGCACATTGTTTTTTTTCATCCAGCCTGATATAAGTACATGTTTATAATTTGGGTAAGGATTGTTTGATTTTCATTTTGCACAAGTATCGAGAGGCAAAAGATAAAGCCCTAAGGGACTTGGAATGCACCATTGATATGTGGATGAATTTAGTAATGGTATTACATTTGTAAATTCATGGGACCTTGAGGGCCTTGAGGCTGGATAATGTTCAAAAATCAACTGTAACTATGGCATCATATTAAAGGTCATCATTATCAGAAATATTGAAAGAAATATCGGAAGCAACAGCTGTAGTTGTAAATACTTGGGACGTATTTCAATCAAATCTTACTACACTCTATCATCCATTACTGTAGAGGCAGAGGCAGATGTTCATTTCGGCAATATGTGCCTAATAAACCTGGAAGATATGGTTTGAAAATATTTTGAGTTGTAGATGCCAAAGCCAATTATCCTCTGCGTGGAAAAATTTATGTAGGACAGTAATCTGGTGACGATGATTCGGATGGCATAGCACACGGCCTTGTGATATATCTTTTAGAAGGTTTTTGGACGACAATTTTAACGTTACCACCGACAATTCTTTTACATCTGTGCCATTGGCTTTAGAGCTAGCAAGTAGAAAGACTACACTAGTGTCCACAATAAGAGGCAACAAACCGCAATTACCAATGGAGTTTACAAAAACTGACAGGGTATTCAAAAGAACTCGGGAAAAATTGAGTTCAATTTTTTGTTCCTCACGGTACATGCAGTTAGTTAGCTATGCGACTAACACAAAGAACGTTCTTTTGTTGTCAACTTTACACCACGGCGAGGACATTGATGAGGAATCGCAGAAGCCTGATATTATTATAGACTATAATAGAAATAAGGGAGGCATAGACAATGGTGACCAAATGGTTACACTTTACATCTGAAAATAAAAAACTAACCGTTGGCCAGTCACATTATTTTACAACATCATAGATACTACAGCACCAGCTGCCTACAGATCATATGATATAAACCAAACGGAATGGTATAGAAAAGATCGGGAAAATGAAAAGCCTTTATCAAAGAACTATCATTAGAATTAGCCGCTAAACATTTAGAGAAAAGAATTTTAAAACCAAGTTTGCGAAATTCTGTGAAAATATAAAAAAGATACGATTATACCATTCCCTTCACGACAGCAAAACATGAAAAAGTGCCTTGATATATTTAACATTCATCATCAATGCCTGCCTAAAAATGCTATACTTCCCTGATTTATGGAAGAAAGCCAAGGTAGTTCCACTCTTAAAACATGGGAAAAATCCATCCAATCCAGTCAATTACAGACCAATCAGACTTCTAAATGGCTTTAGCAAAATTTTTGAAAAAGTAATCAAAATTAAAATTGATGCCTTTTTGAGTACTACTAACATTCTGCTTCCTGAGCAATTTGGATTCAGAAAGAATCACAGTACTACGCATCAAATACTAAGAATTTGTAAGACTGTTAAGCAACAGCTTAATCTTAAAAAGTCGACTGGCCTTGTCCTCCTAGACATTGAAAAAGCCTTTGATTCAGTCTGGCATAATGGCTTTATATACAAACTGATAAAACTAAATTTTCCTAAGTATCTTATAAAAATACTACAAAGCTTTTTGTCCAATCGAGTCTTTAAATTATATCTTTTTGGAACCTTCTCCTCAACAAATCCTGTTCCAGCCGGAATTCCACAAGGCTCAGTTTTGGCCCCAGTTCTCTTCAATGTTTTTCTTGCTGATTTACCCAGAGTTCCCAACTGTGATATTGCACTCTATGCAGACGATCTGGCTTTATACTCTTCCCACGAATATGGGCGAATGATAGAAAATTATCTTCAAATTGGAATCCAAACATTTTTCGATTACTATAAATGCTGGAAAATAAAAACAAATGTCGATAAGTGCACAGCTATGTTCTTCACTAGAAGAAGGCTTAGTTGCTTCTTGCCTACTGGAAGCCTCAACTTAGACAAATCCAATATACCGTGGGTCACTACTGTAAAGTACCTAGGGGTGTATTTAGACCAGAAATTGACCTTCGGGTATCATATACGAGAAACTTTAGCCAAGATAGATGTTTTAATAAAAATTCTTTACCCTCTTATCAATCGTAAATCACTCCTTAATAAAAAGAACAAAATAATAATTTTTAAGGTCATTTTTCAAGCACTGATGACTTACGAGTCTCCTGTATGGGCTAATTGCGCGAAAACTCATATTAAGCGGCTTCAAGTTGCACAAAATAAGGTGTTAAAAATGATGATCAATCTACCGCGAGACTTCTCAACTCTTATTCTGCACGAAAGAGCAGGTGCTATCCAGATTGGTAGAAGGATTGAAATTCTCAATGAAAAGTTCATGTCCAGATTAATTGACGTTGATAGTCAACTTATTAGAGACTTACAGCTGTTATAACCTTTTATTTATGTTTTCACCTTAAAGCTTTATTATTTGCCTATTATTATTATTTATTTATTTATCTATTTACTATTTAATTTCTATTTATTATTTATTATTATTTATCTTTTTTGTAACATTATTTATTGTTCACTGATTTATTTGTTTGTTATTTATTTATTTATTAATTGTTTATATATTTACTAATTTTTTAATTATTTATTTATCTATTTATTTATTTATTTATTTATTTATTTACTTTTCTTTTTTTTAACCTAAATGGAGGTTTTTTTTCCATAGTTTTCCTCAGACTGTGCATTTAATTACTGTACTACATATCCTCACTCATTAAACAATAATTTTTTCAGCAGTAAGGTTCTATATAGACCGTTTCTCTGTGCAAGCTGAGCAAATTGTACAAATATTGTTAAACCATTGTTACACTATGTAAGAAATAAAATATACGAGGGGCGTTCAACATATTCTCGGTACCGGGTGAAGCCGTCGTTGTATATATAAATTGACTTATTTATCAAGTAATACTATTATTTTAGTGCATTCATGTAAAATTTCATATAAATGTGATTATTAATTCGCGTTTTATCTCTAGTTAAACAGAATCATAATGGCAACTGAGACGATGATGGTGAAAATTGAGCATCGCGCTGTAATTAAATTTCTCACTAAGCAAGGAAAAAGTCAAAAAACTATTCATGAAGAGATGGTGGCTGTTTACCAGGGTTCCGCACCTTCATTATCAACTGTGCAAAAGTGGTCAAGTGAGTTCAAGAGAGACAGAGAGAGCATTGAAGACGACCCTCGCTCCGGCGCCCCGGCTACTGCTTGCACGGGAGAAAGCATAAAAGAAGTCGAAAAACTTGTTCTTGAGGATGCCCGAATAAAGGTGAAAATGATGGCAGAGATTACCAAGCTTTCAATTGGTACCGTTCACACCATTCTTCATGACCATCTTAACCTTTCAAAGGTCAGTGCAAGGTGGGTGCCACGAATGCTCACAGCGCCTCAGAAAAAAGTGAGAATCGCATGCTGTAGAGAGCTTTTGGAGATGTGTAGTGAGAACGCGGACGGTGTTATGGATCGAATTGTTACTGGGGACGAAACATGGGTCCACCACTATGACACTGAAAGCAAACAAGAGTCCATGCAGTGGCATAAAAATGGAACAGACCCCCCGAAGAAGTTCAAAGTCACTCCGTCTGCCGGGAAGCTCATGGCCACAGTTTTTTGGGACTCAAAGGGAATCTTGCTCATTGAGTAAAAAAAAAAGGTGAAACCATCAACGCCACATCCTACGCTTCCACTTTGCATAATTTGCGGGAGGAAATTAAAAAGAAAAGACGGGGTAAACTCGCAGCGGGTGTGTTGCTTCTTCATGATAACGCTCCTGTTCACACGGCGCGAGTTTCCAAGGCTGCTGCGCGAGATTGTGGTTTCGAAGAAATCCAACACCCACCCTATAGTCCAGACCTTGCCCCTAGTGATTATTTTCTGTTTCCGGATTTGAAAAAATGTCTTCGTGGAAAAAGATTTTTGGATGATGAAGAACTCAAGTCGGCAATAAATGGGTATTTTGCAGAGAAAGAGGAAATTTATTTTTTTGAGGGTTTAAAAAAGCTTATCTCAAGACGTAACAAATGCATTGATGTTAGGGGAGATTATATTGAAAAATAAAAACAATTTAAATTTAATTCGCATTTTTCTTCATATCGATACCGAGAATATATTGAACGCCCCTCGTATCTTATCTATCTTATCTTGTCTCTCTTCTATTTCTTTCTTGTGGACGTTCTCTGAAAATTCTATGAAATACTTTAAAGAGAACTTTACAAACGTTAGAAAATTCATTAGTTGGTGCTTCCAGACTTCCAAAGTCACTTCTTTGAGAATAATTTTTTGCAAAGATGAAAAATTCCGAAGGACATGTTATTTTTTCATCACTTTTTAAAAATAGTTTGGAACAATTTAAACATTTGTTCCTTAAAAGCATTTTAAAAGCAAGATATCCGCATACGCTTTTCTGACGATCCTTAAGCAATGAAGAAATTTTTGGAATATTAGTTGGAGTTGGGGATAAGTCTACGTATACAAATTCTACATCATCATCATCACAGTTACTGAAAGGAGAAAAATTAATAAGATTTGACATCAAAACATTAAATTCGTAAACAGACGGATTTTTGTTGTAACCACCTTTGATGTGAATAATACGAGTAGAAAATAAATTTTCTAATACGTCTTGATGAATTCTCTTTGTTAGTAAATAATTCACGTTGTGATATAGTCCATTGCTAATTTCATGACAAAGTAGTAAGACCCCGTTTATAGTTTGTTCCATTCCTTTTAAACAAAAGTTTCTTGGAAGGTTAACTGATTTTTGTATATCTTTTAAGTAAATGCTGGAACTTGCTTGTTAACCTAGAGAAGTCCAAGACAATGGTATTCAGAAATGGAGGCGGCCGATATTCCAGATATGAAAGATGGACGTACTGCGGCGAGATAATTGAAAATGTGCGCTGGTATAAATACCTTGGGGTTCTGGTAACAAGCAATTTAAATCTAAACAAACACTTGGAGGCAAAGTTATCAGATGCTAAACGAGCAATTTCTTCCGTCTGGGGGCGGTGCATTTCGAATAACTATGTGTCTCATAGTTCAAAATATAAACTGTTTCGTGCAACCGCTACGTCAATACTGTTATATGGAGCTCAAGTTTGGGGATACCGTCCTTTCCCAGCAGTAGAAATCTTCTTTCGATACTTCTTGAAGCGAATATTTCGCTTACCGTGTAATACACCAAACTATATGCTATATTTGGAAACTGGAATGCCCCCTTTATTCTTAGAGACTCTTAAATTACACTTTGACTATGTAGTCAAAGTAATGTCAATGGATGGAAAAAGGTTGCCGAAAATCGTCCTTACACACATTATTGCAACAGGAGCTATTTTCGTGAATGAGTGGCGGAATCTAGCGTAAGAGTGTGGTCTTAGATTTGAAATTACAGAAAATTTGGAGCCTAATTTAATAAGAACTCAATTTTCATCCTTACTTAAAGAAAATGCTAAATACTTGTATGACAAATTTGCGAATGAAGCCCAATCATCTCAGCATAGGATGTATTATAGTAAATTAAAATATCATCTGCAAGAAAGTACATATTTTTTAAATTCCTACTCAGCAGATAAAATAAGCACAATATTTAAATTGAGAGGAGAGCTGATAAGTCTGAATTTTATACCACACCGCCCAGAACTACCAATCCTGTGCAATATGTGCAACCTAAAAGTAAGAGAAGATATTTTTCATTTTCTTTCCATCTGCCCCATTTTAAGGGAATTCCGTTTACAATTCTTTGGTGCAAGCATCATGGATGAAGAAGAAGCAATCCGCATTTTGAATGGACAGCAAGGATGGGATTTATTGTACAATTTTGCACTGAATGCCCTTCGCTATAGAAGACGTATTATCGAGGAGGACTTTTAAATTATATTTACATAATGTAGTTTATTTTTTCTTTATGTTTTTATTTTTGTACTAATTTTATATATCCGGTCTATTGATATGCAAATAATTGTCAATCTGGTAGACGGCTATCAGCCATGCCAAAAAAGAGACTTAGAAATTACTGTTTTTGTAAACTACTTAAAATGAAATAAAAGTCATTTATAACTAACTAACTAACTATATCTTTTAAGTAAGACAAAAATTGTTTCAACTCATTATAAGCTGGATTCTCTAGCTGAACTCCCCGCCTTAAAACATTCTTGTCATAATGTGAACCACTATCCATACAGTCAAATACATTGTTCACTTTTAGTGTGAACTCTAAAAAAACTCTACAGTTCTATTAGAGCTTTATTTTAAGCAATTAAGTTCAAAAGCAGTTTGAATCGATGCCTCAGTTGTCCGGCTAAATATTTGCGTTGTAAGGTGAACATGCATTTTTTCGAAGGCATTTGGTGCTATGTGAAAACTTCTAAATTTTAAACATGTCTTAGATACGTTTTCAAACTTCCAAATTGTATATTTCTCTGATAACATCAAAAGACACTTTACCATCTGGAATTTGTAGATCTGATTTCAATAGAACATTACGAAGTGATTTTAACAAATGAGGGAAATCATAAAAACAAAATATTTTTTCATCATTAAAAATTATAAATGGGTTTTCTTCAGAAACATCTAACATTTTATAAGCTTTTCTATTATTGGCCCCTTGGTAGTAAACAATAGCATATACCTTTAGACCAAGTTCTTGACAGATTTTCAAATTGTTTTTTTATAATTTCGCTTAGGTTATCCCTATTTACACCGTTTGCTGACACAAAATATATAGTTTAAAACAATTTTCCAACTATCAAACAAACCATTTAGCATGAAAACACATTTTCATTAGCAAACAATCTACTTCTTTCTACACCAAGGTCTTCGAAACCATCTATTAAATCATTTTTTATATTATATGTGAGGTTTTTACGAATCCTAATTTCATCAAATATCAGGACAACACAACGTTCTCGCTGGTTTAATAAAGCGAACTTTGACTTCAGATACGAATGAACATTGTTTTCATATCCTGGTTGTAATCCTTTTACAGGAGCCCATCTACAGAAAGAGGAAATGTAAGGAAGTTTAAAGCCAAATCCATCTATAGGCGCTTTGTGATCTATAATAAATATTTTTTTTATAAAGTTCTTTTTCGTGGCTGTTGTATTTTGTAGTCTTTGATTCGTTCAGAAGCATTTTACAAAATGTTTTTGAATGGTCTGAAATATTGAGCCTTTCGATTTGAAACGTCGTAGATATTTTATCTTTATTAAAAAATTTTATGGCAGTATGCGCTCCGTTTTTTTTTATAATGTTTTATTTTTAAATTTCTTAATTTAAGTTTGTAGCTTAATAATATTTTTTTAAAGTTGCATTATATCTTTCCAATAACTGATCGCACCTTGCACACGAAATGCTGCAACTGCTCGACGTTCTTCTTTGTTTAGTTAAAGGAGACTTCCGATCTTCTAAATTCAAGTTTGAATCTAAATCAGAATTTAAATTTAAGGAAGAAACAGTGTTGACATCCCTGCCTAGAGAGCCAAGTTTGACAAATCTGTCAAACATTGCAGTCGATTGACAAGAAAAATCCACCTGGTTTTCGCGCGTGAACAATTGTGGCAGTTGTGAGGTTAAACCCTTGATGTTAAAATTATTTAAATAAAACTTAAAATAATTGAATTATATTATTTAACGAACTAAAAGAATTTTGTAACGTATGTAAGACAAATAAATGCCAATTGAATTCTTTACAATTCCTGCTTGTGTCTCAACGTACATCGTTACAAAAGCTGAAGCTCGTTGCCCAACTAAACCAACTATTTACAAAATTCTTTTAACTTCTTCCCACAACTAATATGCCAGAAACGCCCGCGGTGTTTATGCCAAGAAAATCACTTAGAAGGTCCCCGCCCCCTGCTAATAATCGCCACTCTGTCACTGCAAATTCACCAGCGGAGCAGCCCGATGCAAGGGAATACAATTGCCAGGCGTGTAGTGCATCCGACTCGATGGAAAATATGGTTCTGTGTGACAATCCAACATGCGGTGCTTGGTACCACTACGGTTGTGCGGGGGTCGATAGCTTTATAGCAGATCTTCCGTGGAAGTGTCCAAAATGCACTCTGATAGAAGCTGAACGGCAACCAGGACCTTCATTAGTACCCTCGACTTCAGTGTCAAAACGACGATCAACAACGACATGCTCGAAGTCTTCAAAGGCATCAACCGCCAGGCGGCTACAGCTGGAGTTGCAGAAGTTGGATGAGGAAAGACGTCTCACCGAGGAAAGAGAACAGAAAGAGCGTGAGGAGAGTCGAAAACGTGATCAAGATTATATCAACAAGAAGTACCAAATTTTGGGTTTGATCCAAGATCAAGAGGAGTCGGATGAAGAGGATGCGTGTTCGTCCGCTTCAATAAAAGGAAGAACATGTAGCTGGGTTCAAGATATTGGACGAAATTCTCATCGTTACAAAAGCTGAAGCTCGTTGCCCAACTAAACCAACAGTCAGGGTAATTCCTTTTAGTTTTCCTACAAACAGAACAACAAACTCCAGATAATCTCTTGTCACCCATTGCTGTCGAAAAATAAAATTCAAAATATTATATCGCTGACAAAATTTACTATGAAAAATTGTTCACTCACATAAATAAACATCCAATCCTTCGAGAGTCGACGGCGAATGAGGTAAAGCAACTACACAGCCAGCGAGCGCACCACGCAGCTCTGTGAACTGTGATTGTTTTATGTATGAAGATAAGGGTTGAAAACAGAAACCACAGACACATCTGCACGGCGCGGCGCCTGCTCGCCGGCTATACACACAGTACAACACTTACGATCTCAAGAATTGACATCGGTTTTATATACATATAATACATTTTGTTCATACAAATTGTTCAGAACTTGAAGTTCGAAGTAAAAACAGGCAATTAAAAACTGGTTAGATTTTTTCCTTCGGCGTGCAATATCTATGTAAACTATAGCATCTGTGCTAGTACTTTTCAGAAGCCTTAAGATACTTCCATTAAAACACATGTATAGGGTTTTAGAATAAGAACTTCACAACTTTTTTTTTTAAATAAAACGCAAACCATTTGAGATATTTCAAAAACTTTATTATCGGCTTGAACTACAATGAAAACATTTATGAATGGAACTCGACTTCGTTCATATGGCCACCGCTGGCACGTTTGCAGCGGTCGATTCGTTGGACCCAATTTTTAAAGACTCGTCCACGCATTTCAGCCGAAACGGCTGCTATTTCGCGTTCAATGTTGGCTCTGAGCTATTCTACCATCGTCGGCGTGTTGGCATTAACCAATGACTTAACGTAGCCCCACAGAAAATAGTCAAGCGGCGTTAAATCACACGAACGAGGCGGCCAATCGACTGGCCCATTTATTGAGATAACACGCTCACCATACTTACTCTTTAATAAATCGATTGTAGCGTGTGCTGTGTGGCATTGCTGATTGCTGTTGAAACCACATGTCGTCAAAGTCCATATCTTCCAATTCGGCTCAAAAATAATCGGTGATCATGGCGCGATAATGCTGACCATACCCAGTAACGTAACGATCGTTATCGTCGACGAAAAAATATGGCCCAATAACGCCAACGGCATGCAAACCACACCAAACAATTATTTTTTGTGGATGAAGTGGTGATTCATGAAGCACGACTGGATTTTCACCCGACTAATAACGCATTTTTTGCTTATTGACGAACCCATTGAGCCAAAAATGAGCTTCGTCACTGAAGATGATTTTGCAATGAAATTCATCATCTTGGCGCATCTTCTCCAGAACCCAATCGGAGAACGTACGTCGCTTCAAATGATCCATCGGCTTCAATTCTTGAGTCAGCTTGATCTTGTATGGGGGTGTAAACCAAGATCCTTACGCTATAATGTGGTCTGAGCGTTGCCCAATTCTTGAGAACGCCGTGGAATTGACTGATTTGGATCGTTTGCTACGGACGCCTGAACGGCAGCGATATTTTCGACACTTCGACCAACTCGTTGTCTCACTGACACGCCAACATCACACAACGAATATGTAGACTCAAATTTTTGCACTAAATTTGTTATTGCCTGTCTACTAGGGCAAGAATTACGACCGAAAATTGGAGTTAACGCTCTTAAAGTTGCAGTCACCGACTCCGAATTTCGGTAGAAAATTTTTATAATTCGCAGACGTTGCTCGTTTTTGTACTTTACCATGATGAAAATGTTGAGCTTACTTAATAAATTGACAGTAACAGTTTGATGATTAGTGAAAGAGTGCGTTCACAAATTAAATTCCAAGTTGACAAGTCCCTATTGGAGAACCCTATATTTTTACAAAGTTTTAAAAATGTATTTCATGAGATCTGTAGAATCCATTGAATCGATGCTGTTCTAGCTACAACCTAAGAATCAACAAGCAACATTTGGTTTCAGTACCACATTACAATCTACAATTTTTATTTACATTTTTTTACGTTTACAGCTCCAAGACTATTTAACTGCCTTCGTCATGAAATAAGTATATTAAGAAATATATCTATTTTTCTTCGTCTTTTTTCCATTTTTCCTTTTGCATTATCTATTCTTAACTAAACTATGCTTTTTTGTAATGATTGTAAATAATATAAAAGATATTCTAGTATCAGATATCTTAATTAATGCAAGTTTATTGAAAATGTAGAGAAAAATTTTCGCGAAATAAAAATCTATCTTTCTATTTACTTGCTCTCATAAAAGTGAGTGATCACGTCAATATCAGTGCGGCACCAAACTCTTTCAACCTTGTTTCCAAACAAACCAGTTGCAACTCGCATTTAGCTTAACTACCAAAACTTAATTTTTTAGGGTATAATATTATAGATTTCTAAATTCACTTTCGAAGTGATCTCGCATGGAATGTAGACGGCCTCCTTAACCTCTAAGTTGGTTATTTGCACTAAAAATAATTAAGTCTCCGGATCTGGGATCCCTTAACTTTCTCCTGAATTTCACTTCAATAACATCGCGAAGTTTGTACTTCGCAGCAGTATATCAACTTTGCGTTCCATTGAAGTCGTTTTGTTTTATCACCTCATTCACAGAGGACACTATCCGTACTACTCAGTGTTTTTCTATACAATCCAATTTCATTGGAGAAATGGAAATATTTTATCTATGTACACGACAACCTAGTGGATTACTGAAGATTTACATATTTTAATCATTTAAATTGGTCCTCCAAGGATACACCGGATCCCATGACATCAATAAATAATTGCCGCGCTATCCCACTCAGCTCGACCCTTAACTTTACGAGGCAATAATTAGACAATGAAGGAGGCAGGTGCTTCTTTCAAAGAGCGAGGATATTGATTTATTTGATAAACCTCAAACTCGCTTTTCGCGCCTTCTCGTTTTCGGAATTTAATATGAAAACTTTGTCTGGAATTCGATGCGACAATTCCTCGTATGTATAGAGACAGAACGTGTCTTCTGTTAAATGTTCAATATACCAGTTTCCTTCCCGGTCGCCGGTAACAACCCAAATTTCCGTTGCTACAATATGATGATGGAGACAGGAACTACAAACATGTATATCGTTTTCTTTCGAAGAAAAATCCAGGAACGAACTCCTAAAATCGGAGTTTTCGTGTACCGGAAGTTATGATTGGAATCTCTCTCTTAGCCTGGAACTTTTGTCGCTTGATTTTGGCCAAAGGAATTCGCTTTTACCGAAAACCAACTCATCCCGATAGGCAATTCACAAATAAAGGTACAATATCACAGGGAAGAGTCTGTGTTCAGTCTGCCACCATGGCCGCCAGAAGGAACATATCAAAAATTTCGTAACCATTTTACGAGTTGAATTTCCGCTACGGGGCGATTGCAATCTGTCATAATGGAATTTATAGGACTTGCTTTTATTGCGATTTGAATATCCTTTAAAATTCACACATACACTCATATGGATATGTAGGGTGCTCCAGTCAAAGGGCTTTATCTGGTCTTTTCGTGTATGGGTGTCGGTTTAATGTAGCGAAGGTTTGTGTGTTTTCGTTGGCGCATTTTTCTTTTAAGGGGGGAATTTTCGTAATCAAAAACGTATGATGTATCCTTTTCGACTGCCCGAGGATAAGCGCACACCCCAACATCATCCAGCCAGGCATCCCCTCTTTAAGCGTAATGTACTTTAGAACTTTTGGCGGGAGATATTCGTAGCTCATAGCTTCGGGGTGGTTTAGCATTTAAACTGTTGTATCACACTTTAATGTGTTTTCGGTTTTGTGGCGTAGTATCCAGTTGGGGGTATATATGAACAGGGGTGGATGGTTACTGCCCAACCCCAAGGGTCTGAGGTCACATAACGTTAGGGAGATAAATGTTTTGATAATATAATTATGCATGAAATTTTGTGCAAAGAAAGCGGAAGCGATGTTCCTTCTGACTTTAACTTGTTGCCATCATCTAATACCGCTCTCTTTATAGACGTAAACGAGAGTCTGTATGCGCGACCCTCATTATTTAGGGGCAGAAATAAAATTTTTAAACATTGCTATTAAATAAAGCACATATAACCTTAAGAGGGCATAAAATGACGCTTTATTTAAAGACCAGAATGTGTTACGACCTTTGTTAAGGTTGACGCTTGGTTGATGGTTGTAGAGCTGCTAGATTGACACGTTGAGTTGGTTACATGGATTTTAATGCATCACAACACCGTGATGCATTTAATAAATTGTTAGTGCTTTCGTGGTGGAAGTCCTTAGCACTTTTGCCTTTATTTTGATTCCTGTTGAAATGGATGACATCATCTCACCTTCCATGGCAATGACGGCCATTATTATGATTAACGGTTTTTCGGATAGACATTTTCATAGCAATATTTCATATTAAAAAATGAAAATCGTATTTTTACATAGGCCAGGATAGGAAAGGAGGGCATAGGAAAGGTAGGACGACACCACGTCTGGCAACGGACTTAGACTTACTGACTTTCCGGCGGGAGAAAATATCACTATATCAAGCCTACGGTCTCCTCATCTCAATATATACAAGCGGACAGTGCAGTCTCCGGATTATGAAGCACTAAATCAAATTGATCATTTTGCAATAGACATAAGGCATGCCTCCAGTATTCTGAACGTTCGAACGTTGCGGACAGCCAATATTGCCTCGGACCACCGCCTTGTTCCAACCGTAGCCGTGGTAGTGTATTGTCTTCCCAAGTGGACGGCTGGGGGTTCAATCCCATCTCGTGAGGTGAATGGTTGCCTAAAATACAACAACAAGTCAACTGAGCCCAAACATCTGTCATTCTCATTTTATCCAATTTTCCACAAAACTTAACACATGGTCCGGCATTTTAAGAGTAGTAATAAAGGTATGAATGCGGGTTTCCCAACCGCCACAACAAACAAGAACTACTGTGAGAAGATATAACGTAGAAAAGCTGTAATCGCAAGAGATCGCCAGAATTTTCGCCGAATGTGTATCTCGAAATCTCTCAAAAACTCCTATGACTCCAGAATCAAGTCTTTGGTACTTCTGCCAATTATCCCTGGTTTGATGAAGAATGCCGGCAAGCACATGCAGCAAAACAAGAAGCGTGTAAAGTAGTCCTGCAAAGAAGGACGAGAGACGTTCGTTAGCTTTACGAGCAGAAGAGACGGTAAGGCCATCGGTTTCTCCCGTAGAAGAAAAGAAAAAAAATATGTTGAGAGGTTGTACACCGACAGATAAGATCCGTCTGGAATCCTGTCGATATGAAGAAAGAAAATTTCCAGCTGAGTCACTAAGTCACTAGCTAAGGATATGGAAAACTTTTTCTGCAGACCGTATAACGGTCAAGAACCCCAATATTCCGACGTCAGGCTACTTAGACGATAATAGCCAAAACTTCTGTCCACCTGACCAAAATGCAGTAAGGATAGCAATACCTAAGCTATGATCCAACAAATCCGCTGGACTTGATGGCTTACCGGCCGAGGTATTCAAAGCAGCTGGAAATGATTTTGTATATAGCATGCATCAACTCATTTCTCAGATCTCGTGAGAAGAATGTATGCTTCAAGGATGGAATTTTAGTATCGTTTGCCCGATACACGAATACAAATGCGTCAACTATAGGAGTATAAGTCTCCTCAACATCGTATAAGCTATAAACGAGCTATATAAACCCGTTTATATAAACTATAAACGGGATGACAAAACAAGTTTTCGTCCGTGTGTGCAGAAGAACGATTAAGAATGCTCGCTGCTTCGTCAAAGTCTGAAACGACTTAACCGAGACCTTTGATGTCAAAAAGGGTTTAGACAAAGTGATGCGCTGTCATGTGACCTCTTTTATATCATACTTGAACGAATTGTGCGGAATTCAAAAGCGAACACTAGAGGTACAATGTTTCAAAAGTCTGTACAACTACTAGCGTACGCCGATGATATCGACATAATTGGGGGAGCACAGCGGGTCGTCGTCGGTGAGTTTGCTAATATTGAAACGGAATCAGTCAAAATGGGTTTAGCGGTAAGTGAGTGCAAACCCAAGAATGACAGCATATTCAAAAAGGGACACATAACATCGACGTATTGGACAGAACATCACAGTTGACAGCATTAATTTCGAGGTAGTAAGGGACTTTGTCTACTTTGGCCCTACAATAAATTCTCTCAACCACACCTCAGCAAAAATAAAACGAAGAATCACTCTTGTCAATCGGGTTTCTTTGAGCTAAGAATGTAATATGCCTGTGAGCATTAACAAAATTTTTCAAATAAGATAACAAAAACGTGATTGAGATGAATTTTGACTTTCTGGTCTTGTCAAAGAGGTATCGTCAATAAAAAATTTGGTCCGATGGGAACTGAAAAGGCGTAACACAACGTCTAAGAGGGTCTAACAAGTTGATAACGAAGTGTTCTGGCTCTAACTAAGGAGTAAACCCATTAGCTGAAGGGTTATCCACTTTGAGCTTAAGGATTTTATAGCGCGCACAATGAAATGAGAGTTTGCGATATACCATTTGTGAATATGGATTAATAGTGACTGTACACTGCAATTGTTCATGGTTCATTGATGTTCATGGTTAAAATAACCGCTCAACGCAACAAAAAACTAGTTATGTAGTGCCGAAATTCATTTTTGTAAATACTCGTGTTGTTCGGCCAGAAATATTTTCGCTGTACGGATATATGCACATAGTTGTCACTAGAAATCCAGGAAAACAGTCGTTCATAGACCTACACGGAGATCAGAAGCTTAAAAAGGCAGAAAAATAAGAAGCATACTTTTAGCCAGTGAATTTTCAAGTGTTCGGTAGCCGAGGTGGTGATGACGTGGACAACATCAAACTTGGTGTGACGATCCTGAGGCCTGGGTTCGATTTCTATCGGTAGACAACTGTTTTTATTTCCAATTTTTATTGAAATAATAACAAGAGAAGCGTAAAAAAAATAATAAAAAAAAAACAAAAAAAAAGTCACGTAATGGATTGTGTGTGGAGAGCGGTCAGCTATGCCAATAGCGGGACCTGCTGAATTATTATCAGGCGAGGTTTCAAGCGATTCAAGCCAAACACCCACGGCTAAGAGGAGGAGGTAGCTTAGGCCAACTTCCAACATAGTTCAATGTCCCACCCTACCATCTTCCCCTGTAAAACTGCTTGGTGGAGTGAGGGAAGGGAACAGCTTCGCTTCATTGGCACCGAGCGAATCGGAAGATGAAGAGGAAGAGATGAAGGCTATAAGTAGCAGCATCAAAACGCTGCAACAAATACTGGCCATCAAAGAAAGGCAAATGACAAGAAGGAAGAGGGTAGAGGAATAGCAATCCCAGCAACAATAGCAGACGCTGGTTGCTCAAAAGCAGACCCAGCAACAGCACCAACAAAAGCTTAAAAAGCACCAACAACAACAAGAGCAGCCACAATAACGGCATCAGCAAAAACAACAGCAGCAGCAGCAGCGACAACAACAACAACATCAACAACAACAACAACAACAACAACAACAACAACAACAACAACAACAACAACAACAACAACAACAACAACAACAACAACAACAACAACAACAACAACAACAACAACAACAACAACAACAACAACAACAACAACAACAACAACAACACCAACAACAACAACAACAACAACAACAACAACAAGAGCACCAGCAGCAGCAGCAGAAGAAGAAGGAGAAGGTGCCTCCTATCAGCACCTACAAATTAGAGGTTAATGCAACCAAGGACCTGTGTAAGTTGGTCATTGGTAATAATTTTAAAATTATGAGATTGGGGAACGATCGCCATGCCATCCACTGTAATACAGTGGAGCTCTACGCGAAAATGAAAGAGCTCCTAAAGGAAACGACAACGGAGCACTACTCATTCACACCGAAGTGTGAAAAGCGGCCATCAATGCTGCTGAAGGGGTTGGAATCATCTACTGAACCTGAGGAGATCCTGGCGCTGCTCAAAGAGAAGGAGTGCGAAGGACTCAAGTTTGTGGGCGTAAAGCCATTTACCACAGCTAGAGCCAGGCGGGAGAAACGGAGTTTGCCGTTGTTCCTGGTGCAGCTCAGTCCCGAAAGCCGTCTGGATAGTCTAAGGAGTATCAATGTCCTAGACTACCAGGTGGTTCAGTGGGAAAAATTAAAAAGGAGCGAAGGCGTTATACAATGCGTTCGCTGCCAGAGGTTCGGGCACGCCACATCGAACTGCCAAATGCAGCCTCGATGCGTGAAGTGCGCAAAAAACAACAGCTCCGAGGAGTGTGCTCTGGCTAGGGACGGAGCATCCGATAGGAAGCAGCTCTCGTGCGTATTATGTGGGAACGTGGGACACACTGCAAAATATCGGGGTAGTTCTAAGTTCGCTGACATTAAAAAAGCAAAACTGGCTAGGCAGCAGAAGGTGGTGGTCAAACGTTCACCTGTTAGGTTTCAAACAGTCTCAAATTTCCTAATGGCGTCAGGTAGGGGGGCTACATTATAGCAAACGACTGTTGCTTCTCAGGCGCCAATGCCGAGAACAACGGAGGCTGCACCTTACATGCTGGCCATCTTGCTCGCAATCGTCCTTGGATAGATGGCTCAGCTTCAACTGCAGGTACAAGAACAGGCCAAGCGGGTGGACCAGATCTACGAGCGGCTGCCGGGACTAGCGCAACACATGTCGTAATGGGTACTCACATGGTGGAGTAAACTTTGAAGGTCCTTGCGGTGAATGTTAATTCACTGATTAGGATCGAACGAAGAGCCGCGATGTTTAAATTGCTACAAGACCAAACTCCGGATGTGCTTTTCGCTACCGAAACCAAGCTAACCGATAAGCACAAACTGGATTATAATAATTATATTGTTAGAAGAAGAAATCGGTCCAGATACAAACGTGGAGGCGGTGTCGCGATCTTCATTAAAGAAGGTATAAAATTTCACAGAGTGTACAAGGGAGTGTTGTGCAGGTTCCGGGTGTTGGAGACAGTCGTCATCTACATACCGCTCCGCACTGGAAAGCTACTGTACTTGGCCTCTGTTTATGCACCTGAGGCTTCATAATCCACCCCCTTCATTACAGAGCCCGACACGCTTTTTCGACTTCTGAGGCTGGATTCGGGGGAGAATTATTTTATAATCGGCGGGAATTTCAACGCTAGATACAGAGATTGGGGAAATAATTTGCCAAATACTAGAGGGAACCTACTACTCGATTGGTGGGGTCAGCACGATGTCATGTACAGACTCGGTCTTAAAGCGACGGATAACCCTTCGTTTCCCAGAGGCGGGTCTTATCTGGATCTACTGCTGTACGATGAACGTATACGACTGATAGGTACGAATTTACAAACGCTAAACTGTCTGCGCACATTCGTGTATGACAATTCCCAACGAAATTGCGGAATTGGAGGAGTTTGCCCAAAGATATTCTTACAACTACAGTAAAGCTCGATGGACACGCCTCTCAGCAACGTTGAAAAGAGCGCTCTCCTCGAACACGCCCCACCCTCCATCCAATAGGAATTTGTCAAACGAGGAGATCGACAAGAACCTAAAACGAATGGACGAGACAATTACACAAACTATGGACACTACAATACCGCGGTATCAACGTACGACTAACGAAGACCTGCTCCGCAAATCTACTATTGACGCACTGCACCGACAGAAAAGTAGACTTCTGACAAGAATTAAAAACTTGTACAGACAGTTAACTGACCGACCGGAGATTAGGACGAAGTCGTCGATTAAAAATATTCAAATGCTAATAAAAGAGAATTACAGAATTTCTGTAAGTTTGTATTGGAACAACAAGGCTCGGGCTGTAAACACCAGCAACCCGAATATGTTTCCGCAAATAAATAAACTATTTCGGAGAAAAAATCAAAACGACCTTCAGTGTCTTAAAATAGCCCGGACAACAGACAACGAACGGTTACTGACAATAGCAGGAGTTGATCCAAATGAGGACACTGACAATGACGACTTCTTTGGGATCGAGGACCCGCAAGAGTAGGTTGAGACCATAGGGACGACTTTCCAGGAAGTATACAAGACCATTGATATCATTGGCCCTAATTACGACCTGGACAATCGCGTCTTGGTGCACAACTGCTACATTCGAAATTAAATAGAGAATTGGCGATCCAACGGCTCTGGTTTCACCCGGTTTAGCGACGAAAATATGGCAAATAATGTCATTGCCAGAGACGGTGACCTACCCCTGTTCATTTCGAAGGAAGAACTCCATGAGATCTTCGACACAATCCTGGCTAAGAAGTCAGTGGGGACCGATGGTATCCCGAACATCGTGCTTCGACATCTTCCTCTAGAAGCGGTCGACATTTACACCACCCTGTTTAATAATGAAATGAATAATGCACATTATCCAGCGCATTGGAAAACTGCGGTGGTACATCCGATCCCCAAAAGGGATAAAGATACTTCCAATCCGGCGAATCTCCGCTCGATTAGTCTTCTTCCAAACATAAGTAAGGTTTTCGAGAAGGTGATCAATAGAGTCCTGACTAAGTGGGTTGAGGACAAACATATAGTTCCGGATAATCAATTCGGTTTTAAGGCGGGGCATGATATCATTCATTCTGCGTCTAAACTGGTTTCTGATATCCAATGGAACAAAGGCAAGAAACAGTGCACTGCTGCCTGCCTGATTGTCTTGGAGAAGGCCTTCGCCACCGTATGATTAGAGGGTCTTTTCTATAAGCTGACTTTGTTGGGGATCAGTAAACCACTCTTGTACATTCTTTATAATACGTTAACCAACAGACAGTTCATCGTGAAGAATTGTGATATGACTTCCGTTGGAATATTTCAAATTAAGAATGGTCTTCAGCAAGCCGCGATCAATTCGCCGATCCTATTCAGCCTTTATACAAGCGACTTGACAGGTTCACTTCCCCATACTATTGCGTACGCAGACGATTTGATAGCATACAGAACAGGTCCAAAAATCGAGGTCATTAATACCCTCTTGCAGCGTGACTTGAACGTGACGTTGAAAATCAACTTTCAGAAGTCGGAAACCATTTTGTTTAGGACGCCGTTGTCTAGAGCCTCTAGGGATACCAGAAAAAATTGGCGAAAGTTCTCGATTATTGGACAACACGGACAGCCTCTTGCCTGTCGAAATGTAGTCAGATACCTTGGAATCTGTCTAGATCAGTTTCTGTATTTTGACAAAAATGTAGATGCTGCTCTGACCGGAGCTAAAGGCGCTTTTGCCCTTACAAAGAGACTGTTTTATAGCAGCCAACTCAATGCGAGGGTAAAGGTAATCTGCTACATGACCCTTGTCAGGTCCATGCTGGTATTTGGTTGTCCTGTGTGGTTCAATGTACGAGCAGACTTAATGGAAAAGATTAGGGTGTTTGAGAGGGCTTGCCTCCGCTTGTACAGAACACCAGAGTCGGAGTACAGAAAATTTTATCCTAATGAGGTCCTTTACAACAGGGCGAACCTAATACGAGTGGACAACTTCGTAATTAAGCTGACTCGAAGGCACATTGCAAGAGCAATGACCTCGACGAATAACCTGATATCTGGGGCTTACTATAGAAATATATACATATATTAGTATATACAAAGGTGTATACTGATATATGTATATGATTGTGTATAATGTCTATTTGTATTTATGTGTGTATTGTAGATTTAGGTTAGGTAGGCTAAGGTTTATTTTAAGTTAGATATTAAGTTTTTTATAAAAAATAAATTATGTCCATATGCTAAGTTTTTGTAAACAAATTTTTTTCTTAGCTTTAAGTATACAATATAAATAATTCTAAATAAAATGTAAGTAAAGTCGAAAGACATAGATATAAGTATTTAGAGTAGCTTAGAGTGCCTGTGTGGGGCCAGTAAGTTAGTATAAGATTGTTAAGTAATTTTAAGCTAGCATTTAAGCATTTGTTAGTATGTAAGAGTTATTGATTAGAAAATAAAATGCATTTAAAAACTGAAAAAAAATGCAGGAAAACAGATACGGCATGTCTGATAACCATAACTGATATTTTAAAGAATTTTTTTCAGTTGGTCTTCTATCCGCAGAATCTACAGTCTAACCATAAACCTTAAAGTGGAGGTCGTCTGACTTAGGATTGATTCAACTTGTATATTTTCATAGAATGCGACATCATTTTCACCAATTGGTAGTTGTTGGAATTTCTCGTGTGGCCTTGCCTTTATACGGTGAAAGGAAAAAGCTCACAGTTAGCTAGTTAGGCATTCGACCGCTTCAGATTATTTTATTGAACAAAATAGCAAGCCAATTAAACCCAAAATGTCCGATAGTTGCCCATACTTGGGAGGGATTGTGATCCGGATCGACCGCGTAACCTGGTTCATCTGTTTTACTGATTCACTAATAGATTCACGGAGATAGTTCACGGAGATTCTTCATTCTTCGTGAGTGAGTACTCTATCTACTGCAGACGTTCCTGCGTGTAGTGGTGGTGTTTTCTTCGTTGCGCTGCAATTTTTCGTTTACCCGTTATACAATGTTGCAATTTTTCTACATGCTTGCCGAGTGTTTTGATTGTAGCTAGCTACAACTTTTCTCGCCACTAGGCCACGCTTAAAAAGCTTTTGTTCATTATCACCATTTTCATATCATCGTTCCACTGTTTCAATTATTTATTTATACAGAGCCGTCCTTTTGGCACTTTATTGCACTCATATTCGTATACGTTCACTTTCGTTATTCTATTTTCATCATCATCATTTTCTTTTGTCCCACCAGTAGTCTCCAGACGTGGGAACCCGATCACGCATACGGACTTCGGATAGGTTCCTTTGATATTAATGCGCCTTAGACTCATATTAGGTGTTAATGTGCTTCATTTTCAATTTTACCCATTTAGTCACCCCTTCCGATAGACTGGGAAACGAAATGCCGCAATATTTTGTAAGCTGTCGCAGTAGGGCGATTTAAGGTTGAACTACATTGTTCTATTAAACATAATGGGATGTGACTTCCGTGGTTATTTTTTGCTTTTGCCCCTCTTTTTGAGCTTGACTTGGTATCGCTCTTAAATTGTTACTATCGTAAAAACCTCTTATGGCCGCAATTATTTTGTGATACATACGAGTATGTATGTATAGGGTTTTCCAATAAGGACTTGACAATTTTTTTTTTTTAAATAAAACGCAAACCATTTGAGATATATCAAAACCTTAATTATCGGCTTGAAGTACAAACAAAACATTTATGAATGGAACTCGACTTCGTTCATATGGCCACCGCGGGCACGTTTGCAGCGGTCGATTCGTTGGACCCAATTTTCAACGACTCGGCCACATAATTCGGCCGAAACGGCCGCTATTTTAATGTTGGCTCTGAGCTCTTCCAACGTCGTCGGCGTGTTGGCATAAACCAATGACTTAACGTAGTCCCACAGAAAATAGTCAAACCGCTTTAAATCGCACGAACGAGGCGGCCAATCGACTGGCCCATTTCTTGAGATAACACGCTCACCATACTTACTCTTCAATAAATCGAGTGTAGCGTGTGCTGTGTGACTTGTGGCATCATCCTGTTGAAACCACATATCGTCCAAGTCCATATCTTCCAATTCGGGCCATAAATAATCGGTGATCATGGCGCGATAACGCTGACCACTCACAGTAACGTGACGATCGTTATCGTCGACGAAAAAATATGGCCCAATAACGCCGCCGGCATGCAAACCGAACCAAACAGTTATTTTTGTGGATGAAGTGATGATTCATGAAGCACATGTGGATTTTCACCCGACTAATAACGCATATTTTGCTTATTGACGAACCCATTGAGCCAAAAATTAGCTTCGTCACTGAAGATGATTTTGCGATGAAATTCATCATCTTGGCGCATCTGCTCCAGAACCCAATCGGAGAACGTACGTCGCTTCAAATGGTCCATTGGCTTCAATTCTTGAGTCAGCTTGATCTTGTATGGGTGTAAACCAAGATCCTTACGCAAAATACGCCATAATGTGGTCTGAGCGATGCCCAATTCTTAAGAACGCCGCGGAATTGACTGATTTGGATCGTTTGCTAAGGACGCCTGAACGGCAGCGATATTTTCGACACTTCGACCAACCCGTTGTTTCACTGACACGGCAACATCACACAAAGAATATGTAGACTCAAATTTTTGCACTAAACTTGTTATTGCCTGTCTACTAGGGCAAGAATTACGACCGAAAATTGTAGTTAACGCTAAAGTTGCAGTCACCGACTCCGAATTTCGGTAGAAAATTTTTTATAATTTGCAGGCGTTGCTCGTTCGTGTATTTTACCCTGTTGAAAATGTTGAGTTTACTGAATAAATTGACAGTGACAGTTTGGTGATTAGTGAAAGAGTGCGCTCACAAATTAAATTCAAAGTTGTCAAGTCTCTATTGGAAAACCCTTTATGTATATCTTTAAATTATAATTTTAAAATGTTGTAACAATACAATAACATATGAATTGCTGTATGTGCCCATCAAATTGACGTTTGATATATGTACGAGAATAATCGTTTTTTATTGCTAGGGGTTCATTTCATCAGTGGTACGACCCTAACCAAACAAATTCGCTTGCATTGTAGATACTATAAAAATAAAACAACCATTTAACACATGGTTGTTTAAAAAGTTCAACACTCCAACACATTATGGAGAAGTACTCCAACACGAAATTTTTTTATTATAACATCCATCAATTATATTTATCATTACCGCAAAACGAACGTCATCATCCCTACAATAGAACACACAAAAGCATCAATAAATCGACACACATCCCATCTATCCCATGCATCCCATCCAACTCTGTCTGACAATATTCCATTCCAAATTCAATTCATAGGACAGCCAAACCAAAGTCGGCGCGAAACCCTTCATTTTGCCAGTTACATGAATTTACCATTATCGACGATACATAGGAGTTAGGAGTTCTGGCTGCAGTGTGGAGCAGGAGTAGAGACACCCAACCACATCTCCAAACAGTGTGTAATAATTCCATGTAACGGACATCCGACATGTGATAAAAAATGTTATGATGCCCTAACGCAAATGGTCAGTACGAGTAGTGTCTCCCCGGTCTATGATTCCATTTTATTACCCGAATGCAAATATGCAATTTTCTCTCCCTCTCCTCGATATAACTAGGACTACCAGCAATCGATGGAGACCACAGAGCACGAGTTATCCCAGAGTGGATATTCATTTTGCATATTAATTAAAGGTATTTGGTCCCTTAACTCCTTAACCTCCACCACCACTTGTGGAACTAGAAGCGCGGAACACCTATAAAGCGCTGAACCATTATTGATCAAAGTAGCGATGTATTCGTATTCGCAGGAGTAGAAGATACATCCAGAGCAGGTTCCACTGACCTTCAGTGTCTTTTAAAATTACAGCCTTGCAAACAGATGGCCATAGGCTAGAGCAGACACCAATTAGGTCTGTCCTAAGTACGTTGGTCACTGTCTGGAAGCAAGTGGATTAATTTGATATCATTTGGAGCTTCATTTGGGCCAAGATTGCAATTATAGACTCGCGGCTGTAATTTATTAATAACAACTCGGGAGTTTTCGATTATAACAACTCTGACAACATGACTAGAAGCGGTACGATGTCAACCTCGTGGTTGAATTAATGATGCCCCGATGCTTATACAACCACTGCAGATAGTCAGATAGTGCTGCGAATCAGATATTAGATGAAAGGGAACCAGCCATCGTCTTACTGCAGATAAAATCCTACCCTAAGGAGTTTTACGTTTTTGTAATTATGGAAAAAGCGATTTGCCCTCCTCCTCTGTTCACCTCAAAAGTGGTTACGTAAATTTTGTCAAAGTAATAATGACGAAATCATGTTCGCTGTCAAATTTAATTTTCACCTTATTCAATGTTGGTGATTGGCACGGCATCGTATTACTCCTGCCTTTAGGGTTAGTGTCGGTGCCATGTCTTAACAGTAACTAATCAAATCAAAAGCGACTCCTGAGCTTAAGATTCCGATAACCCAGAACCCATATTCAAGCCTGAACTTGAATCCAAAACTGACAAGAGTCAGCCGTGTCGATGGCGGCAGGAAGAAGCTGTCAGACGTCTAATTAAATTTGAAAATTTCATCCCGTATAAATGCTAATAAGTCCCTGGGGGCAAATTATGCAAACAACCCTGCTGCCATTGTGGTGATGATTCTATGCGCCGTGATGTACTCCATAGTGCTGCGGTTTTTGGGGCAAAACTTTTCCCATGTCATTTTGGGTGAGGTATCCCACAGATTGTTAAATTCATCCATAGCACAAGGACTGGCATGTTGAGTTGCTGCTGCTTTTCCTATTGCTATTGCTATGACTACAACGATGATGTTGACGATGATGAAATATCCAGATACGAATATCCTGCTTCTTGTGCAAATTTAAGAGCATAAAATATGACTATGCCCTTACACATGGTTCGTTTAGTTCAGAAGGAATAACGTTTGCTCAAACTCAAAGTATTCTGTCATCATAGTTTACGAGATACAATTCATGAGTACGAATATTCGTATGTATCCATGGATACGCGATAGAATACGGCTACTTGTAGTGAGTTGTGAGATTTAATCGTTTAATTTGAAACTTTTATTGCTACTTGTGTTTCTTGGGCTTAAGTACAAGGAAGCCCGGCAGCGAACACGAGTATTTGAGAAATACATTCCCGAATAGTATATTAAGCGGTTGCAATTACAATAGATATTATAGTTTGGGATTTTATGGAGCAATGATTACCCTTGCATGGTGTTGTCCGGAGGCTAGAGAGGATTTTTACGACTCGAATTTCCACTCCGGCAATGATTGTATACCACAGCAATCATCATCCCGACTGCATATGCTCGTACATTACTATCAAAAGATATAATATTGTAGATTATAAGCCTAGTTACCAATTTTCACTTAAGTCCTGGCGCTCACACAACATGCAGCCGTTTTCAGTTTTCCACTTATTTTTCTTTGTAGCATCAGGGCGCTAGTTTCAATGCGAAAATTCTAGTACGAGTATATTAAGGAACTTACGAATACCATTGTGTTCCGATAAAGTGTCAGGTAAGTAAGTGATCAATCTATTCAACAACTGGATTCTCATTGACATTTTCGAAACGTTGGTCGAGAAGCATTCGTTTTGCCAGCGTACATCTTGGAGTCTCATCCTCTTTACAATTCAATTCGCGTTGAGTCCAATTGTCAATAAAGGCTCTGACTAAGCAGTCACAATGAGCTGTCTCGCTAATCAGTAATTTTATTTACCGTGCATTCCATTATGATCTCGGAAAAAGACAAGATTCAACGAAATCATCATTACGCCTGCATACTCTCTTGGTTGGGCTCTAACTTTCTAATAACGGACTAAATATTGGATTTCAAAAGGATTTAAAAAGGCATTGTTCCATTATATTCTACAGTGTTGTCGTTTAATCGAGTCCTCAGTAACATATGTCAACGATTTCAATGGCAGTATGTCATGAAGCGCAATCCTGCTCGAACCACATGTCATCCGGATTTATGTCGTCCATATTTTTAAAGAAATAGCCACTAATCATTGTCCAGTAATAAGGGCTATTGACTGTCCGGCTGTCGAGCGTTCCAGCTTAATTTTTTTGGAGAAACAAAAACTGATGATGCTGTCAACCTGAAACCACTCTAAGACGTGCACTTTAGTGGGTATAATAAGTCTCCTAGGTTTCTTCTGGAAATTGAGCTTCGCCACTTAAAACGATTTTTTGGTCGGAGAGTGCTTTCCATTTATATGTATGTACGGGCGATCATCAACAGAAGACGTCTCACAAGCGATACCTGCGTGCAATTCCGGGAAAATAAGATTAATAGACGTAAACTCCTCCTGACTCACCGATATTAAGCAGCTCCGGGTTAGTGTTGTGCTCCTTGGCGATGGCGGCGTAGTCCATAACGGCTAGACATGCAATTGCTGAGATCCAAGACAGGGCATCGGCGACTGCCCTTGCGAAGATTGGCGAGGATGTGTTTCTGTAGGCGATGGTGTGCTGAGAAAGGTAAAAGTTAGCGGCTTGTGATCGGTGTGGATTGCAAAAGGCCGATCCTTTATGAAGCGGCGAAAGTACACCATGGCCAACTTACTCCCCATCATATGGGCTATAATTATGTTGCACGAGAGCGAAGGATTTCGAAAAATATTCGAGGGCATTTGACTACTTGAAGTAACACTGAAACAGCTGCAGCGTTTGATGTCTCGCGCATAAAGCATGCTGCAATGAGTAATCGAGCTGAGTTGACTCCCCAATAGAGGCAAAATATCCTACTTTGAGCCACCGTGAACCGCATCTAAAAAGAGGTGTTTGGTAGGCAGTAGCAGGCAGGAGACATGGGCGAAAGTGATTGAGCGCCCCAAAGAAGCGACAGAGTTCGTAAAAGGTGTCGTGAGGTAGTCATATGCCTTTTTTTTTTTTTTAAAGAACTTAGCACTCGAGTGGGTATGACTACACTTATGATGCCAAAGCATGTGCCAAGTTTTCCGGAAAAAATTTACAGAAATTGAAAGAAAGATGTTTGGGCTCAGTGGCTATTTCGCTCCATGGGTGGCATTCAGAATTTAATTGAGAAACTAAAGTATTAGAGTAAATTGGTTTGATGTTGCAACCATTTATCTCATAAGATTTTAGTAGCCTGAAGAAAAATCTTGTGGCCACGGCTGGTATTGAAGCCCGAACCGTCCCATTGGTAAGCCAATACACTACCACTTGAGCCACGGCCACCCATTTAATTGGGATGCCGATTTTTATTCCTTTTTCCTTGCATTTCCTACTTTTGAGGGATGTAATGCTTCATCGCGTTAAGACATACAAGAAATGTGAACCGGGGCCCTTATCGACGTGCGTCTAAATACGATGTAGTGCCACAAAAAATTCCAGAAATTGCCCTTTTCTACCGCGGTCCACAATAAAATTGACTTCTTCAGACAAATAACAGGTGTTTTTTGAAAAGTGAGTAAGCTTTCTAATGATGAGGTATCTATAGTACCGGCACCTAGTACATTGGATTTGATACGAATATAAGAGCTCTGCCATGTCATCATCACCCTAGCAGGAAGCATAGCAGGGCATGGAATCCTGTTTATGTAAGTGCTTAGCAAAAGCGTAATGGGCCGTAAGTACTCCAGTAAGAAGTTTGTAATTCTTCCTGCATATGGATGAAAGAATACCACAGATTTGTTTAAGATATCGGGATATTTTTATTTTGTCTGGGTTCATGCTAAAGAGTCACGCCGCTAAAAATTTTTTTGTCATTCCTAAACTATTCTCCTTTGAGTCTTGGACTCTATTGCCCAGACAATGCCTTGCATTCTCAAACAAATGATGAGAGAGCTTAGCAAGGTACTCGATGAAATTCGGCTGTCGGTATAGACATACATTGTTTGCCACTTCAACTTGATCCTCATAATGCAACTCATTTTCATTTGGATCGGAAGACACACGCAAGTTTTCCTAACAAGGAGTGATGTTTACAGTTTCTACTATCTCCAAAGGCCCTACCGCCTTGTTCCAGATCGGCTTTTTGTGAAATCCTTGAAGATTTGATTATATTCCTTATTTTGGCTAGATTCCGGCCGAAGTGGGCTTTATATTTTCTCTGCAATTGGAGTTTTGGTATATTGCACCAAAAGGCATGTGCATGTGAAAGACCTGAGTCAAAAGAAAATCTTAGAATTTTGATTGTGGCTCGTGCTGTATGCGCCGTTACTCCATCCTGTTGGAACTACATGTTCTCCAGTTCAAATTCATCCAACTGAAGAATGAGAAAGTCGTTAAGCATGGCTCTGTAGTGTTCGTTTTCTACAGTAGTCGTTTGGCCTGCGGCGTTTTCGAAGCGCTAACAGCACACCATGCAATAACTTTGAGCGGGTGTAATGACTCTACGTGACTCGTCGCTCATGATGATTTTCGATGAAAAGTTGTCTTCCTCGTGGTCGAGATTCAGGATGGCTAGAGCTTAGGTTACACGTGCTTGGCGGTCAACAGCTAACAACTGTAAGGGAACACCTTACAGTCTTTCACTAAAATTCTCTATAAAGACCGCCGATTGTTGCCCAATTGCGTGGCACGTCGTCCGGGGTCATCTGCGATATATTCAACCACAGCTGCGATATTCTCAGCAGAACGGCTGCTCTGGGGCCGGCCAGACCTGGCAGCATCTTGTGTTATCCGTCTTCTAGGCGAACTGCTAAACGTCGTAGTGTTTTCCCAGTTGGTGTCGGACGACCGGCAAATCTGCGACGAATTATTCCGCAAAAAAATCGTAACAAGTATTACGCTTGTAGCTGACGTGTAACTTGTATCTGTTTACTTCACAAATGTCAAAGTAGAATTAACATTTGCCGCTATTTGCAAAAATTATAGCATCTTCCGATAGGGTGATGACTTTTGCGCTACCTAGCATAACATCGATATCAGCGAGTTTGAAGTCATCAAAAGAAGCACCCGTATATTTGGTGGCCTCATCCGTCAGCACTACCGATGACATATATGTACCGATTTCCGCGGGTTATATTACTCAGCCCACTGTGAATTTTCATTCTTGATTCAGTGAGGAAGTCATAAGATTTTCTGTTCCAGATTGATTGACTTGTCGCTTTTGAGGACTTTCACCAGCCTGCTTGTTTGGATGAGTATTTCAACGTTCTCTCTATGGGAAGCTCTCTTCGAAATCCGAATTAGTCTCTCATAGTATTTTTGCTTCGATCTGTAAGGATTCCAGTATTCCTTCAAATGAATCCTAAATGACCTTTTTTCAGATTCCGTAATTGTTTTCGGAGTTCTGCATCCCATCATAGAATGGTCGATATGCGGGAGTATCTCCTGGCAGAGCATGTAAATTCAAAACATTTGGTCAGGGCACTCTTTAAGTTCTACACAGCTTCTTTAACCTCCTATCTTGTCCTTAGGCAATCTCTTTCTTTTGCTAAAAATAGGGATCGGGGCTGTAAGTTGTTCAAGAACCCAATCCGGGACGTGAACTCCTGTAGCGCTACTTTAGTTGAATCTGTTTTTTCTGTGTATTCAAAATATTACAATGAAAAGACGAAAGTGGCACAAGCGAAGCCATCGAAATTCCAGTGAGACTTTGTACCAAAGACGATAGAGCTGTTCTTTGAAATTGTCAGCTAGTCTATTATTCTTAGTAGTAAAACTATAAAAAATTCCAATAGCGTTATTAATGGCCTTATTTACCACTAGAATGATGACAAAAACTAGACAAGTCGTTGTATTACTCGGCTCATTAATAGCATCTGGTTGTGAGTCAGTCTTGATATAATTACCTTAGAAATGAACTTAGAGACGGATAGAATCCGCTGTCTGATGGACTGTTTCCCTATTTTCATTGCTGGTTCTCAATCATGTTGTTAAATCCTTATAGGATGCATTTTTTGACATACCTACTATATTCCTTCAAACAAATCTTTAGTAACTTGCTTGGAAATTTTCTGGTTTGCTTGTGAAATTATTGCAGTTCTGCCTTCAAAGGCGGATGAACTCTAAACGGATCATATTTCATATTTCCGAAATTTGTTATGGAAACTGGTTTACCTACGGCTGTCCATGTTGAATTTTTAGAATACGAACCTTGATTTAAGGATTATGACAAAATGATACGAATGATTGACTTCCCTTCAAAGTCTTATATGTTTGACTTTTTAACGCTCCTATAGCACACACTGATGACGCCATCATGAAGCAATTAAACAACCATTTGGAACTGTTGGTGTATATCGAAAGCACAGGGGATATACCCAACAATTAAATAAAAGGAGAGAAAAATATCCTATCAGGCGACAGCAAAGACATCATCGAAAATAAAAAATAAAAACCCTTTCAATTGATTTACCTTACAACAGCGCATAATATTTACATGATGAGTAGAACTAGGATTCTATGACCCCTAGCCAGGATTCGGACTTCAATAATTGTGCTTAGCGGGAGAATTTAAAAAAAAAAACCAGTAGATACATATGTTTGGCAAATTCTATTGATTTTTTTTTGTTTGTTTTTTCTGGATCGCAAGCGCGTGCTCATAATACGAGTAGTGTTCCTACACTTCTTACTATTAATGTTCATGTAACCGCAACTAAGTTTCGACTTATCAAGCGGTCTTATTTTATCATAAAATAGACTCGTTTGGCAGGTGACTTTCCAATGAAAGTTCCTCGTATTTTTCGCTTTTTAACGTGATTTCGCGCTAGATCCAAAGGTTTGGTCCTTTTTCGATTTCGGAGTAAAAGGTTTTTTTCTCGTTCAAAATTTGTAGGACTCTTTAGTCGAAGTTTCTTGCTTCGTCCTCGACAGTACGGTGCATGGACGATTTCTCTTAGCACTTTATTTTCAAAAGCTTGTAAAATATTGGCATTCGTTTTCTTGGCACAACCCCAAAGTTGTATACTATAGGTCCACACCGGCGTTAGCAGCTTGTTTTGCTTGGAATGTTTACTAAGTAACTAATACATTTCTCTGTATTGGCTTTCGAGTTCTCTGCGTTTTTTTAACGTGTGTATTAGAATCGACGATGTTAATTTTTAAATAAAAAATGGGAATTGCCAAGAACCGAAAAAAAACAGCGCTGCGAATCAAACAAAATTTTATTATTACAATGTTACCAAGATGTTGCTCCGGCTGTGAGATGAATCCAAGTGAAAGAGACTATGAACCATCATCTCGCATCAACACCGACAATGCATAGTCAATCGTCGTAAGTTTTGGCGGCCAACGTTAGTTACACTAACAACGCAATAGGATTACTCTACTTTGTACAAGGAGCGTTGAGAGCGATGTGAGTTGACTGTACATTGTTGTTGTGATGCAACTAGACAAGATGTTTTTTTTTTTTGTTTTTACAAATCGAATGTACATTGTGTCACAAGATGATGGTACAAAATTAGCAAAGTATTACAAACATAGGTAAAGTAAATGAATAATGAATAGATTAAGTATAGCAACAAATAATCTTAAACATCCCGGCCCTCCTGGAACGAGTTTCAGGATGATGGGAGAACTGCCAGCTTGGTGATAGGACGAGTAAAGTTGCCGCGAGCTGTCCGTACTGTCGCAACTCTGCCATGGTTATCAGAACCCGGATGCGTAGCCTCAATTCTGCCAAGAAGCCACTTAGTTGGCGGAAGGTTTGGCTCTTTAATCACCACTATGTCGCCAATCTTAAGCTCAACCTTGGGTGTTTTCCATTTGGGACGTTCTTGAAGACTTGTGACGTATTCAGACTGCCATCGTTTCCAGAATCCTTGGTCTATTGATTGCAGGCGCTTCCAGTGTGACAAGCGGTTAGGTGACGTCTCGAGGTAGCTGGGCTCAGGAACAGCGGTAAAGGGTTCACCTATAAGGAAATGCGCAGGGGTTAATGGATTGCAATCTTCATCGGACAACACACAAAGAGGACGTGAATTTAAAATTGATTCTATTTGAGTTAGCACAGTGTACAACCCTTCGAATGTGAGGATATTGGATCCGATAACCCGGCGTATATGCAGTTTTACTGACTTTACCCCGGACTCCCATAATCCACCAAAATGTGGTGCTGAGGGGGGTATGAAGTGCCATTCAACTCCGTCCAATGCAAGCGCAGCAGCAATATCGTCGTTGTAGGTCTGTGACAAGACCAACTTTTGCATATCATTGAGACAGCGACGAGCTCCTTGGAAGTTTGTCCCGTTGTCAGTATATATATTGGAACATTTTCCACGTCGAGACACGAATCGGCGGAAGGCAGCTAAAAATGCATCAGTCGTTAGGTCACTTACCAATTCCAAATGCATTACCTTTGTGCACATGCATACAAATAGTGCCAGGTAGGCCTTGGCCAGCTTTGGGTTACGACCTTTTGACAGTTTGATGGGCCCAGCGTAGTCACACCCAGTGTTGGCAAAAGGGCGACTTTGGATGACACGTGGTTGCGGCAAATCACCCATGAGTTGCGAGCTCGTAGTCTTCCGCTGCAGAAAACAAGGTTTGCAGGTGTGCACGATCTTGCGAATAAGGTTGCGGCTTCCCAGCATCCAATACTGCTGGCGAACGATGGCGAATGTCTATGAAATCCCTGGATGCAGGTGATTTGTATGAATCTCAGTGGCTATAAGAGAAGAAACATGTGTGTTAGGGAGAATAATGGGATATTTTATATTATATGACACATTGGAGTTCTTAATACGGCCCCCAACGCGTAAGAGTCCATCGTTATCAATGAACGGGTAGTATCGAATGAGTTTGGACTTATTTGGTAAGCCCCGGTTGTTCAGAAGACCACGAATTTCACTCCCGAATGTTTGTTGTTGCACATGTTTTAGAATGTATAGTCTTGAGGATTTAAGTTCGGTTAACGAAATACCGCGCCCGCGACGAATCTTTCCAATTTTATTAGGGCGACAGTGGGTGATAAACCGAAGGCAATACGCGAAAATTCGAAGCAACCGAGAGCACGACGAGCTTTTGTGGATTAGACTGCTGATGACATCCATGTGAGTCGCTGATATTAATACTTGCTTGGGTGAATGTTTTTCTTCGGCTGCGATTACTGCTGGATCTGGTTGTGGTAGAGTGAACTTTGATGCTGGCCAAAATTCTTGTGACAACGAGAGCCAGGAAGGCCCGGTCTACCAGAGATGATGATTGATGAGGTTTGATGGTAGCACTTCGCGTGATGCACAATCTGCTGGATTAGATTCTGAAGCGATATAGTTCAAAGCATATCGCGGAATATGTTCAAGAATAGCAGCTGCACGATTCGCGACAAATGCAGTCCAACGACGAGGCGGTGAGGATAACCAATGAAGAACGATTTCAGAATCGCACCAAGCGAAGATCTTAAAGTTATATGGTATGGAGATTTTGATTAAATTAATGAGACGGTAGAGAAGAAGCGCTCCACAGAGCTCGAGTCGACGAATGGAGACAAGTTTTAGTGGCGCTACCTTCGTCTTTGCTGCAATGAGAACGACCTTGAATTGATTTTCCGCGATTTTACAACGAGCGTACACTACAGCCGAGTAGGCCACCGATGAGGCATCCGAGAACCCGTGGAGCTCAACATCCTCAAATGACGAGAAAACATTTCTAGCAATCCGTATCTGTTCAAAGAAGTGAAGCTCTCGTTGATAGTTAGTCCACCGATCAGCCAAAGGTAATGGCAAAGGATCATCCCAACTGAGCCTTAGTTCCGACGACCAAAGTTCCTGAAAAAGCAGTTTGAAGAGTATAACCGATGGGGCTAAGAATCCTAACGGGTCGAATATCCGAGCGATCTCCGACAGTAATGTTCGTCGAGTTGGTGAAGTACAAAGTCGTAAGTCAGCCATCCGAAACGAGAATTAATCTGAAGTAGGACTCCAGTGCATACCGAGCACCTTGATCAACGACTTGGATCGTTCGGTATCAAACCAAGAGAATTCGCAATCTTCTTGGGGTAAACGAGCAAGCAAGGGCCAACAATTGGAGTTCCACTTTCGTAGTTCGAGTTTCGCGAGAGATAATAGGGTAACCAATTCCGACTGTAGTCTAATTAACTCTTCCGATGAGTTGGCGCCTGTCATGATGTCGTCTACATAAATATCTCTTAATAGTATACGAGCGGAGTTTGGATATTGGCTCTGATAGTCCATCGCGATCTGCTTTAACACTCGAACGGATAAGAATGGTTCCGATGCGGTGCCATATGTGATCGTGCGTAGTCTGAAATGGCCAATTTCATGGGACGGGTTTTCGCGCCACACTATCCGCTGATAATCAGTGTGATTGTCATCAACCCAAATTTGGCGGAACATTTTAACCACGTCAGCCGTAAAAACATATTTGTGTTGTCGGAAGCGCAGACACACAACCAAGTCTCTCTGAATGGCAGGGCCAATGAGCAGCTTGCTGTTAAGCGAATTACCAAATGAATCTCTCGCGGACCCATCAAACACGACGCATAGTTTGGTCGTAGAGCTATCCGGTTTCAACACGGCATGATGGGAGAGGTAGAATTGCTTCCCAGTGTTAGTGTCTAATCTAGCTGAGGGTATGCGAACCATGTGACCCAGACGAATATATTCCTGCATGAATTTCAGATATATGCAACGCAGGTTTGCGTCACGTTGAAAGCGACATTCCATGGATTTTAAGCGATTGAGATAGCAGATTTGAGAGAATTACCGAAGACAGGCGAAGGAGTGTTGAATGGCAACTGAACGACATATCGTCCATCCGATGAACGCGAAAATGTCTTACGAAAATGTTGCTCAGCTTCATACTAAATGATTCGTCAGGAGGGGGTGTTACATCATCAAGCTCCCAGAATCTTTGCAGTAAAACATCAACATCCAATGTAGTGTGAAGCGATGAAATCTCGACATGATGCGCATGTTGGGTGTCTAACAGTTCACCTGTTACAACCCAACCAAATGATGTATTCTGGGCTATGGGTAACCCTCTTGATCCCTGAATTTGTTCCCCCTTGAGTGCGCACCATAATTTGTCTGCTCCGAGAAGTACGTCGACTGGACTAGGTACATTAAATCTGGGATCTGCTAATTCCAGATTTTGAATATGGGACCATGCGGTTATATCAAGACACTGAGATGGCAGATTGGAAGTCAACTTGTTTAAGATGAATGCGTCAACGAATAGATGAGTTTGACTTAATCGAGAACGAAGTGTCATTGAAATACAACCTCTAGTATGACCTGCTTCTGTGGATGACACTCCAAGAATGGGTATTCGAGCGTGTTTGCGAGGCAGTCCTAATCTCTGAGCAAAGGATTCAACAACGGAGGAGACTTGGGACCCAGAATCAAGTAATACCCTACAACTTATTGAATTACCCTGAATATCTTGAACCGTAGCCAATATGGTGGGTAGGATTGTTTTCTTAGAGAAGCCAACATCGATCGAATGGTTATTGCTCAAGGGGTAAACAGCAGATGGTGTAGAGCAGGAAGGTTGAGGTTGGAGATAAGCTTGATTTTGTTGAGGATCTTGAAATGGAAGCGACGAAGAGGTTGACGATGTCGATGACGACGCGATTGAAGGAAACGACGACGAAGAGTGAGTTTGTTCCGGCGGGTGTACCAATGTGTGGTGATGCGACTTGCACACGCGACAGCGAAACGAAGAGCGGCATTTGTTTGCAGAATTGCCTACACGAAGACAGTTGAAGCACAATGAGTTCGATTTCACAAAATTCCGACGAGATTCAATGTCAAGATTGGTAAATTGTGGACACTGGGGCAAAATATGATTGTTCTTACACTTTGGGCAACGCGGAGTTAACTGCGACGGTTCAGCAAAATGACAAGATGCAAATGCGTTCATTGAAAGTACAGTCATCTCGCGAACCTGCATGCTGAGCCCAACTTTGCTTACTATCGGCATCAAGTTTACTGAGCAAGAGAAAAATCAACCACGGATCGCGACTGTTGGAACCGAGTGCGTTGAGTCCACGTATGACTTCGTCTGCAGTTTGTTACCTTCCGTAATGTTTGAACTTTACACGCGGTTACCGATGGAAGGGACACAAACATTTGTATAAATGATTGTACAATGAGATGTGACCGATCGTACCGTTTTTCTAACCGGTCCAACGCTTCACGGTAATTTGCGTCTGAGATCGTAAGATGCCTTATCAAATGTTCAGCCTAGAATCGACGATGTTAATTTTTAAATAAAGAATGGGAATTGCCAAGAACAAAAAAACAAAAAATCAAACCAAAAAAAAAGCGCTGCGAATCAAACAAAATTTTATTATTACAATGTTACCAAGATGTTGCTCCGGCTGTGAGATTTTTGCGAACAACGTTAGTTAAACTAACAACGCAATAGGATTACTCTACTTTGTACAAGGAGCGTTGAGAGCGATGTGAGTTGACTGTACATTGTTGTTGTGATGCAACTAGACAAGATGTTTTTTTTTTTTGTTTTTACAAATCGAATGTACATTGTGCCACAAGATGATGGTACAAAATTAGCAAAGTATTACACACATACGAGGGGCGTTCAATATATTCTCGGTATCGATATGAAGGAAAATGCGAATTCAATTTAAATTGTTTTTATTTTTCAATATAATCTCCCCTAACATCAATGCATTTGTTACATCTTGAGATAAGCTTTTTTAAACCCTCAAAAAAATAAATTTCCTCTTTCTCTGCAAAATACCCATTTATTGCCGACTTGAGTTCTTCATCATCCGAAAATCTTTTTCCACGAACACATTTTTTCAAATCCGGAAACAGGAAATAATCACTAGGGGCAAGGTCTGGACTATAGGGTGGGTGTTGGATTTCTTCGAAACCACAATCTCGCGCAGCAGCCTTGGAAACTCGCGCCGTGTGAACAGGAGCGTTGTCATGAAGAAGCAACACATCCGCTGCGAGTTTACCCCATCTTTTCTTTTTAATTTCCTCCCGCAAATTATGCAAAGTGGAAGCGTAGGATGTGGCGTTGATGGTTTCACCTTTTGTTTTGTACTCAATGAGCAAGATTCAATTTGAGTCCCAAAAAACAGTGGCCATGAGCTTCCCGGCAGGCGGAGTGACTTTGAACTTCTTCGGGGGGTCTGTTCCTTTTTTATGCCACTGCATGGACTCTTGTTTGCTTTCAGGGTCATAGTGGTGGACCCATGTTTCGTCCCCAGTAACAATTCGATCCATAACACCGTCCGTGTTCTCACTACACATCTCCAAAAGCTCTCTACAGCATGCGATTCTCACTTTTTTCTGAGGCGCTGTGAGCATTCGTGGCACCCACCGTGCACTGACCTTTGAAAGATTAAGATGGTCATGAAGAATGTTGTGAATGGTACCAATTGAAAGCTTGGTGATCTCTGCTATCATTTTCACCTTTATTCGGGCATCCTCAAGAACAAGTTTTTCGACTTCTTTGATGCTTTCTCCCGTACAAGCAGTAGCCGGGGCGCCGGAGCGGGGGTCGTCTTCAATGCTCTCTCTGCCTCTCTTGAACTCACTTGACCACTTTTGCACAGTTGATAATGAAGGTGCGGAACCCTGGTAAACAGCCACCATCTCTTCATGAATAGTTTTTTGACTTTTTCCTTGCTTAGTGAGAAATTTAATTACAGCGCGATGCTCAATTTTCACCATCATCGTCTCAGTTGCCATTATGATTCTGTTTAACTAGAGATAAAACGCGAATTAATAATCACATTTATATGAAATTTTACATGAATGCACTAAAATAATAGCATTACTTGATAAATAAGTCAATTTATATAAACAACCACAGCTTCACCCCGATACCGAGATTATGTTGAACGCCCCTCGTAGGTAAAGTAAATGAATAATGAATAGATTAAGTATAGCAACAAATAATCTTAAACAACGTGCGACTTCCATTTTAACTCTGTGTCGAGTGTAATTTCAAGGTATTTAGCTTCGTTTGCAAATGGAATACAGATCGAATTTATGAGGATAGGCAGCCGACTAGTTTTTCTCTATGTAAAATTTACATGATCAAATTTGATTTCATTGAGGCTATCCGCCAGGCCTTTGTCCATTCATATATTTTATCGCGAGCGCTTTGCAGTTTCACCTGTTTTTTCAATCGTTTTCCTTACTTCTAGTATAGCAGTGTCATCGGCAAACGTAGCTAGAACGGTCCCCTCTACTTGAGGTACTTCTCGGGTGTATAGGAGATACAGAAGTACGCTGAGAACACTTCCCTGCCGTACGCCGGCTAAAATCTCTTTGAGTTGCGATACTTCGTATCCGAGTTTGACACGGAAAATTCTATTCTCGAGTTACTTTGTCAGTATATTGAACTTTAAGCCTTCATGCGATACCTTATCAAAGGCTTGCGAGGCATCATGGAACACGCTTAAGTAATTATTTTTTTTTCAAAGCTTTCTCAAATTACGTCGGTGATTCTATGCACCTGATCAATAGTTGAATGCCTTCTCCTCTCAAAGATTTGCGATAAAATTGGGAGAATTGAAATGGGTCTATAAGACTTCTTGTTAGGAAAAACAAAAAAATGGTAGGAGTTTGAAATATTGAATATATTGGTAAATATAGATGTTTTGTATCTTGAGGAATAGATCTGGATGAGAAAGCCCAAGATATCCATATTGATATTCACCACTTCTATGTTGATTCTTAGGCCACATATGACAGTCGCCTCTATAAATTGACGAGCTCTATGTACCTAGAGACTCGTACATGTGTTTAGTTTTGGAGAAGATATAACGGCGAACTCTACCAGCTGGGCAGGACATTGACCTGTTAAAAAAAAACGTGCACATCAGTCGTCTGAGATGGTTAGGGCATGTAAAGCGACTGGATGTTAATAAACCGACCCGAAGACCAGACCAGCCATTTTCCGAACTCTAGTAAGTTCGATGACATTCAATATGTGTCACCAGGCTAGGGACCCGTAGGTAGACAAAGAACGAGCTGCCTACATCTTTAGGACCACATATACCGAAGCATGATATTAACGATAGATTGTACAACCTGCAATCTAATTATATAAACACTAGTTTTAGCTAGTTTTAGAGCTTAAGAAAGAGTCCAGATTTCTCAGAGCATGTCCGAATGTTGGCTTAAAGGTAAACTGATAAATATTCATGGCGGGACAGGTGTTACAGTGAAGGTTTGAAGGGGCGGAATGCTACTTGTTGGAGCAGGTGGCAGAAATGGACTGGACAGATCAGAGTGGATAAAGTATGTCTTACATCGTTTGAGGAAACTTAGGCATTTCGAAGGATTTTTGGCGACATTGTGATATACCATATGAAGTCATTCTAATGTACTGAGAATAGAAAGTTTTCTAGTTTCGATAATTGAAGTGCCATTCGTAGATAATGGCTGTATGTTTAAACTTTAATTTAACGAAAGAATACAGCATTCCGTTTTGGATGCATTGAAATTCACTCGGTTGGAGATTCCTGAACTATGAGAATCAGAGGGTACAGTGGCATACAAGTGATCCTTAATGAAAATGGAAAAGTGTAACGAAAACAGAATGGCGCCCTGCCTCAACACAGCATTTAATTTATGGATACTAGGCTTTAAACCGTTGTAATTCATCAATCCTAAATGTTTGCACTTTCGACCAAAGAGCTTGATGTTTTCTGTCAAATACTTTTAAAACATCAAGTGCCACTGTATTCCCTTAGAGGGAACATTCACCTTTTGTACGGACGCTCAAGAAGAATGCAGTTTGGAAAGAAAACTTGATGATCAAAAAGTTTACGCCACAGTTTTGCCGCTTCATAAGACGATGAGGTATACCATTTGGACTCGTGGTTTTTGTGTATTTTAAGAACTTAAGTGAACTTATTATCGTACTTCATGACTCCGAATGATTTCATTGAAGATTCGACACACTGAATTGTAGGTGGAGACAAGGAACAATCTGGAAGAGTTCAATGACTGACAATATACATATATATAAATCCTTTAACGACTCGGGGAGCATAGGGGGTCAACAACGACTGCGCGCTATCTTGTTCGGAGTTCTGCAAGGCGTTTGAGGTCTCTCGAACTAAAAAGGGCTCGATTCCTCCTCTTTTCTGCGCCATGCATGTCTCGGCCACCCCGCTAGTTACATACGTATATATGCACACAAACATACATACATATTCATAACCAACAAACATAGCCTTCATCAACAGCATCAACAGCATCAACAGCATCAACAGCATCAACAGCATCAACAGCATCAATAGCATCGACAGCAACAAAAGCATCAGCAGTGTCAACGTAAAAATCAACAACAAATGGAATGTGCCGTTGTGAAACACAAAACACACCATTCTACCGTTTAAACCAAGCTAAGCTAACTCACTTTTAATTTGTCGGTTAACAAATAAAGACGTGTTTTTGTTTGACCATGAACTTGTAACTCGCTGTTCTGCCTGCTTGGGTAGGCAAATTCCACTGCAATATCTATAGGTTCTTGGCCCGTTACATTAGCGATACGATTGGACCAAAAAACCCTCAAGTTGATACTTAGACATCTATGTACGAAGGTTTGCAGCTTGCGTGTGCTAGTAGTGTCCACCAAGTAAGACCCATAAAGCAGTACTGATTCTACGTTAGAGCGTAACAGTCACAGCTTCGTTCTTAAGCTGAAAACATTCCTGATAACCACCAAAAACAATAGTGGTGACAGTATACACCCCTGAAATACTCCACTTTGGACTTCAAAATCCTCAGACATTGTACCATTGTGCGCTAGACAAGCGAGGAGACACTTACCACCCTCTTATGTAGCTTTAATAATACTTCTCCTGCGTAAGGCCAACCATATAACACATCTCGATTCAAACTGTCGAAAGCATTCTCTAAGTCAATAAACAGTAAATGTGGCGGAGACCTGTTTTTTTTTTAAAGAACTTAACACTCAAGTGGGTATGAATACACTTAAAGTGCCTGAGCACGTGTTAAGTTTTTTTGGAAAATGGGATAGAGAGAAAAGGAAAGATGTTTGGGCTCAGTGGTTATTTCGCTCCATGGGTGGCATCCAACATTTAATGGGGAGACTAAATATTTACTGGAAGTTGGCTTGTTATTCATTTCTAGTCAACTACTTATATTACTTGATTTTCTTTAACTGAAAAAATGAATATGTCTTTCGGGTGAGGCTGGGATTCGAACACCGAACCTTCTGATTTGGAAGACAGTCCATTATCACTTGAGGCACGGCCAGGCATTGCTCTAGAATGATCCGTAAGGTGTTTAGTGTATGGTGTTGAGCATTGAGGTGGAAGATAAGGCAGAATTCTTGACCTCTAAGTATTGCCAAAGGTTTTCTCTGCTCAATATAGACTTCAATTGGTCCTCTGTGATGAGTTGATGTCTTTCTTCAGCCTATATGACCAACTATATATGTGCACACAATACATACTCGTATGTACATAATTTTGAAAGATATTTTTCTGCCTCATGAAGATTTTCCGATGGAATACTCTCCGGTTGTCGTAAATTACAATAGATAGAATCTAGTAAAGACAAATAACAGGCCAAAAAGACTTGGTTAGTTTTTAGTCCACGGCTAAAAGGTCCATATTGGGCAGAAATCTTTGATGTTTAATACGCTCGTCTCAGCACTTGTTACTTGCAGATGGAAATGTGTAGAAATGGAAACCTAGTCCTTGTTTAGCGTCATCTTGAAGCTGCTAAAGCTATAAAAATTGGAAGGTCCAGCTGATCTTGTGGATGGAAACATTTAAATAAAAGTCAGACGGTTTAATTTTAATCGCAAACACTTTATTGATACCTTAAGTTTGTTAAAAATAGTTGTTTGTTTTTATGTTTTTGTTTTTATTTTTTAAACTTTAATCTATTGCGCTATAAAAAAATATACCAAAACGTATATGTGTTTAGAATTTGTGTGTAGTTTCTTGGTAATTGCATTGCATTCATTTGTTTTTGTTTTGTTATTTGTTTTTTTTTTTCTCTAATTGTATAAATATATTTTAATCTTTGTATATAAAGGTAATTTTTTTTTTCATTTGTTTTGTTTTTGTTTAAGGGTACTATTTACAGAATAAAGTATTTTAATTCTTTGTTTTGTTTAGAATACTACTCGTTAAACGATTTCCTTCGCAGATTGTCTTGCCCATTCCTCGAAGAAAAATGATAAAGAAAATTCAAAAAGGGGTTGGCTTAATTAGTATCTGAATGCAACAAATGCGATACGTCATTTTGCCGCAAGAGTTATTTGCTTTTTGTGGAACTGCCAGAGATCCAAGATCCAAGATCTACAGCCACACAACACACTATGGTTGTCGATATGACGTTGGATATGATGCAATTAAATATCGTCACGAAATGATACAGTTTTTGTCCTTTTCTGATCCCAGCTCGGATGGTTTACGCTTGCGATCGTACGCAATAGCATCGTTGGGTACATAGCTGACACGCACGCCACCATAGTGACGCCTTTGGGGCAACTGATAGAGGTAGTCCTCCGAACTGGAAGAGCTCGACGAGCATGTCGAACAAACGCTTGAGGCATCGGATTCATCATCGCGATTTTGTGCTGTCGTGCTTGTGATTCCCTGAAACGATGACGATAATGAATGTTCTTGGTGTTCCTTGCTGCGGCTGCCGTGTCGATTGCGATGCGATGAGGATGAAGATGAGATGTTGCTGCTTTTGCAGGATGATTTTCGACGACGTCGACGACGCGAATTACTATTACTACTGCTGCCACCATTGTTGCCACTACCACTGCCATTACCACCGCTGCCGCCACCAGTACCAGCCCCATTGCCGGAGTAACTTCTGGAACGTGGCAGGGTATCGGGGATACCTTCGAAGCGAACTCCTTTTTTCTTCTCTGGCAGTGGTAGTGGCAGTGGAGCTGGGGGAGTAGTTGGCGAGAGTGATGTGCTTTGTTGTGGACTATTTAGTTGAAATTCGCCCTCGGGGGTTGTTTGTGCACCCATTAGGTCGGGCAAAGCGGCTGTGGATGCTACTGAGAGATTGGGTGTAGGTAGCTCTGGAACCTCGGAGGGAGATGCTACCGTTGAAGGGATTTCGGTAAACATTGGTTCGGATGTTGGTGGTAGAGGATGATTAGACAGCTCCGGCATACTCGATGTGAGAGAAGTGTCCATTTTGTTGCGAATGTGCTGTGAAAGGTTATAACTATTTGTACTACAGTTGTTTTGTTTTGGATTCCAGGTGTCAAGGTTTAGACTCATTTCGGTGAAATTGTACCGTCCTCCGTCGCCACAGTCTGGTTTTTCCGACATTATCTGTTGGTAGTCGCCGGGCGAGGTGAGTGGTGTCATGTTCTGTGAGGAACTTGATGGACCACCACCCGAAAAGTCAGTGAAATCCGCTGTGCATTGTTCGTCCTTAGTGTCAGGCGATAGGGTGTAAGGTTTTCGTTCGAAAATAGGACTACCAGCCATCACTGGTTGACTGCGTAACTGATACATAGTTTGGTGATCCATGGGAGCTGAGTGCAGTGGCATCGTTTGCTGTTGTAATTGTGGTGACAGTGGTGGTGTGCTTGATTCAGCGCTTGGTAAACGAGCTTGTGGTCTAACACGTTGCGTTGCAGGTGGATACATTCCCGTTCCGGAGCTATCCGATGGTGTTGGTGGTTCTCCCTTACTACATGCAATAGAACAATAAATCGCTCCACGTCGTGGTAGAAACGCCCTTCCAAGTAGTGAACAACGACAAGTGTTACAAGAGAAACATTCATCTGTGGCATGCCAGTGCTGGCCGTCATGACTCATTTGTCCTTGATCGACACCAATTGCCTCGCCGCAGTAATCGCAATATTCTGCGAACATGGAATCAAAGCATTGCAAGCAATAAGGCTTGCCATCTCTCATTATGTATCTTTGGCCACCCAATTGCTTTTCACACTCAAAGCAAGCGAAATGGTTCATATGCCAGGCACGTCCTTCGGCTTCGGTGCACTCGTCTGCAAGGATAATCTGTAAAGAGAGAATTTGCATTTTGTAATGGAACTATAATAGTGGGTAATCCGGTGGGGGGGATTTGGATTTTCAAACTTACCTCATCGCAGGCGGAACATCTTGGTTTCAAAGTTTCGGCATGATGTCGCCCACAATATAAACGTCCATCACGATGAAAATAGATAAGGTCGACTAGAAGTTCCCGACAGATGCAGCAGGAGAAACACCCAGGATGCCATGATGCATTCGGTCCTAGACGTGAAGCGAAAACAGCTATGTCCCCAGTGGATATAGAATCGTCACACTAAAAAAGAAAAAAAAAATAATTGAAAAGACTGGTTAAGAGCATGAAGAGGACTTTGTCATAGAAATGTCAAATGTAACCAGGACTAAGAATGGTATGTACGGATACATGCACTTACAAGGATGGCAATGATAATAAAAATCAGCGTGCATGAGATGGAATCAGGGGTGAGCAGAATGTAGTCTTCGATTCACTTGAAGTTGAAGTTGATACAAAATGTCGTAAGTTTTAAACGTGCTCAAGATTTTTAAAAGGATTCGTGCTAAAGGATGTTCATTTCTACTGAAGATTGTAATTACAACATGAGACAGGGGGTTGACTGACGACGATGATGATGGTGTCATTTAAATCTTGAGATATCTGCATTTAACATGGGGGATGCGCGATGTCTGGTTACAGTTGTTTACATAGGATATTGCGTGTTGTGTATCCTTTGAAACTTTTGTACAAAGGAAAAGAAGTCTCGAGTTGCCGGGGATTTAGTAAATATTTGTGATGCTTTAAGTTAGTCTTTGATGGCATTGAGATGTGCTTTGGAGATGTTTTATTCAGCAAGAGGGCATTGTATGGTTGTATGAGTATGGATTTGTCATTTGCATTGAAGGGAGGTTTTTGGGAATCTTATTTCGCCTCTATAGACATTAAATTTGTCAGCAAACAAACGCTAAATTAAGCAGACAGCTTAAGTTGTGGCTGGATACTCAGAGTTTTGTTGAGTACACAGTAAGAACTTTGTTTATGGTAAGGAATACAAATCATATCACATTTAATTGGCATGGTTTCAGGTAGTGCACAAGTTTGTGACAAAGAAAAAAATTAATACTTGAAATGTTTAAATTAAACTTAGTGAGCCTGGGTCTTGTTTCATGAGTGTATCATACTAAATAACAGCCTGCCCTAGTCCGCGATTTATAATAGTAGGCACGTAGGGAACCAGATCTCAAATTGAGGTAAGACACCGCAGCAGATGATGTTGCTTTTGGATGTTAATGGTGAATATTTTTGATTGTTATCCATATCCAAGGCTTAAGTCTCACGGAACTGAGATAATAAAACTAATTGGAAAACGTTAAAGAAAGAGCTTAAGAATCAAGGGAGTCATGCTGCAATGGCCTCTTCGATCATATTGTACAATACCGCATAATGTAAAATACGATTCCACTGGACTGATTTTTGTGGATGTCTTGTGGGAGAAACTATCGAAAAATATCACGTAGGATAGTGATAATTTGAAATAAGTCGGATTTTATAGTAGTTATACGAAAATTTGTACGAAAATTAGTCGATTGTACTCCTTGAATGTACCTTTTAGCACATACCACACCAGCACTAGGCACCTGCAGCCTGATGTAAGCGCAGACTGGATGTTGTGTCTTCCATGCCTAGCAAATAATTGTACATACTTGGTAAACGGTCTTTTCTACTAAGGAATAGCAGGAAAGTTGCTGGTCTCTAAGAGATGTACCGGAAAGCATTCGTTTGGTCTGCCGGCATCGTGGAGGGTCATGCAATTTGCAGTTAGGATGTAGGCAGTCCCAACATAGTTTCAAGTCTTCTGAGCTTGGTCTCACAAGTTCCTCGGTTCCTCATGTCTCGCTATCTTTTTGCGACTTGGGATCTAACAAAGATTCAATGAATTCAACCTTCCGGCTCCGCTCAAAGATGCTTTGTATAAACTGGGCGGGAAGTGATGACAGAGTCCAGCAATGCTTTAAGAGCAGATTGTCGTGCAGAAACTTCGCCTCCTCCACCGATCCCTCGCAATATAGTTCATTGTCATTATAATTGATTCTAATAGTCTAACGTTGTCATCTTCAAAACAGATACCAACATTACATCTTATATCGATTTTGGGGCCATCTATGAAAGCCCATCTATATTATTTTTTTGGCTCAGATTCTGCCTGACATCATTCCATAGCTCAGGGATAGTCGATTTCGTATTTCCGCAGTAAAAGTTCTACTACCATGCATCTGATGGCATGTCCATAAAATAATCGGTGCGCAAGCTCATCAAAACTCTGGTGCCTGGTGTAACAAAAATCACACTTTGATAGAGTACTCATGATATGAGTGGCAATGGGTGGAATATTGATATCCAGTGTAAGAAAGCCGAGAACGCCTTGGATTTTCGCAACGTGTCTTCTTTAGTCAAAAAAATGTTACTATCCAAGATGTAACCCAAATAATTAGCTTTGTTGCTATTTAGTACTACAGGAGTCATTTCTAGTACACCAAGATCCGATCACACTTTGGGTGGAATGCGTTTAGGCTAAACGATCATAAGGCGTGATCTGACATCTAACATACAGATACATCATGCGCATGCCCCTTAGTAGTGGAGACAATCCCTGTTTTATATTGCTCGTAGTTATTGCGGATAATCAGAGAATTGTTCACCGGCATTGCTACTCGTATAAAACCCCAAAAACGTCTACTTCTTGTTATCTATCAGAGTAACAAACTCCAGAAAAAGTTTCGTTTCCGTAGGCACCCACAATGCCCAAAGCGTACGTCTTCTTGTTAGTGCGCCTTCAGTTGTGGACGCAGTCATGCAGGATTTTCAACAATGGTAAACCTGTTGCACCTTGAACAGAGAATGCAATGATTTAACAGTCAACAATTCATGCTGCGTTGGATGAAGAATTTCAGAATTATTAATCTATAGCTCTTGGCCTATCTTTTTCGATTTTGCGTACAAAGTTTACTATTACTGTTCGCCGAGGTTTGGATATGTCATCCAGGGCGAGGCTAGCTTTCTGCTGTGAAACTTGGTGAAAGGAGTGTTTCGATCTTTGAGGGGTGCACTTTTCGAAATCGGAATCAGCTTCTTATATTCTCTTCGCATGTCGCTGTACATCCAATATGGAACAGAACATTACAGTTCAAAGCACTTGCATAGGGCACCACACCTTCTTTGTCCTTCTCTTCTCCTGAGTTTGGACGGAAAACTGACTTGGATTTCCCAAGCTCCTTAAAGCGTGTCAAGTTGTTTTTTTTTTTGCTTTTCAAATTTATCCTCTTCAAAACTTCATATCGATTTTAAATTCGAATTTGTATACAGATTGCTTCTAGACACAATAAGCTAGCGTTAGCTCTCATAAAGCTAGGTGCAAGCTGATATGTATTGAAAGTTCCGTATCAATTAGGTATGCATTTATATATGATAGTTCATAATCTAAGCAATATACATATGTATAGGTATAAGTCATACATGTAATGGATAATTAAGTTTGTTAATAAAGTTAGTCTTAAGCTGAATCTTGTTGTGTCTGCTTGCTCTCGACATATTATTGGCATGGCGAACTTTATCGGAAGAATCGAATACTTCAACGTGGGCGATGATTTTATATCTTATATTGAGAGAATGAAGCATTTACTCGTACTAAATAAAATCGAAGAGGACACACAGAAGGTATCGTTTTTGCTGGGGGTTGGAGGAGCAGAACTTTATAAAATTGTAAAGACCTTGGCGGCACCAAAAAAGCCGGAGAAATTCAGAAAGATTCAAGTTCTTGAATAGGAATCAAAACAATGATGAAACGCTGGCTGATTATATTGTGGTACTGAGGGGATTGGCGGATACTTGCGCATACAAGGATTTCTTGGACGACGCCTTAAAAGATCGGTTCTTAATGGGTATCATGAATAAGAAAATCCAATCCAAATTGATTAATGCAGCACCAAAAACGTTCGAGGACTGTTGTGAGATAGCTTTAAATTGCGAAATGGTGCAACACGAACTACAAGTAATGGGAGGGTCAACACCAGAGGCAATGGTGAATAAGGTTCAATTTCCACCAGGAGCGTCAAGAAAGAATAGAAACCATCATAGCTACAACAGGGGAAGCGGGAAAAGCAGTGCCTGGGACAAGAACGACGATCGGAAGGAGGACAACGGATATCAAAGGAATATTCAGTGCTATAAATGCGGTAGATGGGGTCACGTGAGTAAAAATTGTTACCAGCAAAATAAAAGTCATGAGAAAAAAAAATTTGTTCCTAATGGTTCCAATATACGAAATTTAAAAACGGATAAGGAGAGCGAAATTGATGTAGAAGAATTAAATTATATTCATAGTTTAGTAGAGTACCGTAAAAGTGAGATAAATGAAGATTGTTACCATAACAATAATTTAATTACTGTAAAATATGGCGTCACTTATGTTAATAACATAGATTTCGGTAATGTTCCGTTGTACATAGAATTGGTTTGTGATGAAAGATTGTTGAAGTTTGAGATTGATACCGGTGCATGCACGTCTGTTATTCATAAAGAAACGTTAGCTAGCCAATTTGAAAAGCATGATTTACAGAAAACCAATCAGAAGCTGCATGTGATTTCGGGAGGTTTGGTGAAAATTGTAGGATATATTTCAGTTTTAGTCAAAGTGCCTGGTCAAAATAAAGAATTTTCTAAATTAAAACTAGCTGTGGTAGAAAGTGATAAATACTTTTCACCTCTTTTAGGACGTCAATGGTTGGACTGCCTTTTTCCTAGCTGGAGGGAAAATTTTAAATTCATACATAAGCTACAACCAGAAGATGTCAATAATACTAAAGTAATCTCATTGATTCAACAATATAGTGTGGTTTTTAGTAACAAAACAGAACCAATTTTGAAATTCAAAGCCCAAATTGTCTGTGTGGATAATTATACCCCTATTTTTTGTAAGCCATATTCATTGCCTTTTGGCCTCCGTGAAGCTGTTGATAAAGAGTTAGACAGATTAACAAATGAAGGTATCATTTGTATCATATCCCGTACGTTATAGCTCGTGGGCTTCCCCAATTGTCGTAGTAGAAAAGCAAAAGGGTGGTATTAGAATTTGTGTGGACTGTAAAGTATCAGTCAATCGTTTCATAAAAACAGACCACTATCCATTACCAAGAGTGGATGAAATTTTGTCAGGGTTGTCGGGGTGTGCATGTTTTTGTGTACTTGACCTTCAAGGTGCCTATCAACAGTTAGAGGTTGTAGAGGATTGTCAGGAACTACTAACAGTTAATACCCATAGAGGTTTGTATAGATTTCGAAGACTTATTTTCGGCATTAAATGTGCCCCAGCTATTTTCCAGTCCACTATGGATGAAATTTTGAAAGGAATTCCTAAAGTACAGTGTTATTTAGATGACATCTTGGTAGGTGGGAAAAATTTCGAGGAGTGTCTTACCCAGTTACATGTGGTTTTAAGTCGGCTGACGGAATTCCAGGTTAAGGTGAACTTAAAGAAGTGCCATTTCTTTAAAACAGAGATTGACTATCTTGGTCATGTCATAAATAAGGAAGGAATCAAACCTAATAAAGAGAAAGTGGAGGCTATTGAGAATGCACCTGTTCCGAACAACACAGACCAATTAAAATCCTTCTTAGGGTTAATTAATTACTATGCTAAATTTATCCCAAACCTATCTACTGAACTTAAAGCATTATACGATCTTACAAAGAAAAATGTCATTTTCATTTGGTCAGACGATTGTCAGCGGGCATTCGATCAAAGCAAACGCCTTATAACTAAAAACAATTTGTTAGTTCACTACGATCCACAGAAGGAGATTATAATTCAATGTGACGCGAGTCCGTATGGAGTAGGTGGCATTCTCTCGCATGTGATTGATGATGTGGAACGCCCTGTTTTGTTCACTATTCCCAACTCCATCGAGAGGCCCTGGCCATTATATTCTCAGTGAAGAAGTTTCACAGATATATATATGGTAAGCGTTTCACCATTCATAGTGATCACCAGCCGTTAAAAGAGATTTTTAACTCAAATAAATCTGCTCCATCAGTTGCAGCACTTAGAATTCAAAGATGGGCCATATATTTGAGTATATAAAAATAAAATATAGGAAAGCATCTTAAATGGCAAATGCGGATGGACTTTCACGGTTACCATTACCAGACCCTGCAAATTTAGAAAAATATGCTGCTCGAAGTTTAAAACTATTTATTAGCGATCACTTGAGTTTTGAATTAATGCAACAGGAGACAAACAAAGATCGTATTTTAAAAGAAGTACAGCAAATTAGTAAGTCCGGGTGGCCTAATACGGTTCCACCCCATTTAAATTCGTATTTTAACAGACGTAATGAGATAGATTTTGAGAACGGATGTCTTTATTTCAAAGATAGGTTGATTATACCAGCAGTATTAGTTCCAAGAATATTAGAAGCACTGCATGAAGGGCACATAGGAATCGTTAGAATGAAACTGTTGGCACGTCAATATGTTTGGTGGGATGGAATAGAAAAAGATATCGAAGATTACGTATCCAGATGCGAAATATGTAATGTTACATGCAATAAATCGAGTTCAACGTCAATAAAGCCGTGGCCGGAGTCCAAACATTTCTTTGAGAGAATTCATTTAGATTTTTTTTTTCTTTAAAGGGTTACAGTTTTTGATATTAGTTGATAGCTTTAGTAAGTGGATTGATGTCAAGATTATGAAAAATACAACTGCTGAAAATTTGATAATTACCTTAAGAACAATATTTGCTTATTTTGGACTTCCTGACACTATTGTGTCAGACAACAGCCCTCCTTTTAATTCAGAGGGCTTTATCGATTTTTGTATTTCAAACGGCATTAGGTGTATGAAAAGTCCAGCATATCATCCACAGTCTAATGGTATTGCGGAGAGGGCTGTCCAAACAATGAAAAGTAGTCTAAAGAAGAGATTGTGTGATTTATCGGTAGGGAAACCTTTGGCTATGCAAAAAATATTAGATCAGCTTCTGTTAAAATATCGTACAACACCAAAGACTACTACACTTTCATCGCCTAATGATATTGTATACAATCATACAACGAAAACATTGATTGATAGTATTAACCCAAGAATTAAACAATTAAATAAGCGAAACGTAAGTCAACCGAGTAAATTATCTTTACATCAGAAACCAATTTTATTTAAAACCAACGATCGAATTTTATATAAAATGAAAAACGGAAATACTTATAGGTGGGTGCCTGGAGTCGTAGTTCGTAAGGTTGGAAATGTTATGTATGTAATTAACACAGACGGTTATCACCGTTCTGCTCATATAACACAGATGCGAAAAGAAAAGCTAAAAATATTTGAATTTTCACCTTGTCATGTTACTAGTGGCATTGAAAGAAATAGAAAAAGAAAGGGATCTAGCGATAGTGAAGATTTTGGATTTTTACCGCGCCGGTCAGATAGAATTAAGGAAAAAACAAAAGCAAGTAAATACAAATAAATGTAACGGAAAGGAAGTAATTATGTAAAAAAAAAAATAAAAGAATGTTTTTATCATTTCCACATTCCCCTATTAATAAATTATGTTATTATGAAACTGTCCATGAATTATATGTATATATTAAAGAACTGAACTATTTTTATTAAGTTGGGAAAAGTGATATGTATTGAAAGTTCCGTATCAATTAGGTATGCATTTATATATGATAGTTCATAATCTAAGCAATGTACATATGTATAGGTATAAGTCATACATGTAATGGATAATTAAGTTTGTTAATAAAGTTAGTCTTAAGCTGAATCTTGTTGTGTCTGCTTGCTCTCGACATATTACAAGCTTCTTGTGTAAAGTTATTACTACGAAGATCAACTCTGCAGCTATTTCAGATGTATCCATGACTAGAATACAGTTTTTTCGGGCATGACGTAGTCATTTGAGAATGTCTAAAAAAAAGCATTAAATATTTTGATCTCGAGCTTGCAAATACATAGCCGTATGATCTTAAGACAGACGTATAGCCAGCATATAACTTCTAGCGGTGCTTCGAGGATTTCGTTTACCCCGGCACCGAATAACCGGACTTAAATATTTGTGGAAAATCACACCTAAGTAAACTTTGGTTACAAAGGCATTTTTTCTTAACTTTAACGTCTAGGTAAAATTCCTTGCTATACTCGCCGATATTCGCAAATCAGCAGAATGGAAGATGACTACAGAAAAGCTTGTTTAAATAAAATATACAGGCAATGTCAAAGCATGAAATTAAAACCGTTCCAACATATTTGTAGCACATTCGAAAAAAAAGGTTGTTCTTCCACTTTAAGATTCATAAAAGATCTTAGAAGTAATCTTTATTAGATCAGAAAATACAAATATATTAAGCCACATGACGTTTGAGCAAATAAAAATCGATCGATATTCAGCACGCGATTCCTTTTCCTCGATTTACAAAAGAAATGGATGATTTACTGACCAATCTAATCAGATGTAAGACAGTCTATTCATACTCCGCTTGTCAAAATGCTCGTACCGCTACCTTTTTGCAACCAAAGTACGGACTAATAGGTATTAAGAGAGCTTGGAATCAGTCAAAATTACAATAATAGAACATTTGCAGATAGAGTATCCCTCAACTCCTCACTGCATCTTACGATGTTAGCATTAAGCGCAACAAACTATTAGAAATTTCCTCTTAGATATTTATATAGGGTTTCTCCCAATCCCACAAAGAAAACCTTTGGGTAGTTGAAGAATGCCTACAAAAGTAGGAGAATTTACGGAAGACATTTATGTGAGAAAAGATTTAGAGCAGGCGGCAACGCCGTGCCATCATGCAGTTGTTTTAGGACTATCCTTGACAAAACTGTGCAAGACTAACAAGCTGAACCATAAGATACAATTTGTCAGAATTCCTAATAACAACTTCAGTACCCCGCGATGTACATAGATTGGAGGAACCAGAAACTGATTGGAAGAACACAGCGAAGTATTTGCGGTGCGTTGGCGAGTTTATTAAGAGAATCTGCGGACATCTAACATGTAACAGCGAAGGAATACAAAAGAGGGATATTCACTACCGACTGGCTGACTGGAATGTTTAAGCCCAAGTTCATCCTGTACTGTAGCGGCATTTCAGTTAGAAAATAACGGCGGATTTTTCTCTTCAATATCATTAAACTTGAAGAGTTTAAATGTAATAGAATGAAAGGAGTCGGAGGATTAAAATGAGTTCTATTAGAGATTTGAGAGATTTGCTTTAAGAATATAGACAGCATTTGCGTTTTTGGGGGTAAACAAATTTTTTAATAATCCTTTGAAGATGAGAGACGACGTAGACTTGCCTGGACGGCATAATATGCTCTCATTTGATACCTGTCTTGATTATGAAATGGTAGGGGCAATAATGACAAAACAATCGAATGTTGCAGGATGAGCAAAACTGACAGAGCGGATGTCTGCAGCAGACTTCAATGAAAGAAAATCAGAAATAATTTCCTACAAGATCTGGGTGAACTAGTCATGGCAAATGATGCCGAGTGCCGAGTAGACCACCGACGAGTGCACACGCGACACCAGTGCACTGGTAAATAATTAAACAGTGTGGTTTCGTGAAAAAAAGAAAAAGCAAGCATATTCCAACATCGCTGTTCCACTCGCTCGAGTGCAGAATACACATCTCCTGCCTCTGGTTTTAGTGCTGTTCCTTGTACTCAGTCATTGGAGTTACCATATAACTTCATCGTACGGCAAAAACAATGTCTGAGTGCATGTAGCAACCGATGGATTGCGGGTTGTGAGTGTGAATTTGGCATAACACCTACAACAGTTTGATTCGGTAATACAACGTTTGAATTTTCACTTCCCAACCTTACTTAGCATCGTCGGTGCCTGTGTTTTTGGTGTTTATGTTTTTTTGTAATGACTCGCGAATTTAGAGTAGACGTAGCAAATATACTTGGGCTAAAAAGTAATCACTTCTCTGCGTACATGCACGTCTGTAAATACAGACCAGATGTTTTGGCACTTAGTGAAACACAGGTAGATCCCAGCCCACACCTCTCAGATCACGCTGATCTGAAGCTGCCTGCCTATGAACTAATGCCATTATTCTTTTCTCACCGTGGTTTCGCCATTTACGTGCGTAGTGATGTAGCTCACCAAACTCCAACACAATGTAGTCTCTGTTCCAATCCGGAATTCAATTTCATGTGGTTAAAATTCCATCTCCGTAAGCAAATTATACACTATTGCTTTATTTATAGAAGCCCCAAATTGGACAGCAATTCTATGTTTAACGAGTTCGATGCCCTGTCTGTATCCTGTATCCCTGTATCCTCATACTGAAATCGTTATTGCGGGCGATTTCGATAGACAACATTCTGGGTGGCTTCGACATTCTGGACAGACAACACCCGAACTACGATGTGTTGAGATCTTCGCTGCGGAAAATAACCTAACTCAGTTTGTAAATCAGCCCACGCGAATACCAAACGCTGATAGTCATACCGCCAACACTCTGGACTTGTTTTTAACTTCTTACCCTGATAAGTACACTGTTGAAGTACTCTCCCCTATAGGCTCATCGGACTACTGTGTCTTATCAGCTAATTTCTCGTATACCGACCACACAGTTAGAGAAAAGATTCTTAAAAGAACAGTATGGCAATACGAGAAAGCCAATTGGAGCGGACTTAACAGATTTTTTAGGAATTTTAACTGGTCGTTATGTTTCATCGATAACGACGTGGATGCCGCTGCTGATAAGAATGATCAAAAACACTATTCTCTTTGTAAGGAGATCCTTTATCCCACATCGGATGAAGAGTACCAAACCAAAAGAAAAAGAATGGTACGACGTGAGCTGTAAAGAGGCTGTCAGGGTTAGAGAAATGTTTTTTCGGTCCTTCAAGATCAACCAAACCGAAAAAAGTTTAAACGAACCAGGAATGACTGCAATGTCTTTCTTAAGTGTGTGAAATTTCAATACGACCAAAAACTACCTCAATGTCCCCAAGGCAGTATCAATTTTTAGTCGCTCGTCAAAAATACTAGAAATTCTGCCTCATCCTCCATCCCAACGCTCATCTACAATGACATTCCAGCTGTCAGCTCCTTAGACAAAGCCAATCTGCTAGCTGCACACTTTGCGGCCAGCTCAACACTTCCAGATTGTGTTTTGTCTCCGCCTACACTTGAGTGCGTCGAATCTTCAATGGGACGAATCCACTCGCGTAGTAGCAAGAGTACTTAAAGATCTCAACATACATAAATCCGGTGGTCCAGATGGTATATCTCCCCTTCTTCTGAAGAGGTGTTCTTCCACGCTGGCAAAACCACTGCGTAAGCTTTTTCATCACTCTTTCCGAGCAGATGGAAAACAGCATTTGTCCATCCCGTCCCTAAAAAAAGTCGAATCTTCTTCTCTCTCCTCCTACAGGCCCATTGCACTTACGTCCCTTCTTTCCAAGTTCATGGAAACGCTGGTAAATCGTCAGCTCATGAAATATCTCGAAAAACGAAAACTTCTTAATGACCAGCAATACGGTTTTCGTAGCAACTGGTGATTTGATCACATGTCTCACCGAAAAGTGAAACAAAAGTGTACATCAAGGAAGATAGTTGCACTTGATATTTCTAAGGCATTTGACAGAGTTTGGCATCAGGCTCTTTTGTCGAAAATGCGTGCATTTGGGATCGACGATTCTCTTCTTCAATGGATTGGGAACTACCTTTCGGAACGTTCAATTCAAGTTGTCTTGTATGGTTTCAAGTCTGATATTCACAAAATAAATGCTGATGTGCTTCAGGGCTCCATTCTGTCTCCGACACTCTTTTTAATTTTTATCAATGACCTGTTGTCTGCCACTTTTAATCCAATATATTCCTTTGCTGACGACAGTACTCTCTGCTTTTCATATTCGTTTCCGGACTCACGTTCCTGCTCTTCGGATGTAGAACCGGAACGCCAGCGAGTCTTAAGCTCATTAAATTCCGATATTGACAGCATAGCCAATTGGGGAACTATCAACAGAGTGGAATTTAATGCTTCCAAAACACAATGCTGTCTGCTGTCGTTAAAGCGAAATCTAAGCTCCCACCTATTATCCTCGAATGGCACTTGCATTGTCGAAACCGAAAAACTTTCCATTCTCGGTATGTGTGACAACTTACGTTGGAATGACCACATATTCGATGTCGCCAAAAATGCTGCGAAATGTCTAGGTTTCCTCAAGCGATGTAAGAAATATTTCACCCCCTCTGACCTGGCTTCAATATATAAGGTGGTTATCCGACCAAAACTGGAGTAAAACGCCCACATCCTGTCAGGTGTCCCTAAGACCTCTTTGCACCTGCTAGATAAGATCCAAAATCGTGTGATAAAACTCATAGGTGATGCCAGTATTACACAGTCATTCGACACCCTCGAACACCGGCGTAATATCTCCTGCTTCACCTTGTTGTATCGCTATTTTCACCATCAATGCTCCATTGAAATTGCTAGTAGCATTCCGCCCCTTCATGTTTTTAACCTTAACACCCGTCTCGCTATGAATGCTCATCAGTTCATCTTCAAGCCCATCTTCGGACGTACTCTGAAATATCGTGATTCTTTCCTAAGCCGTACAACTCGCTTATGGAATGCCCTGCCTAGCCCTTTATTTCCTAGCCAGTATAACTTGCAAACCTTTAAAACCAACGCACAGCGGTATCTCTCTTTTTTCCTTCCCTAACTTCCTTTCGACCGCGCTATGTGCAAACATCTTAAGGGTACATAAATCCCTTGTGCGCGCGTCAATTATAAAAAAAAAAACATTACATGTCTGGCAGCCAAAAAGGGAAACTCCTAAATTACGTGGACTTTATTGTAAATAAATTTGCCGCATGATCTGACTTAAAATGAAATCAAAACTCAGCAGTTATACGTCCAATTTAAGACGACATGTTATCCTTTCCTCAGAGATAATAAAGTGACATGAAACTTTATGATGTGAATTTAAAAGAATATTTAGTCCAGCATGTTTTTTAAATGTAGTTTGTAATATGGTAAATAGAAACGCTCAGGTGTGAATAGTGTTGACTATGATAGTCTGTAAAAGGAACAACGTTACAGAGAAGAACTTTATATTAAGTTATGCTAAAAACGTGGTAGTGTAGTGGTTAGCTTCGCCGACTGCTAGGCAAGAGGATGTAGGTTTAAAACGCGGCTAACACCGAAAACCAGGAAAAAGTGAAATATTTTTCGAACGCAACTCTTTTGGCAAGGAATGGCAGACACCCGAAGGTGAGATCGTCACCTTATGAAAAAGTCTCGCGCTTTTCTACCGTTCGGAAAAATGGTAATTCCCTGACTCACATTGATGAAGGTTTTCCAAAATAAAGGAACCCGGTACTGCAAGTGTTTAGCCCTTGATCCGTATATCATTTCCAGCACACACTTACTTAACTTAAAAATATTTTACTTCCTGTTTACAGAGCTTAGTGGTAATTCATAACTCTCAAGGAATAATTTATAAAACTCTGACACCGACGAACACGAGTTGTCTCTGTGTTTACATTAATTACTACAGACATTTGCGTTAATAAATGCAAATGTACTATACTTGTTTTACTAGTTGTATCTTTTACCTTTGACGGCAATGCACATTATGTCTGTGTTCGATGAGTTGTCAAGCCAATCATAATGTTCAATTAGCATAGTAAACAATTTTAAAAGCCTAGAATGGTTGCTTTATATGGTACACTCACCCCATCGCATGGTCTGGCATTCATCAGTTGTCGCACAGTGCCACGTCCAAGTGCATCACGTTTCCTCTGCGACGAGAAGAGCCGGAGTTCCTTGCGTTCCTCGTCGGTCAGTGAGTGACAGTAACGAACCTAAAATGACAACAAACAATGATCATTCAATGAGCAATCCTGATCAATGCCATGTAACATGAAGATGCATTTTATTCCCTCTTGCCACCAGATCGTTCTAACCCAAGACGATGTTGTACCATGTTCTCTCGGCAATATCTGTCCAGCCACCTTCATCTCTTGAAACTGGTCAATCAACTTTACTTCATTTGAATGTACTGAATGTAAGTCGTATGTACGCTACCACTGTGCATTGCGCCCACTTACACGCTCCAAAACGGTAGCCATCCCATCAACCGACCATATATGCAAATCACTTGATCTGTTACGCTTGTTATGCAACATCATCCGGAATTGTCTGCAGGTTTGTCATCGACCAGGAGGCAAGAGGTGCTAACTTCAAAACCAGGTAACTGTATCTGAGAATTCAAGAGTCGCAGAGTCCATTCGAAAATGGACAATGACATAGCGTATCTAGTGAGTGATTCCTTACCTCGTTATCATGTGGCGGAAGCTGATGCAGCAATTGTCGCACTCGATATTGTTCGCCGGGACTGTTCACGTATGGCACTTTGTCATCGGGTATCTGAGAAAAGTACAATCGCACCTGAAAGATAATAAAATGTTGCAAAGTTAGGACAGACAATCGTATAACAGCGGGTGAGATGGCTGCAATAAAAACGGTTATTAATAAGAGCATCAACTGGAATTGACCATGGCCGCAGGTGCATTAAAGCTTCCTCCATGGCCCATGTGCATTTGCATCCTGGTTACTTGTATTTAAGCTGGAAGTAGTATCTATGGAATTTATGGCCACTATTAGCTTAATGTACACATAAGAAGGACTTACGAGATCAACTTGGATTGCAACAGGTCGGAATTAGCATTTTACGAGCTAGAGATACGGATACTCGTACATTCAGCTGAAGCTAAAGTGTTGGCATTTCGGAGGTACGAATAACAACGGATGGGACTGAGATTCTTCGTTTAGTTGCTGCAGTGGCATCCAGCTGAGTGCTAGAGTTTTGTGTTTTGTTCTTCAGTTACTCTTACCATCACGGTTATGTGTGGTGTTTTCTTTGTATCTACATATTACCAAGCAGACGTTTGCCTGGATCAAAGGTGAGAATTGAGATAGATTGGAAGTTGAGATTGGTTGAAATTGCCATGCCCTCATGGTAGTCTAGATCGTGTTAATATTCTTCGAATTATCTCTTTGAATATTCATCCAGGAATTGAATGACTGAAACTGATTGCAACTGGGTTGGTTGTACAATCTCAATTCAAGGAGTATTCTCTAGCTGTAGCCGTGCAAAGTGGTTGATAGATACGGGATTAACGTTAGGTGAGAGAAAAATTGGTAGCCGTTGAAGTCAATGCCATAGGCTTAGTCATGTTGCAGGTTGTGGAAAATTTTTCTATCATCGATGCTGCGACCACTTTATGGATTTGATTTTTTTTGTTTTCTTTGTAGATTAGAGATCCAAATGGAGACTGAGATCTGATAACTTTGACTTTTTGCTATTTAAGAATAATGCTGGTGCTGATTTAATAATAATACCAATTTATGGATTACATTGGATTAATACAATAGGGGCTGGTAAGGCCATGTCTTCAATTAGGGTTTACAAAAGAACATAGCTATCACCGCACTGCACCAACAAGCGCTACAATAAAAAAAATGCTCCGAACACAATAACACACCTTGGCTATCGTATACCGAAGCAACCGCATTCTGAAATTTTAAAAAAAGGCTATGCGTCACGAAATAGACATCTTGGTCCGATGCGAGGTAAAATGAGGTCTTACCTGGGAACGCTGCACTACACTTTTCCGAAATATTAGATAGAAGCATCCGCAGTAGGGCTTTAACTGACAACTGGCAGTAAGAAAAAGTTCTGATTCGGATTGGCCGAAGATTTAGAAATTCTCTTCTTAATGTGAAACGAAACACAACCACCAGCTTATGGCAGCTGAAACAACATTTGTCATGCACTCATTAGTAGCACAATGAAGGAGCCATTTCAGCTTAGCAATGAAAATAGTCAGCAAATCTGAGCGCATCATTGTGAAAAAAAAACTGTTGCAACCAAGACTTACGAGTAAATGTAAGAAGTAGTTGCGTCAGTAGGATCGATTATGATATTACAAAGGAGATTGCCAGTGGATGTAGCACAAAACAATATCTTAACTGAAAATTTTAGACATGGTGTGGCTTAAATCTAATAAAATCCGATATCTGATATCTTATATCAGTGAAGCTATAGAGCAGATGAGTATATGAATATTTCCGAAGCAAATTGGGTTGCGGAAATTACCGGGATATATGTATGCTTCCGGATATGGCCAAAATAGGGGCGAAGATTCTCCTGGGCAGAACTAAGAAACAACTGAACTTAGTTCTCAATGTCGGAGAAGCATGTCCTCGCTCTCGTACTTTATTATATATATTCGTGTGATAGTAGCGCGCCGAGTATACGTCTCCGCTCTATCTGGTTTTATTGATCTACAAAAGAATTTCAATAGCTGTAAAACCGTACATAGGGAAGTGTTTAGGCTATTCATGTTGTTTTTAACGTAAATGTAAGTTACCAGATGTCCTTAAAGTCCAAACGTAGTTTGACATGTTTAGATTTTATCCCAGCTCACAATTGGTAACATAAGCTAGGGACATACTCGTACACCTGTTTCCGCACAGAGTAGCACAGGGAGCAAAGAGCTACCTTTGCTCTCCCCCTCCGACCAGTTCCTCTAAACGAGAACGTGAGCGGGTACCGCAACAGCTGGTTGATGTCAATGGTTCGCTTTTCTCTCCAGCCGAATTTGCATCTACGCTTCCTATGCAGACAAGTGAAACACAGGGTCAGCTGCCTAATAAAGCCAACACGAAAAAAATAAACCACCGAATGTGAATCAACAGCTACATCAAGTAATAACATTAGAATCAGTGTACAATGAAATTTCTGCTCTCAGATCTGAAAATGCACTTGCTCTTTCTATGATCTATACAAGAAGAAAAGAGTATATTATTACAGACAGTAAAAGATCTTCGAAAAGAGCTAAATTACTTGCACCAGGAGAGGAGAGAAAAATGTGTGGAGATAATGGGCGTTCCTGATGTAAATAATAGTAACGCTCTTGATTATGCGCTGCAAGTTTTCTCAAAGGGTGTATGTGCCGATATTGATAATTGTTTTGTCAAAATTTTTAAAAAGAAGAACAGTTCAGAAGGTAGTACAGTAAAGGTTTTAGTAGTTAAATTCATTTCCTGTTTAAAGAAAAATATGATTATGAAGAGTAAATCAAGTGATAAAAATAATTTAACATCAACAATTTTTGGTTGTAAGAATAATACAAAAATTTTTATAAACCAATCTTTAAGTGGTGCAAAAAGACATCTTTTAAAGGCTGCACAAATAGCTAAAAAAGAAAAGATGTATAAGTATTGCTGGGTAAAGGGTGGGAGAATATTTATGCGCAAGAGGGATAATGATAATTACATTGTTGTTAACTCGGAGGCTGATCTCCTAGCTTTAAATTGATATGCAAGATCCACAAGCTTATATTCCCTCTATCGATTGCGTAAATGTTGATCCCTTTAATCTCGCTTTTAACCAGAAATACTTAAACAACTTTTTCGTTATTCACGAAAATATTAGGAGTATGAACAAGCCAGATTTTATTTTCTTAACTGAAACTTGGATTTATAATGAAGAAAAAGAATTTTTTGATATTGATGGATATGAATTTACCCCATGTTGCAATAATAAATATGCTTCTGGAGGTGTTGCCGCTTTTATAAAAAATGATATAAACGTTGATGTTGTCTGCGAAAACTTGCACAGTTGTGATGTTTTAAAAGTGAAATTGTGTGAAAAAATGTTGACAATATTCTGTATTTGTAGATTTAATGAGAATTCTGTTTCTAATATGTTTCTAGAAGAATTGGAAAATCTGCTATCAAGTGTGTCATCAAATGACATAATATTATTGGGTGACTTTAATATAGATATCCTACGTGATTCTATTTTTGTAGATAACTACTTATTTTTGTTAGCATCTTATGGCTTAGAACCATGTATTAACAGACCCACTCGTATAACCAATTCATCAAGAACTTGCATTGACCACATCATGGTGCGATTTCTAAATTCTGAAAAACTTTTACTCTGCAGCTCTGTTTTCGATTTGCAAATATCTGATCATTGCATGACGTGTTTAAGTTTCAATTATAATCCTGCTAAAAATTCAAATATCTCTTCTGCGTGTCCATATTCTGTTATCACTGATTTTAGAAAGCTTAATAAATTTTTGCATTATGAGTGTTGGACAAACGTAATTTACGAAGATAATCCTTCCATAGCTTACAGCAAATTTATGGATACTTTGAATAGGTATGTCATCCTTTGTTCGAAAAAAGTAAAGAAAAGTAAGAATAAAATGAAAAGATTAAAACCTTGGATAACTGCTCAGTTGCTTATTAAAATTAAAGAAAAGAACAAACTTTACAAAAAGAAAACTAAATCCCCTCATAACGCTAAAATTATCAATACTTACAAAAAATTATGTAAAGATATTTCAAAAAGTGTTATGCGGTGTAAAAGTAATTATTATTCCAACAAGTTTCGAGAAGTTAAAGGTGACTCGAGAAAGAAATGGAGATTGGTTAAAGAAATTCAGAACAAAACGTCTATAAGCACTCTAGTTCATAGTATTAATGATGAAAATGTTACCATTCGTGACCCCAAGGTTTTAGCTGAAAAATTTAATAACTACTTCGTTTCTATTGGTAGCAAAGTGGTTTCGGATAGCTGCAATGATCTTCCTGAGTGTGATTGTTCAGATAATGTTGTATCCTCCTCTCAGAGTTTTTATGCTGATCCAATAATGTCCTCGGAACTGTATAAAGTCATTCTATCACTAAAAAATTCCAATTCTAAAACATCTACTTGCTTTTCAAATAATCTGGAATCTGGAAATGAAGTTGATGTGATTGCCACCGATTTCAGCAAAGCCTTTGATGGAATTTCTCATGATATAAGCCTTCTAAAATTAAAGGCTCTTGTTTTCCAGATAAACTTTATAACTTGGGTACAATCCTATTTAAATGAGTGACTTTACTATGTTCTATTTAGGTCAATGGTTTCTGACCCAATTAAAGCCTCCTCTGGTGTCCCCCAAGGCAGCCACCTTGGTCCCTTATTATTTATTCTGACCATTAATGATGTTGCTTGTATCATTAAAAATTCATACATATCTGTTTACGCAGATGATATGAAAATATTTAGATATATATCATCTTCCTCAGACAGCCTACTTCTGCAGCAAGATCTAGACAGGTTTTGTACTTGGTGTCAGAAGAATTTTCTTGAGCTTAACGTCAATAAGTGTCAGGCTACAACTTATACCCGCAAACGCCTCCCTACTTCATCTCGTTGCTATCTAATCTTTAATCTGCCTGTTCCCTTAGTGAATGAGTTGCGTGATTTGGGTGTTATCTGCGACAAGGAACTCAATTTCCGTTCTCACATTGATAGTATAATAAAAAAAAGCCAACACTGCCCTTGGTTTTATCAAGCGCTGGTCTAAGGAGTTTTCCAATCCTTATGTTACCAAATCTCTTTACATAACCTTTGTTAGGCCTCTTCTTGAATATGGCAGCCAAGTTTGGTCACCCTACTACAGAACTCACATCCTCCGGATAGAAGCTGTTCAACGCAGGTTTTTACGCTTTGCTTTACGTGGTCTTCCCTGGGATGATAGCCAAAACTTACCACCTTACACTGACCGGCTGAAACTTATAAATTTACAACCCCTTTCTATACGCCGAAAAGTTGCCGACATTCTCTTTATTCATCAAATTTTAGTAGGTAATATCGATTGTCCTTCCTTACTTCTTTATTTCTTTTAACACCAATCCCCGCAATCTTAGGTCTGTGCCACTTTTCCGGCTCAATCTTCACAGAACGAATTACGGACACCTGGAGCCAATGTCTAGGATGCTTCGCGAAGTTAACGATGTTCTGCCTCTCTTCGACTACCATCTCAGCAAACTCTCCCTCAAGAACATACTTATTTCCACCTATGCCTCACGTCCTAACTTTCTTTAACCGCTCCCACCCTTTAGTTTTTAAGTGAAAATGTTAGTTTTAAGTATATGTTTGCTTGCAATAAGCTTAATAAATCTGTCCGGGATTGACCCGGGCCGCAAAATTAAAATTAAAAAATTAATTTTATAAAATAATAGCTTTGAACATTTGTGACATTTTATGCCATATCTATAACAAAAGTATTTCGAGTGGTGTTTTTCCAGGTGACTTAAAACAAGCCGAAGTTATACCATTATTTAAGAATGGTGATAAAAATTTAACAAATAACTATAGGCCAATATCATTACTTCCTGTTTTTTCGAAGATCTTCGAAAAGGCTATTAAAAATAGAATGGTAAAGTTTTTAGAAAAAAACAATTTTTTTAGTGAGAATCAATTTGGTTTCCGTTCGGGATACTCAACTGAAGGAGCCCTTTTAAATTTCTGTACAAATATATATAATGGTTTTAATAACAGGAATTTGACTGCGGATCTTTTTGTTGACATAACAAAAGCCTTTGATACCGTCGATCACATAATTCTTTAAGAAAAACTAAATAAGTGTGGTTTTAGGGGTACAGTGCAAAATTGGTTCGGTTCTTATTTATCTAATAGAGGGCAAAGAGTTAAAATCGGTGGTCATTTAAGTTCTACTAAAAATATTTCTATAGGAGTTCCTCAGGGTTCAGTGCTCGGTCCAATACTCTTCCTAATTTTCATCAATTCGCTATTTTCACAAAATTATCGTAGTAAAGTCAACGCATTTGCTGACGACATGGCATGTGCTTTCCAAAGTAATTCCGCGTTAAATCTAATTTCTGATATAAACCATGACCTGGAAATCTTGGGCCACTGAAACACAAACATTTTTTGTACATGCGCTGATAAATGTTTTAGTATACAAAGCGTTTCATCTTTTAAGTATCTTGGTGTGTTGCTTGACTGGAGAATGAATTGTTGGTCTGATCATACTAGCTCACTAAAGAGGTATCTTATAGCTGCCACAAGATAACTTTTTAAAGTCCTACTGCTCTCGAGATCTTCTAAAATGTATCTATTATGGATTAGTTCATTCAAGGCTAGAATATGGCTTAACCTCTTGGGGTGGCACTCATAACAACAAGCACAACCCTTTTCTAGTTTCTCAGAAACATATTATTCGTCTTATTTGTAACAAAAAGAGTCGTGATCGTAGTCTGCCTCTCTTCAGAAGTCTTAAAAACCTTCCTGTTAAACATTTGTATTGTTATAAAGTCTTAAAGATATTTTTTGTAAGGTCGGGCTATCAATTAAATAGATTCTCTGTTAACTATAACCTCAGAGTCAACAATTTAAATCTTGCTATTGTACCAAATTACAATCTGCAAATTTTCTTTAACTTCTTTACGGCAACTGCTCCTAGGCTTTTCAACAGCTTACCTAATAACATTAAAATCATAAGAAATAAATCCATTTTTTTCAAAAAAGTAAAATCATGGCTCTTAGACAAAAGCTATGAGGATATTTCTAGTTTATTATCCATTATAATTTAAATTATGCGGTTTTACTTTCATAAACCTTATAAAATTTTTCTTTGTTATATACCTAAAGCTCATATCAAGCCTAATAATATAAATATATACAAAAAATGTTATAGAATATAGAAATATTAAGACCCCACTAGATTTACAAATTCTTAGTGTGTATTAATTGAAAATTAAATGAAAACACATTGTTTCATTCTGCTTTCGCATCTAGTTCCCATTGAACTATAGATTGCAGCTACTTTATTAATTCAATTGTTAGATTTATTATGAATTCTTTATTCTGTTGTATTTTTTTCTTTTTACGAATTAATAAAATAATAATAAAAAAAAAAAGTGCGTATAAAACTAAAAGCTTTATGCCTTCAAACTCTTTTACCCAATTGCCAGGCAGACAGAAAACCGGGGCGGTCTGAGTAGACGTGCCACAGTTAACGAGGATATTTGGGATGATTTGCAGCGAGCTCAAGTTCATTACGCAAAATAGAACAAAATAGCTCGCGGACTTTAATGATGTCTTATGCCCCACCGAGGAGTCTCAGGAATTACTTGGCAATGTCTTCAGAAAATTTGCATAATATGACGTAAACAATTTTGGAAATTAATTCTACGGTAGAACACGTCTGCACAATAATCTTTGGGACAAGCAAGTTGAAACTTGACACAAACATGTAATACATTTGTACTCAGGCGAATAAAGTCACTCTTTTCTACTGGCAATAATGGAAGGCCAGAAGGAAGTACCCATGCAAAGATGAAGATAACACACGAAGCATGGCTTAACGCAGAAAATGACAATTTTGTCATCGAACATATGTTACATATAGGAAATTGACGGAGAAGTAATCAAACTTCGCATTATTATAGAGATCAAGTGGAAAGCCATAAGACCGCACTTAAGTTAAAATAATTTTGAAATTAAGTCTCTTATCAATATTCTACGCAGGGTAAGTAAGTACATACATATGTATGATATATTTGAATGTGCTTGCTACATTATATATGTATATGTTTAGAACAGGTTTGAACAATACTCCTAATGCGCTTGCAGGCACTTAGTCCTTGCTCTAGAATATTCTCTAAATGAACTCCGCTTAGAAACAAAGAAAATTTGAAACAAGGTGGTTGCTTATGTGAATGACTTCAATAACTTTACTTCAAGCAATTTATTGAAGACACTTGCCGATATCCTAACAACCCGCAAGGTATTGACAACACACCGGGATGAATAATCATTTTAACGGAGTAATGGTATGGGTCACTGCTCTGGAAAATATTCCTTATCTTAAACTAATGAAGGAAATTGACGGCAACCCGTCAGAACGAAAGATTAGAGTGGATGCAACCTTTCTACAGATATAATAGATCAGATGGACCCAGTTGGTTATTTGAAGTGCAATCTGATGAGATGCAATTGTCCAAGAATAAATCCAAAGAAGAAACTCACGAACTGAAGTACTTATCGAGAAGATCTCGCTATCAAAGCTGACTCATTGCCTTCATCTCTGCAGTCAATTGCGGGCCTGAATGAGGTAGCGGATCAACTAAATGAAGACACCACCATTTAAATGTAGTTGCAAATTGAAACGTAGTATAGTGAAAAGGTAAAATTGCGTAAAATGGTGAGACATTTTTTTTAACAAATCCAAACACACCGGTTATCAGGACCTAGAACTGAGAAAGTTTGAGAGAGCTTCTTGGTGAAAAAATTGCGAAAACATGGAAGAACTACCAAGAGGTCAAATAGGCTTAGGTCTGTTACAAAAGGTAGTTGGTACCTTTACAGCTAGTCGAGAGGAACCTTTAAAAATTCTACTTAAGCTTCATTTCCCAGACACAACCCTTTTAAGTAACACACACTATGTTAATTCTGAAGCCGCAACAACAGAATTAACAGCCTATCTGGAAATATGTTCAGTATTGACAAAGTTGAGTGCTCATTTAAACCATACAAGGTACCTGGAACAGACGGAATCTTCCGGAATCAGCCATAACCTCAGACCGAATTCAGCAATTAACTCAGCAATAAAGAGTTAGAAGAACACAATGCGTATATCCCATTGGGAAAAGTTCCGATTAGCCATCAGACCGTTTCACAAAATATCCAAATAATACCTACAATTCAAAAGGGATAATATCAGAAGACTGGTTGGATTTCTAACCGAGCACTGCCAGCTAAGATATCCCCTACATGTCGTCTTTGCATGAAATACGACGAAACTGCGGAACACATTTTATGTGAATGCATGGCTCTAAGTATGAGCCACTTCCTTAGGGAAATTTTAATACTAGTTTCATGATTTTGTGGTACAAAAGATCTTTTAGGTCGAACTGCCCCGCAATTGGCGGATCAGATCCTTAAAAAAAACACTTGTTTTTATAAAACATTTGTTTTTATAAATTTTTTAATTTTATGTATTGTATGTTAGCTCTCCCCAGCTTCGTTTTAATCGGTCGACCCAGAACTGGTGCATAGCAAGTTCAAAACTGTTTCCTTTGTACCGTAGAATCCAATAATAAAACTATTCTCGTCGATGCACAACTAAAGGAAGGAGAGGTTTATTGTCTCACATTATCACGGAAATGGTGACCCAAGAAACTGACACAGCTATTGACCTGTGATGCTTAGGTCGCATACCTATACGAATATTTATGCGCAAGTTTTAGACGGTCCAGAGTGCCATAAAAAAACTGCACATAATTTTTATCGATTTGGAGAAGGCTATCGATAAGATACTGCAAGACCTAACCGATTGGCTATAAGAATATCTCAAAAAAAGACCTGAGGAGTCGAATTAAATTTGGAGTACGCCAAGCAGTGGCGTCCTAAGCTGTAAAAGTCCTCCTGGAAATGAGTAGAAAGAAAAGATATGTTATTGTTTTAACTAGATGCTTAGTTCATAGAATATGAGAATCGGTTTAGAACAACACTGTGGCTTTAATTAGGATTGTATAGTTTATCCATGGAACAAGCACTTCCTCCAGGCAGGAAATTTCTTTCACATTTTGACTTTAAATAGCTAAATCGATTTATTTATAATTTACTCATATCCGTTGCAATTTTTAAGCCAGATTTGTTTGCACAATATGTTGTGACCCTAGTTCACCAGTCATCTATCACTTGCCAGAAAAAAAAGGATTTACGTATTCCATCTCGAACCTCCACAACATCAACAATGTGCCTAGCAAATCAAAAAAATGAATTGCTTGCAATATATGATACATACGCGTAGTGGGGAAAATTTTTTGTTTTATCAAATAAATTGCCAGGAAGTTGGCTATAAATCTTCAGTAATCTATTACCCATCGACTTAAATAAAAAATGAGCGCCCAGTTTTTCAAAATGCGAACAAAGTTCGAATAGTACATTTCCCATCCAATGCTTCCTGTAGATAGACAAAAAAATTCACTCAATGTTCACATCCGTGCCGGTATTTGTTTTACCCAGGAGTAGCTCCAACCAGTACGGTCAGGAAGAGTACTCCTAAAAAAAAAAACAAAAAAAAAAACAAGAATCTGTGACGATTTTCTCTGGTTGGTTTCGAACAGAACACTCGACCGAAGATTCGCTGCTGCCACACAAATGCCACATTCATTTCCGGATGTCAGTATATCACGTTTTTAATCCTTGCCCGGCTGCATATCAAACAGAATCCTGAATTTATTCGCACATGTATCATCCTTAACGACCATTGACCACCATTACCATCACCACTGCTCCACGTTCGTTTGGCATTTACTTGTGCACGTGAAACCAGGATGACTTGCCAGCAGCTTGACTGCTTTTATTCACCACATTCACCATGACCGCATCCCAACATTAAATAAACAACTTTCGTTTGTTTTAATTGAATACAGCGATTATTCTCGCACATTTATTGTTACAAAAACAGAAACGGAAACTGAATCTTGAGTTGTTTCCTGTGGAGATGTCCCTTCCAGAAATCAGCTTTCTGTTCTATTTGTACAATATTATGTTTTCGTTTCGCAATTTCAAACAGATTGGGGAATTCCCCGGATCAACGTGGAACTCTCAAGGTAAACAAAAAAACGTATTTGAAATCCTTTACTTAGTCGGAGTTGAAAAATGCGGAGAGGAAAAAAACCATAAAAATCTCTGAACAGAAAATGGTTTAAAGTGGTATGGAATTGTACAGGGTGTCCTAAAACAAATCCATCAAATTTAAGAGGACGGTATTAAGTTTTTGTCGAGAAAATAAAGTGGTGTCTGTTGCAATTGAAATAATTGTCTGAAAGCGTGAAGTAAATTACCGTCAGTAGCTGCAGCACTAGCAGCGGGCGGAAAACAAATTAATGAATTTTGTACTATTGTAGTAACTAGATTCTAGCATCCAAATATTTAAGTATCTACATCCATTTTTTAAAAGCAGTTTGCAGGGCCAATATTAGTTCAATCGTATTTGCCATCGATTGTTAGTGGACATCACATGGCCCCGGTAATCGATTATTTCTCAAGAAAATGGGCACTGCTGGTACCAAGAACCTTACTTAGCACGCAGTTGGAAAAAAAGCCTCTGTTCCTGGACAGACTTCAGTATGAATGGAGACTTAAGATCATCACTGCGAATATGCCATCCGGATGCTGCACTTAGTAGAAACAACTCGTTAGCATTCTAGAATTTATGTCCACAACTGCTAATCGACATTATACTTACAAATTGATTGTCGCTAGTATGGTTCGGGTATTCTAATGAGTTTATAACTCCAAAGAAGATGTAAAATACTAAAGCTAATATATTTTAGCAAAAATGCTCGTAGATGAGAATTTGCAAAAAGAGCTCTATTCGTTTGGTGTGTGAGAAATTTTAAGCGAAGGTTGGAATAGGAACTAAAGAGCCACAAGATCATAATTTTGCGACGTTCTTTCGCTGACTCCATATTTGGAGTATGTATAAATAGTCATAGTTATACTGCAGCGGCGGACTCCAATCCCATATAGCCTGTCATCTATGCCAGAATGACGCAAAGCCCGAATAAAAGACAGGTATCTTGGGCGAACCACTAGCAAGTCTGTACCGAATTTCGCTGTCAGAGTTTATCTTTAAGAAACCATAAAACAATCTACCGAAACCGGCCCCAAAATACAATAAATCAAGTGGAAGGATCTACTGTGGTCGGCATGTAAGAAAATGCCTGAAAAAATATAGTAGTACCGCAAAACTCTGTTCGAGGCTTCGAAAGTCCGAGCCCACATAAATAATTAAATATGGTGATGGAATAATCAAAAGAAAAGAGCGAGAAGGCATAAAACTCAAGCCTTTCAAGTCCACTTAAGCATAACAGACGCTATAAATTCGAGAAAGTACGTCACATGTTAAAATATGAACTTTAAACAAAGAAGCAAAGAAAGTAGATGGATTTAGAAGGTCATCCCTCACAACAGGCGACAAGTTTCGAAGCTCAAGCAATATTTTTAAGATTCGGTCCCAATGAAAAAGGAACTCGTAAGAATAAGCTCAGGAGAAGATATATCAGAAGAAAGCTAAGTTGTAAAAAGATAGGCGGTCAAATCCATCTACTCGTAGATTGAAATGGCTCACGGTTTTGCTCAATTATGTGCTGAGCCTAACCACCGACCAAAAAGTACCCGGAATTCTTCAATATTCCAATGCTTCCTCCAATCTTCAAAACACTATTCATATACAGATTTTGGAATCGCCTTCAGCTCCTTCTGAGAATCGTCTCAAAACGGTTTCCGCAAAGTGGTAACTTGAGCTGTGGGAATAGGAAAAAGTTACAAGGAGCCAAGCCATGTCAGGTTGCAGTGCTTGCGGAATGGCATTCCCTTTTTTATTTTGATCAAATAGTCAAAATCAATGCGGTGCTGTTTCTGCAACAAATTCAGCACTCTCGGCACAAGCCGCGCTTCAACTCGTCTCATGCCCAAAATATCGTGCATAACGCTCTGCACCGATCCGAAGGAGACAACAACATCGTCTGCTATTTCCCTGATACTCACACAATGATCTGCGAGGACAATTTTCTTCCCTTTTCCGATGTTTACGTCATGTTTACTGGTGGATAGACGACCGGAATGAGGCAAATGATGAACCACAGTACGGCTCGCTTTAATGTCTTTTTACCACTCGTACGCTTGTGTTTTCGACATTGTCGAGTCCCCGTTAACATTTTCAAAGCTACCGCATATGATATTTTGTTAGAAAGACAAAATACAGATATTTGAGCACCAGTTGACAGGTGTACCAATCTAAAAAAAAGAAGCTTTTGACAATATCTCAAGCGCGGTTTGTCTGAGTGGGAAACTTCGGGTACTTTTTGATCAGAAGGGACACTAGGAATTGCAGCATTTACTGATCGATGAAGCTAATGTCGTACATAACAAAAATATGCTAAATCGAGATTTAAGGTGAAGAACACCAAGGTAGTCTTCAGGTTCGGTGCTTTTTATTGTCATGGAAAATTTTTCACAGAAGCAACATATTAACGAGTGTGGAATGAATTGTCTTCATTTCACACATAATAGCGCTTTTATAGCAACTCGTAATAATTGGATAAACGCGATAAGATATGATAAGATTTCGTACAACATCCGAATATCTATGTACTCGTACTTTGCCTTTTTTCGGAACCCGCGAACCAAACTCCCAAAAAGAGCTAGCATTTGAAAGCGGAAAATTTTCAAATAATTGGGCTTTATTGTAATTGATCAGAGGACTTGAGATGCCGATATCGCATTTCGAGTCGTGCATGCGTGCATTTGGGATCGATGACTCTCTTCTTCAATGGATTAGAAACTACCTTTTGGAAAGTTCGATTTAAGTTGTCTTGAATGGTTTCAAGTCTGATATTCACAAAACAAATGCTAGTGTGCCCCAGGGTTCCGTTCTGTCTCCGACTGCCTGCTACTTCTAATCCAATATATTCCTTTGCTGACGATAGTACTCTCTGCTTTTCATATTCGTTCCCGGACTCACGGCCTTGCTCTTCGGCTGTAGTACGAGAACGGCAGCGTATGCTAAGCTCATTAAATTCCGATATCAACAGCATAACCAATTGGGGAACTATCAATAGAGTGGAATTTAATGCTTCCAAAACACAATACTGTCTGCTGTCGTTAAAGCGAAATTTAAACACCCAGCCATTATCCATGAATGGCACTTGCATCGTCGAAACCGATAACCATTCTCGGTATGTGTGTCAGTGACAGCTTACTTTGTAATGATCACATATTTGATGTCGTCAAAAATGCTGCGAAATGTCTAGGTTTCCTCAAGCGATGTAAGAAATACGTCAACCCCTCTGAGCTGGCCTCAATATATAAGGAATTTATCCGCCCCAAATTGGAGTACAATGGTCACATCTGGTCGGGTACTCCCAAAACATCTCTGCACTTGCTAGATAGGATTCAAACCCGTGCGATAAAACTCATAGGTGATACTAATATCACTCAAATATTACGCTATTTCCACCACCAGTGCTCCATAGAAATCGCCAGTAGCATTCCGCCCCTTCGAACTTTTAACCGTAACACACGTCACACTATGAACGCTCATCAGTATACCCTCAAGCCCACTTTCTCGTGATTCGTTTCTAAGCCGTACAACTCGCTTATGGAATGCCCTGCCAAGCCCTTTATTTCCTAGCCAGTATAACTTGCAAACCTTTAAAACCAACGCACAGCGGTATCTCTCTTTTTTTCTTCCCTAACTTCCTTTCGACCGCGCTATGTGCAAACATCTTAAGAGTACATAAATCCCTTGGGCGCGCGCAAATTATAAAAAAAAAAAAAGTTATCGCACATAGAGTTTGCTTTACACTACACTCGTGCGTTCGGCTTTAATGTATCTTTCGCAGTATTGGATGATGTATGGGAAGTATAAAGGTAAAATTATACCGACGGAGATGCAAATGCTATCTACAATATAATTCTTAGGACGCATACTTGAGGAAGGCCGATATTAAAAAAAAAAAATAAAACTGAACAATTCTTATCTCAGCGCATTAGCTAGTTTTAGAAGTAGAAGCAGCACAACTTCTTTCTGGTCGAGGTTCAAAGAAGAGGACGAAAGAAAAATAATTAGATCACTCAAATGCAAAAGTAAGTATCAACAAACTCTCGGTGTGATCCAAAATAAAGCGAATTACTTAAAGCCGCGGATATTCATCTGGTGCATGCTCATCAACAAACTTAATAGAATCTCAGAATCATTTGCTTGATCATCAAAAAAGGAGATCCTCCAAAGTGCGAGAGCTATAGAGGCATCATACATCCTGTACAAGATTTTATCTACCGTTCACTATATCAAAAATCTGAAAGTTTCTTTTCAGTGCGGTTTAGGCCGGATGATTTGATCTTCGACTAGATATTTACTTCAAATTTTTATCCACTAGCTGTTTATTGACTACTAGGCCGCTTGTGTCAGCATTAGCGAGACGAGATATATTGAGCCATGCTAAATTTGGACATCCTTGCCAAACTCGTTCGGTTGTAAAGGATGACAATGTACCTTCAATGACTACAGCGAGAGGTTTGATGACAAAAAAGGGATTTCGACAGATTAACGCGCTGTCATGCAATTTCTTCAAAATCATATTTAAAAAAAAAAAACTATTCGAAACTCACAGGCCGATACTATTTATTTTAGAAATTTGTACAAGCGCTTATATTTTTTTTATTCTTATTACGAGTATTACAGCTTTATTTCATCTAATTGTACAATCGTATATTCTGTGGTCGAGAAGCATTTCCTAAAACTTGCTTATTCTCTGAGCTGTTTGTCATCTAGGACCGTTTTTATTCCTCTTATTTTGCTAATACTTTATATACGAGTATTGTTGAGATGATGCTTATAGGTCTTTTGTGAAGCAAGCATTCGTCGATTCTTGCCATTGAGTTGGTATTTTTTCCGATTCCAAAATTTTATTAAACAAGTTGGTGAGATTTAAAGTTAATTTACTTTTTCCTAGTTTGAGCATTTCGGCTTTTATCGAATCATTTCCAAACCGCTTGCACTTATTTGGTAGCTTTTTCGATTACGCTGGACAGGCAGATCGGAGGTGCCACTTCATTGCCGTGTATGTCAGGTAATTCACGTAGAATCTCCTCTCTGTTTAGTGTAGATTTGTAAAGCTTCTCGAAAAATTCGGTACCTGTTTCCTTTATTGCTTTTCTTTCTCGAATTATTTTGTTGTTTTTTGTTAGTTTTATTATCCATTCTTTTCCGAAAATAAATGTCTAGATTGCATTTTTAATAGATGCGTTTTTGCTCTTGGTTTTGCGTCGATTTATCGCAAGGGGCGGTGCTCCACATATAATCTGTTGGAGTTCGCTTCGATCTGCCGTGACTTGTCTTTTGCAGTGCGTTATCTCTTTCTAATTACCCACTTAAAAGCGGCTCTGACCGCAAACAATTAATTTCCCTTGGGACCTTTGATAGTGGTAAATAGTGCAAATTTAAAGTCAAATATTCCAACTTATACGCTGGAATATAAAAATTGTGTAAAAAATCGTTTAAACATATGTGCTCTGACTTGCAACATTGACTTAGACAATTCTCCAACACGTGCTAGTGCAAGCATCTTTGCTGGCTTCAAAAATCTGACATCTCGCAAACATATATAGAAAAACACTCAAACGAAACTCAATGTCAATCAATGAATGAGATCGACCACTCTCCCGAGCAAACGGAGTGGACAGCAGTGATAAGGAATCTTAAGCGTTCTGCAAGTAATTTCCAATCTAATCCTGGGAAAAAATACACGTAAAAAAACACACTCAAACACCTAAAAACTTAAAATCACCTGATTTAAATGAGTACGTACATTTATCCTACAATTCCTATGTTCCTTTATTGAAACTTGAGGATCTACCAGAATCATCCATTAACAATAGAATTAATGCAATACCTACTAACAAATCTCTTTACGTTACTTCAAACGCTTCACTAAATGAAAATAAGCATTGTAGTTTAAAAAAATGTATTATTTTGCCCGCCAATTTTTATTTTTGGTGCAAAACCCAGAGAAAAAAAAATATTTTAGTTAGCTCAAACACTGACTTTTGGAAGACTGTGCGCTCACTCGGTTTGACTTCTGAAAAGTCAGCCCTTCCAAGCCTCATCAACTTAGACGAACTCAATGCAAAATATTTTTCTGAATATGATATACATAACCCAACGAATATATATGAACCACAATGCAGTAGCGACGACACTTCCTCCCTACAATGTACCGACGAAATCAGTGTTGGTAAAACGATCCTTGACATTACATCTAACGCAGTCGGATGGGATAATATCGTTCCCAAGTTCATACAAATCCTGCTTCCAGTCATTCTCACTTATATAACCCATATTTTTAATTCAATACTTACAACTTCAATCTTTCCTGAAAGTTGGAAAATTGCTAAAGTGGAATTGGAACAATTCCGAAATCTCCATCGCGCCCAGAAACTGAATATCGACCCATTGCCATACTTCCATTTCTGAGCAAAGTCTTTGAGACTATCGTTAGTAAACAAGTCAAACATTATTTAAACGATAAACAGCTTATTACAAACTGTCAGTCGGGTTTCCGTGCTAAGCATAATTGCACCACAGCTTTACTTAAGGTTTGCGAAGATATGCGTGAGGGCTTAGACCACAAAATGTTAGCACTAATTGTGTTTTTAGACTTTTCTAAGGCATTTGATTGTGTTAATCATAAAATACGAGTCATGAAACTTCGGACCCAATTCTTGTTCGACCGGTCTCTATGTAATTTGGTGTCGTCATATCTAAGTAATCGGTCACAGTATGTGTGTCATGAGAAAAGCGCTCATCTTGTCTTTTTGTTCCATCAGGTGTTCCCCAAGGATCCGTTTTAGGACCCCTACTCTTTATATGTTATATAAACGACTTAGCCGTGCGTCTTGTGAATTGTAAACGTCATATATATGCAGATGATGTGCAGATTTATTCTGTTTTTCCCAAATCCCAAATTAAGCAAGCGATAAAAGCAATGATCATTAATGCTAACCGAGTCAAAGTAGACATTCCTCTTCTTTATATTAATCGAACTCCAATTGAATATGTTGAAACATTCAAAAATCTTGGGGTTTTCATGAGCCAAAAATTTACCTGGAGGACTCATATTACAAAAACTGCATCGAAAGTTTATGGAGCCCTTAGAGGACTTAGCCCAACCACCAACTATCTTCCCACCAAAGTTAAGTTAAAGCTTGTAAAATCATACTCGTACATCCTGCCTATTCTATTATATGGGTGTGAAATATACTCCGACATGGATTATGAATCTCGGCGAAAGCTGAATGTTGCCTATAATAGCTGTGCGAGATACATATTCGGCATAGGAAGATATGAACATATCTCTTTCTACTCCCATCAGATTGTAGGCTTGTCAATCGACGAATTGATGAAATATCGAACTGTACTATCACTACACAAAATTTTAACAACAAAACAACCGGAATATTTATTTGAAAAAATTAATTTTCCGCAAAATGTTAAAATGTTGCAATTTATCATTCCAAGATGCAAATATGTTAATATAATGTATCTAGACAATTTTTTGTTAACTCGATTCGCCTTTGGCGACTTAGATATAAGTATTTAGAGTAGCTTAGAGTGCCTGTGTGGGGCCAGTAAGTTAGTATAAGACTGTTAAGTAATTGTAAGCTAGCATTTAAGCATTTTTTGTTAGTATGTAAGAGTTAATTAGTAAGAAAATAAAATGCATTGAAAACTAAACTAAACTGGAATAGTTTACCCGTAGATATAAAGCGCACGACGAAGAGAACCGCATTTAAGAAAAAATTGTTTCTTCATTATGCTAATAATTCCTAATAGAGTTGCCTACTTTCCTATCTCTTTGTTTATGTTTCTTTTTTTTTAGTACTTTCTTTTCCTTATCTCTTTCTTTTATTTAAACTTAACTCCTTAAACTAAACTCAAATTAAAGTAATGTACTTTGTACTCGTTCTATTTTTTAAAAGATGTGTTTTGTACACAAGTCTTATGTGAACAATGAATTCAATATTAATAATAATAAATTAAACTAATAAACGGATTGGACAACAGTGATAAGGAATCTTAAGCGTTCTGCAAGTAATTTCCAATCTAATCCTGGGAAATTTAGGGAATTTTAGGGATTTCGCACCGCTAGTACAACCCCCTCCAACATACAGAAGTTTTAGAAATACAAACTGGGAAAGATCCCGATGTGATCTTCCTAACGCTGTGTCTACGATTAATACTCTTAATGAAAGAAATATCTCTAATTCTGAAATAGATATGCCAGGTTAACGAAACAATTTCCGAATGCATCGAAAGAAACTCTGAAATTTGCCAGACAAAAAATCTTCGATATCATAACATATCTGATTTTACAAAACAGCTTCTTAAACTAAGAAACATATGGCTAAGGCAATTAAAGAGACTGTTTCATCGACATTGTAATAGAGTCAGTTCGGAATACCAACAATTGCACTCTAGGATAAATTGTTTAAATAAAATCATAAAAGATAGGGTAAGGATAGAACTTAATGATTACATAAAAAAAAGAGACTGGAAAATATATTAAACCATCTTCCCAAGCATTTAGAAAGATCGATAGTATTACTGGCAGGAAGTGCTTTGGAACAGACATCCGAAAATATGTTACTAGTAACAACGGTATTGCTTTAGAAACTATTGACCAAAAATTAGAAGCATTTAAAAGCTTCTATTCTTAAGTCTTACAAATGAAGTCAGAGTTAAGATATCTGAATTTGACCAAACACAAACAGACCAACTTTTAAGAACCTTTACCCCACTTCATGATACATCAAATTCGAATGAATCGCCATTTACATGTCCAAGTAATGTCTAAAATTTAAGATATAATATTTAACAACAAAAAATCGGCGGGAGTGGATGAAATATCCAACTTTGTGCTAAAAAGATGCCCCTTCTCCCTTGATATAGCCTTGATATCGATATTTAACCATTGCATTAATAATGGCTACTTCCCCAAGTTATGGGAAGTTGCAGAATTAATCCCAATAGAGAAAAATAAAAAGGCGAAAGATGTTAGGGATTTTCGTCCAATATCATTACTCGAAAGAGTTTTTGCAGACCATATTAACAATATATGTGAAGACAATGATAACCAATTTCGATTCAAAAAAGGTCACTCCACAGAGCACGCCCTTTTGATTTTACATAACAGAATAATTCAGAACTTAAGAATTAAAAAAGTTATACTCTGCCTAGATATAGACCTCGAAAAGGCATTTGATATCGTTTGGCACGAGGGTTTATTATTCAAACTTCTCTTCTTACATTTTCCAAATTGGTCAACTAGAATTATGCGAAGTGTCTTAACAGACAGATTCACCTCTGTTTATATAGGATCGGATTCTTCTGAACAAATTGAAGTTCTTTCCGGCATAGCGCAAGGATCGATTCTCGGCCCATTATTATTTAATATTTTTCTGCACGATTTTCCTTTCGTAAATTTAACGCAAGGACCTCCTTGTCTGCTATATGCTAATAATACCACTCTCTTGGCCCGTCACAAAAAGCCAGGTATTGCACTGTCTAAAATAAAAGATAACATTCCCACATTAGAAAGATATTTTGGAAGTTGGGGTTTAAAAATAAATTCAGAAAAACGTAGGTTAACTTGTTTCAGAAATTCAAGCGGGAAAGGTCATTATCTTTCTGTGAAAGAAAGTAAAGTTTTGGCACTTCGAATTAATGGCCATAACGTGTCTTTAAAAACTGAACCCAAGATATTGGTATTCATTTTCATAACAGATTCATTTTTAACAAACACGCTCGAAAGTCTTTAATAAAAGCAAAAATAGTCACAGCAAATTTAATACCTCTGATAAATTCCAAGCATTTGATTTGCCCGGAAGTACAAAAGTATTAATGTATAAAACACTTATTCGACCCGTACTGACCTACGGTTTTGGTGTTTGGTTCTCTATTTCGCGAACTGTTAGCAAAGAGTTAGAGAGCTTTGAAAGAAAGATTTTAAGATTCTGCAGTCGAAAGTTTCGAAGACCTGACAAAAAATGGTTCTCAAACAAAATTTTATATGAAGCAACAAACTTATCACCCTTAATGCTGTACCAAATTCAATTGTTAATGAAAAGATTACAATGTTGTAATTTGTATTCTAACCCTCTAGTGAAAGCCGTTTTCGATTCAAACATTAGCGAGAGTATAAATGACGTCTATTACCTTTCCCCATTCAATCTTTCGAATAAAGCGTCTGAGCCCCATCTGAGACTAGAAGCAAATACAAACCTTACCGTTCCTTTTTACGACAGGGCAACGCCTGGCAATCTTAGAGGATAGATATAATCTTAACTCATAGTAGATAACAATATAACTTTTTTTTCCTCATCTGCTTTTGTTTATATAGTAATAATATAGTGAATTAGCTTCTTGTCACGAAACCGTACGTATACTGCAACAACGGCTAAACGAACGTGATGAGGCATATGCCATGCAAAAGCGGCGGAAAATACCAGTTGACTATTATGCCCTCAAGGCTAAGGTTTCATCTTTAGAACGCCGACATTCGGAGCGTGAAGAACGCTTACACATTAGCTTACAGTTAGTCGAAGCTCTGAGCAAAGGACGACTAAACGGTGCTCTTGAGGAATTAATAAGTGATAACAATAATTAAATAATAGGGGAAGGTCGTGTACCTCGGAACGATTTCAATAATCTAGCATTTTTCTCTTTTACTTCTTAACCTGTGCTAAAAAAAAGAATTCACGCAACAACAAAAACCTATTATCTCCCTAAAAAAGGTTTGAACTTATTGTTGAAGTGCATAGTTTTTAAGTAAAACATTAAAATTAATTAAGTTTGCCATCGTTCCAAGGTACACTTAGGTAGTGTACCTTGGAACAAGGGGGTGTGTACCTTGGTACGGTTGAGATAAAAGTCTCAGATCTTTAGAAAACAAACATAACTCCAGCTTTATTATTTAAAATTAAGTTAAAAACAAAACAACAAAAAATAAAAAATTAGTAAAAATAAATTGTAGAAATTCAGGTTGACTTACACAAGAAAATTTCGTTCTTAAACCTTCTTGCCTCTTGCTAACTGGAAAATTTCTTCGATGGTCATTTCATCATCACCGCTGAAGTCCTCGTCGCTCCTATTTTCTATTGGCGTGGTGTTTGCTTTCGCATGTCTGAATTTAGGAATTCGTGGAATCACCGGCAGCTCAAAAGTTTCATCATCGTCTGAGGACTCGTTCAAAACTTTTTTCTTCGCTGAATTTGGCTTTTTAGTGGTCTTGACTTTCGAGCTTCCTGTAGCAATTTCTTCCTTCTCAGGAGTGTCCGTAAGAATCCTAGTTCTTCCCCTCTTTCTTCCACGTGCAATAGGATCCTTTCTTGGTGCAGCTTTTGGAAATGGCCTTATTTGCTCTGGTGATACGAAATTTATCGAAGGAACCAATACTGCAGATGTCGCTGTGGATGTTCCTGGTCTTTGTTCATCTGCAATTATAAGGTCATTTGCATTTTCGGTGGGCATAGCAGCTGGTTTTTCAGGACATGGTCGATCCGTTAAGAAGCTACTAAGGAATTCATCTTCGTTGAAAATATCGTGATTGAAGGGATATATTCCTGTTACTTCAAATCCTTTAACGATGTTTTGCTGATTGAATGCTTTCGGATAAGCCTGGCCGACAATTTGTGCTACATTGTAAATTGACATTGGTTTTCCTGAGTTGTTCAGCATCCATTCACTTGCGGCTTTGTTGTAGTAAGTTTTATACGGTCCAAATACCGTTCTATCCAGAGGCTGCATTTTGTGGGAAGTATGCGGCGGCAGAGTCAAAAGAACAACTCCATGTTTTCTGGCGAGATCAATGGCCTGCAGAGATATGTGGCTATCATGGTTGTCCATTATAAGCAAAACTTTTTCATCTGGTGTTGGCTTTGAATGTGCTATAAAATGTACGAAGAACTCAATAAACAGTTGCTCGTTTGACCAGCCGGAAGGATTAGCACCACCAATACACCCTGCTGGAGCACCCTTAAGCATATGTTCCTTGAAATGAACTCTGGGGAATATCAACATCGGCAGAACATGATTTCCTATTGCATTAATAGCCGCGACCATAGTGACATTTATTCCTCTTTCTCCCGAGGTCATGCTTCCTATTTGTTTTTCACCTTTGGCAGCTAAAACTTTCGGTGGGACGTGAACCGTTGAATTTCCAGTTTCGTCAAGATTGTAAATTCTACTTGGGTAAAATTTAAAACGGGAATAGCAATCTTCCAAATTGGTAAAAAATTGTCCCACATTGCAGCGGTTAAAACTGGTTGATCTGGAAAGACTGGTCGACTCTGGCTTTCTGAGTGATAAAGTTTGGTGCCGTTTAAGAAAGCCAATCATCCACTCTTTGCCAGCTGCTTCGTTCTTTATCCACGACTCCGGAAGAATTTTTCCATTTGCTTTTGCAAAACTAAAGGCCAATTTGGTTGTATCAATTTTCGATAATCCATACTGCAGCTTTGCTGCTGTGGTAAGGTATTCAACCAAGGCAAGTTCTTCTTCATCATTAAGCACTTTTTTGGGTGCAATTTCTGAATGGTATTTGAACGTTGCATCGCCAGATTTCCGATGCATTTGAAGATGACGAAACAAAGTTGTTTTGGAAATACCGTGGTCTTTTGCAGCTCTGCCGATTGTTTCCTTATTGTAGAGAACATCGTTGATAGCTTCCTGTAAGGCATTTTCATCCAAAGGAGTTCTTTTAACACCTTCCTTGCTGCGAGGCATATTCAGACTGCGGCAATGAAAAAAAAAAACGTAGATGAGTCATGGCGAAATAAAATCTCATTTTGTTTTTAGCAAGTGCCGTTCCAAGGTACAAAACATCGATATTTCTTCTTTAATCACTTTAATCTTTTAAATTCGCACTAAATCGGGCTAACCGTTTCTTATTCACCAACACAATACTATGCCTTATTCACTAAAAGCGCAATAATTCGATTCCAGCTGCTCTCAGCTGTACTACACGTTTCCCAAAAATGGTTGAAAAAAAACTTTTAGTGTGCGAAAACTGGATTTTCTTGTTTTTTTTCACGTCCGTCGCTAACCGAGTATGATGGCAGAACGAAACAAGCTGCAACATGAATGCCCTTCAGACGTTGTGGAACCTTTTTCTTAGAATAAGATAAAAATTAAAAAAACAGCAATCGTTTCGAGGTACAATCGTTCCAAGGTACATGACTTCCCCTACTTTAAAAAAAAAATATATTTTTTTTTCACAATTTTATATAATTATATCTAATTTATTAAATACAAACCAGAAATAATTAAATACAATATATAATTCAGTAAGCCAATGAGGGGGAAGGGAATACGTTTAGATGTGCTTATCCTCCTGATGGGTAATACTTGACCCACTTCGTCTCAGTAGTATTTTATAATTTTAGTTAGTTTTAAGTATTAGTTTTAAGTGCTCAATAGAAGCTTAATTGAGGTGGTACGCCGGTAACAAGCAAACACATAAACCAATTTTGATTTAATAACTTAATGTATCTAATGTAAAATTAAACATTTATAAAATGTCTATTATATATCACTTCAGCCAGACATACCTTGAAAGTCGGCCACTTCATAGTCGTAAGTTTAATCAAATGTACTGATTTTGCTCTTCTAATATTTTTCGTAGACCGCTTACATACGAGTACTTATGGGGGTAACAAAAAATCAGAAGTAGTGAATATGGGCTAATAAACTATAGAGGTATTCAAATACTTGTTCATTTGGCTTCTGCTATAAGTCCAAATAACATAGAGATCAAGCGAAGAATTGCCCTTGCCAGTCGCTGTTTCTTGGACTAAGAAAGCAATTGAAAAACAATTCTCCCTCAGTAACATGGAAAAATGAATTCTTTAAGAACACCATCGTCCCTACTGTTTTACGCGGAACCATGAAATTTACTAATTTTAAATTCTAATTCGAATGAATTTTGACCCCGTCTGCCTTAGCAAAATTCTGGAAAGCAGATATAACAACGAATTGTATGCGGTATATAGCAACTTTGACCTCGTTAGAATGGGAGGAATTCGTCCGCTTATATATTCTACAATAGATTAGATAGGTGAGCGAATGAACACTACTGTTCAAGTCTGAATTTTCTTCGAATCCATACTGTTAGTATAGTTAGGACGACGCTAAAGTGCAAGACCTGTTGGTTAAGACCCAGGTGCCAACTGAATTTAGTGGCACCTAAGAAAAAAATAAAAAATTGGGACACTGTTTACAGAGATGGAGTGCATTTATGATTTGAATGTTTTCATTTTCAAGGAGATAGTGGCTAATCCCAAGTCGAAAGAGAGTCACTAAATCTGAAGCAGGTGTGGCGGGAAAGTAACAATCTTTGCATCCCAAATTTGTAAGGTTTTCTTAAAGCGATTTTATTTTAAATAATTAAGAGTCGGTACATGCAAGTGTTTCATTTACTTACTTACTGAGATGGCGCTTCAGTTCGGAGTGGATAAGGATTTCAGCTAACATGCCTTTACAGCTGGGGCGGTCTTTAGCCACCTACCTCCAGTTGTGCACATAAAGTTAGCTGAGGTCCCCTCCCACTTGTATGCATCGCCTAAGATAGTACTTCTGAACTTGTACTCCGGGCCGGGGCGCTGGTTTCTATGCTGTCAAGGTTACCAAGGTATCTTAGCCGAGTTATACAAGCTCTTTTGACGAGGTCGGCATCGCTAAACAGCCCGTACAGTTCGTTGTAATGTCTTTTTTATTCTCCGAAAAACTTTTCTCTCAAAGCGTTCGGAAGCATCTTCATCTGTTTCGATAGGTTTCTGCAAGGCTTGAGTGATTAAGGTTCTGTATTAAGTCTTTTTGGTTGCTCGATAGAGGGATTTAGGTCCAAATTGTTGCCTTAGCCCAAAGAAGCAGTTATTAGCAAGTGTGATTTTTCGCATGATGTCTGCGCTGGTATCGTTGCCGGAGTTGGTCGCGGGTCGCATTTTGTCCTACCATCAATGTTGTGTGTTTCTCTTCCACTAAATATGAAAATCCTATCTCTTGATGAGAGGTCTTAGGCACTCACATTATGCAGAAGATAGGATTTCATATGAAATCTTGAGGAGCCTTAAGACTTAAACTTGGAAATTACTGTTCTGGCCTCATCTTGGTCGACAGAACAAAAATGTTGTGTGTCATAGTCCAGATTGAGCGGATCATTTTGTCTCACGATCATCAACGTTTAACAGTTTGCAGGAATAATCTTTCCAGATTTCCAGCAGCAATTGTGTTTCTACTATGAGATTTCTGTCTCCATTATTGCTCATTTCTGTTCGGGATTTACAGCTTTGCTATGTTTGTTTTATTTTTTGGTAAAACTTCAAAACTGATGCAGAATTACAATGTGATTGCAATCTACTTGCAACAGATATCAGGTTTAAAACCTTTATTATATTATTATTTATTTATAGCCTGCACTTTAAATCTCAGAAATGTGTGTGTGAATACCTGGACAACTGGTAAATTTTAATTAAAATTTCCTTTGAGACTGAAAACGGCATGGAAAAGAAAAATTACAGCATTTATTCGTATAATGCTTAGGAGGAAAAAAATTGCCTCCCACCGTGTATTTACTTATCACACATATTTCTACTTCAAAGCAAATTGTGTCAAAGAGCAACGAAACTTTGGCAAACTTCCACTTCAAGTCACATCTTTACAGTAACCCTCAGTTTCTTGATCCAACGTACTAAAAGTATAAACAAATATAGATGCATGTCTAAAACGTGCTGGAAAAATGGCATTTATGAATTCCACGAAACTAACGTCTGACTACAGAGTTGCTGTCCATGAAATCAATGTCATTCGACGGGTGCCTGAATTTACCATTCATCCCAAAAATTAATGCAAACAATCTTTCCTGATCATCACGTTTCAAAAGGAATCCCGCTGCATTCACGAGCGTGCGGATTTGTACGAATATGACCCGTTGAAATGCACATACCTGAGGGTACCTCGATCACCTTTGTGCATCCAAAGTCAAGTTGTATTTTCTTCTAAAAAAAAAAAAGTATTCTGAGAAAATATTGAAAGTCAATGGCAGTGACCTTGTGCTGAGATTTGTATTGAAATGTACATGAGTTCCTAGGCACGCTGACATAAAATAAGACTTTATGTGTTGGCTGGCGTACTTGCCATTGGTTAAATTGAACGGTTTTGTATTTGATCCAGGAGAACGATTCACTACGCATGATGTTACCTTCTCACTTAACAAAGCAGGCACAATATGGCACAAAGACTATGGTACGTCTGGAAGTAGGTGAGGATTACGTTCTTCTAGTTAGCCCTTCTCAATGTGCTTTGCTATGTCCAAAAGTATGAAAATATCCAGATGATTTTGCAAGAATTGGAAAACAGTCGCTTTTGAGGTTGACACAAAAAAAATATCAGCGAGGATTGATCGAACTGCTCACTGTCCCATAACTTGGATTGGGCCAGCAGCGCAACATCAAGTTCTTAGTGCAGTGCTTGCCCAGTGGTAAAACCCCGTAAAAAGTTTAAGTTATTCCTTAGACAAAATAGCAAGTGCTGGCATCATACTGGCCCACGCCATCATGGAGCATACAACCTTATACGTATTATAGCGGATTCACTGTTGACGACCCTGGCAAACGATTAAAGAACAACGATCTTTGGACATGCAAGTGGAATGCTCGAAAGCTTAATAGACCGCGCGCAGCCGAACAACTAGTAGAGATCCTCGACTGCTATGATACAAAGCAGATACAACTGTCATCCAAGAAGGCAGTTGGGATATACTTGTGATATCTACTATGTAGAATATTAGAGACAAGACCTACAGAACAAGTCTTGAGCTTCAGGCATTTAAGGGAACGCCTGACGATAATTCGAATAAAGGGTGAATTCGCCTAAATAAGGCCAGGGCCCGGCAGAGGAGAAGGACGACCTTACCAAACACTGCATTCACGAGCTTCTTGACAAGACCTACGGGCAGTGCCTTAAATATAACGTGAAGAATTTTATAACAAATTAGGCAAGTAATACAGGGGTAAGTACTGTGTCCACGCCATCGAAGATAGGCTTGTTGATTTTGCGGTAGCACGCATTACAACTATAGCCAGCACACGGTTCCCTTGATTGAACGTAAATGCTAGAGGCTTTACTGCCAAAGAGAAATCAGAGAGGCCATTTATGTTGCACTAGGTTTCAATCCGTCTCATCCCAACAAAGAAACTCCGGTTCGATGGCGAATGCAGATAGGCGAATCTAGAAAACCAGCAGATGTATAGTATAGACCGGGTCTGTAGAAAAGAATGAGTTAAAAAGAAAGGCAGAACATAGACTCCTCAGATGAAAAAAGGAAGAGCACGAGAAGCGCTCGATCGAGGCCTTAGATAAGTGCTACTAGAAGGGTAAACATGACACGAACAATACCTCTTTACAGAACAGGTGCTGAGAATCTGGAAAGATTACTTCCGCAGACTTTTAAACGGTGATGACAAACAACATCCCGCCGTCAGGAAGATCTCTGCATGAGGAGGAAACATGCGATTTTACGGAAGATTTAGTAAGCGAAGCTGTAAGAAAGGTGAACCGGGGACGCGCGGTCCAGTATTGATAAAAATCGGAAATCTTAGATTTAAATGGCTCACGGTTTTATTCAATCCACTGATGATAGGCGATCGGACCACCAACCAATGGAGGCAGAGCTTTCTTCTTGCAATGTATAAAGGTAGCGAAACAAAGACTTAAATCATACGGATTATGATGGAGAAACATTACGACACAATAACAGATTTTCACATCGCTTTCATTGATCCTTGACCGTTGAGAAAGCATTCTACATAATTTCGAAATATCTAATATGAACTGCCTTAATATCTCCGCTGTTTTATAATGCGTCAGAGAGTTCTGAAGGAATTTGCAGCGAACGACGTTTTAATTTATTTGCCAAGGACAGCTTTTCAAGCAAACATCTGCAGTGTCATCTTCCCAATCCTAATCTTAACATAGGCAAGGTTGGAGCAACTGTCATCAGCGGCTGTAATAAATTGCGACATAACATACTCGTAATTACAAAATTATTCTTTTCGGAAATCCGATCCGAAAAGTGATAAAAGCTCAAGTTCCATCCGAGGTTCGAAGAAAAAGTTCCAGAGTTAAGTGGGTTTCAGTACCAGATTCTTACGTAGTTCCAGCTCTAGTTTCCAATCGGTAACCTATTTACATCAGCAATCAAAACTTGAAACGGTTTTAGCCAATGCATTTGCAGCAGCTCAAGAAGCTTAAACATGTAAAATTCATTGAGAACAAAATTTGCAATTTAATCCAAAGTAATCCAATTGTGTGCAACAAAAGTGCTACTCCTCGATGAATATTCAAAGGAATAGTCTCAAGCATTATTGCGTTAAGACCCTGTCCCCTGTCTTCTGGATAGATCATTGGGATGTACAACTATAATTGCTTTTTTCATTGCGACTCATAAAGGTACTAAGATAGCATTCCAACAACAATTAAAAAGGTAACAAGATAAGGAACAACAGCGACGACGATAACGACTACGATCATTGGAGCACTTCATGGGATTCTTCAAGCAGAGCGCCCCCTTGTGTTGAGTGACAGCAAGCATGCTATCCTATTGTACCGTGAAATGTACAATTTAATGAATAATTTTTTACAATACAACTAGAACCAGCATGACATAGCAATGGCAGTTGGAGTCGAAGACGCCAAACCAAAGAGTCCGCCGAAAGGAGCTGGAGGAAACCGCTTAAGAAAAACGAAACCACCACTTACCTGATCTGGCCTAAGTCCAGGTGGTACCCAGGTGTACTCTTCAAGAGCGCACCCGCTGTCATCGTCCGATTGTGAGTGCCTTTGTATGTCCAATTGTTGTCCAACCAAATAGCTGGGATGCGTCGTCTGATGATGATGCAGCAGGGATGGTGGCGACGGTGACGAGATCGATGTTGATGCCTTGCATCCCCCACTAATGATACCACTGCCACCGCTGTTGCCAGAAAGATTGGCGATATTTTGAGATGAACTGAATTTGGCACCGGGTGGTAAGTGTTGCTGATGTGGTTGAAATTGATGATGATGATGATGGTGTTGCTGTTGTTGTTGCTGCAGTTGTTGAAGTTGATGATGATGATGTGTTGGATGCTGGTGATGGGGCAGAAATTGTGGGAAACCGCCTGGTGGGACACCAATGGAGGTGGTGGCCGATTGTAGATTGGGCGGTACAGGTGGTGGCAGACGATCATTCAATGGCAATCCTAAAGCATTCGATGTTGTGGGCATCGGCTGAATCGTCGATGGATGAAATTGCCTCTGCATAGGAAGTGGCGATGTCGCAAGGCCGCTTCCCAACGGTGGAGGAGGTGGTGACAACGATCCCGCAGGTGAATATAATGCACTTGCCGATGAACTGCTTGGTAATCCACATACAGCTCCTCGTGATCCAATACCACTGCTGGGACTAATCACACCGGCTAGTGTGCCCTCTTTTGAGAAGTGCCTCGGAAGTGTTGGGATTTTCTGTAGGTATGATACTTGGGTGGCAGGCGTACGGCTAATAGGTCTGAAATGACAAATGGTAATCAAAATTATTTTTAACCTCAAGCATTGGATAGATTTCATTTAATTAAAATGCACAACTATGGGCTCGTATGTAGATAGATAGGAAACACAGATGCACTCTGCGTCTGTTATTGAAATCGACACGAAGAAACCAGAAAAATACTACGGTCTGGCAGAATTAATTCAATTTCTGGTGACGCCCTCCCAGAATGATTGTGGCCTGCAATAATGTTTGTGTTTAGGGCTGAGTGCATTTGTTGTTCACCACTGGTACTGGCACCGACATTGGCGGCATCCTTCGGGATGGAAAATTGGATGATGGCCATTTACAACTCTGTTGCAGATAGTGCACAAAAACACGGCATTCTGATGCGGTAGTCAGTATTCTGACAGCCAGTGTGGTTTTTCTACATTGTTTTCGACAATACCTGACAAAGACTGATATATCCAACTCATTGGTATTCCGCACAGATATGCAAATTCTTCGCCACTGGTAAATTTTACTTTTTTCTTTTGCTGTATTTGCTTTTTTTTTTTTATTGTTTTTCCATTTTACTTATTGCCTTCGTGGTCGTGGTCGGTCTAACAGTTCGCATGAAATTTGCAAAGCACTAAAGGGGTTGATCCACTGGGGGCTATTGTTGTTTCATCTCTACAAAACATTTGATGTTGGAATTTACGAAGGGAACGTTAGGTAAAATTAATTGAAATACCTGAGCTTTAAATTGAGTGGAGAACCTTTAATATAAGGAGATTGTTAAAAAAGAGTTTGTGCTTCAAAAGCCTTTGGAACTTTATGATTGGGAGAAGAAAGTTGAACGATTAATAAACGTAAGGAGTTGAAGTAAAATTATCTACAATTGGATTAGATAAATACTCGTAGAAAAAATTGCAACTGTTAGATATTGTACGGTACAAGGCTTAGTACTTAGTCCTAGTTTAGTGTATTAAGGGTTGGTTGTATTGTACTTATTCATACGCATTCTAAGGTATTTTTAAAATTTTTTCTCTGATTAACTTTTGAATCAGGAATATTAAACGCTGTATATTTCTCCCACATATCTGTACTGTCTTTTCGGCGCTAGTGCGATTAGATAAATCGTCCTGCAGGACGCCCTATTTTGGATTGCCTGATTTTTGCAAGATGTTATCTACTGCATTGTGTAAGGATATAAAACCTTTTCTCAGCAACCTGATTGGTACACATCATTGTGGCTTTAAGTCAATTTTCCAGACTAGGTAGGTTAGGTTAGGTTAGGTAAAAGTGGCTGTTGGAAAGACCAACCCACTTAGGCCTATTGACTCATTGTGATGCCACATGGATCTGTGATCCTCTAACTCGTGGAACCAATTTGAGCTTATGATGAAGCGTAGGAGACTATTAAAGTCTTGTTAAGAAAAATATGAGTTAATACTCTGTCAGTTCATATAATTTAACATGGTAACTCTGCTTGCAAATGTATAACACTTTCCGTATATATATAGAACCACAAAACTCATAGTAAAGGTTCCTTTTTGTTTGGATTTCCCCTTAAGTCGGTTGTTTTAACTTTTAAACCTAACCTCAGTCTATATTCTTTAGATCGCTTAAGTCATTGTAGAAACTAGCTCCTAGGTGAAGTTTTCTTCTATGGGAGAGAGCTGGGCATGTACAGAGTAAGAGGAGGATTGTCTCGTTTGTAAAGGCGCCAGGCCTACTTGCATGCTTGCCTATATGGCAGTGTTCAGTGATGACACCTATCCTATTTTGAAGGATCAAAGTTTTAGAGCGATTCAGATCTAGCTTTGGCCAGATCTGTTTGACCGCTAGACGTGTTGATCCAAAAGTCCACCTAAAGTGGAAAAGTGGACATCGCCCGTAGCGATGGATATACCCATGTTACTTTTTTCCGGTAGAATAGGTAGAGTGGTTCCAATTTTGGCGAGTTCGGATTTGATAGCGGCCTGACTATCTGAAAAGATTCGGATATCTTTGCAGATATGACGTTTTTCTTCAGCCAGGATAGAGCTTCTTTAGTCAGTAAAATTTCCGCCTGCAATACGCTACAGTGGTTTAGAAGACGGATGGAGAGGCTTAGATTTAGCTTTTCTGAGAAAACACCGACACCAAACCCGCTATCAGTTTTAGATCCATCTGTGTAAAAGTGGATTGACTTAAATTCCATGAAAGCATCTTCAGATGCTCCCAAAACGATCTAGAGGGGAAGCTTATATGGAAGTGCCGCGGAGGGAGTAGAGCGTAGGGCTCCGCTTATGAATAGGCCTGCTGTTCTTTGGACTCTGCTTAGTTTAATACAGTTGACAGCATTGTCTAAGGCTGTCCACCAGACAACAACTTCGTGGGTGAGTATCGGTCTTATGACCGAGATGTATAGCCAGTAGGTTAAGGTTGAAGGCCCCATTTGTTCTTAATGGCTTTTTTTTCAAGAGAATAAAACTACTGTACTTTCTTGACGATTTCTTGAATGTTAGGTTTCCAGTTTACTTTCCTGCCAAAAATTAACAGACATTTCGGTGTTTATTGAGGGAGGGTCGATGCTTGAAATTTTATATTTCCTGGAAAAGAGGACAGGATCAATTTTATGGGGGTTTACTCCCAATCCACAGTGATCTGCCCAACGGGTTAATCTTTTAAGATTTAGCTGAATGCGTTCTTCAATGGTATTAAAATGCTTACCTGAAACGGCTGTAGCAATGTTATCCGCATCATCACCCTGGTATACCACTTCCAGGTATATCAGTAGTTCATTAACCACTAAGTTCCAGAGAAGAGGAGAGAGGACACCGACTTGCGGTGTACCTCTGCTCACACATCTTTTAGGAGAAGCCCCACCCAGTTTGGAGTTGATTATCCTGTTACTTAGCATCGGACTGATCAACTCCCAAGTGAGTCGTCTACATGCAGAGTTGACAGCGCAGTCGATATTGCGGATGTGTTGACGTTGCTATGTCCACTTTCCTGTGTACTCTCTACGGAGTTGTGTACTCTGTAGGGATCGTTCGATGTTGTTAGTCAGTGAATGCAGAGCCATTTCCACCGACTTCTCTTACAGAATGTTGAGCCGTTGACAAAATACGTGGACCATTTTTGTTCAAACAGCTAGGCATCATAGGATTTGTAGAGGAGATTTTTCTTAGCAGCGATGGCTCAGAGGTTTCTGTTACTTTATCACAGGATGACCTACGCAAAGTGCTAACAAGAAAATTTAGCACATACGTCTCGGACAGAACTTAATTCAGGCAGATATAACTTTGAGTAAGGGACTTTGTATATCTAGTCTCTGATATTGATTCCGACAACAACATCAACGCTGAGATCATTGGAAGAATGAGTCTGGGCAATCGTATTTCCTTGAACGAGATAATTGGCAATGACCTTCACGTAAAGAAATGGTGGATTTTTCGGCTATTTATCATTAGCAGACATCAATGCCATCCAAGAAATGCTAAACGCGGCCGGATTTACTTACGAGTACTTTCGTAGGTGGCGCTAGAGTTCGGGTGAAACTGGGTCTCAACTAACAAGCCTCTCCACCGTTGAGGTGAGGTCTTCCTTTACTGCGTTGTCTCTCAGGGTTAGATTTGAATACTCTGCGGGCCAGAACATTGGTGTCCATTTGCTCTATATGCCCTAGCCATCTCAAGTGATTTTTCTGACTAGGTCGATGTCGCTGTGCAGCTCCTAGAGTTCGTCGTTGAATTCTTTCCTCCATAACTACAAGATTTCCTTCTTCATCTCTACAGGCTTCTGGGTATTCCTACCTCGACATGTTCTCTTTACCTATTGGTAAAACTTTCATACATTATTTCAGGAGTACAACCTCTCAATATCTTCGATCGCGCGATTCTTATGCTCTTTTTTCTTCTTCTGGAGAAGTCGATGTTATTCCCATCTTTTCTGCGCGTAGAGCTCACGGGCAGCTCTAGATTTTCGTTGCAGAATCGCTTTGTATACTTATTGTTCTTCTTGGGAAATCTGTTTCGCACCATGGTTGCAACAAGGTGGTGCTTCGAGTCAATTTTGGCCGTCCTAAACGTTCGTAGCTCCAGAATAATGGAGGAATGCCTCACTTTATTGCAAAATGATCAATTTGATTTAGCGTTTGATGATCCGATGACCCCTTTGTGTATATTGATACGAGTAAACCGTGCGCTTGCTATAGTAATATTTCGTCCCACCGCAAAGTCAATAAGCCCAAGTCCATTGCAAGACGTGGTGCCATGTAGGCTATGCATACCAACAGTCCAACCAAAGATAGGAAACCTGGCGTTCAAATCGCCTAGTACTATTTTAACGTCATACTTCAACCATTCATCATAAGACGCACGCTCACGTGTCGGAGGCTCAAGACTTCTTGCTTAAGTCTGCCTTGCTTCTTTTCCCTATAGCAATCACCATAGTATATATCACAGTCTTTCTTCCCTCTTTATATCCGGCCGGCCCATCTCATTGAACTTCCTGGATAGCGGTGATATCTTCATGATAGCAGTCAATGGCCTCTACTAATTGTTCGACTGCACGTGGCCTGTTAGGAGTCCGAACATTTTTTTTTTGGAGAACGCTCATTTCGGTCGACGAAACATCACTTAGATCTTTAATGTCAAAAAGCGATTTCGACAAGGTGACACAATGCCGCGCAATTTCCCCAACATTATACCTACTTAGTATAGACTACCGGTGGTCCTGCCACTCAACAGGACCGATGACCATCAGCGTGTAACTGGTCAAATCGTAGCAACCTTCAGCGTCGTAAAGTTCTGAAAAGAGTTACGATAAGACCAGTATTTGCTTTATCCTAGCTTTTTATTAGACAACTTCGTTAATAGCAGATGACATAAGTAGGGGTCAAGCTTACGCTTTGAAGCGATTAGCGTGTGACTTATTTCATAAAGTTCATGGACTGGAACGCGCCAAACTTGCAGGCCGGGTTTAAATTAAGAGTTGCGCTAGATATAACACCATCTGGTTGGTATCTACAACAATCAATCTAGCGAGATTCCAAATTTTACGATTGGCAATTAGACTCAATCAAAGGGTGATTTTTTAAGATGAAGAAAATTCCCATCATTAAGCATTGAGAAATCGGGCAGTCGATGAGTCCTGTCACGATACAATTTCCTAGATACTGAAACGGAAGAGGTCACATAAGCTTCAATAAAGTCTTAAAGTTCTACACTTGGAGAAATTGCCTTTAAGTCAAAATCTGGTGGCACCCTTCACCACAACACCATCTCCAATAGACTTCACTCCAGTCAAATTGAACTTCTTTTAAGAATTTTGGAAGAAATAGTAGACACCTGAATTTGTTCTCATTTCAGAAGAAGTTTCTTATCGAGCTTCAATCCAACAAGAGTATCGCGGTGTACACCGTGAATATTTCTAAATTAGAAAACGAATTTAACAGAATTCCTTCTATGATTTAAAAGTCAAGAAAATGCCGTAGTCGTTTGACTGCAGAAATGTAATGGTCTATCTGTCAGAGCCCATTCCGTCAGGCGGCTTAAAACAAATTAAGCGGGAGGTGTCGAATCTCGTGATCCATTTTGTGAAATCATCTTCTCATTAAATTGTGATTTTATTGTGATGGCTCGAGTTCCTGTATGATACGTGGCGCCCTTATGTTCAAACTACATCTCGTCTGGATCAACGTAGAAATGAACCTCGTCACTGAATACAACTTTTCGGCAAAATAGTGGGCCTGCTTCCAACTATTCCAGAGCTCAATCAGCTAACGAGAATAGACGACGCATTCTGTGGTCTTGTGGCTTTCATTCTTGCACCAAATGGATCCCATCCAGTTATAGGCCAAGATCTATCTGCGTAGTAAACGTAGTAAACAGCAACGAGTGGACAAATTTGGGTCTTTGGTCATACAATCATTTACAGTGGCTTTTCTTAGGAGCGCACAGAAGTCGTACTGGATAGGTTTTGTACAGTATTGTCTATCTTGATGTTAATTCTTTCGATTCTTCGATGAATACAGTATAAAAGCGTAGTCCTGATTCAAGATAAAATAGTTTAAGTTGCTGCAATAGACTCCGAGATATGTTTTCAAAAGTTTGGACACTCTTTTTTACAAATTGACATTTAATTGGTGAAAATTAAAAAGGCAAATTCATAACGTATGATTTGTTAAAAATTATGCTAGTGTCGGCTTTTGCACCCGATTAAAGACAATCCTTTTACAATACCTCAACAAAGTGGTTGCAAAGATTTCAAATAAGCAACAAAAATATTTTCTTATTGCGGTTTAAACTAGGTGTACGTTCATTTCAAATGAATTTACAGTTTCAATTAAAGTGCAAAGTGAAATAGAAATTCTTAGAATGAAGTCTCCTTCTTCTTACATTTAATTACTGAGTCCATAAAGTGACCTGTCTTTTAATTAGGACTCCAATTGCAATGTGTAACATACAGTGGTACAAATTATTTACTATAATTCACACCCAAACTCAAACCATTGCCACTAAACAAGTTTTTCACATCTGCTAGTAGGTAAGGATGTCTTGAAGCAATGATCTCTAGAAAGGGGACCTCAAGTTGCTTTTACATCTTTTTGCACACCAGCTTAAGAACCGAATAGGTACTGGTACTTTCTTACGAGTATATGAGGGCCGCTCCTTCGGTTAACTTAGTTTCTATACCAACACAACATTTAAGAAGCCATCGAATGTTGGAATCCCAAATGATGGTATAATTCAAGTTGCCATTATCCTCACATTCTCGTAGATACTCACATTTGTCGAACGTAGCTACTGCAATACTTCTTTTTCGCGCAACCTTCCAACAACCACTTGTACTATGAATAAACACGTTACTACCGTTGTTGACGGAGGAAAAGATGACAACAGCAACAGCAACAGCAAAATAAAAAAAAAAACAATGAAACAAGGCGACAGGTGGTCAATAAAAGTCTGTCTCGGAATTTCACCTTAGAGACTTGTCCTGTTAATCGCTGTTAAGGGAGATATTGCATTCGCTAAAGGACACTCTGAAACATGTGTGCGATATAAAGGAACAAAAAAAAAAAAAAATGTGAAAACAAGCAGTGTTGACACTTTAATATTGTATTGTTTGGCGTTTTTGTTTTTTTTTTTCTTGTTGTTAGATTCAACTTTCAAGTGTTGTTATAACGGAAAACGAGCATTTTAATTGCCGTTACTGTAAACGTCACACAAATCCGGAGCACGCTAATGGGACAAATTGATGTGAAGCTCCACCAAACATGTCAAAACAATTATATTTCCATTCCTCGGTGGGGTCTTTTTTTCCATCTTTCAAAATGGGCAACTTCCGTCTAAATTTTTCAGTTTCTTTGTTTTACTTTGCCGCCACCGGCTGTGGTATTTTCCCGGTATTAAGTCCAATTAGAATGGCCGCAGTTTTTGCATATTAGAGGGGACGCTTTCGCAGAGTTAATTCTAGTTTGTTCTTTTATCAGGAAAGTGTATCTGTGGAATAGAAAAAGAAGAAGAACCTTTAGGCGGGAATTAAAAAAAAAAAACAGAATCATCGCATCGCCCACTTTGAGAGAATTGGCGGCGTCGCAGTTGTCGGCAAGATGCGATTGAATCAGAAAGATTCTTTTCAGGGATCCATTACAGCGATTAATTGCATGAGAACCAAAGCAAAGAAATGTCAACAGAATCTTGAATGCATGTTCCTATAAATCTTGCACTTGCGCTTGTCGCGCATAAGTTCTTGCGCTTGGTATTTTGGTCGTAGTCACCACTGTAACGGACGCCTTACCACTGCATCAAAAGTGTGTTCAGTGTCATGGTATCTGTATAGATAGATACTCGTACTCTGACATTTACGAATTTTATTTTCCATTAAAATAAATTATATGTTGAGATACTTTACGGGTTTTTGGTGCGGGGGCATCTGTTATATGTGATCTGAGATGCATTACGAATACAGTGGGAAGTAAAACATTTTTAACTGACAGTTTGGAGGTGTAGGACCTTACGCGTTTTAAAGGTGATTTCAACAGCAAATAGTTAAAAAAAAAAAAACAGAACAGCAACTACAACGAGTAACTGCGAAAGATTTGGGTTTTAACAAACTTACTTAATATTCGGTAATAAAATGTCAGTGAGACTCGTATTGCTTTTAAGAGACAATTTCCTAAATGTTAGATTTCATAAAGTTCTGTTAGAGTAGAAGTTGGAGTTGGCGTTGAAGCACTCTTGTAGCATTTTGGATTAGAATCAGTTGAACGCTACAGTCACAATGTGACAGGGCGCTGCCTGAACACAGTCAGCTACTAGAAAAAAATATAGGGCCTACAAGAAGTTCTACAAACTGTTGAATTAAAACGTAGTGTGATAAACTCCCGAACAGGCTAATGTATCACTGAAAATTGAGGTGACAAGTTTCAGCTGTTATAGGGCAGTTCTCGTGAATAATTAATAAACTTTTGATATTTGTAAGACTTGATGAAATGCTGGAAGTTGGAAGAAACAATCCTTCGCCTTGAGGCCATCTGAATAGATCTTATGTTTGATCCTGATGACGCCTGATTCATAGAAATATGTCTCAAATATTAGATATTAGAATCTGCTTTATTTTTTGTGTTTAAAGTCGGAGAGGCATTTGAATGGATACAATTGTACATACAGAGAGTTAATACACATAATGGTAAGATCTCAGAGGATTTTAAGGTCTGCGGTCAGTCACATGGAATACTACCAAAAATAAAATAGGGGATGTGTCTGATATTAATTCTTATTATCAGCACCAAGGAGAGAAATACGTTTACCAAACGTTATAAACTCGTATATTGTAGCTTTGAAATGGACATGCAAGTGAACTTGTTCTGGAATTTTACTGAACTCAAGGTAGATACTCGTATACTCCTAACCATGTCATTCATGGCTTTATTACTTTGTAGTTATAAAGGGACCGCCATCTAACGCTTTTCAACTAGTGCTTATTTCGTGAATGGTAACACTTAGCTCATTCTGATTTGACAGATAATTAGTTTTATCCTTCTGCTGAATGAATATGGTTGTGCACAATGCTGGGAAATATTGCGACATTACTTTGAAAATCATGGTAATGTTGCAGAATGTGTGCGAAAATTGCGTACGGATTTTGGAAGAAGAGAAGCACCGTCAGCTCCGTATGTTCGTTATCTTGTGAAAAAAGTGAAAGAAACTGGCATCCTCATCGATAAACCAAAGCGTGAAAAGCCAAAAACAGTGCGTACACCCGAGAATATTGCTCCTGTGGCAGAAAGTGTGCGTGAAGCGCCATCAACATCAATTCACCGTCGTTCTCAACAATTGAACATTTCGGAGACATCATTGGGACTAATTTTACATAAAGACCTTGGTATGATGCCATACAAAGTCCAATTGGTTCAGGAGTTGAAGCCAACTGACCATCCAATGCGTTTTCGCATTGAGAAGATGCCGATTTTGCCAAAAAAATCATCTTTTCAGATGAAGCTCATTTTGATCATGGCGGGTATGTAAACAAGCAAAATTGTCGCATTTGGGGCACAGAAAACCCGCACGCATACATTGAAAAGCCGATACACCCAAAACGAGTCACTGTTTGGTGCGGATTTTGGTCCAGAGGCATAATTGGGCCATTTTTCTTCGAAAATGAGCAAGGACTGGCCGTTACAGTCAATGGCGATCGTTATCGGGCCATGTTGAAAGAATTTTTGTTCACAAAAATTGAAGAGGAGGATATTGGCAACATTTGGTTTCAACAGGACGGCGCTACGTGCCACACAGCCGAAGCTACACTCGATGTTTTGCGCCCTGTTTTTGAAGATCGCATTATCAGCCGCAGAGCTGATGTCGTTTGGGCACCTCGGAGCTGCGATTTGACACCGTTCTACTATTATTTGTAGGGTGCCGTAAAAGATAAGTGTTACGCCGACAAGCCAGAGACAATTGACAACGCTTTAAAGGACAATATTCGTGAAGCCATTGGTGAAATACGGCTGCACACAATCGATAATGTGCTTAAAAATTGGACCGATCGTGTAGGCTACTGCATGGCCAGCCGAGGCAGCCATTTGAATGAAATTATTTTCCGTTATTAACTAAATAAAACTAATTATCTGTCAAATCAGACATGGGCTAAATATTACCATTCATGAAATAAGCACTAGTTGAAAAAAAAAACGTTATATGGCGGACCCTTTAAATCAGAAATATATGAGTCATGTTGAACTGATTTTGAGAAAATATGACTCTGAAGCTTTACTTTTGCTGAAAATACAAATCAACATCTTGGTTCACTTTATTTCTGAACCACTCATATGTATAGTACTACAATATTTTTTCTGTCTGGTGTAGGCAGAGTTGTGAACAAGAGGGTCTGTGGTAGTGGTAGTCAGTGACCTAAGTAGAATTGAAGTTTATATTTTCAATAAAGTGGCAGATTAACAGATTAATTCGGCAAGAGTAATTTGCGCTTCCGCCACAGTTCATTTAGCGTGTAGTATTGATGGATGGAAGAAGTACCCATCTGCGGCGCTAAGTCTCACCGACTCCTAACTCTACCTGAAGTAAGTTTTTAACATTAAAAACGGTCTGCAACAAGGTGCGGTAAATTCGCCGATCCTATTCAACATTTACACGAGTGATCTGATAGGTTCACTTCACCATGCCATAGCGTACGCAGACGACTTAATCGCGTACAGATCAGGTCCAAAGATTGAGGTTATTAATATACTCTTGCAACGTGACTTCGATAAAATTAAGCGATATTGCGATGAGTGGAAGTTGAAAATCAACTTTCAGAAGTCGGAAACCATTTTGTTTAGGACGCCTTTGTCTGGGGCCTCTAGGGATACCAGAAAGAATTGGCGAAAGTTCTCGATCGTGGGGCAGCACGGGCAGCCACTTGCTTGTCGAAATGTAGTCAGATACCTTGGGATCTGGCTAGATCAATATCTGTATTTTAACAAACATATAGATGTTGCTCTGGCCAGAGCCAAAGGTGCTTTTGCCCTTACAAAGAAACTGTTTTATAACAGCCAACTCGATGCGAGGGTAAAGGTTATCTGCTACATGGCCCTTATCAGGCCTATGCTTGTGTTTGGTTGCCCCGTGTGGTTCAACGTAAGAGCAAGTTTATTGGAAAAGATTCGGGTGTTTGAGAGGGCTTGTCTTAGGACTTGTCTTCGCTTATACAGAACACCAGAGTCTGAGTACATAAAATTCTATCCTAATGAGGTCTTATACAATAGGGCGAACCTAATAAGAGTGGACAATTTCGTCATTAAATTGACTCGAAGACACATTGCAAGAGCAATGACCTCATCGAACAACCTGATCTCCGGGGCTTACTACCCCAACTATATGTATCATGAGAGAGTTCGCTTTGACGGCTTTGTTCCTCCAGAAGCGTTCCTCTACCTAGATATGAAAGGTCTGATCCAGGACAGATTGGCGGTGCCGCTAATCTTCCACGTTGCTCGAACAGCTGCGGACAGGCGACTCAACTACGACAGAGACGTCGCACATGGCAGTGCGGAGCGCCTCCGGTTCAGTAGGTCGGTATTGAGTCGCGATATAAGGGATGTTGCTCGGCAGCACCAACAATTCTGGTGGCTAGATGAAAGAGGAGCAGTTTCGTGGTCGAATTCCTCCAGTAATACGTAGCTTCATAGGAAGCAAAGTCGGTCTTCTGCACATTTGATTAGCCGTGGCCCGCTTACATAGTGTTAGGTAGAATTAGGGTAGTTTTAAGAAAAAAAATAAAAAAATAAATAAATAAAAAAAAAATAAAAAAAAGTATACTAGAACAGAAGTGGGTAACACTCTAAAATACGGTATAGCATTAGATAGTTTAAGTAGGATTAAGTAGTTAAGATTTAGTTTTAGGTAGTTTATAGTTTAGTTTTAAGTTTTATAGTATAACCAAAAAGTCCATATACTAAGTTTTTCCACTTAAATTTTATTTTCTTAGTTTTAGTTTTCATAAATGTAAAAACAAAAATAAAAATAGTCTGTAAGAAACGTCGAAAGACATAGATTATGTATTATGTTTAACTTAGAGTGCCCGCATGGGGCCAGTAAGATAGAATAAGATTATTTGTAAGTTTTTTAAGCTAATTTTTAAGCATTTTTTTGTCTAGCTTGTAAGTGTAAATGAAGTATGAAAATAAAAATGCATATTAAATGAAATGAAATGACTACCTGAAGTAAAATCGTCAAAAACTTTCTTTTTTTATCAATCAGGTCCTGCGATGTATTGAAGTCATCACTTGATGCATCTGTATGATGGTATGTTATTGCCGGCTTGTGTCCATCCTTGCAGACTTTAGATAGGGGGGGGGGGGGGGGGGGGTAAAATTATAGGCAGAGATTTGAATTTCGACAGAATTTATTTGGAAGCGCCCCAACTGGTCTAAACTATATGAAGGTATTTTGTCTTTAATTTCTTAGGCATCTCTTTTTTCAGTACAAAAACCTACCTCCTATTTGAGGTGGAGCTACATTTCATAGTAAACTTGAATCTCAAATATTTAGTGGAATCTATGAATCGCCCTTTGTTGCAGACTCGAAGTTTAGCTCGAGGTTTTTTTTTGACTTGAGCGGATAATTGCATTCTGTGTTTTCTTATACTAAATTGGCTCCGCAGGTTAAGTCCAAAGGCTTCCAGGGCTAGTGCATTGCTTTAATGCGTTTAATTTGTTTAATTCAAATTTCAAATATGGAAATATGGCCGAATATGGCTCAAAGAACGTCTGGTTTAAGGCATATGTCTAGATGTTAGACTGTTTTACGAAAGGATTTACCTTTCTGTTACCTTCTTTGTCTAATTGAAGAGTTATTGGCAAGAATGTTTCATGGAAAGACTAACACCTGAACTACGCCTACAATTTATTGAATTGTAATATCAAAATTCGTGTACTGTGAAAAAAATTTTTCGCGCACTTCGACCATTATACGGTCGCCATAATCCACATACTAAGCAAGCAATTCAAGCCATAGTGATCAAATTTCGCACCAATTTCATTCAATATTGGACATCAAGCCACCTACCCATATGCGTAGAGTGTGTACAAAGGAAAATTCTGCTGTTAATGAAGACCATGATTCATTCATTCGTCGCCTTTCGCAGCTATTGGGATTGTGTTACCCGATTACGTGGAAGATTTTACACAAGGATCTTAGTCTAAAGCCTTATAAAATCCAGCTCGTACAAGAACTGAAGCCGGACCTGCGACAGTGTCGAATTTTCGGTGAGTGGGCCTTAGAAAAAATTATCTTCAGCGACGAAGCTGGGGCCGAGGTGGGCGTATTTATGTGCGTGCGAAACTGAACGAAAAAGCTTTTTTGGTAAATTCTATACACAACTTGGATTCATTTGCCGCCATCGAATAATATCAACTTCAAGTGAAGTTTTCCTAAGCTACAATTTCAGTATTCTTTTCTATATGTCACAATTCACTTTTCACTATTCTGTTTGTGTTGGAGTCTCTTATTGAGAGGGCAATTTTCCGTTGGTATCATTAATGGGTGATATCGGCGGAAATCTATCCGTAGGTAATGGCTCAAATGATAACCTGCGCGTTCTTCTTAAAATCTTTTGTGAACAGCAAGAAGGCCTTAGAATGCACAAAGTTTATCGGGGAAAATTGACGAATTTAGATATCTGTTTGTTGGTTCCTGCGTTGATGTTGTGTGTGTATCTGAGACGTGGTTTGATCCGAGGGTAAGTGACGAACCATACTCAATGTGCGGTTATAAGATCTTTCGCGCTGACAGGAAAAATAGAATCGGTGGTGGCGTTGCTATTTATGTTCGTGATAGTTTAACTGTAAACCCTATGTTTGAGTCACCGTCCGATAGTGATTTATTTTGATTATTTTATAGAAATTGAAAAAAGGAAATGCCTGTTTGGTGTCGTTTATAGACCCTACAATAATATTGACCTGTCATCCCTCTTTGACTTATTAGACAATTATTCGTCGTTATACTTGCGAACTATTGTGTGTGGTGATTTTAATTGTAATATTCTTGAAAATATGAGATCGTCACTTGTTATTGATTCCATTAAAAAGCTTGGTCTTGATGTTGTAAATTCGACCATTCCAACGCACTTTACTGGTTCCAACAGCACAATCTTGGACATCTTCATTACCAGTGACTGCCAAGAAGTGTCCTTTACCCAGATTTCCGCCCCTGTTTTTTCTAAACATGACCTCATCTTTGCCACTTTTAATCTAGTCACCAGTAACAAACAATCGGTCTATACATTCAGGGACTTTAATAATCTTAATGTGGAGCAACTTGAACAAGACCTTATTTGCCTTGATTGGCATAACGTATTTTTTGAAACATCGGTCGATGACCAAGTTGAATCTCTCCATCACGTAGTTTTACAGCTCTTCGATAAACATGTTCCTCTAAAAAGGAAAGCTGTCAAATATAATAACATCAAGTGGTTTACCTCTGAAATTGTTGAGCTAAGAAACCAGCGTGATGCTGAATTCAAAAAATGGAAACGATTTCGAATTCCCGAATACTATGACAGCTATCGGTTGTTACGTAACATAGTCAACTCGAAGATAAAAGAAGCCAAACGACGCTATTATGCTAAGCACTTCGATCATAAACTTCCAACCAAAACACTTTGGACAAATTTACGTGAATTAGGTGTAGGTAGTAACTTGAAGTCCACGGTAGACCAGGTCGATTCTAACGAACTAAACAAAGAATTCGCTAAAGTTCAGACGAAGTTCCGCCCAAATAGAAACAATATCCAAACGCAACACACTGGCTTATTCGAATTTGGCCGAGTGGAACAAATCGACGTTGATAGAGCTGTGCTAAAAATTAAATCTAACGTTGTTGGTGTCGATAACATCCATCCAACTTTTATTAAATTAATATTACCCTATATACTTCCAGCTTTAACATATATTTTCAATAATATAATAACAAGATCCACTTTTCCGAGTGCTTGGAAGCAAGCTAAGATTATACCAATCCCAAAAAGGAAAGCAGTAGGCAACTCGTCAACTGAATATAGACCTATCGCTATACTTCCATATTTGTCAAAAGTATTTGAAAAAGTTATACACCATGAAATATCAAGTTTTCTTCAAAAAGAACAAGTTCTTTGCGTCTACCAGTCTGGATTTCGGAAACACCACAGCTGCACATCAGTGCTTTTAAAAGTATCCGACGACATGAGAGCTGCAATAGACAAAAAACAAATCACCCTTATCGCTCTCCTAGATTTTTCTAAGGCCTTTGACACCGTTGATCATGAACTACTTGTATCAAAATTGATGAACTTCTATAACTTCTCTGCATCAGCCGCTAATCTCATACGGTCCTATCTGGTTAAAAGAAAACAAGCAGTTCATGTAAGCAATGCTGTGTCAGATTATATTGCAATTTCAGTTGGTGTTCCACAAGGATCCATTTTGGGTCCCCTACTTTTCGCAATTTTTATTAACGATCTTCCTAAAAGCATTAAAAGTTCCAATTTTCACATGTTTGCTGACGATATCCAGCTCTATTTAAGCTTTGAGAATGATCTTATTGATCAAGCTGCTTTGAAATTTAATGATGACCTAAAACGTATCCATTGCTGGTCAGATGAAAACCTTCTGCAGCTTAACCCAATAAAAACGAAGTGTCTTCTCATAAATAGAAACCCCTTATCTTTTATCAACGTTCCTTCAGTATACCTTGGTAATGAACCTATCGAATTTGTAAACAAAGTATTTGGTTCAATACAAAATTAACCTGGGACGACCACGTTTGCGGGAAAAATATACGGATGTCTTAGAAATCTCTCCCAAACTCAAAGCTTCACACCAGTAAATACGTAGCTCATGTTGGTCAAGGCCGTGCTCATTCCTCTGATAACATATAGCTGCGACGTTTTTTGTTGCACCGGCGCCTTTGCCAGACGTAAGCTCAACATTGCTTTTAACAATGTTGTGCGATACGTATACGGCCTAAGTAGTTTTGCTCACGTGTCGGCTTATACCAAAAATATTCTTGGTTGCACACTTGACCGATATTTTGACTACTGCACAATCAAATATCTACACAGGATTATAATCAACCAACAGCCCCAATACTTATATGATAAACTAAGGTTTTCGCATTCAAGTAGATCTTTAAGTTTAATTGTACCTCGTGTTGCTTATCAAGTTACCGAACGACAGTTTTTCTTTCACGCCATTCGCCTTTGGAATTCACTCCCCCTTAATATACGACGACTCTATAATGCAAATAGCTTTAGTGAAACTCTCTTTCGACATATAGCAGACAACTAGCAGGAATACTGAACATAAATTTCACACCATACAAATATTTTATTTTAATTGTTCAAGAAAGCTTATAATTTTTTTTTTCTCTCTCTCTTTGTACTCAAATTTATTTTAATCAGATGTTAATAATTTTAAAGTTTACCTTATTGAGAAAGAATTATAATTTTAGTTAATCTTAAATCACTTATTAATTGTCTCACATTTATAGCTTAAAGATCTGAGTGGTCTATTATAAGTGTCGTTGTTATACTGTAATAAGAATACTGAAATACTGAAGGTCATTTCTGTTTGAATGGGGATGTTAATAAGCAAAACTGCCGTATTTAGTCCGATGAGCAACCTCAATCAATTCAAGAGCTGCCAATGCATCGGGAAAAATGCACTGTTTGGTGTGGTTTATAGTCCGGCGGAATCATAGTCCCGTATTTATTCAAATATGGTGCCCGCTATAGTTAAATGATTTCGAACGTTTTTTGCGAAAAATGTATGAGCTGAACCTGGTCGACATGTGGTCCCAGCAAGATGGCGCTACATCCCACACAGCACGCGAATCGATGGGCAATTGAGAAATGAGTTCGGTGAGCAATTTATTTCTCGTTTTGGACCGTTTTCCAAAATGTTTTTGGAAGGGTAGTTACATCTGGAGTTGTCTCATTCTTTCTAGAAAAATGTTATATTTTTGGTTCATCTCAGTATGGTTTCAAACTATAGAAAACTTACTGCTACACTCTACATTGATATCATGAAAGAATTTGGTACCGTAGATCATGACATATTACTTGACAAACTACAAATGGCGGGCTTCAGAGTCTTTATCCTTAAGTGGTTAAGAAAGGTCTAGTATCTAGACTAGTACTAGAATGGACGTTCCGCAGGATCTGTACTTGGTCCCATTCTTTTCTTAATATATGTTAATTCGATTTTTAGCCAAAACTTCAAAGGACCACTGACAGGTTTCGTGGATGGTATTGCCTCCTCATGTTCGACCTTCCATAGCACCAATTGGTAGCATATTTTACTAAGTCCTGACACCTGTAGTAAACCTAAATGTTCTACCTTAGCGGATTGAACTGGGTACTGCCTACCTTAGAAAACACTTACTAAAAACTATAATGCACCACCTAAGGCTATGTTATGTTGGGTGTCCCTCCTTATTTGTCACATATCCCTTCCGTGATAAAATGCGAATTTCTTCCCATAAGCTAATAATAAGTAAAGAACATCCGTGTAGCGTATCGTCTTGTACAAAGTCGTATTTTGTCATCGAAGAACTCAGTGGTGTCCCAGACGACTTTCTAGGTCGCATGCATTTTTCCTTGTCATCCAGCACTGGTGAATGAGTTTGACAGCAATTCCAAAAAGAGACAAGCTCTTTATTGCTGGTTGTTGAAAATTGGGTCTTTAAATTGATGAATAGGTGGAAGGTAGCGGTTTTGAACCTCGTCTTAGATTTTCAGTTAATCCAGGGGGCACCCCTGGTGCTAATTCAAACATTCACTGGGCCGGAGCGTTTATGTCCACCCGCTCTATGAATCTCAATCACCGAAGTCGGCGTATTCAAATTCTTTTGAAATTCAAGGTCGCTGTATTGCACGTACAGTTCGTCGTTGAACTTGAGCCTCAAATCACGGTCAAAGCAGACAAGACCAAAGATCAAGATTTTCCGCTTGAACTGAGCTAGCGCTGTCCCATTCGTCCTATATGCCATAGAATAAAACTGGGATAATCAGGGTTCTACATAGGGTCACCAGGGCTTTACGAGCATTGCTACACAATTGTCTTCTTAACTCAAAGAAACAGTGTTTGCTAAGAGTTATTGTTTGGGCTCTGTGCTAATCATTGCTCATACTTATAGCAGAGCCCAGGCATGTGGAATCCCGAATTAATTCAAAGTTATACCATATGTACGAGTATTTGCATTTTGCGACGTCTAATCCAATACGCCGCTGCCTCTGCTTCAATACTTGGAAACGCAGCTGCAACAGCCAACTAGGTTTTGCTAACATTCGCAATATCGTCCGCGTAAGCAAGGCTGATGCCATGTCTGAAGCCTTCACAATTCATTTAAGGATAATGCTAAAAATAGGTAGCTCACGACAGCACGTTGGTTTTTTGAAACATTGAAGAACTTTATGTAGTTTTAACTGAAGCATATAGAGCAGCGTGAACTCTCAATACTCATCCTATACAGTCGTACTCATACGAGTTTGAGATCGCAGAGCAGACATGACTGTGTATAGCTTGTATCTCTTAATACTTTCATATGTGGCTTTGAAAAAGTGAGAAGTTAGTGGTATATCGAGTTTACCAAGGTCTGTCCTAATGTGTAAATCTGGTCGGTGGCCAGGCGTTCATATAAAATGGTACAAGGGATATTATGTGCGAAGTTTAGGAGATTCATTATCCTGCAGTTGGTGCATTTCTCTTTTCTTAAGGATCGGCCAAACAATACCAATTCATTGGTCATATTTTTCTTCATTAAAATCTTAAAAAATAAGTTGGTTAGTGCATGAGGGCTTTTTCTGTTTAAGCTTAAGTATGTCTTGCTCATCGTTGTGTAGGAGTTTCGTTATGGGGGCTGAGCGAAATTGAGGATATCACAGGAGACATTGGGTATCTGGTTGATAATTAATTGATCAGCAGATAGCCGAGGATCCTTGTTAACATACTGATGGAGAAACCGTGTGCTGGCTACTATGTTCTACTTCACCGTAAAGTCGGTAAATTTGAAAAGCCTAATCGAATGAATTGTCGTGCAGGCTATATCTACCGAGAGATATTCTCTTATCCCACGTGGGTGAACGATGGTGAACCTTCTAACGTAATAACGTTAAATTAGTTTTTCTATAAAAGGTTCCAGGCCCTAACCCAATACAATAGGTAGGACATTGTAAGTGATGTTGATTAGATTGATACCTGTACAGATGATTCTATACCTTGCGCTTTAAGAACACTCTATGTTTCAGGAGTTACATCTCTCTCAGCAAAATTAGAAATTATG